>OY776131.1:6107603-6723853 GCA_963675135.1 Galeopsis tetrahit
CAGACTAACCCTAATTCTAATTTCTTTTTAAAGAGGCGAAGAAATAAATTCATCATCCCACTCCAATCGATTCAAGAACAGGAGAACAGACTAACGCCCACTTCAAATATCTTGATTGAAATCCCCATCAACGGCCGTATAAATATTATTCTTGCTTATTTGGACGATTCTAAATACAGAAGAAAGAGTTCGAACATTACTAAACATGGACCTCTAAAAATGCATTCAATCGTTAAAAAAGAGGATTTGATTGAGTATCGAGAAGGCAAGGAATTTAGTCCAAGACACTAGATCGAAGCTTGCCCCTTCGTGACCATAGAAAAACCTTCAAACTATAAATAAATCAATAATACTCTACTCGCTTTATTAATTAGAAAATATTTTATCAAGTTACCTTTAATGTACCCAATTATACACAGTCGAAACTTAATTAAGACTTGCACAGTTGCACTTTATTAAAGCAATTTAAACTGACTTCAGCTTGATTAGAAATGATTCAATTTCTAATAATTATTTGAAATACAGTAAATAATTTAAATTACAACCCCAGTGAAAAGAAAGGGTCCCAAATTTAGCATTTACAGTAATAGACCTGAAATAAGTTAAAAAGAAACTGCTGCAATATATTATCCATCAAAACCATGTTAGAGAAACCAAATATCAAACTGAATTGCTTGAACATTAAATTACAAGAAAATAAGGGCAACAACTCAAAGAGCACATTGAAGCTTTCCATTAAACATATTGCAGCAGCCCGTGCGACTCACGAAGCACGGACAGAAAACTAATATGATGAATGCTCATCATCTTCAAGTGCATTGTAAATCATCCTAGAGAAAACAAGAGTTGTGATTAAGGTTACAATCTTGAATTATAGGATTAAATGCTACGATGATTGGAATAAAGGTTGCACGATTAGCTTACCAGAACAAGCACATGAAGAGAAGAAGAATAATATAACCGAGCTTGAAAAGTCTCTGTTTCTTTTCCCAATTCAGCAAGTTAAAGATCTCAGTCACATCTACAAGGTGCTCGTTTCGAAGGTACCTGATATAAGTATTTCCATAAACAATCAAGTCAATGATTTCTAATTCCAGTTTTCATAGCCAAATATTTGATGCATGAAAGAAGAAGGTTCACAAATTTATATTTAATCAACTCCAAAAAATCTCAGGGTATGTTTGATTTGGGATTTCGAAATCTAAATCCAGTTCTACTTTCGAATTTTAGAATCTGTTTATTAAAAACACAATACATGCACCCTTACAAATATCTATAAGTAAATTTTTTCCTACACCACACTCTCTTCAATGACTCATTAATGCAAATATGGTTCTTTTATTCTCACTCTTTTTTATTTATCATTTTACACATTCCATTCTCACATGTGCAACTTCCAATAAATACACTAATTATTACATAATCGTTCAATCATTAATATAATAATTCATTATCACACACTTTTACACTGTTACACATCAATTTGACATAAAGTTAAACTCTACCCTATTTAAATCTTAAAACAAACACACACACAATTATTAGATATCAAAATTTTGAAATCCAGATTCCAAAATCTTCTAACCGCAAATCAAATAGACCCTGAGGTCTAACTTGCATAATAGACAACCTCACAGATAAGGAACAAAAGAGAGAGTACTGAGGCTGTCTGAAGTCTAGGCGAACTCAAGGAAAAACTGTACATGCAATTATGCTTACAAAATGGGTTCAAATTTACTTTCCTGATGTGCACTAGGCTTATATGGCTGTTCAAGAGTGGAAATCTTGTTGCCATTGGTTATCACACATTTTCCTATTATCTTTTCATTCTTTCTTTTAGATTTGCTACATAGTTATTTAAAGATATTGTAACCTAACCTTGGACTAGCAAAATGAGCAACGATTGCCATTTGTCAACAAGGACTCGAGCAAAAGATACAGGAAACAGAAAAACACATTTAATGGATGAAATATAAGCCTGCAAAAGATTAAGATGATTCATCGCTTTGAAGAAAACAAAAGACATTATAGTTGACAAAGTCTACTAACCTGTTCAGTGTTCATCCAATAATCTAATACTAACCCACTCACCAGGCCCAGAAAAGAGAACCAAAATAAAATAAAATTACTACCCCTTTGTGTTATATTTTTAAATTTCATTTAATCCAGTTCATGATCACAACATACATTCCTGCTCTCCATTCTGTACTTAATGATGATCTTAATTGAAATACTCTAATCTCCTTTTCTAATTTGAACTCCTGATTAAATATAGACCCTCTGAATTCTGCTTGCCCTCTAATTTTTCGATATAGACTACATTTAGCACTAAGTCTCAATTCCTCTTTCATGAAGGTCGTTTGTGCTATTTCCTAGGAGTGTTTCTTTACACAAGACGGACTCACTAGAATATCCGAGTGCTCAGGTTCCAATCAACATACATTAGATAAGAAAAGGGGCATGTTTAATAAGATTTAGGAAACTTGAAAAAAAAAATCAGAAACCCATAAATGAAATAGGACATCATCCTAGAGAGTAGAGACACTATCATCTCTCTTTATCAGACTAAGATCCTCAATACACAACAGTTTCACACTTCTAATACCAGGCAAGGAAAACGGTGGAGGGAAAACAACGAAAATTTTCATTTCTGCAGCTGAATCCCATATGAGTGAGACGTCATTTGAAATAAAATAAGTATAAATATATTATAACATTCGACAAGCCTATTTTTTTAGAAGCAGACTTAAAAGTGAAAGAAAGAGAAATATGTTCATGTGAATGAATTTTAATAACATCTTATTGTATGATTCACACCAAAATTTAGTACCAACATTTGTATTCTTTCTCAAGCATCAACAAGTTTAAACTGTTTCTGGTAATAAAGCAAAGGGTAGGCATACAAAATCCTATTCCTCAGTGAAGAACACTGAAAATTGATTTTACTTTTATGATTCAAAGAGGTATTCTAAACACAAATCCAAAGATCAATGAGCTCATGGATGTCAAATTATGATTTCTAATAGGCACAGGAACCTAACTTTGTAATGATATATCCAATTTTACTTTGAAGCAAAAGCATAAGAATCTTACAATCTCACATTGTAGTACACTAAAGGAACACAGAAAAGTGACATAAACCAATGCCCGGTGACGAGGAATAGGAAGCATAGAGCTCCCTGTGCGATGAACTCTGGTAATACTACTTTGTTTATTCGAGATGCGGAATCGTAAGGATTGATATAATCGAACTCTAGATCCGCCAAGCACATAAGCTGCATTGCATGTGAAAAAGGGTTAAAAAAGACATGAAGTTCCATCAAATATAATTAACAAACTTTATTGAGGAGAAATGGAACACATGTTCTGTCATATTCAAGAAAAACAAGCATGCAATTCACATTTTTTCTATGTAGCCACAATCATTCTAGATTGAAGATCACTACATCAGATTATGGAAGTAGTACATTCAATTCATTTTGATAGCCTAAGATCATGCCCAAAAAATCCCTAATTTCGCAGATTAAAAATTCTAGACTTCCTCTGATTTTCTTTTCATGTCATCAAAAAATTCAAACTTGACTCACTAGAGGGAATTTAATCAATCAATTGAGTTGAATAATTCTATGGATATACAAAATATTGGTGCCTGAACATATTGTTGTATGTCGAAAGTAGCTAAAAACTAGCAAGATATGTTTTCAAAACAAAGGCAAATTCTCAAGCAAGATAGTGTACTGGTTGTGAGATTGATCCAAAACCATTAATCTTTCCCACTTACCCACTTTGCATTTTCTTTCTAATTAATTGATAAATTTTGATTTTCTCAGTCTCAAAAGAGAGCATCTCTGATAAAAAAACTATTAACGCCCAATTTGGTAGGGTAGATTAGCCCAAGACAGATCTCTAATCAGCCCTTAAATAAAATTTCTACCCACCACATAAACACACTCAATTGTGTGTATACTAAATGACCTAAAGACACAATTTGTAATTCAATCCGGGCCGGTTGAGATATCTAAACCCGACCATGGATATCTCAACATATCCACCAAACGGGGCATGCGTTTTTACTACCCACTTCACTAAAAATATATGCTAAGGGGTATCAACATTCAACAATAGCATGTTTGCAGCGTGAGCTAAAAAAAAGTCAAATCTCAACAGAATTTATCAAACAATAAAGCATAGTGAAATCTCAACAGAATTTATCAAACTTTAAAGCAAAATAACACTTATATCTACGTTTCGGAATCAATCAATTACACACCAAAACAAAGAAAGAAAAAAACATTTCCGCAAGATTATGCGCGATTAGGGTATTTAAGAATAATAAACCTGGAAAACGATCATAACGAGGAGAGCAATAAGCATGAAGAAGAAGAGCAGCCATGCCAACACCTCACCCATAACCTCTTACACTTGCGTTGTTTTCAATAATGGAGTAAATTTTTTGGATTCTTCAATGTTTGGGTAAGAAGATTCAGAGCGCCAGGTGCGAATTGCACCGTGGTGCTTGAATTCGGAAGAAAAGAATCTGTGTATGAAGAAGAGAAGATTAGAGAAAGAAAAGAATCGTTGATGATCTGATTTGAAGCCAGCCCTAGAGAAGAAAAGAGAAGAGAGTAATGCTCAAGTCTTGCTTATAATACAAGTGGTATATTCTTTCCCATTTTAACTTCAAAATTTTATTTTAAACTACACTTTTTGACTACTTAACTTTACTCAAATGGTTTCGAACCGTCGATTTCAATTTCGGTATCGTCAAAATTGAAATTGTGAAAAATTGAAATTGAAATCGTATATTATACGGTTCAATTTTGTTTTCCCTTCGAAAATCAGAACTAGCGATTCCAATACACACATATTATTTAAAATTTGGTCAGACGGAAAACCTCAAGGGTTGATTTTGTGGTGTAGTCATGTACGAAACTCCCAAGGTGTAAACAAATTATAAGGGGCCGGTCCATACAGAACTTTACTCTGTCTTTAAGCAGGGGCCCCACTAATGGACGGTGGAATTCATCCCCTGAATTAGTCGGTTCTTGAACCAAATATCGAGATTTCCAAAAAAAAAAAAAAAAGACATCAATGGCCGAGATTAAAGAACCGTTGAAACTAGAACTGATGGTTCCAAGCACCAAACCGTTGGTTCCTCTCGATTTTTTTCTTTAATCTGGACGGCCCAAATTGGTCCGAAAATAGTCGCTTCTTGATCCAACGACAGTTGTAAACTAGTTGTTGGCACCAACCAATTTTTTTTTTACTCAATAAATACACCTTCATTTGTAGTGTAAAATTCACTCCAAGTTGATCAATTCTTCTTCATCTCTAGCTTATTATATTGTTGTAGCTTCAAAGTGATATAATTTTGCAATATTATTGTCTCTCTCAACTATATATTAGTTTATCAAAGTTTATACTTTATACTACGTTTTATGACACAAAAAAAAAAAATGTCAAGAAGTTAATCATCTTCTTCTAGAGTTCGATATCTTTCAATTTTTGTACACCTTCTCCTTCTCCACCACAATTTAATGATCTCAATATTCTATGGAGTGGGGGATATAGAGGTGTCCGAGTCCGACTATATTTCTCTTGCACATGCAACAATTAAGAAATTTGTGGTGGTACTCAAGATAGTGAAAATGCACATAAAGACAAGGCTATGTCTCAAACTCAAAGAGGAGGAAGAAAAATGGAGCCTCCAAAAGTTGTTCGATCCGATACGTTCACCGTTCATGCACTTCAAGAAAGTGGCAATCGATAGGTAGATAAATTTAAAGCTAATTGTAACAATTGTACTCTTGTTTATTGTTTTAAGAAATGTGGTGGATATGGAACATTAATAAACACTTGGATACGAGGCACAAGGATAAAATGAGAATTCACACATCTCAAACGCAACTATGTTGATTCATGGCGTCTTCCGAAGATGGTGAGGTTAGTAATCCTACAAGTTTGTTTAGATATGCTGATAATGTTACTAGAAGAGAATTGACTTAAACTATTTGTTCTAAACATCTTCCATTTCATTTTACAAATGATCTTCATTTTGAAAAATGAAAAACTACGACTTATAATCTTCTAGCTAGAAAAAAAATCATGCTCTACAATTACTCATGAAATTGATATGGTTAAAGAAATTAGAGTTGAAATGACTAATATATTTTTGAAGTGATCATTTTCAAGAACATATATATATATATGGTTGTTACATGTCATTGAATTGATGATTCATGAACTGTTCAAAAATGATTAATTGCATATAGAGAGTTTGATATAGAACATATCGTGTTGAGAAATATATGTTTAGTTTTGATGATTTAGTCAAACACAATGTAATATGATTAACTGGTTGATTATCTTTAATAGGTCTTTAAGCTGATTATATAGAAAAAACTCTAGTATAACCTTTTAGGCAAGGGCCAGTTGAAGTGTATATCAACTGATCTGAATGCTAATCAACATGTGTTAGTTGAGTCTAGATACTAGAAGAACTTGAAGAATCAGAAGGTCATATTGAGAATTAAATTACTTGTTCTCTTATAGCAAGTCAGTTGAGTCTCAGAGTCAGTCAAGATCCATATCAGTTAACACTTGTCTAACAATGCGAGGGTAAGGAGGAATTCATTTGGATTCGAGAATAGATGGAAGTAAGAACTAAATTTGAAGATGGCGGTGAAATGGTGTTGGAATGGTTTTTAGGACCATGATTTATTGGGGAGGCTCCATATCACTAAGAGACTCAGCAGACTTGGGGGGATTCTGCCGATTCAAAATTTAAATTGGACAAGAGAGATCTTGAGGGTACGTAACTACAGTCTGACTTGAGAAATGACTAGAGGGTGGTGTATAGAGAGGCTTGAGTGGCACTCAGCAAATTGCTGGTCCAGAAAGAAGCATTTTGGAGGCAACGTGCAAATCTTTTTTGGCTCCGTGATGGAGACTTAAATACTAGATTCTTTCATCAGATGGCCTCGTCTCGAAAAAATAAGAATATGATTGTGAATCTTATGCATCAGTACAAGAAACAGGGGGAATAACAATGAAAATTTTGCAACAAATCTAAATTTCATCGCTAAAATCAATTTTTAGCAACGAAATAAAAAAATTACGTCGCTAAATTCTTAGATTTAATATTTGCAACAAAATTTATATATTTCATCGCTATAGTAGCAACAAATTATTTCATTTTGTTGTTAATAATTAGAAGAACAATGCAAATTATATTTTGTCAATAATATTTTGCGATGAAATAGAAATTTTTGTGGCTACTTTCTTGAAATTAATTTTTGTGATGAAATTAAAATATTTCATCGCTAAACTAGCAACAAATTATTTTATTTTGTTGTTAATAATCAGAAGAACAATTAAAATTATTTTCGTCGCTAATATTTTGCTATGAAAAAGGAATTTTTTGTTGCTAATTTTGTGGATTTAATTTTGGTGACGAAATGAAAATATTTTATCGCTACACTAACAAAAATATATTTTATTTTGTTGTTAACAATCAGAACAACCATAAAAATTATATTTCATCGCTAAAATATTAGCGACGAAATACAAAATTTTGTGGATTTAATTTTTGCGCCGAAATTAAAATATTTCATCGCTAAACTAGCAACAAATTATTTTATTTTGTAGTTAATAATCAAAACAACAATGAAAATTATATTTCGTCGCTAATATTTTGCTATGAAAAAAAATTGTGGCTAGTTTCTTAGAATTAATACTTGCGACGAAATTAAAATATTTTACCGTTACACTAGCAACAAATTGTTTTATTTTGTTGTGAATAACCAGATTTACAATGAAAATTATATTTCGTCGCTAATATTTTGCAATGAAATAGAAATTTTTGTTGTTAATTTCTTGGGATTAATAGCTGCGACGAAACTAAAATATTTCTTTGTTTGATTTATTTTGAATTTCTTGATTTCATTCTGTATTATTTGTTTTATATTTTTCTATTTTTTTTATTTCATTAATTATTTGTTGTTATTCCTACAAAGCATGAGGGAAGAGTACTACTTCAACTATGCATATTAAATCTAGAAAATCGGTTTAAATATTTAATAATTCTCCAAACTTGTTGTCTTATAAATCAATATGAATGTTTATAAAAATATTTATAAATATGATGATGCAAATGAAGATGGACATAAAGATGAGAGGATGAAGATTGGATGTAATATTTATTATTTTTTTGGAATTGTTAAACTAACATTGATTTTTTACAATTGGAACTGTTTTAAATATATATATATATATATATATATATATTTTGTTACAAGTTAAAAATTAATCAATTAATATATGTGAAATAAATTAATTAAATGAGTAAAATAAAATAAATTAGTAATAATTGAATACATATATAATTAATATTAAAAATTGAACCAAAGAGTTGTATGCCCGAGTGGTGGGCGCCCATCCACCCGGGATCAATTCCCACAAAAACCAAATAAATAGCCATTTAAATAAAATGGGGGAGGGGGTATGTTGAGAAGGGTGAGAACTGTTCGGATTGTCGCTGGTTGAATTGTTCGATATTTCAGTTGGCGTAAGGACCAATTATTGGTGGTAGCAAGGGTGAGAACTGTTCGGATTGTCGCTGGTTTAATCACCGGGCTGAATGTTTCGGTGAAGTCCACTCCAGGGCGTTGGTGAAATCCCTTTGCTACCAGGCGAGCATTGAATTTATCCACTAAGCCATCAGGTTTGCGTTTTGTTCGGAAGACCCATTTGCAGTGTTGTAAACTCCTCGGCCATAGCTGATCGCCAGTGAGGTATGGTAAGGGCATGTTGAACTATGGCTAGCTCTACATCATCGGGCAATGGATGTTTTGTCGCAGCGAACAACTTTTTGGGACGGTGTATGTTGTTCAGAGCACGAGTTCACATTGTGTGTGTTCGCTGTGGAGCAATTTCAGGAGGGCGAACAACATCGGTTGGTGGGTGTATGCGAGTAGGAGTGACCTCGACAGATGTAGTAGGCTCGGTAATGATTGGAATAGGCTGCTCGTCAGTGGCTGGGATAGACTGATTGGTAGCAGAGTCAGTAAGCGAGGATAGAAGCGATAGAGTGATGGTTGTCGGTTGTTGTTGCTCGGGTGACATAGGATCATTGAGAGTAGGGAAGTTATCCTCAATGAAGCGACCATGTCGAGACACAAATAGGCGGCCACTAGAGAATTCATAGCAGCGGTAGGCACTTTGGGATGTTGAGTAGCCCACGAAGATGCACATTGTGGATGGTGGATTTAGTTTTCCAGGAGCATAGGGGCGAATCCATGGGAAGCAGAGACATCCAAACACACGGAGTTTCTCATAGTTTGGGGTCTTTTTTAATAAGACTGAGAATGGTCTGCGCTGATTCAAAACTCTGGTGGGCATCCGATTGATTAAGTAGACAGCTGTCTGTAAGGCCAACGACCATAATCGATGTGGTAGGCGAGCATGAAGGAGAAGTGCTCGACCAACTTCAAGGATGTGGCGATTGCGCCTTTCAACAAGACCATTATGTTGCGGGGTGTGTGGCGCAGTGGTGAGCCAGTTGATGCCAGATTTGTTAAGGGTTGGACGAAGAACCTGAAACTCGCCTCCATTATCAGTGTAGAAGTTTATAATGGAGTGTCCAAATTGTTTCTCGATAAGAGGTTTGAAGTTGGTGAATACAGATGCCACCTGTGATTTTGCAGCCAAGGGAAATAACCAATAATAACGGGAGTAAAGATCAACAAATAATAAGAAATACTTTGACCCGTCTAGAGATGGTGTTGAGGCTGGCCCCCAAACATCCGCATAGATATAGTGTAGTGGATGTAGAGCAACAAAAGAAGTATTATTGAAGGATAGTTTAGTAGATTTGCTCAAGTGGCAAGGAACACAATTATTGTTCAAAACATGGGACTTATTCAACACAAGTAATTTAAATTGACTGATAATTAAGTGACTGGTATCCACAGACGGATGACCGAGTCGAGCATGCCAGCAAGCAGAGGAAGTCTTGATGCCAGTCGAGGCGAGCACAGGAGATGGGGTAGTACTGGCTGGTAGATGGTAGACCCCATTGTAGCAGGACCCTTTAAGAAGAATTGCCCCCGTGGTCCGATCCTTGATAAGAAAGTAAGTTGGAAAGAATTCCATGGTGACATTATTATCCTGTGTAAACTTGCTGACAGACAATAGGTTCCGCATAACGCGAGGACGAGTACCGGTTTCCGCGACCATGAGTGGGCAAGGAGCGAGATCTGAAAATTTTCTGACCATGGCGAACAATGGCATTTGCAGTGGCAACCAGATTGCGAGCAGCCAGATCTTGGGCTTTTAGAGAGAGCTCATGTTCATAGAGAATATCATGAAGTACTTCAAATTGAAGGGAGGTTTCGCGTGTGCGAATTGAGCCAACGATGGTTGCATATTCAGGTCCTAGACCATTAATAAAAAAAAGGGTAAGATACTCCGTAATTGATCGGTCATCAATGGTTCATCAATCAAAGCTAGTTCGTCAGCCTTTGACTTTATGTAGTGGAGATACTCCGTAATTGATCGGTCATCAATGGTGATCCGATGGAGTTCAGTTTTGATCTGGTTGACACGAGATTTCGACTTGCCAGCGAACATTCTGGACAAGATCGCCCAAGCCTTTTCCGATGTGGTGGATGATGAGACAACGGGCAGTATTTCAGGGGCCAGGGAGCCATATATGGCCGCCAGGAGAAGTTGGTCTTGTTGCACCCATGTTAGTACCTCAGAGGAGTTCGATCCGTCGTCACGGCGAGCAGGGCATGGTTTAGAGCCGTCAATGAACCCTAAGAGATTGTGGCCACGAAGGAGGGCCATGAGGTGGGCACGCCATGAAGGGTAGGTTTTGTGGGTGAGTTTGATTGGGAGATCATGACGGGTGGAGATCGGGACAAGAATGGGAGCGGTTGTTGGCAACTGGGTGGTTGTCGCGGTGGTGGTGGTGTTGTTGGGTGCTATGAAGGATGAGTAGTAGTGAAGAAGAAACGAGGGTTTATGATCGTTTTCCTACTGATACCATATAGAGATTATAGAAAATGTATTTAATTGATTTTCAAAGGGATTTACAAGTGTAATATATACATAGGATTTGTACATGGAATAAGGAAAGTACAAGAGGTGTGGCATGATGTATGAGATTGCCAAATCATGGGGATTTCATTTAATTACATTTTATGACTAATAGTATGGACAACAGTCGGGCAAAGGAGTAGCGTATGAGCGACTGTTTCAGTTGATTCACCACATAGTGTACAACCAGAATTATCTGTCATTCTCCTCTTTATTAAGTTATCCATGGTTGGGAGGGCGTTTGTGCAAGCCCACCAAAGGAAGTGTCGTGTGCTTGGCGGAATTTGAAGATGCCACAGTTTATCCCAGAAAGAGATGGGGCTGCTACTCGACGTCATATCAAGTCCCCTCTTAAAGAAAAGTTTGGTGGCCAAGTGGTAGGAAGATTTAACCGTGAAGCGTCCACTTTTTGTTTCATTCCATATTCTCTTGTCTGCAATGCTTCAGTTGCTCAATGGCATAGAAAGGATAGTTTTGGTGTCCTCATCGGTGAAGCAGTTGGCAATGCGATGCTCGTCCCAAGAATTCGAGTCGGAATTAATAAAATCAGCTACCACAGTGAACTCCTCGGACCTGGGATCAAAAGGTTGGGGTGTGAAAGACTTGTCTCTCCATATCCATTGCTCGGTAAAACACTTGATTGATTTTCCATCTCCCACTCGCAGCCTGCAGAAATGAGGTCTCGTGATCTCAAGAGACTACGCCACAGGTAACTTGGCTGATAGCATATGCTTGTTGATTCGAAGGTACCTCTCAGGAAGTATTTGGCTTGAAGGATTTGGGTTGTGAGTGATTTCGGGGAGTGGATCAACCTCCAAAATTGTTTGGCGACCATAGCCAAGTTGAAGAGAGATAGCTCCCGGAAGCCTAACCCTCCATCTCGTTTAGACATCGTAGCTTTTTCCCAGCTTACCCAGTTTATCTTCCTCTTGTCACCAGTCGCTCCCCAATAAAACTTTGCAGCAGCCCTCTCAATTTCATTACAAAGGGAGTGAGGGAAAATAAAGCAACTCATGGCATAGGTTGGTATGGTTTGTACCACTGTTTTCAAGAGTACCTCTCTTCCTGCCTTTGAGAGGACTTTCTCCTTCCATCCTTTGAGTCTGCTCACTACTCTCTCCACAATAATTCGAAAAACCTGAGTTTTTGATTTGCCAATAAGTGTAGGAAGGCCTAAGTATTTCGAGTATCTATCCACGGTTCTCTCCCCCAACTGTCTCCCAAGATCCTCCTTTCTCCCTGTTGACACATTTGCACTGGCCGATAATTCTGACTTATCATGGATTCACACATTGGCCTGAGGCTGCCTCGTACGTAGCAATGTTGTCTTTAATTTTGTCTATTTCTCTCTGGGTGTCTCTAAAGAACAAGATGCTGTCGTCGGTGAAGAAAAGGTGGGAGACCGACGGGGCTGATCTCGCCACTTTATGTCCTGTAATATCTTCCGTTCTCTCTGCCTGTTGGATTAGAGCTGAAAAGCCTTCTACACAAATCAGAAAAAGATAAGGAGACAGGGGGTCTCCTTGACGGAGCCCCCTTTGAGGGGTAAAGGGGGCCGAAGGCTGCCCGTTCACAAGTAAGGAATACGAGACCGAGGAAACACAACGCATAATTAGATCAATCCACTGCTGATCAAAACCCATTTTCTGGCACATACTCATCAGGAAAGACCACTCCACTCTATCATAAGCTTTACTCATATCGAGTTTCAAAGCAAGTGATCCTCTTCTACCCTGTTTCTTTTTACGCATAGAATGGAAGATTTCAAAAGCCACCATAGCGTTATCGGTTATGAGCCTATTAGGGATAAAAACACTTTGGTTGTGGGAGATGATTCGACCAATCACGAGTTTCAATCTATTAGCAATTATTTTTGAGATCACATGAAAGATAACATTACACAATCTAATTGGTCTAAAATCCTTTGGTGTTTCTGGAGCTTTTGTTTTTGGAATGGGAACAATGTAAGTGTGGTTTAAGGGGGTGGGATCACACATGTTATTGAGAATTTCAAGGCAGGTACTAACAAAAGAGGACTCGACAATAGACCAGTATGATTGAAAAAATAAAGGGGGGGGCATATCGTCAGGTCCCAGGGACTTTGTCGGGTGCATCTGTTTTAAGGCTTTCTTTAACTCCACTGCTATGTAGGGGCGATTCAGAACCTCATTCATTTCACGCGTCACTTTAGGCTCCATAGTATTTGTAACGCGGTCTGGTTCTCTAGGTCCATCCGATTCAAAGAGCCCCATTAAGTACTCCCTCAAAGTTTTCACAATGTCAAAGTTTTCACAATGTCTTCCTCCTTCTTATGCCATCCCCATTCCCATCACGGATCCTTTGTATAGTATTCCTTTCTTTTCTATGGGATGCTTTCTGTTGGAAAAAAGTTGTATTTCGATCACCATCTTTAATCCACAAAGCTCTCGATCTTTGATACCACTAGGTTTCCTCATATTTGAGAAGCTCATCAATTTCATTTTCTAGAGCCTTTGCATTTTCAATGATCACGGCAGATTAAGGAAGTCTCTGGAGTTCACTCAGTTTTTCCTTTGCTTCTTTGATTCTTTTTCCAACATTTTCGAAAGTTTGATCGCCCCAGATTGTGATTTTATTACCACAAAAAGTAATTTGGTCAGTGAAACTGCCTCCAGAGCGTACTCTCCCCCAAGATTTCTCAATGATCTTGTGACATTCTTCACTTTCCATCCACATTTTCTCAAACCTAAATTTTTTGATCCGTCTTTTCTTTTCTCCGGGCTCCTCCGTTGGAGTATTCTATCCATGTACGACAATGGGTGAATGATCTGAGCCAACTCTCGGGCTGTGAAGGACTCTTGTGTTTGGAAAGAGCAGGCGCCATTGCGGGGTCGCTAAGCCTCTATCTAGGCGAACTTGGATGTTGTCGTTACCGAAGCGACCATTAGACCAAGTGAATGGGTATCCTTCGAAGCCCAAGTCTTGGAGACCCAAGTGGATAAGGGTATTACGAAAATTTTCCATGCTCAGGGTATGTTTTGCATTGCCTCCTTTCTTTTCATGAGACCAAAGAATCTCATTGAAATCTCCCAAGCAAAGCTAAGGAGTATCAACCGAGGTCAACCGAGGGGTGTATCGTTTCTAGGAGTCGACATGTGTTGCTGCGTTGATGTTGTGTTGGCCACCCATACACACCCGTGAGAAACCAAGCTTTGTACTCTCCGCTTGCATCCACCCCCATAGCAATGTGATTTTTTTAGAAGGATGATAGAGAGAGTACAAGTTTGTTCCTCCACAAGATACATAAACCACCTTTTCTTGAGCTTCCCTCCCCTTCACAGTCAACCGGGAAGCAACCATCAAACCGAAGAAAATGAGAATTTAAAGACTGCATTTGGATACACTTTAACTTTGTCTCCATGAGGAAAAATATATTCATATTTTCCTCATGTAGGAGCTTCTTTAGTGTTCGAACTGTCGCTTGGTTCCCAAGCCCGCGACAGTTCCAACTTAGGGCAATCATTGCTATCGGCGGGACTGCATCGCAGTCTCCACCATTTCGTTTTTTTTATCTATGTTCACTGTGAGGGTTTCCATTCTGCTCTTCTTCTCAGCTTTGTCAATTTCCATTTCGTCAATCATCTTGCGTTTTTGTGCAAGTTGTGGCAATCTGGTTTGGGTTACTTTCTTTTCTGGGTTCTAAGGCTTTTTGATGTTTACCTTACGGAGTGTTGTGGCATTTGGGTTCTGGTGCTTGTGGTCCATATTTGTTGTGTTTTTGGTTAGGGTTGTGGGTTTGTGGATCTTTGTTTTTGTTTTTGTTTCTGATGCATGTTGTGTATTTGGTTGGGGGGGGGGGGTTACACGTGTGAGATGGTTTTGCATAGTTTTTTGGGCATTGGTTTGTAGGGTGGGAGTGGTATATTTGGGGTGGGCGAGCATTGTGGGATCAGGCTGCTCTCTGGTGGCAATGGACTGTTGTATGGGTGGAGGGGTGTTGGGGTTAAGATGTGGTTGGTGGGGTGAATTAAAAGTTATGTGAGTGTGGTTTTGTGGGTAGGTAGGTTGGCAAAGCTTGACCAGCTCTTCCATTGGCATTAAAGAGTGTTCCAAGTGTTTGTTGAGATTATTTATGTCTTCAACTTGGGCACCTCTGCTCCCCACTAAGGTGGTTGAATTCCAATTCTTAGACACTGTCTCAACTTTTTCCTCATGTGCTTTTGTATATTCTAAGACATGTGAAGCTCTTTTGTCATTCCTCTCTTCCACAACAACTCTCTCAAGGTTTTCCCCCACTTTCTCAATTTCCTCTATACCTTCTCCCCTGTCATTTTTCCAAATAGTGTTCTCCTCCCTTTCCTCATCAACTTCTTTTTCCCATTGTTTTCTAAAGTTTTCAAATAGGCGACGCCTAATGGGGTTCTCCTTCTTGTTTTCCCGAGTGTCCTTATCGGTGGTAGTAGAGACTGTTACTTTCCATGGGGAGGCCCTCATCCATTCTCCATACGGTAGTTTCTCATCAGGTATGTCCTGCATTTCATTTGTGGGTTCCACCAAATCACATTCTCTTTTCATGTGACCAAGCATTCCACAAATATAACAGAAAGAGGGGAGCCTTTCATAGGTGAAAGGGATCCAAAGAGATGTTGATTTAAGTTCCATGTTCGTTCCCTTTTTGATTGGGTTTCTCAAATCCACTTTTACTTTTGCTCTTATGCTTCTTGAGAGGCCATCCAGAGAGGGGAGGTCGACTTCTAGAATTTCTCCACATGTGGCAGCAATTTTTTCAACAAAGGGTGGGGTTCTAGCAGCTATCGAGAGGTCGTACACCCTTACCCAAAATGCTGAGAAATCAAAGTTAACCTGGGAGGGTTGTTCCCCCATTTCTAGCCCTCTTTTAAGATCAGAAGATTTTTTTCAAAGTGTCATGGCTCTTTAGCTACTATTTCTTTCATATCCACCTTCGATTTAAACTGAAAAGAGAACAAATTTTTCCCCACCTCTCTTGTTGTGAAACCCCTTGACGGTTTCATAGCTCGTTTCATAGCTTCGAGTAAACCGAAAGCATTTAAAGGTTTTGAGGTAAGAACCATTCCAATAAGGTAGCAGGAAGACTTTCGAAACCCCACAAGCTCATCCTCCGTTATCCGAACAGTATCCTCCTTCTCCTCTAAGATCTCTTTCCCTTTTGAACCGGAGGCCATAGATCTGTCGGGAGCGAGCTAACGGGGTGGAGACTAAAGTCGTGGGTTTCAACGAACTGAGGTCCTGCACAAAGCACAAAACACAAAGCAGGGAGAAAAAGTAAAATCGTGAGATAAAGCCGAAAGAAGAATAGAAAACAACTCGACACAGTCCTGGTTCCTTCCGAGCCGAAAATAGAGGAGGGTGGAGCAAGGTGCAATGGGTAGGGGGTGGGGTAATGGTTCTCGGGAACAGCTAGATCTTGGGGTTAATTTGTGGATAGAGGAGAGATAAAGTTTTGTGGGTTGAATTCCTAAGTAGCTAGTGGGTTTGTCGGTGACGGTGCCCCCTGATCGGTGTCGGCTAATAGGGAGCGACGAAGAATATGCAATTCAAAAGGCTTTAAGTGGATTGAATATATGATTAATTTTTTGGCTTAGAGTTTTCATGACTAGGTTTAACATTTGAACTTTGGAAAAATATGCAATTCAAAAGACTTTAAGTCTCGAATAAAAAACTAATTAAATTTACGATTAAAAACATTATAGAACAAGAAAAGACTAAGAAACGAGACTCTACATTTTCGTTGAGCTCACAAACAATTTTTATAAATTAATAAGAGTTTTTAAAATACAAAAGGTTTCGGAGTTTGACTTGTAAAAGATTTGAATGTTCAAAAGAAGAACTGAAAAGAATTTCATCTCATCTAAAAAGTCCGAACTTTTAGAAAGGTGGAAAATTAATCCTTGTATATTAATTCCTATTATCGTCGCATGATTATAATGAATTGATTGAAGAGTAAGTGAAGATACAATTAAATAATGAAACATGAAATGGGTACAAACTTTTTTTTTTGAAACAAAGAAGGCTTAGCTTCCATTATTACAGCAGCAAGACTGAGAAGGGAGTCCAACCACAAAATCTGGTGGGTCTACCCAACAAAAAGGATTATCGAAACGACGGGACTCTCGAGCCAAGTTATGTTCCAAAGAATTTGCACACCTCCTAACCCATGCCACCGTAACATTCATGAATTGGTTTATTAACGATCTACAAGTATCAACATAACCTCCAAAGATAGAATCTAAAGCATCTGTTGAATTGATGGCGTTTACGACAAGCTGTGCATCTCCCTCAATAATGCAATTGTCCAATTCCAACTCTTTTAACCATTTGAGGGCCTCATACATTCCTAAAGCTTCTCCTGCCTCCACATCCAAACATCCTTGGGAGTAAAGTGACCTACCCATCAGAATGTCGCCATGATCATATCTCATGATCATTCCCATACCTGTTTCATGTGTATCCCTAAAGAACGCGGCATCACAGTTCACCTTCCGAAAACCAGCAGGCGGAGGGTGCCAAAACGTGCATACAGCAGCAACCCCACTCCCGTGTGCTCGATTATTACTCCCTTTTGAGGCACTACACCATTCAATCCAATAACTCGCCGAGGAGTGAACTGCTGCAACCAGTGTTCTATGAATATTATTCCATAACATGGAGTTTCTTTCCTTCCAGATCTGCCACATCACCATCTCGAATCTCACAACAGTCGACTCTAAAGGGCTGCTCACCATGTAAAAAATGAAGCCTTTTATATCTTGAAATCTTGTTGCACTTGCATCAATTCTAGTTAACAAATCAGCAGCTTCCCAACATTGTCTAGCAAAAGTGCCTGCAACAAATAGATGCCACATTCTCATGACCCCTATCACACATCAAGCATCCAGTTTCTTGAACTACTCTTTTAGATAATAGGTTAACCTCCAAATAACGGACCAAGCCCCTTCTGATTTCAAGCTTGAATCCTTTGTCATCTGTCGCAAGAGGGTATATGCAGATTTCACGGTGTATTTTCCACGTCGTGCGGGGTTCCATTTCACCTTGTCTACTGCACCTACAAGGGGCAAAGGCGTATTAAGGATGCGTTCAACATCCATCGGGAGTAGCTCATGGATTAGATTTAAATTCCATTCTCGAGACTCTTGGTCAAACAAGGCCGCGACTATTAGCTCTTCCAACCAGGGTGGACAATCTGAATTGATCAGAAAATTGTCCTGATCGGCAACCCACAACCTGTTCCAAATTTGGATCGTCTGTCCCATTCTAATTTTCCATCGCGCACCTTTCCCCACTAGATCTTGACTGGCCCTAATACTTGACCATGTGAAGCTTGGATTCCACCCACTTGTAGCCGAGAGGAAATCACTCCTCGGAAAGTAGTGTGCCTTAAGCACACGGCACACCAATGCATTTGGTTCCTTTATGAGACGCCAACCCATTTTTCCCAACATAGCGATATTAAAATCATGCAGATCCTTAAATCCTCTACCTCCGTCTCTTTTTTCCACACATAACTGTTCCCATCACATCCAGTTAATGCCCTTGGAAGCGTCGGATGAATGGCCCCACCAAAATTTATTCACCATGGTCTGCATCTCATCCAAAAGAGTAGAAGGCAACAGAAAAGTGGTCATACAATATGTGGGTACAGCTTGTGCCGCAGCTTTGATGAGTTCTTTTCCGGCTTTAGATAATTGCTTCGTTTTCCATTCTTGCAACTTCGACCACAGTCGATCTTTGACATACCCGAAAATCTCCTTTTTCTTTCTCCCTATAAGAGACGGGAGGCCAAAGTATCGTCCCGTATTGATCGCATTTTGAACTCCAAGAATCTATTTTATCTCAAGCTGCCGCTGGGATGGGACATTTTTGCTGAAAAAAAGTCCAGACTTGGCGTAATTAATTGCCTGGCCAAAAAATCTTTCATACCCATCTAATATATTCTTCAGATTATGGCACTCTTCCGCTGTAGCCCTAACAAATAAGAGGCTATCATCGGCAAATAACAAGTGAGTTATTCGTGGCGCTAACCGGCATATTCTATTTCCATGCAACGTGCCTATGGTGCTTGCATAATTCGAGAATGTACTGTTTAACACCAAAATTTGTCATTTATTTTTCATCTGATCAATATGTGAAGATGCGACAAGTTCTAAATAGAAATAAATTAAAACAATATGAAATATAAAATCAATAAAAATCTAACTTATAAATCGTTTACATAAAATTTTCAACTGCATAACGGAACACGTACTCAAACAAAATGTCAGCGGCTTTATGCCACCGGTCAATATTAATTGCCTATTTAAAAACTATTTGAAATAACTAAATAATGTACAACAAAATGACAACTTTTTTTTTTTTTTGTAAAATACATATAAATTAATTATTTTATTCAAATTTCATATGTTTAAATATTTAAATAAATAATACTCATGGTTAACTCTAAGATATTTCACTTCATATATTATTAAATTTATCTATTCAGAAATATTTTACATTTAACTTAGTCAAAAGTAATATTTTAAAAATAATTGTGGATAAATTTTACATTTAATTTGTACTTATCTTAAACTTATCCGAGAATGTACTGTTTAACACCAAAATTTGTCATTTATTATTTATCTATCAATATGTAAAGATGCGACAGGTTCTATATAGAAATAAAGTAAAACAATATGAAATATAAAATTAATAAAAACCTAACTTATAAATCATTTACATTAAATTTTCAACCGCATAACGGAACACGTACTCAAACAAAATGTATGCGGCTTTATGCATGATCAATAAAAACTACTTGAAAGAACTTAATAATGTACAACAAAACGACAATTTTTTTTTTTTTGCAAAATACATATAAGTTAATTTATTTTATTCAAATTTCATATGTTTAAATATTTAAATAAATAATACTCATGGTTAACTCTAAGATATTTCATTTCATATATTATTAAATTTATCTATTCAACAATATTTTACATTTAACTTAGTCAAAAGTAATATTTTGAAAAGGATTGTGGATAAAATTTACATTTAATTTGTACTTATCTTAAACTTATTCGAGAATGTATTGTTTAACACCAAAATTTGTCATTTATTTTTCATCTGATCAATATGTGAAGATGCGACAGGTTCTATATAGAAATAAAGTAAAACAATATGAAATATAAAATTAATAAAAACCTAACTTATAAATCGCTTATATTAAATTTTCAACCGCATAACGGAACACGTACTCAAACAAAATGTATGCGGCTTTATGCCACTGATCAATAAAAACTACTTGAAAAAACTTAATAATGTGCAACAAAACGATATTTTCTTTTTTTTTTTTTTTGCAAAATACATATAAGTTAATTATTTTATTCAAATTTCATATGTTTAAATATTTAAATAAATAATACTCCTGGTTAACTCTAAGATATTTCATTTCATATATTATTAAATTTATCTATTCAACAATATTTTCCATTTAACTTAGTCAAGAGTAATATTTTAAAAAGGATTGTGGATAAAATTTACATTTAATTTGTACTTATCTTAAACTTATCCGAAAATGTATTGTTTAACACCAAAATTTGTAATTTATTTTTCATCTGATCAATATGTGAAGATGCGACATGTTCTATATAGAAATAAAGTAAAACAATATGAAATATAAAATTAATAAAAACCTAACTTATAAATCGTTTACATTAAATTTTTAACCGCATAACGGAACACGTACTCGAACAAAATGTATGCGGCTTTATGCCACTGATCAATAAAAACTACTTGAAAGAACTTAATAATGTACAACAAAACGACAACTTTTTTTGTTTGTTTTTGTAAAATACATATAAGTTAATTATTTTATTCAAATTTCATATGTTTAAATATTTAAATAAATAATATTTGTTAACTATAAGATATTTCACTTCATATATTATTAAATTTATCTATTCAACAATATTTATTGTGTGTCTGCTTCACATGAGGCAATTCAAATTTAACTTAGTCAAAACTAATATTTTAAAAAGGATTGTGGATAAAATTTACATTTAATTTGTACTTATCTTAAACTTATTCGAGAATTTATTGTTTAACACCAAAATTTGTCATTTATTTTTCATCTGATCAATATGTGAAGATGCGACAGGTTCTATATAGAAATAAAGTAAAACAATATGAAATATAAAATTAATAAAAACCTAACTTATAAATCGTTTACATTAAATTTTCAACCGCAAAACGAAATACGTACTCAAACAAAATGTATGCGGCTTTATGCCACTGATCAATATGTGAAGATGCGACTTATTTTTAATAGAATTAAAGTAAAAAAAAAAAAAAGTATGTATAAAATCAATAAAAACCTCTCATAAATAGTTTACGTTAAATTTTCAACCGCATAATGGGTCACGTACTTAAACAAAATGTATGCGGCTTTATGCTACCGGTCAATAATTACCTATTTAAAAACTACTTGAAAGAACGTAATAATTAATGTACAACAAAACGACAATCGTTTTTCTTTTTTTGCAAAATACATATAAGTTAATTATTTTATACGAATTTCATATGTTTAATTATTTAAACAAATAATATTTGTTAATTTTAAAATATTTCACTTCATATATTATTAAATTTATCTATTCAATAATATTTCTTGTGAGACTGCTTCATGAGACAATTCAAATTTAACCTAGTCAAAAGTAATATTTCAAAAAGAATTGTGGATAAGATTTATATTTAATTTGTACATATCTTAAACTTATCCGATAATGTACTGTTTAACATCAAAATTTGTCATTTATTTTTCATCTGATCAATATATGATGAAGCGGCCAGTTCTAAATAGAATTAAAGTAAAACATATATTAAATATAAAATCAATAAAAACCTAACTTATAAACCGTTTACATTAAATTTTCGACTGCATAACGGATCACGTACTCAAACAACATGTATGCGGCTTTATGCCACCGGTCAATAATTACCTATTTAAAAACTACTTGAAATAACTTAATAATGTACAATAAAACGACAACTTTTTTTTTTTTTTTTTTGCAAAATACATACTACAAGTTAATTATTTTATACAAATTTCATATGTTTAAGTACTATTTAAAAAAAAAAAAATTGTTAATTGTAAGATATTTCACTTCATATATTATTAGATTTATCTATTCAAATCATATTGTCCATCTCATGAAAGTTTTTATCTTTTAGTATATATGACTATAATAAAGATAATAAAAAAAATTGACATTTAATGACAAAATCTTACCCATATTGCTTTTATAGCTAAAAAATTTAATACATGACATTAACTTTTAATGATAGACATTGTCATTAAAAGTAAATTCATGTATTAAATTTTTTAGCTATAGAGCTTACAGTGACCCGATTTCAATCATTAAATGTCAATTTTCTTGTAGTGTATTCAGACACAGATGTAAAGTAATTTTGTGAGGGATAATAGTCGAATTGTAGAGATAATTGAATGAACGAATTGCTACTATAAATACATGGCCATATTATCACATTTAACCACCATCTTCTTCTTCTTCTCTATTCACTCTCTCCCTCTTGCACATAAACCAAGCTTTATCGAAAAAAATGGCAGCAACCCCAAGCAACATCACGCAAAATGTAAGTGCATACAATTATACATATGTGAGTGTGTATACAATTATACTTTTTTTTTTTTTTAATATTTACTTAAATTTGTAGGCACTTCCCGTTAGCTACTATCGACCACCACCTCCGGGACAAATAGATAAAGAAATCGAGGAGGAAACAGGGGTACGTATGATATTTATCTTCAATAACTTCATATTTTTTTCTTTGCTACCTTTCAAGTTAATTTACAAGTCTTTTTTTTTTTAATCGTATAATTTTTGCAATAATTTATTTTACAACAAAATTTGATATTCATAAGAATAGATTTGTGTATGTCTTAAAAGAAATTTGGATGAATTATATATATCAATCGCGATTATTTTTCGATTGCAACTCTACAAGAAACTTCTTCATTACAAAGCTTCGGATTTTTGGTTTTTGGTATTAACAAATTGTTCATACTGTATAATTAATATTTATTTTAAATTTATTCATTTAATAGTTTTCCTGAAATGTTTAATTCTTTTTCAGATTTTTTTAATTTATATTTAAAAACTTATTAAATAATATTTAGGTTTTGAGAATCAAGAAATTAATATCCTGAATTAAAATTTCGTTGCTTTTAAATTAATATAAATGCCTTCTTGGTTTCAATTCTAATATATATTCGGATCTTATTAACATTCAAATTTGTTGAGTATAATTTTCTGAATTAAAATGGCAATGTACATGCACATATATTTTTCTTGTTTTCTTATTTTTAGATCTAAACTTTTAAAAGTAATTTAATTTCTATAAATAAATATATATATTATTTTAAAATTTTTCCGTGTAGTAGAATTTCATAATTATTTAATATTAATGTATATATTTTTTGTAGGATTTACAACCCAGAAGAAACAGTCAGTACGAGATTGTGAAAAATTGCACAGTTTCATTTCAACTCTTCCATTGCGAAGAAAGAAATGAATTTATACTCTCAAAGCAAGAGGTTAGAAATGATATTGAATTAGAATATTTTTTAATATTAGATCTCATATATACGAATATCTACATTCAAATTTAATTTAATTGAGCCAAAATGTAGTAACTTAGTAACATTCATTATTGTGATGACATAAAAATTGAAAATTTGGATACTTGAATAAACGGATTCATTCAAGTAACACCAAAAAAAAAAAAAAACACGCTGAAAATCGAGGACCTAACGAGGGTCATATATACGAACCATTGCTAATTAACGAGGGTTTAACGATTTAATTGAGCTAGGGCAACCCTGGTTGAATCGAGCATATATTATGTAGTTTTTAATTATAATCGTAACTTAATTAAATTTATTTTCTTTAATAATAGGTTGGTATGGCAGAGCGAAAATACTATGTACTATCGCCATTTGAAAAAAATGGAAAAGTGAAAATGGACGCAAGGGAAATCAGTTTAGGGGAAAGGAGGATTGAGTTTTTTATATGGGGAATTTATCCTAGCGTGGATAATCAACATGACTTATCAATCGCCCTGCGTCTTCATGGAAGGTGGACTCTGCAGCATCGAAAACGCACTGATGGAAAACGTGAAAAGGTATATATTAATTATTGACACGTGCAAAGTGAAAAATTAATAATTAACGTCTATTAATAATATTTTTTATTTCAGTTTTACCATCACGAGAGGGTCACAAAGAAGATGCGTTCCATGGTTGAAGTTGCTACCTTTATTATTTTGAACCAGATTTATTAGATATATATCGGTGAGTTGTAGTATATTATTTTCATTTTTTTTCATTTTTGATTATATTCTATTCTAATATACTTGATTGTGGAATTGTGCAGATCATGAGCATTTGATCGATGAAGAATAAAGATGATGGATATTATACTCCGTCGATTTAAATTAATTTTTTTTTATTATTAATTTCTTTGGGAAGAACTTAAACGTTTTCTTGTTATTGTTTTCTTGATTAATTCATGAATAATTAAATGCTGTTTTATATATATGTTTCATTTTATGTGCCCTAGTTTAGGTCTAATTCCAGTCGGTTTGTATCATTTAAGTTTGGACTTTTTTAATTTACGTCTTTTTTGTTTTAAAATTTTTAAAACCAATCATAAAAAATGTGAGCATGCGGCTCACATGCATATGTGGAAAGAATTGAGATTTCGACCAAATAATTTATGTCCTTTAAAATTGACAATTAAAAATTAAAAATTAATATATTCTAAATTTTTTATTAAAAACTCTAAAAATCTCATTAAAATTTCTAAAAATAGAATTAAAATTTAAATATCTCATTAAAATTTCAAATTTGCAAAATAAAAATTAAAAATTCTAAAATTTTGAAAATCCTAAAATTAAAGATTCCACAATTCTAAAAACCTAAAAATTTGTAAATATAAGAAATTCTAAAAATCTCCATAAAAATTCTATAAAAAGCTAAAAATATTATTAAAAAAAATTGTAAATGTGTTGATTAGAAATTAAAAATTCTAACAATCTTATAAGAATAAAAAAATTATTAATATTTCATTAAAAATTTCACGGACTCGTTCGCCATTAAAACTTTGCTCAAGCTTCTGAAAGTTTTGGGTCTCACAAGGTTTTCTGACTCAACGTCTAGATTGAGTGGAGGCTCCACTTCTTGATCAACCGCGAAACCATCCCAAATTTATTTCTAATGAGATTTTTTAAGACAATATTTATTCATACATTTTCAGAATTTTAGAATTGTAGAATATTTTATTTTTAGATTTTTTAATTTTATGATATTTTCAAATTTTAATGAGATTTTTTGAATTTTGAATTTACACGGATTTTTAGAATTGTGGAATTTTTTACTCCCTCTGTCCAATAAAAACTTGCTCACTTCTTTTATTTTTCACATTTTATAATTTTTAATTTTAATGAGATTTTTAGAATTTTTTAATTTTTAAATTTAAAGGATGTAAATTGCTATTTGACTGGAATCCCAATTTTCGACGAAAATGAAGTAGATTGGGCACTCGAGAACGTAAATTAAAAAACTAAAAACTTAAAGAATATAAACTGAATTAATTAGGCATAAGTTATCGTACGTAAAACAAAATTTTATCTGTAGAAGAGTAACAAAATATTCATTCCAATACTTATCAAATTTGTTTCATCTTTGTTACCATATCTTTAATTTTATGATATTCATGGGCCAAATTTTCTTTCAACTTCATTTCTGTACATGCAACTTGCATAAAGTATAAATTAGAATTTCAACGTGATATTATAAAACGACTCCAAGATATCGCATATCCTCGATCACCACTCTTTCCCATCCTTTATTTGATGAAAAACTTTTGTAGTTAATATCATCCTACGTCAAACTAGTGAAAGCACGACGACTTTTAATAGCACTTGCAAACATCATGCACGTGGAATTCCATCCATTCAACCTCAAAATACTATGCCCAAAATCACTTAAGTGCACTGCACAAACAAAATTTTGAATTGAAGTGTCCCAATCTTCCTTATGAACCCTGCTTCATGTACACTTTCTCTAATTTTACTCAAAAGTCAATTCATCTATGTTCAATAATATTCAAGATGCAAACACATGCAATACCTTATATGGAAAATTTTCCCTTTATATATATATATAAATATTTTCAGGGCATGCATCGTACGTGTGTATGAATGTAATAGTAATAACATGTCAATATGAGAAAAGTTTGTATGAGATAGTCTCGTACATGAGACATATATATCTTCAATTTAATATTATTGTGTCGTACGTGTTTACTTAAAATATGGCTGAAAGAGATGGGGCACCATAAATCCACAAATCACATAACATGTGTACGTAAATGAGACATGTTTTATGTTTGAGATCGTCTCATGCAAATTTTTGTCTTTAACAAAATTTTTGGATGAAATTATATATTTAATTTGACGAGGGTGAGGGTGAGGGTGAGGGGGGTGGGGGAAGCAATGCCGTGGATGGTGTAGAAAGGGATTTCGAGAGTTACCTTCGAGACCGATTCATTGCGAGTGATCTCGGCCACCATGTCAAACTACAACTAGGATACTACATTATGGAGATTTTTGCATTCGATGGGTTCAAATGAATGTTAATAAAGTAGTACATGCTTTCGCTAGGGCTTCATGTCTGTTCAGGAGCCCCTATGATTGGAACGAGCCATCAAATTTTATGGATGATTTTCTCGATTCTTGCTCTACTTGTGATTAATTTTTCTACTTTAAAAAAAAAAAATTAAAAAGAAGAAACACTGACTTAATTTTTTATCGTAGAACGATCACTCAAACCAGAAAAAGTTTGTGTGATTTAATGTCACTCTTCAATATTTACCTATTTAAAAACTACTTGCACCTAAATTTTTTTAACAATAAGACAACTACTTTTATGCAAATTAAATAAATACATGTTAATTACGTTACATATATATATTCTTTTTGCTTTACTATTAATTAAACATATAATATTAGTTAATGGTGAAATATATTTCACATCATATATATATATTAGTTAATTAGGTTTCTTAAATTTAAATTGTTTTTTATTTTATAAAACAATAATGTAGCTTACTAAAATATATAAGTATTTTTAAAAAAATATTTTTAATTTACTTTTAAAGATCATGTTGTAATAATTATGTTTATTTCTTTAAAAGAATGCAAAAAATAAAATTGTAAAAAATAAAATTTGAGACACTATTTTGAAGCAATTCAAATTTAACTTAGTCAAAAGTAATATTCAAAAGAGAATTGTGGATAAAAAATTTCTATTTAATTTAAACATATCTTAAACTTATCTGATAATGTACTATATAAGATCAAAATTTATCATTTATTTTTCATCTGATCAATATGTGCAGATGCGACCAGTTCTAAATAGAATTAAAAAAAATATATATATATATAAATCAATAAAAACCTAACTTAGTAAATCTTTTACATTGAATTTTCAACCGCATAACGGATCACGTACTCAAACAAACATGTATGCGGCTTTATGCCACCGGTCAATAATTACCTATTTAAAAACTACTTGAAAGAACTTAATAACGTACAACAAAACAAAACTATTTTTTTGTTTTTTGCAAAATATATGTATAAATTAATTATTTTATATGAATGATAAACGCATCATAATAATGGAGGTTTCTCTAATTTAGATTTCTCTAATTAAAATTGTTTTTTATTTTACAAAACAATCATTTAGCTTACTAAAATATATTTAAAAAAAATAATCTTATTTTACTTTTAAAGATCATGTTGTAATAATTATGTTTATTTCTTCAAAAGAATGCAAATAAATAAAATTGTAAGAAATAAAATTTGAGACACTATCTTGAAGCAATTCAAATTTAACTTAGTCAAAAGTAATATTTTAAAAAGAGTTGTGGATAAAATTTCTATTTAATTTAAACTTATTTGATAATGTATTGTGTAACATCAAAATTTATCATTCATTTTTCATTTGATCAATATGTGTAGATGCAACCATTTCTAAATAGAATTAAAGCAATATTTACCTTTAATGTTTTCTCTAGATACAAAACCTGTACACTAAACATTTCGAGTATTTCTTATACCCAATATTAATATAATTTCTTTTACCGATCAAAAGAAAAAAAAAAAATATATATATATATATAAAATCAATAAAAACCTAACTTAGTAAATCGTTTACATTAAATTTTCAACCATATAACGAATCGCGTACTCAAATAAATTGTATGCGGCTTTATGTCACCGGTCAATAATTACCTATTTAAAAACTACTTGAGAGCACTTAACAACGTACAACAAAACAAAACCATTTTTTTTTGTTTTTTTCAAAATATATATAAGTTAATTATTTTATACGAATGATACACGCATCATAATAATGAAGGTTTCTCTAATTTAGATTTCTCTAATTAAAATTATTTTTTATTTTACAAAACAATCATTTAACTTACTAAAATATTTTTTTTTTAAAATAATTTTATTTTACTTTTAAAGATCATGTTGTAATAATTATGTTTATTTTTTCAAATGAATGCAAATAAATAAAATTGTAAGAAATAAAATTTGAAACAATATTTTAAAGCAATTCAAATTTAACTTAGTCAAAAGTAATATTTTAAAAAGAATTGTGGATAAGATTTCTATTTAATTTAAACTTATCTGATAATGTACTGTGTAACATCAAAATTTATCATTTAATTTTCATTTGATCAATATGTGCAAACGGGACCAGTTCTAAATAAAATTAAAGTAAAAAAAAAAAAAAAAAATATATATATATATATATATATAAAATCAATAAAAACATAACTTAGTAAATCGTTTACATTAAATTTTCAACCACATAACGAATCACGTACTCAAACAAATTGTATGCGACTTTATGCCACCAGTCAATAATTACCTATTTAAAAACTACTTAAGAGCACTTAACAACGTACAACAAAACAAAACTTTTTTTTTTTTTTTTTTTTTGCAAAATATAAATAAGTTAATTATTCTATACGAATGATAAACGCATCATAATAATAGTGGTTTCTCTAATTTAGATTTCTCTAATTAAAATTGTTTTTTATTTTATAAAATAATCATTTAGCTTACTAAAATATATTTTTAAAAAATAATCTTATTTTACTTTTAAAGATCATGTTGTAATAATTATGTTTATTTTTTCAAAAGAATGCAAATAAATAAAATGTAAAAAATAAAATTTGAGACACTATCTTGCAATTTAAATTTAACTTTGTCAAAAGTAATATTTTAAAAAGAATTGTGGATAAGATTTCTATTTAATTTAAACTTATCTGATAATGTACTGTCTAACATCAAAATTTATCATTTATTTTTCATCTGATCAATATGTGCAGATGGGACCAGTTCTAAATAGAGCTAAAGTAAAAAAAGAATATATAAAATCAATAAAATCCTAATTTAGTAAATCGTTTACATTAGATTTTCAACCACGTAACGAATCACGTACTCAAACAAATTGTATGTGGTTTTATGCCACCGATCAATAGTTAACTATTTAAAAACTACTTGAAAGCATTTAATAACGTACAACAAAACAAAACATTTTTTCTTATTTTTTGTAAAATATATATAAGTTAATTATTTTATACAAATGATAAACGCATCATAATAATAATGGAGGTTTCTCTAATTTAGATTTCTCTAATTAAAATTGTTTTTTATTTTATAAAACAATCATTTAGCTTACTAAAATATATTTTTAAAAAAATAATCTTATTTTACTTTTAAAGATCATACTGTAATAATTATATTTATTTCTTCAAAAGAATGCAAATAAATAAAATTGTAAGAATGCAATTCATATTTAACTTAGTCTAAAGTAATATTTTAAAAAGAATTGTGGATAAGATTTCTATTTAATTTAAAACTTATCTGATAATGTACTGTGTAACATCAAATTATTTATCATTTGATCAATATGTGCAGATGTGACCTGTTGGTCCCAAAAGTTGAGTTAAGATTGAGTAAGCTAAGAAAAAGTCTAGAGGGGAGGGGTGAATAGACTTTTCAAATTCTATCAAAATATCAGAGTTTTTAGTGCGGAAACTCAACTTTTCTTTAAATCTTTTCTTTAGAAAACTTACTGTTCTTATTCAACAAATATATCAACAGTTAATCAAAACATAAAACAGTAAAGAACACAAGATTTTTATAGTGGTTCGACAACTGTCTACATCCACTCTCACAACTCCAGTTGCGATGTTTTATTACTCTTTTCCACTTGAGTACTTGTAGCTTAGAGTCCCAAGATTAAGACTTCGATCTTGTCGATTATACCACCAGGTATATCTTCGATCAACTAGTAATTTCACAAGTAACTAGCACACTTGTTTACACAATACAAACTTAAAACGAAAAGTAAAACTTCTCTTGATGATAGCCTTTGTTTCTTCAAATCAGATCTGTGGCTTCTCTTCAGTTCTTCGATCTTCAACTCTGTGAGTGCTTGAATACTTGAATACTTCTTGATTTGCTCTTGTTCACTTTGAGTAGTAGTAGTTTCAGTAGTCTTTTCAAGTAGAAGATCACACGGTATTTATAAGCATTAGTAAGACAGTTAGCAGTTTGTGAACTAACTCTCAACTAACTCATAACCGTTTCTTGTTGTAACTTCTTTCTGTTTTGTAACCAACTTATCTTATCTTTCCAAGTCAGCATATCTTCATATAAATCTTCAGTTACGCTTTAAATAAGTTATCCAAACTTATTCTTCAAATAAACCAACTTAGCACAATAAACTACTCTTCTTAGTTTTACTGCTCTTGGTCAGTCAGCACAGTTCTTTCAAAACTGTTCAGCTTCCTTCAAAAACTTCACTTGATTTCTTCAATCTCTGAAATAGTCTTCTTAGTCATCTTTAGTCTTCTGACTTCCATCTAATCTACTGTTCTAACTTTTACAATGCTGAAATACAATAGAATACAACTTTTACAAATATAAAACCTATCTATACATCAACTGAACTATATACAGATGAGTATAACTAAGTCCTATACTATAAGCTGTCTATACAATACTTCCATCAGCTTAGTTCTTAAACAGTTCATATATCAGATTAGTAACAGACTAAGATCAGTAAACTTAAACTTCATAATACAATAAGATCAGTAATCTTATATCATATAACTCACATAAAACAACATATAATCACATATATCATTAACTCTAAATTGATTTTGGCCATCAAAACATATAATCATCAATTAGAACATTGTTTATAGGATTCATATCCCAACAATTTCCCCGTTTTTGATGAAGCCAAAACTACTTAAACATTCTAAGATCAGTAGTTAAGATATATAGTCATTCATATCAGTTCATCAATTCAAAAAAAAAAAAACCAGATTAGATTCATATCAAAATAAGATCAAATATATCACATATTACAACTAATTCACATAGTCACAGAAATACAAAATAAAGAAATAAAGATAAGGATAAGAAATGTTATCTTCTTCAGCATAGTCCTTCATCTTCAGTCTCTATCAGGAATTCTGAATGCCAAGTACAATCTGTTCTTGATATCCATCATGTGATTATGATCAGTTATTCCTTCATCTTTAATGATCTGTGAAATTATGTTTCTGATCTCTGAGTAATCTGGTTCACCATTTTCAAGTCTAGGAGGATCCCAAACTGGTTCTTCAGGACATAATATCTGAATACCTGCACCAGCAGCTAACAACAAAATATGTTCCCAAAAATCTCTTGAGATATTCATCATGAATGCATCAAAGTCAGAATATTCATCTTCCTTGCTTGAATGGTTACCAAATTTCTTCACAATGAAATTTGCAATCTGCCATTTCTTTTTTAAATTATTCCAGAACTCCATATCTTCTGGATCCACAACAAATTCCATGAATTGTTCATCCAGAACAGTTCCAACAGATTTAGACTTCATTTTCTTTTTCAATGCAGCAACTCTATTATCAAACTTCTTTCTTGTAGCTTCTGCATCTTTCATCTTTTGTTTTCTAATCTGTTCAGCAGATCTTTTCTCAGTAGCTTCAATTTTCTTCTTAGAAAGCATCTGATTATGCAGTTCAACAGATTCAGCTATCAGCACATCACTTGGTCTATTTTCAATAACAACATATTTCAGCTTGCTTTTAGATCTGGTATTTCTACCAATCTGTTCAGTCTCTTCTTCATCATCAATAATGAATTTTCTTTTTCTTTTTCCAGAAGAAGATTCAGCAACATGTTTCTGAGTAGTTTCTTGAGTAACAGAATCAGGATTTTGTAACTTTAACTTCAGACCAATTATTTCTTCTTTCAAATCATCAATACTTGTCTTCAACTCATCTTGACTTACAACCAATTGAGCTTGTTGTGATTGAGTTTGTTCCATCACTTTCATCACTTTTACTTTCCCCTTTTTGGCTTCATCTTGCCATTCCTTCAAGGGTGTTAAAAGTATCTCTACTTTCTTTTGCAGTTCAGTAGAAAGTGACTTTTCTTGTAATCTATGCAGATCATAGATTTTATTCATAGTGAATTCCAATATCTTGTCATAAGAACTAGCAGCAGTCAAACTTTCCAACTTTTCAGTAGCTTGCTGAAATCGTTTCAAAGTCTCATCCAGCTTGCTTTGTAACTCTTCATTATGCTTTCTCAACAATTCAAAGCTAGAGTTCTCTTGAGCTGTCTCAGAAGGAACTGTTCTTACTGTCTCTTGAACATCATCAAGTACAGTATCCTTATCAACATCAATTGGTGTGCTCTCCAACTCATTAGCACCCAAAGATTGTTCCTCTAAGACCTCAGTGTCTTCAGCCACAACTGTGTTCTCAAACATCTCAGTTGCATTAGTATCAGCTTCATAATCAGCTTCCATATCAGCTTCATAATCAGCTTCAACATCAGAAAGTTTAACTTCAGCATCATCAGCCTCCATGTTGACATCAGTATCAACATCTACATCAGCAGACTTAACAACGGAATATTTGCAACCAGTTATTCTTTCAATCAACTGAATAACAGATTCCAAATTTGATAACTCAGTATAAGAATTAACATCTGCAGCTTCTTTCTGTTCTTGTTCCCAATCATGAAACACAGAAAGACCACCCATACCTTCATCAGCAACCATCAACTGATCTAGACCTATACTTCTAAGATATACCCAAGTACCTATCCTTAGAAGTTGCTCAAAGGTTCTAGTGCTGTCATCTAAACCATGAAAGCTTTTGAGAAGAGCATTTCTCAACTTAAATCGAATCCTCTCTTCCTTATCACAAACAGGATAATCCATCAAGAACACTGATTCAGGTTGGATAAATTCAGGTTCGGGAGAAGAGGTAATTTCAATTGGTTCAGAGGAAGGTATATGTTCATGTTCAGTAGAGTGATCATGAACTGGTTCAGATTCAGGTTCTGGTTCAGGAGAAAAATGAGGAGTAGGGGTATGGTGAGGATTAGCTTGAGGAGTGGAATGAAAAGAAGTGTTCTGAGGGGTTGAGGTAGGAGTGTTCTGATGAATAGGAGAGTAGTGAACTGACTCCTCAGAACAGGAAGGCTCAGCTTCATGGGGTTGGGCTTGAATAGAATGAGAGGTTGAGGGAGAAGGGGTAGTGTTCTTGAGGACTCTTCTGGGTCTAAGAACACCAGAAACTTTAGTTCTCTTGTGTGAAAGAATAAGAATTGGAGAACTTACCTCTTCCACAGAAGACTCCTTCACATTGGCAACTGACTCTTCTGACTTTTCAGGAACAGCCCTAGCTGATCGACCTCTTCTTAATCCAGATCGGTGAGGATCATGCCTAGCCTTTGTTCTCAACTCCGGCTCGTCATTATCAGAACGAAACATAGAACCTCCAGATTCTTGTGGTTGATTCCTCTGGCTTTGTTCAAACACAGTAGACTCCTTCTTGAACAAGAATTTGCCCTGATGAAATCTTTTTGGACGACTCCAATCCATCTTCATTTCAGCTAATTGAGGCAACAATATGCTCAATTTACTTCCAAAACCCATCATGGATTTAATGGAGAATTCTCTTGAGACCTCATCAAATACCACTTTCTCTCTTTCAGCCAATAGTCTGCCAAGCAGAAATCCTTGCCAATCACCATTGACACGATCAGTGATTGCAGCCATAATGCGAATCTTGAGATTGGTGAGAGCGTCTTGACTGAAATGTTGCCCTAACAAGCATTTTCCAGCAATATCCATCAATAATTGCAAACCTTCTGGAAGAATGTCCTTCTTCAAATTTGATAATGTCGCTGGGTCAACATTCAACCACCTGCCCACGCGAACTTTCTCTTGCCCTGCCATATAGCTCAGAATGTCTATTGGCCCGTCTGGTAGATTGAACGCGATTCCAAGGGTTTCTTTAGAAATGACAACCCTGTGGCCAGAAATGATCGAACGAATGTTGTTTGAGTCACCCTGTACCTGAAGAAAGAATTCCATCGCCTCAGGTTCATAAACCTTTTCAGGATATGATTCTAGGTATTTCCGTAGCCCACATTCTTCACACATGGTGAGAATGGCTTGATTCTCAGCTTTCTGACGTCCGGTGAAGTAAACGGAGTTTTCGACGAAGATTCCTTTTTCTCGCATCCATCTGGTAGAATCAAAAGTTCCTGCGACTTCATTTTCTTCGTTAAGAATCTCGATAATCGCCATAGGAGAGAAATAGGGAAGTGTAGTTGCAAGAGTAGGAAGAATCGAAAATGCTTGAGCTTAGAGAATTTAGCAGAAAGATTTAGAGTAATGGAGAAGAAGAAGTTAATGTGATCGTGTAAATCAAAAATCAAGGCAAATCTAGGGCTTGGATTGATTTTGATTTCCACGTTGTGTGGTTTGGATTGAGTTGTAAATTGGGAAAAACGTTCCAGATTCATAACATCTCAATTCCAATTTGGAGCCAACTTGTGTTGATAAATACACCTTTTGAATTAGGTTAAAAATAGAGGAGTGTATTAATCTTCTCTATAAGTAATCTAACTTTGAACAGTCCTTGACTTAGAAGAATCCTAAGACAGGATACTGTTCTGATGTATATCAGCACAGTTGTTTTCCAACACATTATACTTCAATTTCTTATTACTACTATATGGAATTTTACTTATCTGGGTTCAGCTGAGTACTGTGATCAGCTGAGTACTCTTTTGAAGAACAGCTCAGTAGTTGGGTCAGCTCAGTAGTCATCAGATCAGTTCCCCAACTCTTCTGATTTTCACCTTTTTTGATACCAGCACAGTACTTTCTCAGATCAGTACTGAAAAAAATTCTGTAGACAAATTTTCCTGTAATCAAATAAGCTCTGTAGACAGTTATAATCAGTAATCAGATCAGTTCTGTAGAGAGAATGGTATTGTAGTCAGAAAGGTTCTGTAGACAAATTAACTTTGTAATCAGAACAGTCCTGTAGACCAACCAATTCAATAGTCAGAACATGTCTGTAGACAGATTTATACTGTAATCAGATCAGATTTGTAGACAGATCAAATCTGTAATCAGATCAGTTCCCCCTCCAGTGGAGAACTCCTCTTCTGTGCCTGTTTCACCTTGGTAGAAGTGTCAGTTCATGTATAGATGGTGAAATACAGTACAAAATAGTAAAGAATAATTAAAATAGGTCTATATAAAAGATTTTTTCTAAGGTGTCTTGTGTTCTGAGTCAACATACAGGATTTTTCAGAAATCATAGATTCCCCCTTAAATGTATATTCTCAATTCCCTCAGCTTTACCAGCTTCCTCATCGGGATTTAGGCACCTTAGTAACCTTTTTACCTGATTGTGATGATTGTAGAGGTTTTGACATGGTTTGTTCTTCAGAATTACCCATCTTGGTGAACTGATCTTGATGTCAGCCCAGTACCTGAAATGTTAGTATACAGCTCTACATACAAGCAGGATCCATATCTATCAATCCTAAGCTTATGCATAGCTCCCCAAATCTAGTTTCAGCCAAAGGTTTTGTGAAAATGTCAGCTCTCTGAATATCAGTATGGATCTTTTCCATTCTAATGTTTTTCTTTTCAACATGATCCCTAATAAAATGATGCCTAACATCTACATGCTTGCATCTAGTATGTAAAACGGGATTTTGAGTGATGGCAGTTGCACTATTGCTGTCACAGAATATAGGTACATTGGATTCCACAATGTTGTAGTCTCTAAGTTGTTGTATTAGCCAAAGAAGCTGACTACAACAACTTCCTACAGCCATATATTCTGCCTCAGTGGTAGATGTTGCCACACTTGTTTGTTTCTTTGAAAACCATGATATGAGCTTAGAACCTAAAATTTGGCATGAACCAGAAGTTGATTTTCTATCTATCCTGCAACCACCAAAGTCAGAATCTGAATAACCACTTAGGGATAGATCATCATCTGCAGAATACCACAAACCTCGATTAATGGTACCCTTTAGATATTTCAATATCCTTTTAGCAGTCTCCACATGACTTTCTTTGGGGTTGGCCTGAAATCTAGCACATACACCTACTGCAAATGCAATGTCTGGCCTACTAGCAGTTAAATAGAGTAAAGAACCAATTAGAGCTCTGTAATAGGATTGGTCAGCAGACTTACCTTGATCATCAGGATCCATTCTGTATGTTGGCAGCATTGGTACTCCAACTGTTTTACAGGTCTTGATACCAAATTTATCTAACAAATTTCTTGTATATTTTGCTTGATTGATAAAGATACCATCAGAAGATTGTTTTACTTGAAGTCCAAGAAAATAGGTCATTTCACCCATCATTGACATTTCAAACTTGCTTTGCATGAGTTTTGAAAAGCTTTCACTCATGATTTTGTTAGGAGATCCAAATATTATATCATCAACATAAATTTGGACTAATAAAATGTCTGTACCTTCTTGTCTTCTGAACAAAGTTCGATCCACTTTGCCCTTAGTAAATCCATTTTCAACTAAGAATAGTGAAAGAGTGTCATACCAGGCTCTTGGAGCTTGTTTCAGACCATATAGTGCTTTCTTCAACCTGTATACTTGATTACCATTTACCTCAAATCCAGGAGGTTGTTCTACATACACTTCTTCAACAAGTATACCATTTAAAAATGCACTTTTCACATCCATTTGATACACAGTGAATTTCATATAAGCTTCATAAGCAAGAAACAATCTTATAGCTTCTAATCTAGCTACAGGGGCAAATGTTTCATCATAATCAATACCCTCAGCTTGAGAGTAGCCCTGAGCCACTAATCTGGCTTTGTTTCTCACAACAAGATCATTCTCATCTTTCTTATTTTTGAAAATCCACTTTGTACCTACCACATTGTGATCAGTAGGTCTCTCTACGAGTTCCCATACATCATTTCGAGTAAACTGATTCAATTCTTCTTGCATAGCAATAATCCAGTTAATGTCAGATAAAGCTTCTTTCACATTAGCAGGTTCAATAGAAGATAAGAAGCAACACCAACAGAATAGAGAATTACTGGGTTTAGGCTTAGAATCAAACAGTTGTCTTCTGGTCTTAACACCTTTATTGGATTCACCAATAATCAGATCAGTAGAATGAGCAGATTTCCATGTTTTTCTAGTCTTAACAGGGATACTTTCATCATCCACATCATGTATAACAGAATCATCAATATCAATATCATCATTTTCAGCAGGTTTATTCACAGGAGAACAGTCAACCAATTCAGGCATGTCAGTTGGTCTAGAAGACTTAACATTGTCTTTTACCTTTTCTACATCATCATCTTTGTTTAGAACATTCAGAAATGGATTGTAGGCTTGTACAGATTCATAAACTTCAGTCTCTTCAGTGTCTTTATCAGTTTGAATGGTCAGATCATCAATTTTCTTACTGATCTGATGATCAGCAGAGTCCTGTACAACTTCATCAAAGACAACATGGGGTGTTTCTTCTACACATAGAGTAGAGTAATTAAATACTCTAAATGCCTTGCTTGTAGAAGAATATCCTAAGAATATTCCTTGATCAGCTTTGGCATCAAAAGCATTTAATTTGCTCTTTCCATTGTTATGAATAAAGCACTTACATCCAAAGATATGAAAATATGAAATTCTTGGTTTTCTACCTTTCCATACCTCATAAGGAGTTTTACCATGTACTTTGTTGAATGCACATCTGTTCTGAGTGTGACAGGCAGTATTGATTGCCTCAGCCCAGAACTTCTGTGGTGTGTTGTACTCAGCAAGCATTGTTCTGCATGCTTCTTTTAGTGTTCTGTTTCTTCTCTCAGCTACACCATTTTGTTGGGGTGTCCTAACTGCACTTGTCAAATGCTGAATTCCAGACTTAGAACAAAATTCTTTAATATAGCAGTTTATAAACTCAGTCCCCTTGTCACTCCTGATCTTGACAATGGGCTGACCTTTTTCTACTTGCAACCTTTTTAACAGATCTGGTAGTTGGGTTTGTGTATCACTCTTTTTGTGTAAGAAGATTGTCCAAGTGAACTTTGAATAATCATCTACCACAACCAAAGTGTACCTTCTACCATTCAGTGTAGGGGGTTTTATTGGACCATGTAAATCCATGTGCAAGAGTTCTAAGACTCTACAAGTAGAAAGAGTGGGAATTGACTTAAAGGAAACCTTTACCTGTTTATCTTTTTGGCATGCATCACACACTTGTGATTTGAAATAGATTTCATTAGGGATACCTTCAACAAGGTAGTTTCTTGCAATCTTGTTAATAATCTTAAAGTTCAGATGGCATAAGCGTCTGTGCCATAGCCAACTGATTTCTTTAGGACTTTTAGAAAGAAGGCAAGCATCCCTAGGACAACTATTCCAATTTACAATGTAGACACTGCCCTGTCTAACTCCAACTAGTAGAATTGTATGTGTTCTTTTATCCCAGATTTCACATTTGGTGCTTTTGAAGTAAACTTTGTAACCCCTGTCACAAAATTGAGAGACAGATAACAAATTATATTTCAGACCTTCAACATAAGAGACATCCTGAATCTCTACATCTCCATTCTTGATGTATCAAAATCCTTTTGTGATTGCCATTGAACTATCTCCAAAGATCACTTTTGGTCCTTCCTTCTCATGATAGTCAGAAAGGAGAGTCTTGGTACCAGTCATGTGGTGAGAACACCCACTGTCTATGTACCAAGTTTCTCCAACTGAGCCACCTTTCTTGTAAAGATCCAGTCGACCCTGCAAGTAGTGATCTTAATAATTTAGGTACCCTTTCTTTATTGGGGTCCTTTGGGGTTAGTAGTAAGAGGTATCCAAATAAACATTGAAGTTTTGAATAATTGAGACCTCTTAAATTTTCTACCATGCTTATCACAGAACAGTACTTTATTGACCTTATCCAAATTATCAGCAGACTTAGGATCTATTTTTCTGAGATAGCCTTTCCTTGGTTCTATCCCTTTTTCAGTAAGATCAGTATGTCTGTAATAGTTTGCATATGGCCTAAAAGCCTGTGGACCATACGACTTATAGATGCGTTTTGGTCTTTCCTCTCCAATGATATCATAAGATAAAGGTGGAGGATAAAGAACAGGTTTGTTATGATAATGAGGCACAAATTTCCTAGGTTTAGTTGAGTACAGCTGAGACTGCCTTATGAAAGGAGGTCTAGGCTGTTTCCAACTTGCCTGAGTTTGTCTTGACCTACTGTTCTGAGTCTGCCTCTTCTGATTCCAGAACTTTTCAGCTCTGGTCAGAGGAGTAGAACTCTTCTGGTACGGTCTTGACTGTACTGGTCTAGATCCATTCTTCTGTTTACCATTCTTGGCATTAGGAGGAATGTATTTAGATTGTACTTTGGAGTTTGGTTCATTATCATAAGTCATAGGTTCTTTTCCTTTATCTAATTGCAAAGAACTTGAACTTGCTCCAGTAGTGTTCTTAATGCCTGAAGTAAAGGGACTAGGCAGATCAGTACCTATTCCACTCTTATCATAAGGAGCTCTGTATCTATCTGATAATGTTTGATTAATCTTAGAAGAATTAATCATATCAGATAGCTTTAGATCCAAGCTCAGTATTTCAGATTCTAAGAATCTATTGCGCTCTTCAAGTTTTTCACATTTAATCTTTAAGTCATTGAACTCATTTGTCTCTTTAGCTTGTGTATGAAGCATACCCTGATATAACTTGTCCATAGATGCATACTTTTCTTTGAGTTGAGACAACTCTTCTGATAGCCGTGCATTTAGAATAGTTATATTAGGATCCACGTTCATTTGAGCTTCTCTAAGACTCATGATTTCTTGTCTTAAAGATATGTTCTCATCACTGATTTCTATGAATGCTTTGTTAGCTGGTAGGAGGTCTTCTTCATTCATTCCATTGGAATGGTGAAGACTACTCCCTACACTACTATCAGCAGTGTCACATAAATCAGAATCAGAGTCTGATTCATCACAAGATTGAAAAGATGTGACAGATGATACCTCTTGATCTATTTTTGCCATCATGACCAGTCCATCATCTGCAATGAAGACTTCTTTCTCACTGCTGGAAGGGTAATCAGAAGAGGAGGATGGTAACTCATCTGAATCCGTATCAGATTCATTGTTAGCCACCATTGCCCTCTTACCCTTTGCATATTTGCGATCTCTCCTTGCTTTCCTTTCTCTTCTGTCTTCAGCACTTAGATCAGGACATTCATGGATGTAATGACCTGGCTTTTCACAGTTATAACACAGAGGTTCATTAGAAGTACGTTTAGAAGGAGAATGATATCGGTTCCTGTCCTTTCTATCGGTAGAGTTCCTATCCTTCCTATCAGCAGAGTTCCTATCTCTTCTTTTCTCATTAGAGATCTCATCTCTCCTTTCAGAAGATTTGTGATCCCTTCTGGTTCTAGAAGAGTCCCTGTTGTTAGAGCCCTGAGAGTCCTTATAGAATCTTTTGTATCTACCTTACCTCTTGTTAAGCTTGTCAAACCTCTTAATCATTAAGTTCAACTGATCCTTAAGATCAAGATCAGTACTCTCTAGTTCATCTTTTATGCTTGAGGACTTAGACACAGATGATCTAGGCTTCTTAGAGGTAGACGCCTTAAGTGCAATGCTCTTGGAGATTTCCTTAACCCTATCACCACTAACTATTGGATCTTCTTCATCCAATTCAAACTCATGTGCCTGAAGGGTTTGGAAGGTAGTTTCGGCAGACAAGTTATCTATATCCTGAGTGTTTTTAATGATCAGTGTGACCATTTTCCACCGTTCATCTAAGGCTTTAAGGATACGTAAATTGATCTCCCTATTGGTATAAGTCTTGCCTAAAACATCCAGATCATTCATAATCTTGGTAAAACGAGTATCGAGCTGGTCTATTGTTTCACCAGGCTTAATTTTAAATGATTCGAACTTCTGGACAGCAGTGGATAGTTTGCTTTCTTTAATAAGAGAGGTTCCCTCACAAATGATAGCTAACTTGTCCCACATCTCTTTGGCTGATTTACATTTAACCACTTTCCCAAGATACTCATTGGGAAGGGTGTGCAAAATGTAATTCTTGGCCAAGCTATCTAGATTGTTCTGCCTCATTTCCTCAGTAGTTAAATCTAACCTGGGCTTTGGCACGAGAACACCAATGGCTTTTGAAGGCTCCAGAGTTGCAGTGTTGGGTATCATGGTAGTAATAGGCCCTTCTTTGATCACAGACATCATTAGATCATGGGTTGAACTAAAGATGGCCTCCATCCTCAGTTTCCAATAATCGTAATCTGCAACCTTGAACTTTGGAAGTTTATTGATGTTAGTTTCTTCCATGATAGAGTAGACAATTAAGATCAGTAGTATGACAGATAGGTCAAGAAAGACAAGTAAGATCAAGAAACAAGTATCAGTAATGAGAGACAATTAAACTTTCCCCAAAGTCTACAAGGTTATCAAGAAACAGCAGTCCAAAGAACTACTGCTCTGATACCACTTGTTGGTCCCAAAAGTTGAGTTAAGATTGAGTAAGCTAAGAAAAAGTCTAGAGGGGAGGGGTGAATAGACTTTTCAAATTCTATCAAAATATCAGAGTTTTTAGTGCGGAAATGTGTTTTGTACAGTACTGTTCTTAAAATCAGCTCAGTACTAAACAGTTAGCTTTTATACTCAAATTTTCTTTAAATCTTTTCTTTAGAAAACTTACTGTTCTTATTCAACAAATATATCAACAGTTAATCAAAACATAAAACAGTAAAGAACACAAGATTTTTATAGTGGTTCGACAACTGTCTACATCCACTCTCACAACTCCAGTTGCGATGTTTTATTACTCTTTTCCACTTGAGTACTTGTAGCTTAGAGTCCCAAGATTAAGACTTCGATCTTGTCGATTATACCACCAGGTATATCTTCGATCAACTAGTAATTTCACAAGTAACTAGCACACTTGTTTACACAATACAAACTTAAAATGAAAAGTAAAACTTCTCTTGATGATAGCCTTTGTTTCTTCAAATCAGATTTGTGGCTTCTCTTCAGTTCTTCGATCTTCAACTCTGTGAGTGCTTGAATACTTGAATACTTCTTGATTTGCTCTTGTTCACTTTGAGTAGTAGTAGTTTCAGTAGTCTTTTCAAGTAGAAGATCACACGGTATTTATAAGCATTAGTAAGACAGTTAGCAGTTTGTGAACTAACTCTCAACTAACTCATAACCGTTTCTTGTTGTAACTTCTTTCTGTTTTGTAACCAACTTATCTTATCTTTCCAAGTCAGCATATCTTCATATAAATCTTCAGTTACGCTTTAAATAAGTTATCCAAACTTATTCTTCAAATAAACCAACTTAGCACAGTAAACTACTCTTCTTAGTTTTACTGCTCTTGGTCAGTCAGCACAGTTCTTTCAAAACTGTTCAGCTTCCTTCAAAAACTTCACTTGATTTCTTCAATCTCTGAAATAGTCTTCTTAGTCATCTTTAGTCTTCTGACTTCCATCTAATCTACTGTTCTAACTTTTACAATGCTGAAATACAATAGAATACAACTTTTACAAATATAAAACCTATCTATACATCAACTGAACTATATACAGATGAGTATAACTAAGTCCTATACTATAAGCTGTCTATACAATACTTCCATCAGCTTAGTTCTTAAACAGTTCATATATCAGATTAGTAACAGACTAAGATCAGTAAACTTAAACTTCATAATACAATAAGATCAGTAATCTTATATCATATAACTCACATAAAACAACATATAATCACATATATCATTAACTCTAAATTTTGATTTTGGCCATCAAAACATATAATCATCAATTAGAACATTGTTTATAGGATTCATATCCCAACATGACCAGTTCTAAATAGAATTAAAAAAAAAAAAAAATATATATATATATATATAATCAATAACAATCTAACTTAGTAAATCATTTACATTAAATTTTCAACTACATAACGAATCACGTACTCAAACAAATTGAATGCGGCTTTATGCCACCGGTCAATAATTACCTATTTAAAAACTATTTGAGAGCACTTAACAACGTACAACAAAACATAACTTTTTTTTTTTTTTTTTGCAAAATATATATAAGTTAATTATTTTATACGAATGATAAACGCATCATAATAATGGAGGTTTCTCTAATTTAGATTTGTCTAATTAAAATTATTTTTTATTTTATAAAACAATCATTTAGCTTACTAAAATATATTTTTAAAAAATAATCTTATTTTACTTTTAAAGATTATGTTGTAATAATTATGTTTATTTCTTCAAAAGAATGCAAATAAATAAAATAAAATGTAGTAAAAAATAAAATTTTGAGACACTATCTTGCAATTCAAATTTAACTTAGTCAAAAGTAATATTTTAAAAAGAATTGTGGATATGATTTCTATTTAATTTAAACTTATCTGATAATGTACTGTCTAACATCAAAATTTATCATTTATTTTTCATCTGATCAATATGTGCAGATTAGACATGCGCAAAACCGAACCGCCAAACCGGCCAACCGGCCAAACCGCCGGTTACGGTTTGACATTTTGACAAACCGCAAACCGCCAGTTTGGCGGGTTTTGACGGTTAACCGCCGGTTTGGCGGTTTTTATATATATAAAATTTTTAATATATAATTCTTCTATTTTTAATGTATAAATTTAAGTTATATAATTTTTATTCAATTCTAGTAATGTATTTTCTAAAAAATGAGTTAAAACGAATAAAAAATGAACGAAAACGGAGATAATATTAAAAAAAAAAAAAAAACTAAAACCGCCAAACCGCCAAACCGGCGGTTCAAAAATCGTAACCGTAACCGGCGGTTTGAGGTTCGATTACGGTTCGCCATTTCTGAAAACCGTAACCACCGGTTTCTAACCGAAACCGACGGTTTTCAACCGGCGAACATGTCTAGTGCAGATGCGACCAGTTCTAAATAGAGTTAAAGTAAAAAAATAATATATAAAATCAATAAAATCCTAAGGGTGTGTTTGCAAACAATAGTGATTGATTCAAAGTGATTAAAATTTATTTTTGTAATAAAATTGAAAGTGAACCGTGTTTTAAAACTAAACACTTTTAATCAATTTTGTGTATGTTGTGATGTTTGCAAAATAAATAGCTTATTTATAATTTTACAAAAACACCCCTATTACATTTGAATAAGTAATGGATAAATATAAAATATTATTTAAATTGTGAGGGCAAAAATGTAAAATTGGTTACTACAATGATGAGAAGCACATAAAATCTATTAAAAGTAGGTGGAGTGGTGCTTCACCAAAATCACTTTTAACAACTTAATTTAATCACTTAGTGTGTGTTTTGAAACTCTACAAACTACAGTGTAATATTCATTATCATTTCTTGGGTTTTATATATGCATATATCGTATGCTATCTTCCAACTACCAAAAAAAAGGATAGAATATGCCTCATTATCATCTTTTACAAAGGAGATTACAATTTCCACCTTATGTATTTCCTCACCTGTTAAGGGTTAATTTTAATTGATTATTGTTTATTAATTTCAGGTTCCTGCCACTACTGTCAATTACGCCACAAAAATTACTTCTTTCTTGCAACGAAGTGCCAAATAGGTATGTTTTCTTAAGTTATTTAGTTATAGTTTGTGTACTGTTTTTAATATATTTTGTGAGTTTCGTACATATTTTAGTGTTACTTTTATCTTTCTATTGCCATATTATCATATATTTTGCATTGGTGCATAGACCTTAAAACGTTTCAGCTTATCAATCACTACCTAAAAAAAATAGCAAGGTTATCATAGCTAAGATGCCAAAATCTTATAAAAGAAAATATGCTTAGAAGACCAGAGAGATGCAATGTGTGGATAAAAAAAAAGGGTCCGATATACTGCCGGTTACAGGTTAAAAAATAGCTTAGGTGTCCAACAAACATAAGAAAAGGGCATGTGTCTCATCAATTTGAATTCATTGTTCTTATTTATCTCATTCTGAAACACAAGCTTTCTCTCACTCTCTTTCACATCTCTCGTTCAAACGGAAGCTCTTATCACTCTCTTTCACATCTCTCGGTACTGAAACTCACAATTTAGCTGTATTTCTCTTTCTTTGCCTTTCTTCTCATTACAATTCTTCATTTCAATACAGCTCTCACGTCTCATCTCATTTCGACCTATTTCATTATCTTCAACTGATTTGCTGCAGCAATTTCGGTCGTCGGTACATCTCGTCTGGTATGTCTTCCTGCTCTCTTTTCTCTGGTCTATATGCATGTGTGTTCTTTCATTCCTATGCGTTTTCCCCCTTTCATCTTTTCCCCTTTGTGAGTTGCTGCAACTTTTTTGATTTGATTTTTTTGGAGTGCTTTTTAAAAGAACTAAATGCTCAACTACTTAATTCTTTTGGGTGCTCTTCTACTCCTTTTTGTAAGATAGGAAAAACAAAGTTGTGTATATCTGTAAGTGAAAGTGTGGTGGTATTACGTGTTTAAGTAAAGTAGAATAATGCTGTACTAAATGTTGTGACAAATTGTACAACACTGACTTTAACAGAATATCAGAAATTAAGATTCACAGCGGAAGATTTGAAACACTAAAAACAAACGTGACACAATGGAAATAATTTTTCACATAGATTTTATAAATAAAAATCTATGCGAGCCTTACGGCGAAATTCAATACTTATCTTCAAGTACAAATGTTGTGTGAAATGTTACAGCAATAACCTTCACAACTGAAACTACAAACGAGGCAGGTGTCTTGTTCTAAAAACGAACTAAGTGTATAAGGGATTACACACTGTCGAAATGCCTAGTCTATCTATGATTACACTCTCAATAGATAAGAAGACACACAACCATACGGGTGGGATACTTCGTATGATCTAAAAGGTAAAACTACTGGCCACAATTCCTAACAGGGATCAACGCTCGGTCTAGGAAATTGATCGAATAGAATACACTGAATTGAGAAGCCTTCAATCGGTATTTATAGACGTGGGGTGCTGATTCTAGAGGCTTCCACATTGAGATCCTATTTTTTAGGAGCTCAACTTCCATGATCTTTCTAGATCCTTTGTTGGTCCTTGGTGGAGTATGACACAAGTGTATTGGGGGGGGGGGGGAATGCACTTGTGTATGCAAATTCTTTTTCTTTTCAAACAGTTGGTCTTATCAGGGAGGTTGTCTCACAACTATCCTGAGTGTAAACTTCAATAGATACTTGTCCTACTGAAAACTATTGAGTGATCAGTTGGATAAATATCTAAGAGAGTTACTAAGTGCGGAATGTGGTTGGCCTTTTTCTTAAAAGAATACTCCAAGTCAGTTTCTGAAAACACAATTGATCAGGGACTTTGTCCAAAACAGATTTTCTTCACTTACTGAGATTAACTCTTTCAATATGATTGATTGCAAGAACTATAATGAATGTAGTAAGTAAATGACACACAATTTATAGTGGTTCAGAGACTCAAGCTCCTACATCCACTTTCCCTGATTGAACAGGATAATTCTTTAACAATGGAATTAGCTTATTTTATAGTGCCAAGGTGCACTGATCAACATCACTCTCTTAGTGCTTTGATCCCTAGGATAATCTGAGTCCTAGTGCTCAATCTCTCTGAGTTAAGACTGTGTTTCTCAATAATAGTCCTTAACTCCTCACTTCTACAACAAACACTTTCTTTACTTAATGAGATAAGGGTTTGAGGTTTGGTTCCAACTAATAGAGATATCCTTTACAATAAGAACAGTGTAAAGGCTTAGGATATCTCAATGCTAAGCTTGGAATATTACAAAGATTGGCTTGGCTAATTTGAAGTGATCAGGAAACTTGGGATTCTTAAGAACAACTTTGGTTTCCTTTGATTGCTTGATGATAGTTTGATAGCAAGTAGTTGGATACTTGAATCCTTTGATCACTTCTGAATTTATAGGCAAATTTGATCAACTATCCGTTGGAGAGATAGCAATTCAAACTTGTCTATTTGCAGCACCATTGAAACGGTTATGAAGCTTGACCTTCTATTATCCACTGTGTAAAAGCTTCTTCAATGGTTGCTTGAATGAATGTGTTGACTTCTGAAAAATGCGGCTGAGATGACTTGTGTCAGCTTTCAAATTTGCACATTTCCCAAGGTTGATTTGTAACAGACTTTACACTCAACCAACGGTCAGATGGGCAACTCCCCTGAACATTCCTGCTGCTATCTGGAATGTTCCAACATTCATTCAATCCTTCAGTCTTTAATGCTTCTAAGTCTTCAATGCTTGTTCAGGCTTGATGGCAATAAATGCTTCATTAAATATGTCTTCTGTGAGAATAACATTCAATGCTCTTAATCATTAGAACTTGCATTGATCTGATACAGTTCTTATCAATGCATGAAGCTTTGCCTTATCATTCTTGATCATTCAGCCATGTTGTCCACTTCAGTCAGCTTGTCTTGTATACTTCAGCAAACTTGTCCTAAAGTACTATCACTTAGTAAGCTGCCTAACATTCCAGCTTTGGACAACTATCCTGAACTATTAATCTCACAACATTTCTGAGATTTAGACTTAAGCATTCTTACTTACTCAAGTATCCTGAGACAACTAGACTGATCTAGACTTGAGTGTATCTCAACTAATCTGATCATCATCATTCAGGGGTTTTGGTATCTTTAATCAAAATCATTTCATTCCCAACAATTTCCCCCTTTTTGATGATGCCAAAACCTATTACAAAGGGAACTTGACTTATACTAGACTTTATCTTCAGGATGAGTGACCTGGTCATCTTTCCTGAAAGAAACTGTTAGCACAATAAATCAAGTATAGGTTATGTCAGGTTAGTTGAGATAATGAGTTGCTATTTCTGATAGAAAAGTAGTGATCCTTTCATATATTTCATTAGGCATTACAAAGCAGAAAATCAACAAGGACTCACTAATCTGATACAGATAAAATAAGATAACAACAAAGAAAGAAAATCATAGATAAAAGGAAGGAGTGGACTTATGCTTCAGAGTGTGCCATCATCTTGAGGAGCAATTCCATACTGAGCCCAGACCCTCTTCTTTAGCTCCCAAATATCCTGATTGGTTCCTTTGGGGCCAGACTTCATCTTCTCCATCCTCATAATGGAGATAAACTCCTCCAGGATCTTCCCTTCATCAATCAAGTTCCCATTGAACTTGGGAGGCATATACAGAATGGGACCAGGGGCTTTGAATTCAATTCTTGCCATGTCAGCTGCTGCAAACAGCTTCTGGTATAGTTCCCTGTGATTCTCAAACATAAATTGCACAAATACCTCATCAACACTCTCTCCTAGCCACTTTCCTATGACATAGAAGTCATACACAAAACTCCTTTTGGCCTCCTCCCATGCATCATTCAGTGGGATTGGTACCCACTTGTCATGGTGAGGGTATTGAGTGTCCCATCTTTGCAGCATCTGAGGCTTCAGTCTTCTGTAAGATGCCCTTCTTCTTGGAGCTCTGAAGTTTGCTCTCCTTTCATCCCTTGCTTTGTTGGCTTCAACCAACTGATCCATCCTCTCCTTAGCTCTCTGAAGAGCCAGCTTCTCCTGAGTTTCAGGATCCTTTCCAAATCCTTCTTCAAACAACTTTGAAGGATCATCAGCAAGTTTGGGCATTCTGACTTCAGGTTCTTTGACCTCTTCTTCTTCTTCAGCTTCTTCTTCTTGAATTTCAGGCATCATGGCTGCTTTCTTCAGCCTCTTTGACTTCCTCAGTTGAGTTGTCTCTTCAGCTTGGAACTCAGATGGTAAGGTCAGGCTAGTTGGGAAATCTGTAAAAGCTTGTTCCTTTCTCTTCCTTTCAGAGGCTCTGGTGACCTTCCCCCTCACTTCAACAATCTTCTCCTTGGGGTCAAGGCCTGCAGATTCACCTCCAGGTCTTTGTTGCCATCTGGCCTGATCCTCCATCACAGAAGTCATGGACTTCTTTACTGCAATCTGAATTTGTTCTTCTTTAGTGATATCTTCAATGTTCATTGGGCCTTTGCCTTTCCCAATGTCTACCTCTTCCTCCTCTTCAACCTTAGGGACCTTGTCCTTTCCCTTGGACTCACCTATCTTCAAGGTTCCCTTTGCCCTAGCTCTCTCTCTTTCCCCCTTTTTGGCATTATCAAAACACTGGGGCTTGAGTTCACTCATTGTGACAGAGAGATGTGAATGAGCATGAGTGAGGGACTTCAATTCTTGCACCAAATAGACATTCTCATCATGGATGTTCTGCATCCTATCATCAGCCATACTCAGAAAGGCATGGACTGGCTTCATCTTCTGAGCAACAATTGCATCAAGTGTGGCTTTCAAGGATTGATCAAGTTTTGCTTGCAGTTGGTCAGTGAGATTGGACACAATTTGATCAGAGACCTTGGCCATAAGTTCCACTGTGAACTTCTCAGCAGCCTCCTTCACCATTGCAGCCTTTAGCTCCTCAGCTTTCCTCCTCTGAGCTGCTGTCCTCTGCCTCAAGGCATCCTTTATTGTCCTTTTTAAGGCCAGCACATTGTGCTTGTAGAGATCTTTTAAACCCTGTTGCTCCTTTTTCACAGTCCTTGTGAATTTTGCCATTGCATCCTTGGCCTTGGTAACTTCTGTTGAAACTGTTTGCAGACCAGTTTCAACACCACTAATTCTTGCATCCAAGGTTGGCAAGACCACTTCTTCTGAACCTGTGAGCCTCATTTCCACAGAGGCTAGAGTTTTTCCTTGGCCATCAAGGGTGTCAGAAGTTTCAGCATGTGCTTTCCCAACCTCTCTGACTAATATGTCCAACTTCTCTGATTGCTCCTCAATGGAAGTTGCAGTCTGTGTAGAAATTTGCAATCCAGCCTCAGTTGCATTTGCTTGTTCAAAGTATATCTTATTCAGAGTGGACACATTTGCTGAGATTGCCTCAAGATCAATGTCAGCATCAACTGAAATATCAGTGAGGGAAGCATCTGCAAAAATTTGTTCTATAGTAACAGCTACTGAATCTGCAAAACTCAAAGGGTTAGTTAAATCTCTCTCAACACCCTCTTTCTTTTTGTCTCCCATAAGGTCTGATACATCAGCACCTTCTCTCTCATTTTCAACTAAATTCTTTTCTTCATTAAAAGATAATGGACTCACATACACTGGAGAATCAGGCCTCCTTTCACCAAGGGATTCATCAAGTTCAGATTTGACTTGAAGAATAGCCTAACTCTCATGTTGGGCTGCACCCAACATTTCAACTTCCTCTCCCTCTTTTTGTGGTGCACTCAGACTACCAGTGATCACACAATCTCCCTCATCACCCTCTGATTCTTCACTACTATCATCCTTTTCAACTCCTTTTGGTCCTAAACCTGACACCTCCATATCCTCAACAGGATCCACAGAGGGCAGTTGTTGAGAGATCACAGTGCTTGGGCTTCCCAAGTCCACTGAGTCATCCTGAATGACTAAAGGCTGGTCAATGTCCAACTGTCCTGACATTGATGAGGCTTTAGTCAAACCAGCTTCTCCTATGGAAGTCTCAACATTGTCAAGTTTTGCCTCAGGCTCAGAAGAACCATCCTTGGCCAATGTATCTTGGACTGAGTCACCACTCTTGGTCGACTCCTCTGATTTATCAGAGTCCTTAATTGAATGATAAGTCAAGTAATGTAACTGAGCAGAATTCAGGCCAGGGGGATTGGGGTTTGTGTTATCATCATCATCATCTGCATCATCTGAGGTGCTGTCAGGATGCTTGACTCCTCTTGCAATCCTTTCTCTCTCAGCAAGCACCTTCTCATGAACAATTGTGCAGAATAGGGCCTCAGTGGTCAACACACTGGATTTCTTAACATTTGCAAAATGTAACAACCTGTTCTCCTCAACCTGCCACCAACTTGCTCCCTTATCCTTGATAGCCTGAGTTATCTCCACCATTGTTCTATCTTTGATCTCAACAAGTGCCCTGAGATCATAGAACTGTTGTTGCAGCCTTGGATAATCCTTCAATCCTGGGTACAGCTGGTCCACATTGGCTCTGGCAATCTGCCTTAGCATCCCCTCATAAGTGTACTCTTCTTCACTATCATCTCCATCAGAAGAGTTGGCTTGAGTTTCAGGAGGGTTGGTTTGGGATTCAGGTAAGTTGGGCTGGGGCTCAGATGGGTTGGGTTCAGAGGAACTGAGATGATTTGGGACTCAGGTGCTTTAGAGAGCAATGTTCCTGAGGAGGTTATTGGAATGGCTTGAATGGGTGGGAGAGTAAATTGATCACCTTCTTGAAGAGCAGATTCAAGAAGTTTGGTATATGAAAGAAGTCTTGGATCAAGAGGGGAGAATGGCCTATCTTCAATATCAGCTAAGTCAGCCAACACATCAATGCCTGTCCTATCAGGAGCACCTTCAGGAGAATAGGTCTTCTTGGCCATAATGGGGGCATCTTCAGGAGTCTTGCCCTCCTCTTCCTCATGCCTGGATTCATCATGTGATGGTGATATTCTTTGGGATAGAATATCAGGGGACTTGGCTTCAGGGCTCTTGTACTTGGACTTAGACTTGGAATTAGACCTACTGGCTTATCTAATTTCCTTGAAGAATACTTTCCTCTGCTTCTCCTCCTCCATCATTTTCTGTTTCTCAGAGGTTTTGATTATTCTCCTTCTTCTTTCTGACCTTGTTGGCTTTTCAAGGTCCCTAAACTCAGTAACAGACTCAGGTTGGAGAGGGACAATCTCTCTGAACTCTTCTCCCTCTTCAGGAGGGTTGACTCCTTCTTCTTCCACTCTATCAATCTCCTCAGAAGTGGCACCTCCACTTCTAGATTGGCTTTCGGGAGAAGATTCACTGAGAATCTATTTCATCTTCTTCATTTTGGGCTGAGTTTTCACAGTCTGAGCTTTCCTCTTCCTTGGAGAGGGTCTGGGAACATTTGCAACTGTTAGGGCTTGCTTGGATGCTGCCCCTTGCTTCCTCTTCTCAGTCTTTGAGGACATCTTCCTAAACATCACCTTCTGAGCTGGAAATGGCTTTGGCTTGGCTTGAAGGTGTGTGTAATGGGCAAATCTTTCCAAGAGCAGGCTAGCTCTTGTGAAAAATAAAAGTTTCACATCCACCACAACCTTGTGATGTTTCACCTCCTTGAATTTGAATTTCTCATTCATCATTTTTCCAAGAATGAAATTTTTCCAATCAAATTTGACTCTCTTTTCAGCAGAGTCAATCACAGCAGCCATAACCCGCAATTTTGGCAAACTGATTTGTTCAACACTCCCAGAATGGCTTAACAGACTTTTCACAACAATATCAAACAAGTGCTCATAAGTTGGTTTCAGTGTTTTCTTGTTTTGTGCACCTACCAGCTTCTTTGGAACCTTCATCCATGGATTAGAGAATTCCTGTTCTTCTCCTTCTTTGTACAATTCAGGATTAAGGCCTTCTGAAGGTAGTCCAAAGCTGGCATCAAGGTCTTCAGAAGTGAAGATGATTGTATGTTGGGTCTCCTCCTCTTCATCCTCTTCTGCATATGTCAACTTGGTGCACACATCACCTTTCTTGCCCTTCCATCTTAGATGGGCAAACAATTCAGCCATGAATGGGTTGAGGCAAGAATCAGGCTTAGTGCCTAAGAATCTTTCGAGCCCAGCATCCCTAAGCCATTGAAGGACTGGGTGAACTGTCTCATCAGGGCTGTCAAAGGCCACCAGCTTCTCAAACCATAAGGAATTTGTATTACGAAGATATGAGAAATCAATATCCAAGGATGGATCATTGAAGTCTACAAGTTCCTCTCTTTTGATTTTGGGTGCCATGGATAATTTTTGAGTGAGATGAATGGAGGGTTTGAAAGTTTGAAGAGCTTCTCAAAAATGGTTAAGGGTTTGTAGTTATGGGTGCGTGAGAGATGAGGGTAAAAACTGAGTGTTTTTATATGTGGAGGATTTATTAACCGTTGGTTAATAGCTTTTGAGGGTGGATAAATCTTAAAACAAAATGGATAAAATAGAAGAAACGGTTAGATGAATGTTTAAGGTTAATCAATGGCCTTGATTAGGGCACAGTAATTAATGCAATCTTAAAGGAGATTTTGCATTTAATGCTGAATGGCCATTTGGGGGCTAAATATTTTAATTGCACACGCCATCCTAAAATGGACTACTCTTAGCCCAAGAATACTTTTAAATGTCCAATCAATGCTAAAAATAGCAATTATCACCCTAAAACTTGGACAAACATCCTGAGATGTGTTTTGACTTCTGTTTTGGTCAAAATAGCTGACCAATATACCTGAGTGGGTCCCAAAGTTGTTGAATGGGTCCCACAAGGTCAATCTTCCTGACCAACATTGCTGAAGGCTATATGGACAACTCTACTGAGTTTTCCTTTTTGGCAGAGAGCTTCAGTGAGGTTGGTCAACCTTGCTGAAGTTCAACTAGATGAACTTCCCCCTCCATTTGAGCTTCCATATTCATTTCTCCATCTTTCCTGGTTCAAGTAAGCCCAATTCAGCTGAAAGTTCCAGAAACCTTGCTTCAGCTAATGGCTTAGTTAAGATATCAGCTTTTTGCTTATCAGTGTGGATTTTGACAAGCTTGATATCTTTCTTCTCCACATGATCCCTTATGAAATGATGCTTAATATCAACATGTTTGCATCTTGTGTGGAGTACTGGATTCTGTGAAATAGAAATTGCACTATTGTTGTCACAGAATATTGGGACTTCATTGGTGATGACTTTGTAATCTCAGAGTTGCTGTCTGAGCCAAAGTATCTGAGCACAGCAACTTCCAGCTGCTACATATTCTGCTTCAGTTGTTGATGTGGCAACTGTATTTTGCTTCTTGGAGAACCATGAGATTAGCTTGCTGCCCAAGAATTGACATGTTCTAGAGGTGGATTTTCTGTCAATTCTACATCCTCCATAATCTGCATCTGAATATCCAGTGAGCTCAATGTTGTCATCAGCTGGATACCATAATCCAAGATTCTCAGTTCCCTTGAGATATCTTAGGATTCTCTTGGCATCATCAAGGTGACTCTTCTTTGGATTTGCTTGAAATCTTGCACAAACTCCAACTGCAAATGTGATATCAGGCCTACTTGCAGTGAGATATAGCAAGGATCCTATGATTCCTCTGTAATTAGTGGAGTTTGTTGATTCTCCACTTTCATCAGGATCCATCTTCCAGTTTGTATTCATAGGAATTCTGACTGGCTTGCTTGTAGCACATCCAAATTTCTTGATCATGTCCCTTGTATACTTGGCCTGATTGATGAATATTCCTTTCTTTGATTGAGTGACTTGAAGTCCTAGAAAGAAATTCATCAATCCCATCATGGACATCTCAAATTTGCTCTGCATGAGTTTTGATAATTTCTCACACAGCTTCTCATTTGGAGATCCAAATATAATGTCATCCACATAGATTTGGACTAACAAAATATCATCTCCTTCACAGATTCTGAACAAGGTTCTGTCAACAGTGCCTTTGACAAAACCATGATCTAGAAGGAACTGTGATAAGGTGTCATACCAAGCTCTTGGAGCTTGCTTTAAGCCATAAAGGGCTTTCTTTAATCTGTACACCTTGTCTCCTTCTTCAAAGCCTGGGGCTGCTCAACATACACTTATTCTTTGAGTACTCCATTGAGAAATGCACTCTTCACATCCATTTGATACACCTTGAATCTCATGTGAGCTGCATATGCTAGGAAGAGTCTGATTGCCTCAAGTCTGGCCACAGGAGCAAATGTTTCATCATAATGAATCCCCTCAGATTGACAATATCCCTTGGCCACCAGTCTTGCCTTGTTCCTCACAATGATGTCATTTTCATTTTTCTTATTTTTAAACACCCATTTGGTTCCAATGACATCTTGATGAGTTGGCCTATCCACCAGCTCCCATACTTCATTTCTGGTGAACTGGTTCAGCTCTTCTTGCATGGCTATGATCCAGTTTGTGTCTTGAAGTGCTTCCTCAATATCTTTTGGTTCCTGTTCTGAAAGGAAACAACAAAACAAGGCACTTTCTCCATGAAACCTTCTAGTTTTGATCCCTTCACTTGGATTACCAAGTATCAGGCTAGTTGGGTGGTCATGCAACCAAGTCCTTCTAGACCTGATCCCTTCAGGAGAATTGTCTTCTTCTGGAGTTGGATCACTAGACTCATTAAATTCAGGAAAGTTAATAGAAGGATCAAGTTCAGGGTCATATTCAGGGGTGTTGTCCTCATTGTCAGATAAATTGACATTTTCATTGGTTCCCCCTTGAATATTGGATCCATTTACTACCTCAGCATTGCCTGCTTATTCATTGGTAGTTGTTACCTGATTTTGAACTGGGATGGGATCAGTCAGTTCAATTTCTCCTTCAGGTTGGTTAACCTCTGGTTGATTGCCATCAGGTAAGTTGTCCAGCTTTTGATTGTCATCAAGTTCAGGCTGGGCAACATCTACAAACACTGTTTCCTTGCTTTGAAGCCTTAGTCTGGTTGTTCTTTGTGAATATCCAACACATATTCCTTCATCAGCTTTGCTGTCAAAAGCTTTCAATTGCTCCTTCCCATTGTTGTGAATGAAACACTTGCAATCAAATATATGAAAATAGGCAACAGTGGGCAATCTACCTTTCCATAATTGATATGGAGTTTTACCTTGACCTTTGGTGATTAAGGATCTGTTTTGAGTGTGACATGCAGTGCTAATGGCTTCAGCCCAGAACCTTTTTGGCAATTTGGATTCAACAATCAAGGTTCTTGCTGCCTCTTTCAAGGTTATGTTTCTTCTTTCAGCAACCCCATTTTGTTGAGGTGTTCTTGCTGCTGAAGTCTCATGAGTGATGCCATTCTTGCTGCAGTACTCATTGATGTATGAGTTTATGAATTATGTGCCTTTGTCTGATCTGATCTTGACAATACTTAGGCCCTTTTCATTGCTCAATCTCATCATCAATTCAGGTAGCTTGACTTGGGTCTCCTTTTTGTTCAGAAGAAATACCACCCAAGTGTACCTGGAAAAATCATCAACAACTACTAAAGCATATTTTCTTCCATTTATACTTACTGGGATAATTGGACCAAATAAATCCATATGCAGTAGTTGAAGAACTCTCTCAGTGGAGATGACAGGTTTTCCTTTGAAAGAAGCTTTGATTTGCTTTCCTTCCTGACATGGCTGACATACATGTTCCTTGGTGAACACTTGATTTGGCAGCCCTTTTACTAGAGAGTTTCTTGCCAGTTTGTTGATGGTTTTGAAATTCAGGTGATTCAATCTCTTGTGCCATAGCCAGCTTTGCTCACTTGTGCTTTTGGCAACAACACAGACTGCTTCAGGGGTTTTGCTCCAATCTGCAAAATAGACATTTCCCTTTCTCACCCCTGTTAGTAGCACCTGTTGTGTTGAATTATCTTTGATAATGCATTTATTTGGTGCAAATTCAACACTATATCCTCTATCACAGATTTGACTAATAGACAGCAAATTATATTTTAGGCCTAGAACATATGAAACATCAGTAATTTTGACACTACCAATGTTTAATGTACCATAACCTCTTGTGATCCCTTGAGAGTTGTCTCCAAAGGTTACTGAAGGACCATCTTTTTCAATGAACTCTGAGAGAAGCTCCTTGTTTCCTGTCATGTGTCTTGAACATCCACTGTCCAAGTACCATGTTGTTTTCTTGTTGATGCTTCTCTTCTTCTTGTGGTCCATGCAGTCCTGCAAAATCAAACTTTAGGTACCCTTTGAATGTTGGGTCCTAGAGGGTTAGTTGTACCTTTTGGAACCCAAATCTGCCTGATTACTCTGATTGACTCAAAGTGACTGACTTGGTTTCCATTTACATCTACATACACAGTTTTACCCTTAAATGCCTTGGGTGGTTTCTGTGCATAAGTGTTAGTCTTGTAAGGTTCAGGAGAGTTGGTGAATTTCTTTGGGATATATCTCCTGAAGTTACTAGACTTAGGTGCTGCTTGGTAAGACCTTTGAGGATAGGGGCTTGGATGACCTTTTCCCTTTGGCATGAAAGGTCCAGGCTTCCTGAAGCTGTTATACCTTTCAGTGGGGTTGGGCCTTAATCTGTTCAGTTGAGGTTGCCTCAGATGAGTTGGCCTTTTCTGAGCAGATTTTGGACAACTCCAGTGATGAGTGTTCAGATGGTTTGAGCTTCCATTGGTTCTTCCCTTCTGAACCTCATTTCTCTTGTATACAATGTTCTTAACCTTTTCCTTAGGTATGGGTTTAGAAGCATTGTTTACTTGAGTAGGTATAAAGATTCCTTTACCCTTTTCCTTGATCAGTGGTTGATTTACTTCCATTTCATTTTGTTGAGCCACTGATCTTACAAAGACCATCTTAGAATTGCTTGTTGAAGCAATACTAAGACCAGGTGAGGGTTCAAATGGATTATAGCCTATTCCACATTTTTGAGCAAATGGTCTTTGAAACCCTTGAATTTCCTCTATTGCTTTAGCGGATTTGTTCAAGGCAGAAATCTTCATTTTTAAGCTCCCCTCACTCAATTTAAGAATATCAAATTCATTTGAGAGATTATCAAATTTAGCTTGAAGGGTTCTAAGATCAAAATCCTTTTTCCTCAAGGCCAGTTCTTGTTCATCAATCAACGTTTGTTGTTCAGTGACTTTGAGAGACATTTCATGATGTTCTCTCACATTCTGTTGATACAACTCAGTTGATTTAAAGTCAAACTCTGGTTCAGGAAGGTTGGAAGTTTAAACTTTAGAATTCAACAGCTCATTTTCTCTCAATGCCATATTGCATACTTCTTGTAGTCTGGTGAAATCCTCAAGTAACTTCCCAAAGTTGAGTTTCAAGTGGATTTCACTAGACTCATGTGTATTATTTGAAGAGTTGGAAGATGAACATACCTCTTCATTTTCAAAAGCCATTTGACAGTCATCATCACTGTCACTGTTGGAGAATAGCCCATCATCAGAAGAGTACACACTCTCTTCACTTGCTGATTCTCCAGCTACCATGGCCTTCCTGTTGTTCAACCTCTTGTCTCTTTTGTTCTGCCTTTCTTTTCTTTCCTTTGAACTTAGGTCAGGACAATCATACTGAAAGTGACCCTTTTTCTGGCAGTTGTAACACACTTCTTCATCATCATTCTTCTTGCTTGAGGACTCCTTCCTCCTTGATGAAGATGGTTCAGCTTTGCTGTACTTCTTTCTGTCAGCATATCTATCTTCTTTCTTTTCATCAGAGACTTTGTCCTCTGATTTGTTGTTAGGAGAGCTGAATCTCCTTCTGGTTCTGTTGTCTTGGTAGAACTTTTTGTATCTACCAAATCTGGAGTTGAGCTTTTCAAATCTCCTGGCCATGAGTGCCAGCTCCTCCTTCATTTCAGATTTGGAAACAGTTTGAGAAGATCTTTGTGAATTCTTCTTTTCTGTTTCAGCAGCTTTGAAAGCAACACCTTTGCTTGAGGAGGATGGCTCATCATGCACTTTCTTTCTGTTCAAATCAAACTCATATGCTTTGAGTTCAAAGAACACTTGCTGCATGGGCATGTTGTCAAGATTGCTGGTGTTCTGCATCATGACAGAGTATATGTCCCATTTGGATGTGAGACTTCTCAGAATTTTCAAAGCAACTTCTCTTTTGGCATAGAACTTGCCAAGAGAGTTTATCTCATTCATGATGTTAGTGAATCTGCCATCAAGATGATCAATAGTTTCATTTGGCTCCATAGAAAATTGTTCATATTTTTGGATAGCCACTTGAAGCTTGTTTTCTTTTATCTTCTGGGTACCTTCACACATAAGTGCTAAGGTGTCCCAAATCTCTCTTGCTGTTGTGCAGTGGTACACTCTTCCCATCACTGCATCTGGAATGGTCTGGTACAAAGTATTCATGGCAATGTAGTTCAGGTTGTGCCTTTTTCTTTCTTCAGTTGTAAACTCATCCTCATCCTTTGGTAGCAATTCCCTTGGACCTGCTTTCTGTGCATTAGTGAGTTTGAGATTTGCTTTGGTGAATGTGAAGGGCCCTCTGGTGATGACTTTGAGCATTTCATCATGCTGGCAGGCAAGATGTGCTCTCATCCTGATCTTCCAGAAATCATAGTTCTCAATTGAGAACATTGGCAATTTATGATGTGAAATATGATTGACTTGATTTGGACCCATGTTGTTGATGGTATTGACAGCATCTCCTGGAACTGCATTGTTAGCCATATCTATAGAAATAGGTTAGATAAACACAAATAGGCTTTTCAGAAATTTGGATCAGTTCAGTGACCACATAAATAATGTGATTTGAAAATCAGTTGGATTTTCAGAAGCAATGGTCTTTGAACCCCTGTTCTGATACCACTTGTTGGTCCTTGGTGGAGTATGACACAAGTGTATGGGGGGGGAGGGAATGCACTTGTGTATGCAAATTCTTTTTCTTTTCAAATAGTTGGTCTTATCAGGGAGGTTGTCTCACAACTATCCTAAGTGTAAACTTCAATAGATACTTGTCCTACTGAAAACTATTGAGTGATCAGTTGGATAAATATCTAAGAGAGTTGCTAAGTGCGGAATGTGGTTGGCCTTTTTCTTAAAAGAATACTCCAAGTCAGTTTCTGAAAACACAGTTGATCAGGGACTTTGTCCAAAACAGGTTTTCTTCACTTACTGAGATTAACTCTTTCAATATGATTGATTGCAAGAACTATAATGAATGCAGTAAGTAAATAACACACAATTTATAGTGGTTCAGAGACTCAAGCTCCTACATCCACTTTCCCTGATTGAACAAGATAATTCCTTAACAATGAAATTAGCTTGTTTTATAGTGCCAAGGTGCACTGATCAACAACACTCTCTTAGTGCTTTGATCCCTAGGATAATCTGAGTCCTAGTGCTCAATCTCTCTGAGTTAAGACTGTGTTTCTCAATAACAGTCCTTAACTCCTCACTTCTACAACAAACACTTTCTTAACTTAATGAGATAAGGGTTTGAGGTTTGGTTCCAACTAATAGAGATATCCTTTACAATAAGAACAGTGTAAAGGCTTAGGATATCTCAATGCTAAGCTTGGAATATTACAAAGATTGGCTTAGCTAATTTGAAGTGATCAGGAAACTTGGGATTCTTAAGAACAACTTTGGTTTCCTTTGATTGCTTGATGATAGTTTGATAGCAAGTAGTTGGATACTTGAATCCTTTGATCACTTCTGAATTTATAGGCAAATTTGATGAACTATCCGTTGGAGAGATAGCAATTCAAACTTGTCTATTTACAGCACCATTGAAACGGTTATGAAGCTTGACCTTCTATTATCCACTGTGTAAAAGCTTCTTCAATGGTTGCTTGAATGAATGTGTTGACTTCTGAAAAATGCGGCTGAGATGACTTGTGTCAGCTTTCAAATTTGCACATTTCCCAAGGTTAATTTGTAACAGACTTTACACTCAACCAACGGTCAGATGGGACAACTCCCCTGAACATTCCTGCTGCTATCTGGAATGTTCCAACATTCATTCAATCCTTCAGTCTTTAATGCTTCTAAGTCTTCAATGCTTGTTTAGGCTTGATGGAAATAAATGCTTCATTAAATATGTCTTCTGTGAGAATAACATTCAATGCTCTTAATCATTAGAACTTGCATTGATCTGATACAGTTCTTATCAATGCATGAAGCTTTGCCTTATCATTCTTGATCATTCAGCCATGTTGTCCACTTCAGTCAGCTTGTCTTGTATACTTCAGCAAACTTGTCCTAAAGTACTATCACTTAGTAAGCTGCCTAACATTCCAGCTTTGGACAACTATCCTGAACTATTAATCTCACAACATTTCTGAGATTTAGACTTAAGCATTCTTACTTACTCAAGTATCCTGAGACAACTAGACTGATCTAGACTTGAGTGTATCTCAACTAATCTGATCATCATCATTCAGGGGTTTTGGTATCTTTAATAAAAATAATTTTATTCCCAACATCCTTCTTGAATGCTCCAGGTCGTTCTAAATGGTTCCAGGCTGTTCTAGCATGTTCTTCAATGTTCTGGAATCTTCCAGGTTCCAGATCCTTGTAGAAGCTTCTAGATCCTGCCAGAAATGCGACAACATTTAGATCAACATTTAATGTAGCATTTCGGAAAAGACTTAGAAAAAATCTCGGAATGTCAAATTAAGATGTTGTTGATAATGTTAAGGCATTTAAGGATTAACAACATCTACAATCTCCCCCAATTTGACCTTTCGACTACAACACACCTGATGCACATATATTTCTATATATACTCAGTATTATGTACTTAGTTGAGGTCGAGCTCATTGCTAAGTACTAGTCAAGACAATACCTATTGTAACCGTTGGATCAAATCGAATGAAGATCAAGGATAATTTTACAATGATCCGTGCCATAAGATCAAGATAAATTTGATCCAAAATAGAACAAGTATAAACACTACACTTATTCACAAAATAAGTAACTTTACTAAGATCATAAGTTGAACTGGAAGAATTAACTTAGAATCTAAGTAAGACCCTAACAAAAACAAACATCAGAGCAAAACAATAAACAACAAAATGGACAGAAACTAAGACTATACAACTTGCAGTAGAACACATGATAATCTGTAAAAAAATTAAGCAAGGGCAGTAAACAAATATCACCAAATGTAACCATAATTAAGCATGTTGCAAACAATAAACAACCTATCATCTAAAAAGTAAATAACAGGTGTATCAGAATTTCAGAATTCAAACTTAAACATTAATTACAGAGATTGAATCTGAATAAATGGCATATATTGTTGTGGTAACAGCTGCAGCATCAACTTCCTGCACAGTAGTCATTATGAAATTCAGATCTCCCCCTGTCTAGCAGCTTGTCCCTGTTCATCAGTGGAGATCACCATACAAGGTCTCCATCTCAGCAGCATCATCATCATCTCCTTCATCAACAAAGTAGGTAGATGCAAGGTGTGCAACTACATCAGTCACTGCAGCATCTCCAGCATCAGGTCCATCACCAGCAGCTGGAACTCCATCATCATTCATTTCTTCAATCACCACATTGGAGTTTGATGGTGGTGGTACTCCCCCTATTGTAGGTGAAAGCAGATTGGTCCACTTGTCCTTCAGGAACTGGAGCTCATCAATTGTTTCTTGCAAGTGTTGGAGTTGGAGTTTGATGAATTCCTGTGAAAGATACATATTACCAGAAATGTTGATACGGATGTTCTCAACATTTGGGGTTGCATTTCTCTGTCTTGATCTGGATGATTCAGGATGATCAGAAGTTGAGGGTCTGTGCTGATGTTCAGTACCAGGAGCAGTTAAAGGCAGATCAATTACTCTATCCCCAGTGAGTAAGGCAGGAGCTATGGCCAATAATGGAACTCTCCCCCTCAACACATCAGTGTTCTTGGCAACAAATCCATGATGCCTCAAGTAATTGAAAATCAGAACAGGATAGGGTAAATTGCCTTTCTCAGAAACTTTTTCAGTAAATCTCATCATATGTTGGAAAATTGTAAGGCCTAAATTGAATCTCTTAAGCACATATATCCTATACATGAGAACAGCTTGATCCTTTGTGATCTTGGTAGTGTTTGTGGTGGGAATCCAGTTGTAGATAATGAGTTTGTATAACACATAATGTAGGGAAGTGAGGTCTTTGGCTAGCATCTGTCTAGTCCACTTAACTACCCTACCACCAGTTATTGCAGAAATTATCACATCCATGTCAGGTTCTTCATCTACCTCAACATTTGGAATTTGCAGAAACACATTTATCAATTCTGGAGTAAAAGGTACATCCCTCCCCCTAAAACTAACAGTCCCATACCACCTAGATGATCTCCTACCAGTGCTCTTTTTCATACAAGCATAAAATTCATAGACCCAATTTGTCAAGAAAGATTCACCAAAATTCACAGCATGCATCAAATTCCTTTCCTCTAAGAACCTAATCATGCCTTTACTTTCAAAGTCAGGTATATTAATCCTTTTCTCTATCAGCAGTTTTCTCTTAGAATAAATGGCCAACCTATTCTCTAGAGTTTTAAGAGAATCAGAAATACCTTCCTCCTCAGAAGCAAGGTCATCCGAGCTTGGTGTAGAGCTTTTAGCAGAGCTCTGATCAGGGCTGCTTTCTGCACTGGAAGAACTATCACTACTGCCACTATCTTCAGGTTCTGGTGCAGCTTCCTTTGCAGCAGCATAATGCTCAGCATTTTTCTTTAGAGACTGTAGTATGTCTCTCAAGCATCTCTCATAATCAGAATTGGAATCTGATTTTGCAGGTTCATCTTCAATGATCATCTTCTCTTTGCCTTTTGGTTCAGCAACAATCTTTCCTTTTCCTTTCTCTTCAGCAACAGCTTTCTTTTTGGACTTCTCAGCAGCAACTTTTCTTAGGTTTCTCAGCAACAACATGAGATTCTTCTTCAGAATCTGTGAACACTTGGATGGGTTCACCAGCATTAGCTCCAGCTTTCTTCTTCTTCCTCATGGATTCAGAATAATCCACACGAGTGAATACGCGGTTTGATCTCCTTCTTCTTTGTACAGGGCTTCTCTGTTTTTTACCTTTCTGTGCATTCTTCTTGAGAGGAATGGGGGCAGATTCATTAGAAATAGAGAGTGAAGAGTTTGTCCCGTTTTCAGAGATGTTTGCTTCCTCCATTTCAACGTTTTCAGGGTCGGAAGTAGCAGTAGCTTCTTCTTCAACAGAAACTTCCACATTTTCAGTATGCGGGTCGTGAACAGTAGGTGATTTGGGGCTTTTTGAAGCAGAAGCCATTTGGACGGTTTGATCAGCCAAATAGCTTGAGATATCCACAGTGATATCTCCAAAAGTCATCACGGGCAGATGACCAGTAGTTCGAAGAGTATCAGACACCTCTTCGATAGCCCTAGTGACCTGTTCGACAGTTGTATCTTGAGGAAAGTTTGTTTGAGGAGCGGTTTGAGGAGTGGGAGCGGTTGTTGATGGTGTTGCAGAAACATTTGAGTCAGCATTTGACGAGGTTGATTGTTGTGAAGCCATGGAAGCAAGAATTTCGAGAGGATTTGTGCGAGAGTGGGTTGAGTTTTTCGAATCAGGATGAGATTGTGAGGATTTCGAGTTTCTTCCAGCCATTTAAGTTAGGCGGTTGGAATTTCAAGGTATAGGATGAGAATTTGCACACACTTCTTTGAGATATACACAACCAAAAATTCAATTCTGCAATCTTAGTACTCAACAAATTCAGAAATCACAATTAGCAAATGAATGGCATCTTATGTTCGATATTTATAGAGAGAATAATGTAGTTGGAGGTTAAAAATAAAACAGAAGAATTAATCTAGAAATTTCGAGAATGCTCCACATAATTAGCCACAATCTAGATCATGGGTAATTAGTGGGAAAATTCAATTAATTAAATTAATTAAATAATTAAGAAGCTTCCAGAATTTACCTAATTAAAATCGCATAATCTGAAAAAATAAAGATGTGGATCAGTAATTAAATAAATAAATAAAATGAATCTCAATAAATAATTAAATAATTACAACAAATAAAAATAAATTTGAATCAAGCAATGTTGTGCTCAAAACTGTTACAAACACCTCAACACGGTTTTTACATGAATTTGCTTCATTTGTGTTGCACCATATTTTTTTTATTTTTGTGTTATAGCATCTAATTTGTATTGATCCATTGTTCCTGTAGAGTACATCGTAGTAGCGAACTCCGTGCCCCATACTTACTTAATGGATTACAAATATGTTGATGTTTTTACCAAATATCACCTTTTGAAAAGAAGGCATCGTAGTAGTGAACTCCGTGCTCCATAGTTACTCAGTGATTTTGTACATCTTTTAGTATGCTAATAACATTCTCATTTTTATGCATTTGAGAGGTGTAAGACGTTTATTTTTGCACTCCAAGGTTCTTAGATAAGTAGATATTTTACAAAGGAATTATTTAACTAAGTAAGAAATAAATTCAACTTATAAAATTTATACAACCCATGATGTTGTCCCAAATGCTGACGCATTTGTGACAACATTCATCCGAATTTTTCAGATAGTGCTCATGCCAAGAGATTTCCTCAAAGTGGAGAATCTCTCATGGTCTAAGGCTTTTGTAAAAATATCAGCATTATGTTTTTCAGTAGTTATATACTCCAACTTAACAATATTCTTATCTACTAAATCTCTCATAAAATGGTGTCTTATGCTAATGTGCTTTGTGAGTGAGTGTTGTACAGGATTTTTAGAAATGTTAATGGCACTAGTATTATCACAAAAGATAGTAAGTATACCATTCTCAATACCATAGTCATGGAACATCTTGCTCAGCCACAAAAGTTGTGTGCAACAGCTTCCGGCAGCAACTTACTCAGATTCTACAATGGGTTATGAAACACAATTCTGTTTCTTGAGAGTCACGTTTGGTGTGTGTGTTTATCTTTGGTTAAACAGAGAAGTGAGCACTCAGTGAGTTGAGAGTTAATAGAAATAAGAAAAACGGGTGGGGAGGGGGGTGGGGATAGATCTAGAAGAGGCAGTGAATTGAGAGTCATCGTGTAAGTGACGTGGCACTGGTGTAATAGGTGGCACGTGCATACATGTATGGCACATTTGTGTAACTAAATACTTGGTATAATAGTGATTGTTCTAATATTTTATTATTAGATAAAAAAAATAATAAATTAAAAGTATTGTTATAATATTTTATTATTAAAAAAAATAATAAAAGGTAAAATAAGTGTATAGAAAAAAAAAGTAGAAAAGATAATGAAATTTAAAAATAGTGATGTGATTGTGTAAAAATAGGTATATAAATGTATTATAGAGATGAATTATACTCCCTCCGTTCCGGTATAAGTTTCCCCTTTGTTGTTTTGATTAAGAAACTAGTATTTCACCCGTGCGATGCATGGCTTATGATATTTATAATACTTTTATTATAATTAATTATTTTTCGACTTATGATATTTATAATACTTTTGTTATAATTAATTATTTTTATATATATTTATATATATTATGTAATTTACATTATAAGTTTGAAAAATTAAGAAACTTAATTATGTTAAACTATAAAATAGTCTCCACTTCACTTTAGTACATAGATAATGTTTTAATTTAAGACATAATTGAGTTGCAAGGGGAGCACAATAATTTGTTTCTACATCAGAGTAGCAATTGGAGTAATTAGTTTCCATACGGAGCACTTTTAACAAAAAAAAAAAAAAAAAAAGAGTACAAAATATTTTCTTAGATAACTGTACGTCAACAATATAAAATCTTAAAAGAAAAAATGACTATTAAAATTTCAAACTATTACCAAACAAACCCGATACAATTAACCAAAGAGAGCAAATTAAACTGAAAAACAGAGGGAAGAAGAAAAAAACAAAGAATGCAATGATCACACACTTACATATATTCAATACTCACGCTCAACTTCATATTACAAAAACAAACTTCCATATATATTACTGGACTATTTATGGATATAGATAATAAGAATTTGTATACGTATTTATGGTAAAAAAAATGTTTTATGTACAGAAATCACAAAACTAATGAATTCAATTATTATTGATATTTAAAAAATAATGAATTCAATTATTATTGATATTTAAAAAATCACTATATGTGTACCTAATTCAGTATATAACAATACATGTATGTGATGGTATATGTATGAGTGAAGATATATATCCATTAATTTTAGGTCCAACAAAAATAGATCAATTGCAATAAATATAAGTCTAAATGAAATCACGATGACTTGAGATGCGTCTGCGGATCCAGTGAGGAAACAACTATGCCTTCTTCAAATGCAGCTTTCTCCTATGGAATATGGATGAACAACCTGGCATGGCTTCAAACCTGAACAACGATACACTCAAACGCACTTAGGAACCTGCACGGCTTCAGCAGCATAGTCAGAGGAAAAACATGAAAGGTGAATGCAACTTGTATTTGGCTCGGAGTGGTTTGGCTCATTTGGAAAAAAAGAAACAACGTGATATTTAGGAATGAAACATTGTCCATACCAAAATCCATGGACGAACTCAAGGCGAGATTATGGAGTTGGTTCGTGGTCAAGTATCCGATCCGTGGAGTGTGCTCCTATGAAGAATGGTCGCTCGAATCCAATTAAGTATCTCGAAATGTAACTTGCTGATTTTACTGCTTACATAATTTTGCTCCCTTTGTAAACAATTCGTGGAGGGTACTTCTTATACCTGATCTTAATACAATTCTACCTGATCTTAATACAATTATATTTTACTGACCAAAAAAAAAACCAGAGTATTAAATCATAAAAAGTTACAAATAAAGCACACACGCTAAAACCTACACAACAAAACCTCCACACAGATTTACATTTTCACTCTCTCCCCACAATTTGTAAGTATTCCCGTTTTCTGTGATCTCCCTAAATAAGTCCGATTTCACCATAAATTTGAAAGGTTATCATCCCCTAAGCCTCAGATCTTGTTAAAACCATACAATTCCAGCCACCCAAAAAAAATACAATTTCCGCAAATTTTTATCAGTTTTGATCCTTTGCAAAATAGAGAGATTCAGAGTGGTGATTTTGTTTTTCCTGGTCGGCTTCAGCCGCCGCCTCATTAGGTATTTCTTCCAGTACCGGGAGGTACGTGTATCAGTAGACTTCAAAATATACACATTTTTTTCTCTAAATTATAGATTATATTCGGATGAGTAAATACTCAGCAGTGTACTTTTATATATATTTCAGAAACGTACCAAAAAAGGAATTGAATTGTAAATAAACAGGTCAATTATTTATTATAAATATTAATTATAATGGGGTACCTCAGAATGGTTGAAAACACACTCCAAGCTCTAAGAAATGCTTTGTTTTCATATGCAGGTGATGATATGACCGAATAAGATGCAACTTCATAGCCCATTCTCTCTACGATGAATCGATGCCATTCATTGAATATCTGTAAATTAGGAAAGGAAGAAAACTTTGTTTTGAAATATATACAGAAAGAACAGAAATTTGAAAACAGGAATTAGGACTTACTCACAGATAAAATATTTTGAGACATTTGAAAACAAAATATTTGGACATATGAAGTTCTTGTACTAAACCTGATTCGAAACTCTAATAGTCTCCCATCCAGCTATTAATTAAAATTTATAAACCTGTGTTTCTAAGAATAACATATCAAATTTATAGCAACATGAACATTGTAATTAATGTAGGCATATACAACAACCATTCAATATGTGTGTATATATATAAAAAGATGATATCAATATCGCAATTGCTTTCCCACTTATCTCAACTATATGTAATTTACTGTTTACCTGGCCAAACCTGCATACTCTCAAAAGACATCTTTGCATCCTCAAGATAGAAGACGAACTATGAAAATTAGGACCCTTCATCTTGTTTAGACGTCATTTATACTACTCAAGATAATCACCTAAAAGAAACAGAAATTAAAAGTCACATTCTCAAATGAGTGAATGAAACACTTTCACAGAGATGCTTGTATATTGGAATTAAGCCATTGATCGGAGAGGCCCTGTCTAACTTCGAAGAAACAGTAAAATCTGTAAAACAAAATGAATTAAATCAGAAAGAAGGGCCAGTGGAATAACACTATAATAGTGGACAATGCAACACTACTACATCTATTCTAGTGACACCATATGTGGGTCATCTGTTTGAACACCACAAACAATATTCAATTAGTAAAGAATAAATGGTAGTAGTTTTTTTTTAATAAAGCAAATAATGATATATTGATAATGTAATCCCAAAACAATGTTTACATAATCAATTGGATAGTACCAGCAGTACCAATCATGAATTAAGATGATAGTTAAGATAATGGAAAGACAACAGTCTAAGATATATCAGCAACCATTTCAATTTTCCAACTTCATCTGCGTCCAAAGCTCTGTCAACATCTGTATATACTGTATATATTATGCAACTGGGGATATGAATATATGAACTATGCAAAATATTAACTTTCATCAAGCAGAAGGTAAAGTATTCAGTAAAATTTATAAACTAAGTTATAGTAATATCCAAGAATAAAAAATTTATTGAATCATAAAAATTAAGTAAAAAGGCACATTACATTTTGGCTAAAACATCATAAATACTCTGCGCTTCAGAAGTAACACCGACTCCAATCCTTCCAGCTTCAATCTCTGCGCTTGTCTACAATTAAACCCACACCAAACCAAATAAGACGCAACTATGCTTCATAGCCCATTCTCTCTCGGAAGAGATATCTGCAAATTTGAAAATGAAGAAAAGATTATTTTGAAATATATGTAGAAGGAATAGAAATTTGAAAACATGAATTAGGACTTTATACTATCACAGATAATTTAAACTGGAAATCAGAACTAATCGAAATAGCTACTCCAAATTAAACCAAACCAAATTTCACTCGAATTATCAAATCTAGAAATCTCGGAACTGGAATGAACACCAAGTTCAAAGAGAAACAATAGTAAAAAAACCTTGTGAAAATTAGAAACAATCAAGTTAGTTATCTATAGTACACAACACACAATTTAATCCGTTGAAATACCTCTAGAAAATTGAACAACTACTTGGAATGAAGAGATTAAAATAAGTACCTATAATACGTATAAGGTTTATCGATGAGGAAGAAACTTCCAGAATAGGTATTCTATAAATCGAAAACAAAAACTGAAGAACCACACATCAATGTGAATAATTTATAAAAAAATACATGTTTAACCCTGATGAGATTTGTAAGTATAGTACTATAACTCCCAACATTTTGCACCATAAGAAAGAATGAAATTTTCATTAAAATAGAACAGTATGTAACTGAAATTTGAGATGGATTTAGTAGATAAGCACCATCAAGAAAGCGGTGCATTCCATTTCTGCACTCTGGTCAGAGACTACTCCATTTTATTTTCTTTAGAGAATATTGAAGAAGCATTTCCACACATAGTGCAACTCAAAACCAAATCGAGAAGAAAAGTTATCTAAATTTATTAATTTCACAATCTGATAAAATAAAGCATATCTGGAAATATAGTAAGCCTAAATCACCGTAATTTCTGCAAATTAATCTTTGATTTCTTCAAAGGAAATGTGTTGTAGGTATTTGTTGGGAATAAAATGATTTTGATCTAGATACCAAAACTCCTGATTGATGATGTACAAATTAGTTGAGATATGCTCAAGTTATTGTTCAGGTAAGTTGTCCCAGAACACTTGAGTATGTAGAATGCTTAAGTTAAAAATCTCAGAGATGTTGTGAGATTTTAGAGTTCAGGATAGTTGTCCAATGCTTTACGTTAGAAAGCTTGATAGGTATTAAGTCTTGAGGCCAAAGTTGCTGAAGCATCAGGACAGCTGACCAAGTGGACAACCGGGCTGAAGAGATCAAGAACACTAAAGCTGTGCTCATAAATGCAAAAGATCAAGACAGTTGAAGTACAAATGACCAAGAGAATTGAATGTCAAAAGCTTACTGAAGACACATTCAATGAAGCATTTATTGCCAATCATGCCTGAACCAAGCATTGAAGACTTAGAGCATTAAAGAGTGAAGCATTGAATGAATGTTGGAACATTCTAAAACAGCAGCAAGAATGTTCAGGGAGCTTGTCCCATCTGACCGTTGGTTGAGTGTAGATTCTGCCACAAATCAACCTTGGGAAGTGTGCTTATTTGGAAACTGTCACAAGTCATCTCAGCCGCATTTTTCAGAAGTCAACACATTCATTCAAGCAACCATTGAAGAGCCCTTTTACACAGTGGATAAAAGGAAGTCAAGCTTCTTAGCCGTTTCAATGGTGCTGCAAATAGACATGTTTGAATTGCTATCTCTCCAACGGATAGTTGTTCAAATATGCCTATATATATACAGAAGTGATCAAAGGGAAAATGATCCAACTACAAGCTATCAAACTCATATTAAGCTTTCAAAGGAAACCAAGCTATTCTCAAGAATCCCAAGTTTCCTGAATCACTTCAAGTTAGCTAAGCCATTCTTTGTAAACATCCTTGCTTAGCATTGAGATATCCTAAGCCTTTACATCCGTTCTCATTTTAAAGGATATCTCTACTAGTTGGAACCAAACCTCAAACCTTATCTCATTTAGTGAAGAGAGTGTTTGTTGTAGAAGTGAGGAGTTAAGGACTGTTAGAGTGAAACACAGTCTTAACCCAGAGAGATTGAGCACTAGGACTCAGATTATCCTAGGGATCAAAACACTAAGAGAGTGTTGTTGATTAGTGCACCTTGGCACTATAAAACAAGCTAATTCCATTGTGAAGGAATTATCCTGTTCAATCAGGGAAAGTGGATGTAGGAGCTTGAGTCTCTGAACCACTATAAACTTGTGTCTCCCTTACTTATTGCATTCTCTATTGCATTCATATTCAAACATATTTTAAAGAGAAAACACTCAGTAAGTGAGAAAATATGTTTTGGACAAAGTCCCTGATAACTGTCTTTTCAGAAATTAACTTGGAGTATTTCTTTAAGTCAAAGGCCAACCACATTCCGCACTTAGCAACTCTTTTAGATATCTAGCCAACTGATCACTCAATAGTAATCAGTAGGACAAGTATCTATCAAAGATCACACTCGGGCCAGTTGTAAGACAACCTGCCTGATAAGACCAGTTTTGTTAAAAAGAAAAGAATTTGCATACACAAGTGCATTCCCCCCCCCCCATACACTTGTGTTATACTCCACCAAGGACCAACAAGTGGTATCAGAGCAGGGGTTCATAGACCACTGCTTCTGAAAATCCAACTGATTTTCAAAATCAAATTTTCTGTGGTCACTGAACTGATCCAAATTTCTGAAAATTTTATTTGTGTTCATCTTATATTACATCCATTGAAATGGCTAACAATGCAGTTCCAGGAGATGCTGTCAACACCATCAACAATATGGGTCCAAACCAAGTCAACCATATTTCTCATCACAAACTGCCAATGTTCTCAATTGAGAACTATGATTTCTGGAAGATCAGGATGAGAGCACATCTTGCTTGTCAGCATGATGAGATGCTTAAAGTCATCACCAGAGGGCCCTTCACATTCACCAAAGCAAATCCCAAGCTCACTGATGCCCAGAAAGCAGATCCAAGGGAGTTGCTGCCAAAGGATGAAGATGACTTTACAGCTGAGGAAAGAAAAAGGCACAACCTGAACTACATTGCAATGAACACACTGTACCAGACTATTCCAGATGCAGTGATGGGAAGAGTGTATCACTGCACATCAGCAAAAGAGATTTGGGATACCTTAGCACTTATGTGTGAAGGTACCCAAAAGATCAAGGAGAACAAACTTCAAGTGGCTATCCAAAAATATGAACAATTCTCTATGGAAGCCAATGAGACTATTGATCATCTTGATGGCAGGTTCACTGACATCATGAATGAGATAAACTCTCTTGGCAAGTTCTATGCCAAAAGAGAAGTTGCCTTGAAGATCTTAAGAAGTCTCACATCCAAGTGGGATATATACTCTGTCATGATGCAAAATACTAGCAATCTTGACAACATGCCAATGCAGCAAGTATTCTCTGAACTCAAGGCATATGAGTTTGATCTCAACAGAAAGAAGGTGCATGAAGAGCCATCCTCCTCAAACAAAGGTGTTGCCTTCAAAGCTGCTGAAACAGAAAAGAAGATTACTCAAAGGTCCTCTCAATCTGTTTCAAAATCTGAAATAAAGGAGGAACTGGCACTCATGGCTAGAAGATTTGAGAAGCTCAACTCCAGATTTGGTAGATACAAGAAGTTCTACCAAGATAACAGAACCAGAAGGAGATTCAGTTCTCCTGAACATAAATCAGAGGACAAAGTCTCTGATGAAAAGAAAGAAGACAGATATGCTGATAGAAAGAAATTCAGCAAAGGTGAACCATCATCATCAAGGAGGAAGGAGTCCTCAAGCAAGAAGAATGATGATGAAGATGTGTGTTACAACTGCCAAAAGAAGGGTCACTTTCAGTATGATTGTCCTGACCTTAGTGCCAAAGAAAGAAAGGAAAGGCAGAACAAAAGAGACAAGAGGCTGAACAGCAGGAAGGCTATGGTAGCTGGAGATTCAGCTAGTGAAGAGAGTGTCTACTCTTCTGATGATGGACTATTCTCCAACAGTGACAGTGATGATGACTGTCAAATGGCACTTGAAAATGATGAGGTATGTTCATCCTCTAGTTCTTCCAGTTCTTCAATTAACACACATGAGTCCAGTGAAATCCCCTTAAAACTCAACTTTGTAAAACTATTTGAGGATTTCACCAGACTAAGAGAAGTATGCAATATAGCACTTAGAGAAAATGAGCTACTGAATTCGAAAGCCCAAACTCCCAACCTTCCTGAACCTGAGCTTGACATTAAATCAACTGAGTTGTATCAGCAGATTGTGAGAGAACTTGAGGAAGTATCTCTCAAAGTCTCTGAACAACAAAAGTTGATTGATGATCAAGAGCTGGCCTTAAGGAAAAAGGATTTTGATCTTAGAATTCTTCAAGCAAAATTTGACAATCTCTCAAGTGAATTTGATACTCTAAAATTAAGTGAGGGGAGCTTAAAAATGAAAATGTCTGCCTTGAACAAATCTGCTAAGGCAATAGAGGAGATTCAAGGATTCCAAAGACCATTTGCTCAAAAGGGTGGATTAGGCTATAATCCATTTGAACCCTCACCTGGTCTTAGCATTGCTTCATCAAGCAATTCTAAGATGACTTTTGTAAGATCAGTGGCACAACAAAATGAAATAGAAGTAAATCAACCACTGATCAAGGATAAAGGTAAAGGAAGTTTTATACCAACTCTAGTGAACAATGTACCTAAACCCATACCTTTGGAAAAGGTTAAAGGCATTGCTTACAGGAGAAATGAGGTTCAGAAAGGTAGAACCAATGGAAGGTCAACCTATCTGAATCATCATCAGAGGAGTTGTCCAAAACCTGTTCAGAAAAGGCCAACTCAAATGAGGCAACCTCAACTGAATGGATTAAGGCCAATCCCCTCTGATAGGTATAAAACATTCAGGAAGCCTGGACCTTACTTGCCAAATGGAAAAGGCCATCCAAAACCTTATTCTCAAAAGTCTTACCAAGCTGCACCTAAGCCTAATAACTTCAGGAGAAATGTCCCAAAGAAATTCACTAATTCTCCTGAAACTTACAAGGCTAACACTTATACACAGAGATCACCCAAAGCATTTAAGGGTCAAACTGTGTATGTAGATGTAAATGGAAACCAAGTCAGTCACTTTGAGTCAATCAGAGTTATCAGGCAGATTTGGATTCCAAAAGGTACAGCTAACCCTCTAGGACCCAACACTCAAAGGGTACCTAAATTTTGACTTTGCAGGGCTGCAAGGACCACAAGAAGAAAAGAAGAATCAACAAGAAAACAGCATGGTACTTGGACAGTGGATGTTCAAGACACATGACTGGGAATAAAGAGCTTCTCTCAGAATTCTTTGAAAAGGATGGTCCTTCAGTAACCTTTGGAGACATCTCTCAAGGGATCACAAGAGGTTATGGTACATTAAACATTGGTAGTGTTAAAATTACTGATGTCTCATATGTCCTAGGCCTAAAATATAACTTGCTGTCTATAAGTCAAATCTGTGATAAAGGTTTTTGTGTTGAATTTGCACCAAATGAATGTACTATCAAGAACAAATCAACACAACAGGTACTACTAACAGGGGTGAGAAAGGGAAATGTCTATTTTGCAGATTGGAGCAAAACCCCTGAATCAGTTTGTCTTGTTGCCAAAAGCACAAGTGAGCAAAGCTGGCTGTGGCACAAGAGACTGAATCACCTGAACTTCAAAACCATCAACAAGATTGCAAGAAACTCTCTAGTTAAAGGGCTGCCAAATCAAGTGTTCACCAAAGAACACATATGCCAGCCATGTCAGGAAGGAAAGCAGATCAAAGCTTCATTCAAAGGAAAGCCTGTCATCTCAACTGAGAGAGTTCTTCAACTACTGCATATGGATTTATTTGGGCCAATAATCCCAGTAAGTATAAATGGAAGAAAATATGCTTTAGTTGTTGTTGATGATTTTTCCAGGTACACTTGGGTAGTGTTCTTGCTGAACAAAAAGGAGACCCAAGTCAAGTTACCAGAATTGATGATGAGATTGAGCAATGAAAAGGGCCTAAGTATTGTCAAGATCAGATCAGACAAAGGCACTGAGTTCATAAACTCATACATCAATGAGTACTGCAGCAAGAATGGTATCACACATGAAACTTCAGCAGCAAGAACACCTCAACAAAATGGGGTTGCTGAAAGAAGGAACAGGACCTTGAAAGAGGCAGCAAGAACATTGATTGTTGAATCCAAACTGCCTAAAAGGTTCTGGGCTGAAGCCATTAGCACTGCATGTCACACTCAAAACAGGTCCCTAATCACCAAAGGACAAGGTAAAACCCCATATCAAATATGGAAAGGTAGATTGCCCACTGTTGCTTATTTTCACATATTTGGTTGTAAGTGTTTCATTCATAATAATGGGAAGGAGCAATTGAAAGCTTTTGACAGCAAAGCTGATGAAGGAATATTTGTTGGATATTCACAAGTCAGCAAAGCTTACAGAGTTTACAATTGCAAAACCCTTATTGTGGAAGAAACACCTCATGTTGTGTTTGATGAGTCTATTAATGAGTTCAGGGATAGAAACCTGAATATTGATGAGATAACACAAAGAACAACCAGATTAAGGCTTCAAAGCAAGGAGACAGTGTTTGTAGATGTTGCCCAGCCTGAACTTCATGATTGTCAAAAACTGGACAACCTACCTGATGGCAATCAACCAGGAGCCAACCAACCTGAAGGTGATATTGAACTGATTGATCCAATCCCAGTTCAAAACCAGGTAACAACTACCAATGAAGAAGCAGGCAATGCTGAGAAATAGAACCAGGAGATATTGAGGAAGCACTACAAGACACCAACTGGATCATAGCCATGCAAGAAGAGCTGAACCAGTTCACCAGAAATGAAGTATGGGAGCTGGTGGATAGGCCAACTCATCAAGATGTCATTGGAACCAAATGGGTGTTCAAAAATAAGAAAAATGAAAATGACATCATTGTGAGGAACAAAGCAAGACTGGTGGCCAAAGGATATTGTCAATCTGAAGGGATTGATTATGATGAGACTTTTGCTCCAGTGGCCAGACTTGAAGCAATCAGACTCTTCTTAGCATATGCAGCTCACATGAAATTCAAAGTGTATCAAATGGATGTGAAGAGTGCATTTCTCAATGGGGTGCTCAAAGAAGAAGTTTATGTTGAACAGCCCCCAGGCTTTGAGGAAGGAAACAAGGTGTACAGATTGAAGAAAGCCCTCTATGGCTTAAAGCAAGCTCCAAGAGCTTGGTATGACACCTTATCACAGTTTCTTCTAGATCATGGTTTTGTCAAAGGCACTGTTGACAGAACTCTGTTCAGAATCTGTGAAGGAGATGATATCTTGTTAGTCCAAATCTATGTGGATGACATTATATTTGGATCTCCAAATGAGAAGATGTGTGAAAAGTTCTCCAAACTCATGCAGAGCAAATTTGAAATGTCCATGATGGGATTGATGAATTTCTTCTTAGGGCTTCAGGTCACTCAATCAAAGAAGGGGATATTCATCAATCAGGCCAAGTACACAAGGGACATGATCAAAAAATTTGGATGTGCTACAAGCAAGCCAGTCAGAATTCCTATGAATACTAACTGGAAGATGGATCCTGATGAAGGTGGAGAGTCAACAAACTCCACTAACTACAGGGGAATCATAGGATCCTTGCTATATCTCACTGCAAGCAGGCCTGACATTACATTTGCAGTTGGAGTGTGTGCAAGATTTCAGGCAAATCCAAAAAAGAGCCATCTTGATGCTGCCAAGAGAATCCTAAGATATCTCAAGGGATATGAGAACCTTGGATTGTGGTATCCAGCTGATGACAACATTGAGCTCACTGGATATTCAGATGCTGATTATGGAGGATGCAGAATTGACAGAAAATCCACCTCTGGAACATGTCAATTCTTGGGCAGCAAGCTTATCTCATGGTTCTCCAAGAAGCAGAATACAGTTGCAACTTCAACAACTGAAGCAGAATATATTGCAGCTGGAAGTTGTTGTGCTCAGATACTTTGACTCAGGCAACAACTTAGTGACTACAAAGTCATCACAAATGAAGTGCCAATATTCTGTGACAACAATAGTGCAATTGCCATCTCACAGAATCCAGTGCTCCACACCAGATGCAAGCATGTGGACATCAAGCATCATTTCATAAGGGATCATGTGGAGAAGAAAGATATCAAGCTTGTCAAAATTCACACTGATAAGCAAAAAGCTGATATCTTGACCAAGCCTCTAGCTGAAGCAAGGTTCTTGGAATTGTCAGCTGAATTGGGGTTACTTGATCCAGGCAAGATGGAAAAATGAGGAAAGAAAGCTCATATGAAGGGGGAAGTTCATCAAAGTTGAACTTCAGCAAAGTCGACCAACCTCACTGAAGCTGTCAGCCAAAGAAGGAAACTCAGCAAGGTTGTCCCTATGATGTTCAGCAATGTTGGTCAGGGGATTTGTCCAAGTGGGACCCAGTCAGCAACTTTGGGACCCACTCAGGCAAGTTCATCAGGCAGTTTGACCTACACAGAAACCAAAGCACACCTCAGGATGTTTGTCCGAGTTAATTAGATAATCATTGCTATTTTTAGCATTGATTAGACATTTAAGAGGTTTCTTGGTCCAAAAGTAGGCCATTTTAGGATGGAGTGTGCTATAAAGATCTTTACCACCAAAAAGGCAAATCAGCATTTAATGCAAAAATCTTAATTGGGATTTCATGAATTCTTGAGCCTTCATCAAGACCATTAATTTGCATTAAACTTCCATCAAACCGCCTCAATCCCATTACCACACATTATCCAATTGGTCATACTTATTACCCACGGTTAGTTTCTTTTAACCAACGGTTAATAAACTCCCCACATATATAAACCCCTCAGTTTTCACCACCATCCTTACGCACTCAAAATTTTCAAAACCCTTAAGATTTTTCTTCAAACTCTCAAACCTGCAACTCCTTTCCAACCTACCAATCTCTCATATTATCCATGGCACCTAAGATCAAGAGAGAAGAGCTTGTAGACTTCAATGATTCCTCCTTGGACATTGATTTCTCTTATCTTAGCAACCCAAATTCCCTTTGGTTTGAAAAGCTGGTAGCCTTTGATAGCCCAGACACAGAAGTTCAACAAGTCCTCCAATGGCTGAGGGAGGCAGGGCTAGAAAAGTTCCTTGGCACCAAGCCTGATTCATGCCTGAATCCATTCATGGCAGAATTCTTTGCCCATCTCAGATGGAAAGGGAAAAAGGGAGATGTGTGCACCAAGCTCACATATGCTGAAGAAAATGAAGATGAAGAAAGCCAACACTCCATCATCTTCACTGCAGAGGATATAGATGCTAGCTTTGGGCTACCATCAGAAGGCCAGAATCCAGAATTGTACAAGGAAGGAGATGATCAGGAGTTCTACTACTCTTGGATGATAGAACCAAAGAAACTTGTAAGTGCTCAGAACAAGAACACTTTAAAGCTTCCTTACAGACACTTGTTTGATTGTGTTGTAAAAAGTCTGTTAAGCCACTCAGGGAGTGTTGAACAAATCAGTATGCCTAAGTTGAGAGTGATGGCTGCTGTGATTGACTCTGCTGAGAAGAGAGTCAAGTTCAACTGGAAAAATTTCATTCTTGACAAGATGATGAATGAAAAATTTAAGTTTAAGGAGATGAAGCACCACAAGGTGGTGGTTGAAGGAAGACTCCAATTTTGCACAAGAGCCAGTCTGCTCTTGGAAAGATTTGCTCATTACACCCATCTCCAAGCAAAGCCAAAGCCTTTTCCTGCACAAAAGGTGATGTTTAGAAAGCTGTCTTCAAGGACAGAAAAGAGAAAGCAGGAGGCTGCCTCCAAGAAAGTTGTTGCCACTGTTCCAGCAACCAGAGCCTCTCCAAGGAAAAGGAAAGCACACTCACCCAAAATCCAGCCAAAGATGAAGAAGATGAAGCAGATTCTAAGTGAATCTTCCCCTGAAAGCATGTCAAGGAGTGGAGGAGCCACTTCTGAGGAAATTGAGAAGGTGGCTGAGGAAGGAGTCAACCCTCCTGAAGAGGGTGAAATATTAAGAGAGATTGTCCCACTGCAACCTGAGACAATCACAGAATTCAGAGACCTTGACCAGCCAACAAGGTATGAAAGGAGAAGAAGAATCATCAAGACTTCTGAGAAGCAGAGGATGATGGAAGAAGAAAAGAAGGAGAAAGAGTTTTTCAAGGAGATTAGACAGGCAAGCAAGTCTAACTCCAAGTCAAAGTCAAAACCCAACAGACCTGAAGCCAACTCCCCTGATATTCAATCTAGAAGAATATCTCCAAGGCAAGAAGAAGAGGAGTGCAAGACTCCTGAAGATGCCCCAATTATTGCCAAAAAGGTTTACTCTCCTGAAGGTGCACCTGATAGAATAGGTCTTGATGTGCTGGCAGATTTGGTCAATCTTGAAGATAGACCTTTTTCCCCCCTTGATCCAAGACTTCTCTCATATACCAAACTTCTTGAAACTGCTATTCAAGAAGGTGATCAAGTTGTTTTCCCACCCATTCCAGCCATTCCAATAACCTCTTCAGGCACAATGCTCTCAAAAGCACCTGAATCCCAACTTGTTTTGACCTCTCCTGAACCCAACCCTACTGAACCCAACTTACCTGAAATTCAGCCAAGCTTACCTGAATCCCAATCCAACTTTCCTGAATCCCAAACCAACTCTTCTGGAGATGATAGTGGTGAAGAGTACACCTATGAGGGAATGTTGAGGCAGATTGCAAGAGCCAATGTGGATGAATTATATCCAGGATTGAAGGCATATCCCAGGCTGCAACAACAGTTCTATGATCTCAGAGCACTTGTTGAGATCAAAGATAGAACTATTGTGGAAATAGCTCAGGCTATTCAGGATAAGGGTGCCAACTGGTGGCAGGTTGAGGAAAATAGGCTGCTACATTTTGCAAATGTAAAGAAGACCAGTGTATTAACCACTGAGGCCCTATTTTGCACCATTGTTCATGAGAAGGTGCTTGCTGAAAGAGAGAGAATAGCACAAGGAATCAAGCATCCTGACAGCCCATCTGATGATGATGATGATGATGATCACACCAATCCCAATCCCCCAGGCCTCAACTTAGCTCAGGTACATTACTTGACCTTTCATTCTGTGAAGGACTCTGATCATTCAGAGGAGTTGACCAAAGATGGTAACTCAGTCCAGGATGCATTGGCCAAGGATGGTTCTTCTGAACCTGAGGCACAGCTTGACAATGCTGAGATTTCCATGGGAGAAGCTAGTTTGGCTAAAGCCTCATCAATGTCAGGCAAATTGGACATTGACCAGCCTTTAGTCATTCAGGATGACTCAGTGGCCTTGGGATGCCCAAGCTCTGTGATCTCCCAACAACTGCCCTCTGTGGATCCTGTTGAGGATATGGAGGTGTCAGGTTTAGGCATTGAAGGAGTTGAAAAGTCTGATAGTGCTGAAAAATCAGAGGGAGATGATGGTGAGGATTGTGTAATCACAGGTTCCTTGAGTGCACCACAGATAGAGGGTGAGGAAGTAGAAATATTGGGTGCAGCCCAATATGAGAGTCAGGCTATTCTTCAAGTCAAATCTGAACTTGATGAATCCCTTGGTGAAAGGAGGCCTGATTCTCCAGTGAATGTGAGTCTATCTCTTGAGAATAAAGAAGAAAAGAATATAGTTGAAAATGAGAGAGAAGGTGCTGATGTATCAGACCTTATGGGAGAAAAAGAAATTGAGGGAGATGAGGGAGTTTTTACTAACACTATTAGTTTTGCAGATTCTGTTGCTGTCACTCTTGAGCAAATTTTTGCAGATGCCTCCCTAACAGATATACCAGTTGATGCTGACACTGATCTTGAAGCAGTTTCAGCAAATGTGTCCACACTTAACCAGATCTACTTTGAACAAGCCAACACCTCTGAGGCTCACTTTCAAATTGCTACTCAGACTGCATCCATCATTGAAGAGCAGTCAGAGAAGTTGGACACACTGGTCAGGGAAGTTGAGAAGGCTCATGCAACAACTGTTGATACCTTAGATGGCCAAGGCAAGACTCTAGCCTCTGTGGAGATGAGGCTAACAGGGTCAGAAGAAGTGATATTGCCCACTCTTGATGCAAGAATATGTGGAGTTGAAACTGGACTGCAAACAGTTTCAACTGAAGTGACTAAAGCCAAAGATGCTATGGGTAAATTCACAAGAACAGTGAAGAAAGAACAGCAGGGTCTCAAAGATTTGTACAAGCATAATGTGAAAGCCTTGAGAAAGACAATCAAGGATGCTTTAAGGCAGAGGACAACAGCCCAGAGAAAGAAGGCAGAAGAGTTGAAAGCTGCAATGGTGAAGGCGGCTGCTGAGAAATTCACTGTTGAACTCATGGCCAAAGTGTCTGATCAAGTTGTGGCCAACCTCACTGATCAACTTCAGGCCAAACTTGATCAATCACTGAAAGCCACATTGGATGCCATTGTTTCCCAAAAGATGAAGCCTGTTCACACCTTCTTGAGCATGGCAGATGATAAAATGCAAAACATTCATGATGAGAATGTTTATCTACTGCAGGAGTTGAAGTCCCTCACTCAGGCCCACTCACACCTCTCAGTCTCAATGAGTGAACTAAAGCCCCAGTGTTTTGATAATGCCAAAAAGGGGGAAAGAGAGAGAGCAAGGGCAAAGGGAACCTTGGTGATTGGTGAATCTAAGGGAAAAGAGAAGGTCCCTGAGATTGAGGAGGAAGCAGTAGAAGACATTGGGAAAGGCAAAGGCCCAATGAATGTTGAAAATTTGACTGAGGAAGAGCAGATTCAAATAGCTGTCAAGGAGTCCATGATGTCAGCTATGGAAAGTCAGGCAAGAAAGCTTCAAAGGCCAGGTGGTGAGTCTACAAGACTTGAACCTAAAGAGAAGGCTGCTGAAGTAAGGGGGAAGGTGACAAGATCATCTGAAAGAAAGAGGAAGGAACTGCAAGCCTTTAATGATTTCCCAACCAGCCTGACTTTGCCATCAGAATTTCAGTCTGATGAATCTACTCCAGTAAGGCAATCAAAAAGATTGAAGAAAGCAGCCAAGCTGCCTGCCATTGAAGAAGAAGAGGTTATAGAAGAAGTACAGGACAGGATGCCTGAAGTTGGTGTGCCCAAACTTGCTGATGATCCCTCTAAATTGTTTGAAGAAGGTTTTGGAAAAGATCCAGAAACCCAAGAGAAGCTAGCTCTTCAGAGAGCTAAAGAGAGGATGGAGCAATTGGTTGAGGCCAACAAGGCAAGGGATGAAAGAAGGGCAAATTTCAAAGCCCCAAGAAGGAGAGCTTCATACAGAAGACTCAAACCTCAAATGCTGCAAAGATGGGACACTCATTACCCTCACCATGATAAGTGGGTTCCAATCTCACTGAATGATGCATGGGAGGAGGCCAAGAGAAGTTTCGTATATGACTTTTATGTCATTGGGAAGTGGCTTGGAGAGAGTGTGGATGAAGTCTTTGTCTAGTTCATGTTTGAGAATCATAGGGACCTCTACCAAAAGCTGTTTGCAGCAGCTGATATGGCAAGAGTGGAGTTCAAGGCCCCTGGTCCAATTCTGTACATGCCTCCTAAGTTCAATTCTGGAGGAGTTCATCAACATCATGAAGATGGAGAAGATGAAGATAGGCCCTAGAGGCTCCAACAAGGATGTTTGGGAGCTGAAGAAAAGGGTCTGGGCTCAATATGGCATTGCTCCCCAAGATGATGGAACTCTCTGATGGATAAGTTTATCTCTTCCCTATCTTTGCTTATGATTGATGTTATTTGTTGTTATTCTGTTTTCTTGTATCAGTTAGTATGTCCTTTGAATTTTCTGACCTGTAATGCTTGATTATATATAAAAGGACCACTGATTTTCTATCAAGAGATAACAACTCATTATCTCAACTAACCTGACATTACATATTTACTTGATTTATTGTGCTAACAGTTTCTTTCAGGAAAGTTGACCAGTTCATTCATCCTGAAGGTAATGTATAGTATAAGTCAAGGTTCCTTTGTAATAGGTTTTGGCATCATCAAAAAGGGGGAAATTGTTGGGAATAAAATGATTTTGATCTAGATACCAAAACTCCTGATTGATGATGTACAAATTAGTTGAGATATGCTCAAGTTATTGTTCAGGTAAGTTGTCCCAGAACACTTGAGTATGTAGAATGCTTAAGTTAAAAATCTCAGAGATGTTGTGAGATTTTAGAGTTCAGGATAGTTGTCCAATGCTTTATGTTAGAAAGCTTGATAGGTATTAAGTCTTGAGGCCAAAGTTGCTGAAGCATCAGGACAGCTGACCAAGTGGACAACCGGGCTGAAGAGATCAAGAACACTAAAGCTGTGCTCATAAATGCAAAAGATCAAGACAGTTGAAGTACAAATGACCAAGAGAATTGAATGTCAAAAGCTTACTGAAGACACATTCAATGAAGCATTTATTGCCAATCATGCCTGAACCAAGCATTGAAGACTTAGAGCATTAAAGAGTGAAGCATTGAATGAATGTTGGAACATTCTAAAACAGCAGCAAGAATGTTCAGGGAGCTTGTCCCATCTGACCGTTGGTTGAGTGTAGATTCTGCCACAAATCAACCTTGGGAAGTGTGCTTATTTGGAAACTGTCACAAGTCATCTCAGTCGCATTTTTCAGAAGTCAACACATTCATTCAAGCAACCATTGAAGAGCCCTTTTACACAGTGGATAAAAGGAAGTCAAGCTTCTTAGCCGTTTCAATGGTGCTGCAAATAGACATGTTTGAATTGCTATCTCTCCAACGGATAGTTGTTCAAATATGCCTATATATATACAGAAGTGATCAAAGGGAAAATGATCCAACTACAAGCTATCAAACTCATATTAAGCTTTCAAAGGAAACCAAGCTATTCTCAAGAATCCCAAGTTTCCTGAATCACTTCAAGTTAGCTAAGCCATTCTTTGTAAACATCCTTGCTTAGCATTGAGATATCCTAAGCCTTTACATCCGTTCTCATTGTAAAGGATATCTCTACTAGTTGGAACCAAACCTCAAACCTTATCTCATTTAGTGAAGAGAGTGTTTGTTGTAGAAGTGAGGAGTTAAGGACTGTTAGAGTGAAACACAGTCTTAACTCAGAGAGATTGAGCACTAGGACTCAGATTATCCTAGGGATCAAAACACTAAGAGAGTGTTGTTGATTAGTGCACCTTGGCACTATAAAACAAGCTAATTCCATTGTGAAGGAATTATCCTGTTCAATCAGGGAAAGTGGATGTAGGAGCTTGAGTCTCTGAACCACTATAAACTTGTGTCTCCCTTACTTACTGCATTCTCTATTGCATTCATATTCAAACATATTTTAAAGAGAAAACACTCAGTAAGTGAGAAAATCTGTTTTGGACAAAGTCCCTGATAACTGTCTTTTCAGAAATTAACTTAGAGTATTTCTTTAAGTCAAAGGCCAACCACATTCCGCACTTAGCAACTCTTTTAGATATCTAGCCAACTGATCACTCAATAGTAATCAGTAGGACAAGTATCTATCAAAGATCACACTCAGGCCAGTTGTAAGACAACCTGCCTGATAAGACCAGTTTTGTTAAAAAGAAAATAATTTGCATACACAAGTGCATTCCCCCCCCCCCCCCATACACTTGTGTTATACTCCACCAAGGACCAACAGTATTTTCTTCCATGGCGCCTTGTAAAATACAACAGCCCTGTAGGTTTTTTGGAGCGGCCGCGTCGCCGGCTGTGGCAGAGATATCCAGCCGGTAATTCGTACCGGCAACAACTTTCCCGTAATCCAAGGAAATATCGGCCTCCTTGTTGTGTTTCGTCACTGCGAATTTCGCGACCATCAACACTTGCGCGGCGTTGGGATCCTTTTTGGCTTCCAACCGGCGGTCGTGGGGCCTAGAGCGCCGGCGAAAATGGGGAGCGCAACCACCAAAACTAAAAGTAATATGTATAGAGACGGGCGAAATGTGTTGTAAAATGATGAATAGACAAAATTTGCAGCATAAAGAAAGAGAAGAGGAGTGCTATCCAAAACCCTAGATTGAATACTTCTGAATAGAAGGGGAGGCTGAAACGGGAAAACGAAAAGTCTGGCGTGAATGAATGGACTAATATTTTAATTGTGGGCCTCACAAAAAATAATATTTTAATATGGCAAAATTTAGGCGGGAACTTGCCTATTCTATTATTATATATATAATATAGATAATATAGATATGATTAAATAATAGTTGTAGTCAGTGACGGAGCCAGAAAATTATGATTGGGGGACCCGATTTGTATAAGAAGTTTTGGTAGTTTCGACTTAAAATGAAGCGAAACAATTTAAAAATTGCTTAATTATTAATACCGTTAAAAAAAAAAAATCATTTTCTTTTTTTAGTTATAATTTAATCATGAAGCGAAACAATATAATACTTTTAAATATAAATCTACAAAAAATTTACAACACTATTAAAAAAAAATATCAATAATATTGTTCAATTTTAAAGATATTTTTGTGAGTTTAGCAAAAATTTAGACAATAATCTCAAACACACCATCAATCTATTGACTCGATCTATTAAAAAAATATATTTTTTAAAGTATTATGAAATAAATTTAAGAAGAAAATACATGGAAAAAGAGAAAAAAAAATTCTTCCTTCTAAACTTTGTAGGTAAGCATTCATTTTTTATTCCGTCTAAACTTAATATGTATGTCTTAAAATGAAAATAATATTTTTATTTATATATAATAAAATTAATTATCAAAATAATACATATATAATTATTTAAATAAAAAATTAATATATATATATATATATATAAAAAAAAAGTGGTGGGGGCCACTGGGCCCAGTGTGGCTAGAAAATAATAGATGAGTGTGAGATGAAATATGATAAAATAATAGATAAAATGTGAGTGGTGTGATTGGGAGAGATAAAATCATATGCTAAAAATGGAAAAATATGAAATGGGAAACTTATTGTGAGACATCCATTAAAAGGAAAGTGGGAAATTTATAGGGGGACGGAGGGAGTATTTAAATTTGTATTTGTACTGGGAATTGATTAATTTCAAAAAAAAAAAAAAAATTAAGTGGAACACGAAAAATAAAACAAAAAATTTATAAAATTTACCTTATCGTATGTTTGTTGGGTTTACAAAACTCCTTTTTTTATTATTATTATTATTTACAAAACTCCAATTTAAACGTTTGGAATAACTATTGATATTTTTATGTTATTATTGATTGATAAAGTCTCATAAAAATATGTTCTGGATTAATAGAAATTGATGCATTCAAGGTGTTTGATGTTATGTCTGAAAGATCTGTGTTATTATTGATCACAGTTTTTTAAATTTTGTGATCATTTCTGTAAGTCAGATGTTATTTCCTTCAATAATGTAGTTATTCCTTACATGATGTTCATCGATAGGCCTAGCATTGCTTTATTTATTTACCTCTGGTTGTTCTTTATTTATGTATAGTTATGAAATATATGGTTTTCATTTCATTTCATTCTTGCTAATCATGCCTCTCTTTGAGGCTTCATGAATGTAATTATTAGTCTCACTATGGGTTTATTCAAGGAGTTATGAAGGGTAATATATTCTATTTGCTTCATTTCACCCGCGCAAGTTTGTTAACTTTATCTCCACTGTCTTTCTGAACTCCTTCTCTCCACCTTGCCAGGTTAGTTCTCCATCGTCTCTCATGTTTTCTCCATAATCTTGATTTATGAATTTGTTTCTGCTTTCTTAACTATTTAGCTTTGGGTTACTCCTTATTTTTTATGTGTCTTGAATTTCTCACAAATAAAATATTCATTTCCTATCACAGTCTGAACGATGGAAGCAAAGACTTAAGTAGGTATGAATTTTCATTTATAAAGATTCAATCAGACTACACTTTTTATGCTTTGTTAGTTTAATTAGAGAATGATTTTTTTTTTTTGGAATCAGCCAAATTCTTATTGATAAGGTATAAGATATACCCAAAAGGGAGCTAACAACCTCAAAATAAAGCACCATTTTTCTTTGTGCCAGCTGCCTTTCTCAATCTCTCCTCCTCTTTCCTCTTTCTTTTATTGAAATTGTTCATTTATATTCACACGGCGCAGCTCCTTTTGCCTCTACATTACCTTTTCGAATTCCTTCTCTTCCACCGATCATTCGTCAAAGATCTTGCCAGGTAAGCTTTCCAGCATCTCTCGTGTTTTTTCTGGGTTTATATATTTATTTAGTTCTGAGTTACTCCTTAGTTTAGTTTATGAATATTTTGATGTTTGGATCCTTAGTTGTGGGTTCGGTTGATAGGCGTTGCTTTGGGCACTAGGTTGAAATAGTCTGGATAGTTGGAGATTGTATTTATACTTATGTTTCATATTTTCGATCAACTAAAAAAATTACATAAAAAAGTTTATAAAGATGCTGAAAGTAGATGTGCTTGTTCTGCATGATGATAATATGTGGTATTAGTTGTGGAACTGGATTAGGAGAACCAGGGTTTATTTATTACTCAATTTCTAAAAAAAAAAAATCTCCTTTTGGTTTCTACTTCTTACTTTTAATACTATTCATTCTTATAAAAATTGTCTTTAGATTGTCTCTAAAGCTATTGATGAAGGGATATGTTACTATATTTTTTTGGATATTTTTATGCACACCAACTGTTTGTTTGATAAATTATCTGTTGAAAAAAATGCTAATTTTACTTTGATTTATTTTGAACTCTGCTTAATTAGACCTAAAGTTCTGGTGATTTTGTATTAAGATAAGAAAATTTCTTATTCCACAAGTTCAAATTGTGTGCATATTCTTCTCTGATATTTAAACTATATTATTGGTAATCAGTAGAAGAATTACTTAAATTAGTTTTGGACTTCACATGAAATTATTGAGATGAACTCTTTTTTTTTTGTCAAAACCTTATGATGAGTGATTTTATTATTCATTATCTCACTCCACCCCTATCTAGCTCAGGTTTCAAGCATCTCTTTCTCTCTCTCTTCTCGTCTATCTCGTATCATATATCCAATCCTTAATTTTTCCTCCAATGTCATTCAACCCTTCTCACTCGCTAGGAGGCTGAACCCTAATCTCGAATCCCCACATTTCATGATTTAAATCCCTAATCAGGTATAATAATCACATCTTCTGTGTTTAAAATTTTCTACAACTCACAGTTTAATTGTTTACACGGAAAATTTTTGTTCATACCATTTGTAGAGTCTGACTCTGATATAGTAATCTGTTTTCTGTCATCTCCCTTTTAATTGTGATTTTACTAAGTTTGTTTTGTTTTTTGCCAATGGATCTGAGAAATGAAACCCAAACCCAGTATTTGTTTCCCATTGTTTTAAATTTGCAGTTTGCTTTAATTTTCCATATTTGCAACCACATAGTCCTATTTAATCTAAAATTTAAATAGTAAATAACATCCTAATAAAAACTTAGGCATGTAATATGAATGAGCTGAAAAATATTTTGGAAACTGCAAGCAGTAACTGAGGGCTCCCCCTGCAAACCGGGAAAAATTGAGATCTCCCCCTGCAAACCGGGAAAAATTGAGATTGTTTTCATCGCCACGGGCATCAACACTTTTCTTCGGTAAAGCAACACATCTTGTTGACAAAACTCAAAACGTCAAACACTTCAAGAAGTCTCAATCTCTCAAATTCTACTCACCAATGGCGTTGATCCATACATAGTTTGATCTCTCCGATATGATTGGTTAATAATTAATTTTGTTTTAACAAAGTATTGATAGCTATTCTCATTTCAATAAGCTCACAAATGACATAAATTTGATTAAATTTGATTGAGGTTAGTAACATTGTGTAATGAATTACAATATTTATTAACTTGGATTGAGATAAGATTTTGCTTACCTTAATGTCGTTAATCATTACTTTGCAATTTTATTATCTTTCAGGTGTTTTCCAAGGATGTAGAAAAGAAAACTCTAATACTTTTCAGGGCCATTTAGAACAAGCAGTCAAATATTGGGTTTTGCATATTACAATCACGTATTGAGAAGCTACGACACTATTGTTGCTGACATATCTATCATCTACTCTATAAATTCCACTTTACATCCTATTTTACTATCTAATTGGATGGTTCGAGTTTTTCTTTATCTCAAAAAAGTTGTTGACATTTGATAATGCTTTAAATATTATGAGAAATGCATGATATAGTTTTATTTTTTAAAATATCAAATATAAATATCACCTTAATTGAGACTTGTTATGTTTATAAATATTCACCTGATCTAAATATTCACCTGACCTTAAAACTGTGTCATCTGACCTAAATTCAATTACAATATCAATCCCTCCAAAACACAACTCAAACTAAATCAGAATATATGAAACTGTCAATAACAAATCAAACTATTCAAACCTCATTTTTTCACAAATTATATATTGCATCTGAATCGATCATATGCACGCTGCAGTCCAGTAATTGTGTATGTTTCACTAAAATTATTTAAATGGACAACCATATTTCAAATGCACCTAAAGAAAGACATTTTCACTTCAAAATCACATATGTCATTCAATAACTTGAAAATGATATATCTTCTTTCCACCTCGGATAAATGATATCACTTCAAAATCACCTAGGTCATTCGTAACTAGAATATTGTATCCAATATTTTTAATACTGTATTTTTCTTCCTCACTCACAAAAACCTAACTACTCGTTGCAGTACAAACAACTCATTTTTTTACCACACGACTTAGAAACTTTGAAACTGTGTCACCTGACCTAAATATTTGGTCCCTGAGAATACCCTATATTACTTATTTTTGGTCCTTTGCCCTAAAATTAATTTCCTTTACTCGTTGTAGTACAAACAACTCATTTTTTTACCTAAAACTGTGTCACCTGAGCTAAATATTCACCTGACCTTAAAACTGTGTCATCCGACTTAAATCCAATTACAATATCAATTCTTCCAAAACAGAACTCAAACTAAATCAGAATATATGAAACTCTCAATAACAAAGCAAACTATTCAAACCATGCTTCATTTTTTCAAGACAAATTATATCTTGCATCTGAATCGATCACCTGCAGGCTACAGTCCAGTAATTGTGTATGTTTCACTAAAATTATTTAAATGGACAACCATATTTCGAATGCACCTAAAGAAAGACATTCTCACTTCAAAATCACCTATGTCATTCGATAACTTTGAAAATGATATCTCTTCTTTCCACCTCGAATAAATGATATCACTTCAAAATCACCTATGTCATTCGTAACTAGAATCTTGTATCCAATATTTTTAATACTGTATTTTTCTTCCTCACTCACAAAAACCTAACTACTCGTTGCAGTACAAACAACTCATTTTTTTACCACCCGACTTAGAAACTTTGAAACTGTGTCACCTGACCTAAATATTTGGTCCCTGAGAATACCATATATTACTTATTTTTGGTCATTTGCCCTAAAATTAATTTCCTTTACTCGTTGTAGTACAAACAACTCATTTTTTTACCTAAAACTGTGTCACCTGAGCTAAATATTCACCTGACCTTAAAACTGTGTCATCCGACCTAAATCCAATTACAATATCAATCCTTCCAAAACAGAACTCAAACTAAATCAGAATATATGAAACTCTCAAAAATAACAAAGCAAACTATTCAAACCATGCTTCATTTTTTCAAGACAAATTATATCTTGCATCTGAATCGATCACTCTGGCAGTAATGGTGTATATTTCACTAAAATTATTTAAATGTACAACCATATTTCGAATGCACCTAAAGAAAGACATTCTCACTTCAAAATCACCTATGTCATTCGTAACTTGAAAATGATATCTCTTCTTTCCATCTCGGATAAAACTTCTTAACACTCCAAAACCGTCCCTGTCCAGCTTCCTATCCAATTGACACAAGAATTCACACGTGCATACGCCATATGAGAGAGCAACCATCATCTTTTCATCCAGAATGGACGATCCAATGTTGGTAAAAAATCTAACTACAACACTCGGTGGCATTAAAGCCAAATGGCATAAAAGGGTTCGCGCGGTAAGTGAATCATCAGCCACATTTTTAAAATTCGTAGCTTTAGCCTTTTCAATTGAATTTTTGAAACGTGGGTAAAAGCTACATTAACAAAGTTTACTGTGTCATCTACTATATACACACTTTCAACGGAAAAAGGATCGATGACTAAACCGCATGTACATGTCCACCACGTATCCTAAAAAATCTGCCTAAATGCCTTTCTAAACAATAAAATATCTAGCCCTAGATCGGTTTGTGTATTGTATGAATGTCTTATCAAAGCAAAACCTGAAAAACAATCAAATTATTTGTAAGAACATTTTTATAAATATAGAGTACATTATACAAGAAAGTAATAAAAAAGTATCAGGTCAGGAGTAGGAACATAAGTCACCTGACCTTACTACTAGAATCCAGTATCCAATACTTTTAATACTATCCTCACTCACAAAAACCTAACAATTCGTTGCAGTACAAACACACAGCTACTTCGGGTTTCTTATTTCTCTCCCAGCCATCGGTCCCCTCACCATTCTATTTAAATAGCATATTTAAAAAAAAAAAAAAGTGAGTGATGATGGGGCGGGTATACCCGCCGGGTTCGTGGGACGGGACAGGGCGGGTTTAGCCGGGTATTGAGGCGGGGCGGGTAACGGATCTAAAAAAAATGGCGGGGTGGGTCGTGGGACAGGTCATACCCGCTCCGTTGCCAACCCTAATTTTAAAAATTGTTAAAATGTGGCAGAGGGGGTGGTTAGGCTAATACCGTGTAAGATAGAAAGACGGCCTAGAATAAGAGAGTTGGATGTTGAGAAGTATAAACAGAGTAGTTTATAAGAAGTTGAGAGAAGGTAACTACCATTGTAAACTAACTCCAACTAATCTTAACTAATAATTAAGATCTTAAATTTGTGTAAATATTAATATTTATTTGATATTGGTAATTTTAAAAAATTTTAAAATTTAATAACAAATTTTTAATACATACATTTAACAAAACAATTTAAAAAACACCCTTTTTTTTCAGCATTTTTCAATTTTCTTCGATATTAGTCTCAATATTATTATTGCATACATGTGTTTTCGATTTTTTTTACTAATATCATGAAAATATGATTTTCATCTAATATTAATATTGATGATCACAAAAAATGATATATCGAGAATATAAATACACAAATATTTTCATCAATGGCATCTATATACTCAATTATATAGAATTGCCGTTAATTTTTTATGAATGGAAACATTTTAAAATATATGAAGATGGGTGGATTGATGTCAGCAACCGTTTGACCAAATAATTTTTTACCTATCATCAATTTGTGCTCTGATTTTTTTGAAAATGACTTACTGGTACAACCCTGGTGATAGAAAATAAAATTATTTACTTATTTATGTATATAATCACAATCATGTAATTTCTTTTTCACAAAAACTTGTATGTATACATTCAATATTTAATATTGATAAATCAAGGTAAATTGAGATCAAAATTTATGGGTCCAACGTGATAAACATTTAGTTTCCAAATACAGGGTATTATATTACTACATGATCAAAACTATGTTACTATATAAGACCAAAATTTTGTGATCAAAAATATTTTGAACACTTTTTTTTTGGTGAACTAACTCACTCAATCGTCCTTCATTTCAAGTAAAAAATCGTTGATCCAACTATGTCTCACTCATTTTCAGCGAATATTATTAATATTGATGAGCTTGTCATACCATTTTTAGCAAATATATATCTTTTAATTTCAATCGAGGAAACTGCATGAGAATGACAATTTTACATATTTTTTGATATATTAATTTTTTTATCGATATTGCTTCACTATTTATATCTCCATCATCTCCATCTAGCTCCCTCCCTACAAACAACAATGGCGAATGAAGAGAACGTAAGTGTGTTTATATATATATATATATATATATATATATATTTTATATAACTAACTAAGTACTGTTTTTTTCTTAGCCTCTTAAACGCGGACTAGTGGCGTGCCTTGTAGACGAAATGGCAAAGAACAAAAAACAGGAAGAGGAGATCAACAAAAACGAGGAAGGAATGACCTCAATTGTAAAATCATTTTTCTTCATTTCCTAATTTTACAACTGTGTCATCTGACCTAAATATTCACCTGACCTTAAAACTGTGTCATCTGACCTAAATATTCACCTTATCTAAATATTCATCTGACCTTAAAACTGTGTCATCTGACCTAAATCCAATTACAATATCAATCCCTCCAAAACACAACTCAAACTAAATCAGAATATATGAAACTGTCAATAACAAATCAAACTATTTAAACCATGCTTCATTTTTTCACGACAAATTATATCTTGCATCTGAATCGATCACATGCAAGCTACAGTCCACTAATTATGTATGGTTCACTAAAATTATTTAAATGGACAACCATATTTCGAATGCACCTAAAGAAAGACATTCTCACTTGAAAATAATGATATCTCTTCTTTCCACACCTCGGATAAATGATATCACTTCAAAATCACCTATGTCATTCGTAACTAGAATCTTGTATCCAATACTTTTAATACTCTATTTTATTCCTCACTCACAAAAACCTAACTACTCGTTGCAGTACAAACAACTCATTTTTTTACCACCCGACTTTGAAACTTTGAAACTGTGTCACCTGACATAAATATTTGGTCCCTGAGAATACCATATATTACTTATTTTTGGTCCTTTGCCCTAAAATTAATTTCCTTTACTCGTATTAATTTCCTTTACTCGTTGCAGTACAAACAACTCATGTTTTTACCTTAAAACTGTGTCACCTGACCTAAATATTCACCTGACCTTAAAACTTCACCTGACCTTAAAACTGTGTCATCCGACCTAAATCCAATTACAATATCAATCCTTCCAAAACAGAACTCAAACTAAATCAGAATATATGAAACTCTCAATAACAAAGCAAACTATTCAAACTATGCTTCATTTTTTCAAGACAAATTATATCTTGCATCTAAATCGATCACCTGGCAGTAATGGTGTATATTTCACTAAAATTATTTAAATGGACAGCCATATTTCGAATGCACCTAAAGAAGAAAGACATTCTCACTTCAAAATCACCTATGTCATTCGTAACTTGAAAATGATATCTCTTCTTTCCATCTCGGATAAAACTTCTTAACACTCTAAAACCATCCCTGTCCAGCTTCCTATCCCAATTGACACAAGAATTCACACGTATGAGAGCGCAACCATCATCTTTTCATCCAGAATGGACGAACCTAACTACAACACTCGGTGGCATTAAAGCCAAATGGCATATAAAAGGGTTCGCGCGGTGAGTGAATCATCAGCCACATTTTTAAAATTCGTAGCTTTAGCCTTTTGCAATTGAATTTTTGAAACGTGGGTAAAAGCTACATTAACAAAGTTTACTGTGTCATCTACTATATACACACTTTCAACGGAAAAGGGATCGATGACTAAACCACGCATGTGCATGTCCACGTATCCTAAAAAATTTTCCTAAATGCCTTTCTAAACAATAAAAGATCTAGCCCTAGATCGGTTTGTGTACTGTATGAATGCCTTATCAAAGCACAAGAAATAAAGGCTGGAAACAGATCGACTCTCAAATCTGCTATATAGCTGGAGATTAGGGCTGTTATTCGAACCGAGTATTTGAAATTCGAGCTCGGCTCGGCTCGATAACATTGACGAACTAAGAAACGAGCTCGGATCGACTCGTAAAAGGGTCTAACGAGCCTAATGGAATAAAAAAAAATTATGGACAAAACGGGAAACTGGCTAGAGTTGTTCATCCTGGTCTGTCTTTATCTAAAAAAATTATGGACAAAACGGGAGAAATAAAAAAAAAATTCAAAATCATGACACGAATTTTTATTTTCTTTTAAATTCTTGAAAACTGAATGGTTGTTGAAGTCATTTTTTTTTTTGTCCTTTATCTCCGTGATTATGCCCTTCGTTTGCTTAATTTTTCTGTTTGCTTAATTTTTCTGTTTGCGATTCCTTCTCTCTCAAGGAATATATATATATATATATATATTAATTTTTTTATTTTCTTTTAAATTCTTGGAAACTGCATGAGAATGACAATTTTGCATATTTTTTTATATATTAATTGACAAGCATATTTTTTTATATATTAATTTTTTTATCATATTGCTTCACTATTTATATCTCCATCTCCCTCTCTACTTAGCCTCTTAAACGCGGACTAGTCCGCGCCTTGAAGACGAAATGGCAAAGAACAAAAAAAACAGGAAGAGGAGATCAACAAAAACAATGACCTCAATTGTAAAATCACCTAAATAGACGAAATGGCAAAGAACAAAAAAAACAGGAAGAGGAGATCAACAAAAACAATGACCTCAATTGTAAAATCACCTAAATATTCACCTGACCTTAAAACCAATGATTTTAAAACCGGACCGGACCGGCCGGTTCAACCGGTCCAACCGTGAACCGGTCACGAATCCGGTCCGATCAATGGCCAACCTGACCTTAAAACCAATGATTTTAAAACCGGACCGGACCGGCCGGTTCAACCGGTCCAACCGTGAACCGGTCACGAATCCGGTCCGATCAATGGCCAAAACTCGTTTTTGTGGTTCAACCGGTCAAAAACCGGTTTGACCGGCCAAAACCGGTGAACCGGGCAAAAATCGGTCTGACTCGGTTAATTTAGGTGTACATTCAACCCCTTTTATAATGTTTTCTAGTCATGTTTCTTCCACCTTTAATCGATGTGGGACATAACCTTTTAAGTTTATTTTGTTATTAACAAAACTACTTTTATAAGAAAAAATTCTCACAGTTCTTCTATTATATCAATGTGGGACATAATGAAATTCATATAAACTACTTTTATAAAAAAAAATTCTCATAGTTCTTCTATTATATCGATGTGGGACATAATGAAGTTCATATATATGGTTATTTCTAACACTATTAGTTTTATAAAGTTTTTCTCTCATATTTCTTATACTCTTTCGATGTGGGATGTGGGACATAATGAAGTTCATATATATGGTTATTTCTAAGGGGGGTGTATTCAATTGAGATTCTGTTGGATTTTTTTGGACTTTTAAAATTTGGGGGTATTCAATCCGGATTTTTAAAAGTCTTTCAAAATTTTGAGGTATTCAATACGGATTTTAAAAAGTCTTTAGAAATCTTTAGGTATTCAACAATCTACGGATTTTAATACTCTATGGATTTCGTTGGATTCTCCTTCAAAAATATAAATAAATTTCACTATTCAAAATCTCTTCTAAAAACTAGAGATTTCGGCGGATTCTCTCAGAAGGCCCTGGAAGAGAAAGAAAAAAAAATTTGTTGTTCTTCTAACAAAAATTTCAAAGTCTCCTTCGAAAGCACATACAGACATTCTTGCTGTAATTTGAACCACAAAATCCTAGCCCTCTTCTTCAAACGAAATAATATCAAGAAACGTAACTATGTTCTTCAATAAGCATCACAGATTCTTCACCATCATTATTATCGTGAAAAAGATTACATCTCTGTATTTTAAAATTATGTTCTCTCTTTAAAAATTATAGTATATCGGCACAGTTGACAATGTTAGGTTAGCAATAATATATTCTTGATCGTCTAATTTATAGCATTAATGCCAACTTTAAGATCTCAAGAACATTTATTCACGATATTAATTAAAGTTAACACGTGGTGTTCGATATCATCTAAAAGATTTTTGTGGTCAAGGTCGTTACCCCATAAATGCAATTGAGTTATTCAATCTTCGCGAGAGATTTTTTGGTATTTTCAAATCGTCATTCACAATTTTCAAAACCCACCTCTGTTCCCATTTCAAACACAAACAGAGTTAGTATTGGCTGGATTACATAACTTTCTTTGGAAAGAATGTCATGAATTTTCAAGAAGAAGATCAAGATTCACCACATCTCAAGAGAAAATTTGGAATTGCGCGCTTTCTCAAGAGAAAATATATTTTTGGTATTTTTTCTAAATAATTTAGATAATTTTTTTTATATACAAAGTGTGTTCGATATACGTTTGCATCCATAGTTTTAGGGGCGTAGTTTATGGAAATCCATGTAAATTAATAAAAAAATGTGTATTTTAGAATCCTGTCAAATCTATCCAACAGAATCTCAATTGAATACAATGAAGTTTTTATATTTGGTTATTACTAACACTATTAGTTTTATAAAATTTTCTCTTATACTCTTTCGATACAATGAAGTTTTTATATTTGGTTATTACTAACACTATTAGTTTTATAAAATTTTCTCTCATATTTTTTATACTCTTCCCATGTGGGACATAATGAATAAGTTCATATATTTGGTTATTACTAACACTATTAGTTTTATAAAAAAAATCTCTCATATTCCTTCTACTCTTTCAATGTGGGATATAATGATGAAAATTTCATATATTTGATTGTTTTCTCTCATTTTTCTTTTATTTTTTATTAAATGTGAAAAATAAATCTCATATATTTACTTTTCTTACTAACATTGTTGTTTTTATATTGTTTTACTCTTATATTTTTTTACATATTATTTGATGTGGGACAAAATTTCATCTTTATTTGTCGTTCTTTTTTCTAACATGTTATAACAAAAAAATATAATTATAAATGCCTAAAAAAAGTTGTTCACCCTTTTTACTAGAGATATTAATATTTGTTATTTTAATATAATTTTTATAAGCATGTATTTTTTTTAATGTAACAAAAAATATTAAAAAAATACATATAAAATTATTTTACCGGTTGGACCGCCGATCCAACCGGTCCAACCGGTTGGACCGTGAACCGTTGGTCTGTCCGGTTTGATCACCGGTTCGGTTATGAAAACACTGCTTAAAACTGTGTCATCTGACCTAAATATTCACCTAATCTAAATATTCATCTGACCTTAAAACTGTGTCATCTGACCTAAATCCAATTACAATACCAATTCCTCAAAACACAACTCAAACTAAATCAGAATATATGAAACTGTCAATAACAAATCAAACTATTCAAACCGTGCTTCATTTTTTCACGACAAATTATATCTTGCATCTGAATCGATCACCTGCAGGCTACAGTCCAGTAATTGTGTATGTTTCACTAAAATTATTTAAATGGACAACCATATTTCGAATGCACCTAAAGAAAGACATTCTCACTTCAAAATCACCTATGTCATTCGATAACTTGAAAATGATATCTCTTCTTTCCATCTCGGATAAAACTTCTTAACACTCCAAAACCGTCCCGGTCCAGCTTCCTATCCAATTGACACAAGAATTCACACGTGCATACGCCATATGATAGCGCAACCATCATCTTTTCATCCAGAATGGACGATCCAATGTTGGTGTTGTACGTGCTTTCGTCGGGTTGACTCGGATGTGGACTGTTTATTAGCACGAGACAAACATGTATTATGATCGGGGTTTATTATGTGTTTAGGGAGTATTTATGATGATCTTGATGATCTTATGAAGAACAAGCAAGAACAATGAAGAACACAAAGATGTAGCTTCTTTGAGAAGCTAAAAGCTTGAGAGCTTTGGGAGTGTTTATTGCTTTGGGTAGGGTGATTTGTGGGAATGATGTAACTTGTGTACAAATGAGCCTCTTTTAGGCATTATATAGTGGTTTCTAGGGGCTGCCCGCCCTTTACACGTGGCACGCCCTTATTGGACCTGACTTCTGCCCGAAAAGGTGATTTGATGGCGCATTTAATGCTAAACCGCCTCTGGTGCTCGTCCTCGCCGAAATGCCGAGGAGCTGAGCTACGGTGGTCGCCGGAGGACCATGTCGAGGAGTGTGGTCGCCACGCTCCATGCTGTCTCCCAAGGCTTCAATACTTAGACTTTTCTAGATAAGATAGACACGTGCTCGCCAACACATTTGGGCGAGCAGCTAACTAAAACATGTACTCGCCAACATCTTTGAGCGAGCACTTAAACCTACTAAATACATTTATTCTATTACATTTTCTTGGTCTTGTTGACTAGTCCTCGCACGACTTTGTTGACTAGTCCTCGCCACGCAAGCTGGTGACTAGGATTGACTTGTCAAAGATTGACTTCTTTGACTAGGTATAACATTTGCCCCCTGGTCGCCTTTCTTCGTATTCGTAGAATGGTAAGGCGAGCAGTATGGTCGTCTTCTTAGATGGTGAAAATTGTTCTCGACAACACAATCAAATTTGAGATCTTGATGACGTGTGATGGAGGCGGTCGCCTCGTCTCCAGCGCCGAGCACGATTATCGAAGCAACTTTTAATAATGACGGATCTGACATGTGTCAGGCGCGTGAACGGCGCCCGAAATTTGAAAAGCGCGCGTGGGGCGCGTGCCGACCTCAAAGGTCGCGCGTGGGGGCCACTTTCCGAACTCATTTTCGGAAATGAGCCCAAATTTTTGGGGAAATTGCGTTTTTGACCCCATTTTTTGCACATAGGTCCTTGATCGACTTTGCCTATAAATATGACTTCCATCTTCTTCAAAACACTTTTACAAATCTGCAACTTTTGAATTCCTCTCGAGCTTCCTTCCAAGCTTTCTACTTCAAGCTTTTCCGGCGTGTTTGGGTGGTTTTCGATCGATAAAAAGGTAAACTACTCACATTTCTTTCTTTAAAACTTCTTTCTCCCTCATTTCTTAAGAAAAAATGGAGTTTGGTGGTGGCTCCGGTGGTGGTTCCGACGGTGGTCCGCCGCCGTTGGTGGGTGGTTCTGAAAACTCCGGCGGCGGAGACCGTTTGGCTTTGGCCTTAATGGAGAGGGCATCCTCCTCGGACTCTAGGATCCACTCCCCAGAACCCATAAATGTTGGAGTCCGTAATCTTGGAAAGGCAGTGGTCGTCGACGTCGACGAGCTCGATGAATCCGATAGGGACGATGCCGGCAATGATGTCGAGGAGGGTGATGCCAAGGAGGGTGGCAGTGAGACTAGTTCTGATCTGCGCGACCAGGGCTTGGATCGAGGGGTGGGCGAACAGATATAAACTGCCCAAGTCGAGGAGACCTTGACGAGAAGTCTCCGCGAGGACTTTGAGGAGGTTGTTCAATATGCGGAGAGCATAAAGGACATTTTAAGTGGTAGGGAAAATTTGGATGGCGACGAGGTCTCGAGGGAGGCCTATTATAAATATTTCTGCGAATACCTTCCTCGAGAGGTTCCTCGCCCGCATCGAGCAGCTTCCCAAACAATATACGAGGCGAGCAAGTATGCGAGCAAAGTCTCCTCGGCCCAGCTAGAGAATTCTCGAAAGAAGTATCAGCTGCCGGCCGATGTCTACTTTTTTGTTCCTCGCCCGGATGAGAGGGCCGACCAGCCGCCAGAAGGGATGGTCGCCGTCAACATCGGCATGATGGAGGCAGGGCTGAGGTTCCCCCTGCACCCCAGTATCTCAAACTTTTTACATTTCTTGAAGGTGGCCCCTTCTCAAATTTTGCCGAAAGGTTGGTCGAACCTGATCGGCATTCTTACACTGTTCGGCCTGGTGGCGGTCGAGAACGGATGTCGCAACACATGGCTAAGTCCTAAAGAGATTAACTATCTCCTTCAGGCGGCCGAGACCGGAGAGAAGGTCGGCCATGGATACTATTACTTGAGGGGCCGTGATAATTTCAAGTTGGTTGAAGGGGTTCCCAACAAGATTAGAGATTGGAAAACCAACTGGTGGTGGGTAGCCGGGGACTGGAAAAGTCCAGTGAGGCCGGATGGCTCCTCGGATCGCATTCCCCTTGACACTGAATATCAAAGAATTCGTGGTAAGTTTTTTTTATTTCTGCTTGTTCTTGTCTATACTGACTAACTCCTCGTTTTTGTAGGTGAAATTGTTCGCAAGAAGACTGCCGAGCACCGTCTCACGCCCCTCTTCCAATACCACGTTTGTTGTGTTCTCAATCGTCGGTATTTGGAGAGGTCCTGTCGCTTTCTGAACAGGGAGTGTATGCGTGAGCGAGCAGGTCTCAGAGTACCTCCTCATCACTTCACCCGAGAGTTCCCTCCAGGTATCAACATATTTCTAAGTTTTTTTGTGAATTTGCTAAGTTTTTGTGAAATTGCTCTTCGTAAACAACTGACTTCTCGCCTTTCTTTCTTAGTAGTGGTTCCAGAGAGAGTTGTTACTTACCTTCCTCCAACCGTCGAAGTTGATCGCATACTAGCGAGCAGGATGATGCAACAAGCGAGGATGCTCCGTGAGCGTAAGATAGTTGATGGCACTGGCAAGAAACGGAAAAGGGGCGGAGACCTCGGGGGCTCCACCTAAGAGAGTTGATAGACCAACCCGAGGGGGTTCTTCTCGCCCACCTGCTGCCGAGCAGAGGGCCGAGCCAGTTGGCGAACAGAGGATCTCACCGAGGAGATCTCCTCCGCCGAGGGGTAACTCGCCTCCCCCCACACAGGTCGTATCCCCTCCTCCCCGAAGCACTCGGTCGCGAGAGACTGCAGCGAGCTCGTCGGCCGGGGAGAGGGCTCAGGGAGACAATACACTTCTCGGCTGGGATGCCGCACGGGTTACCAGGTAAGCCTATTATCAATAAAGCTTTAGAATATTTCCAAGTACCTTTTCCTAACTCTTTTCTTTTTTTTTTTTATTAGGGTTGCCGAAAACTCGATCGTTGAACCTTACAACGACAACCTCCTCGGCTTCTACCGGTCGCGAGATGCGGCCAGTCAAGAACCTCTGGATCCGCTCGTTGTAAGGGTCATGAAGAATGTGCCCCGATCGCTGACGACCACGCTGGTCGACGAGGTGAACAACCAGAGCTCTCTGGAGAATGTGCGACTGGCCGCCATTGATCTGACCCGTGCCTCATACACCATCGAGAAACTTGCCGTCCAGATCGCCGAGAGTCGCAAGGTCAGCGACGACCGGAGTGCAAGGCTCGCCCAAATGGCCAAGGCTAAAGCTGTCGTCGAGAGGCAGCTGGTCGCTTCTGAGGAGAAGGTGGTCGACCTCGAGACAAAGTTGGCCGATTCTGAGGCCCAACTTGAGATGGTTCGGAAAAAATATCAAGAAGATCTTCAAGAGATCGAACGTCTCCGTGCTCGCCTCAAGACTGCCGAGGACGAGCTGAAAAAGAAATCCGCCGAGGTAAACACTCTTCAACATAAATCTGAAGCTGATGAGGAAGAGCTGGCTACTCATCGGCAAGAACTGGTCGACATGACCAAAGAGCGAGATGAGACAAATGAGCTCGCTGGGGGCGTGGCCATGTTATCGGTGGCGCTTACTGCCCACGGGCTCATTCATCGACTATTGGAAGTTCATCCGGAAGTGGACGTGATTCCGCTCGGTGGGTTTTTGGACGACCTCCTTATGAAGGAGAATCCTCAGCCGGAAATGGAACTCCCTCTGCTTCCTTTGATGGAATTGGGACTCCAGTTCCCTCGACTTTTGGGTGTTCCGGTACTCTTCTCGACTCCTCCACAAGGCTCCCCAACTCAACAGGGCGAGCAGAGTGCTCCTGCCGAGGTGGTGGTTGTGAACGAGGAGGAAGTTGCCGGCGAGCAGGATGCTGCTGCCGAGGGGAATGTTGCAGAGACTTAGTCTCTTTTATTTTCTTTTATTTTGTTTCTAGGACTGTTCGGCCGTTAAGGCCTTTTTTGTAATTTCAGCCTCTTAAGGCTTTTCAATGAATGGAACTTTTTGCTTATACGATGTTTGGTACTGCTTTCCAATTTATGTTAAGTACTTTTGAATTTGCCTTTTATTTGTTTTGCGAGCATCTTTTAAAAAAGGGTGCTCGTCTTTCCTTGCGAGCATCTTTAAGAAAGAGTGCTCGTCTTTCCTTGCGAGCATCTTTTAAGAAAGAGTGCTCGTCTTTTAGAGTTAACCATTCGTCGGTTGAACTCTTTTGTTTGATAGGTAGTGATCGTCGTCGCCACTACCTTGCGAGCATCTTTAAGAAAGAGTGCTCGTCTTTCTTTTGCGAGCATCGTTAAGAAAGAGTGCTCGTCTTTTAGAGTTAACCATTCGTCGGTTGAACTCTTTTTGTTTGATAGGTAGTGGTCGTCGTCGCCACTACCTTGCGAGCATCGTTAAGAAAGAGTGCTCGTCTTTGTTTCCTAGATGGCTACGCAGAGCCTTGTCTAAAAATTCAAACTTATCTAACACTTGATGGAAATTTAAAACTTTACTTGTATTGAAATGATGACTAGATACAAACTATACAAATATAAAAAAATTAAAAACTTACTGGTAATACTTCTTCAGCTTGACCGCGTTCCATGGGTACTTGCTCGGCTTGCCCTCGAGATCTTCTAGCTCGTACGATCCGTTCAGGAGTGTGCGCGTTATTCGGTACGGACCCTCCCAAGTCGGGCCAAGTATGCCAATGGACTGCTCCGTCGCCCGTCGAAGTACGAGCTGGCCGATAGAGAATTGGCGAGCACGTACTTTGGTGTTGTAGTAGCGCTCTGACCTTTGCTTGTAGACCACGTTCTTCTCGTCCGTTGTTAGCCTTCGCTCTTCTAGGAAGTCCAAGTCGGAGAGCTGTGCATCGTTATTCAACTGCTCGTCATAATTTGCCACTCGAAAAGTGGGGACTTGCCCCTCTGCTGGTATGACAGCTTCGGTTCCGAACGCGAGCGCGAACGGAGTTTCACCAGTAGAATTCCTCGTGGTCGTCCGATATGCCCATAGAACCATGTGCAGCTCGTCCGCCCATTTGCCCTTCAATCCATCTAGCTTAGCTTTCAAGGTGTGCTTGATGATTTTGTTGATTGCCTCTACCTGACCATTTGATTGTGGATGATAGGGTGTTGAAATTTTTTTCTTGATGTTCCACTCTGAGCAGAAATCCAGCATGTCTTGACTTGTGAATTGTCGTCTGTTGTCCGTCACTATCGCTCGTGGTAGGCCGAACCTGCAAATTATGTTTTTCCAAATGAAGCTTGTCATTTGGGCCGTTGTGAAGGTCTTTAGTGCCTTTGCTTCTGTCCACTTGGTGAAGTAATCGACTGCTACGACTACGAAAGTTACCCCCCCCCCCCGACGCCAGGCGGGAAAGGTCCGATGATGTCGATGCCCCACTTCGCGAAGGGCCAAGAACTGTAGACGGAGATGAGCTCGTCTGGAGGTGAGTGAATGGCGGGTGCAAAAGCTTGACATCTCTTGCACGCCTGGGCGTAATGAATTGCATCCTTCTTCAGTGTTGGCCAAAAGTAGCCTTGCCTCATGATCTTTAAAGCGAGCGCTTGCCCCCCTGTATGATTTCCACATGCTCCATCGTGGATTTCGTGCATGACGATCTTCGCTTCGTCTCCCCCGAGGCATTTCAATAAAGGCATTGAAAAACCCCGTTTGTACAGCTGGTCGCCAATAATTGTGTACCTTGCGGACCTGAGTTGCAATCTGGTTGCCTTCACTTTGTCTGCCGGGAGCTCGCCGACTTGATGTACCTGGTGATCGGCGACCTCCAGTCCTCGTCGCTGGTCGCTTCAACCTGAAAATTTGACCTCTGTTCACCGATGGGGAAGAAATTTTAGTGATGGTCGCTTCTGAAAATATTGCCTCCCCCTCTGAAGTGGCCAGCCGAGCTAACGCATCTGCTTGCGTATTGTCCTCCCTAGGGATTTGCTCGATGTGGAATTGATCAAATTGCTCGAGTAATCCTTTCACTAGCTCTTGATACTTTATCATTTGATCGCCGCGAGCCTCGTAGTCGCCCGTAATTTGACATACCAGCAGCTGAGAGTCAGAAAAAAATTTCAGTTTTCTGGCGCCCACGGCCATAGCCATCTTGATTCCTGCAACCAGAGCCTCGTACTCTGCTTCGTTGTTGGTCGTCCGATACTCGAACTCGATCGCCGAAGCAAACGTCTGTCCGGTTGGGCTGGTGAGGACAACTCCTGCCCCTGCTTTGGTGCTCGTCGACGAGCCATCGACGAACAGTGTCCAAGGAAGTTCGATTCCCTCGTCCAATTTCTCTGGGAAAGTGAGTTCTACTATGAATTCTGCCAGCACTTGTCCCTTGATTGTCGTTCTGGGTGCGTAGGTGAGCCCAAATTGCCCTATTTCCACCGACCATTTCAAAAGTCTTCCAGTGGTGTCCGGACGATGCAGTGCTCGTCGGAGAGGAAAAGTTGTGAGGACGACCACCTCGTGGTCGAACAGGTATTGCCTTAATTTTCTGACGCTCATGACTAGTGCGTATGCCAATTTTTCCATTGGAGTGTATCTCAACTCCGCATCTCTCAGTGTTTGACTTACGTAGTAGATAGGCAGATGTGTGCTCCCCTCAGCTCGGACGAGCACTGAACTGATCGCACAGTCAGTGGCCGCCAAGTATAGATACAAAATTTCGCCGGGGACTGGCTTAGATAGGACCTTCGGATCCGATAGATATTCCTTTAATTTCTCGAAAGCTTTCTCACACTCATCGATCCATTCGAATTTTCCTTTTTTCAAAGCGTCGAAAAAAGGTTTGCAACGATCGCCCGTTCGTGCAATAAATCTGTTCAGCGATGCAAGGCATCCTGTCAACCTCTGTACTTCTTTCACGTTCCTTGTGCTTTGCATATTGATGACTGCTTGAATTTTAGTCGGATTTGCCTCGATGCCCCGCTGGCTAACCAGTTGCCCCAGAAATTTTCCTGAGCTAACACCAAAACTGCATTTTTTTGGATTTAACTTCATGTTGTATTCCTTCAGTATATCGAAAGTCATGGCGAGGTGGTGTAGGTGATCCTCTTTCCGCAAGCTTTTGACAACGATGTCGTCGATATAGACCTCCACCATCTCGCCGATGTGTTTCTCAAACATCTTATTTACCAGTCTTTGGTATGTTGCCCCCGCGTTTTTCAAACCAAAAGGCATTCTCTTCCAGCTATACATATCGAGCGCAGTCATGAAGGCCGTATGTCGCTGGTCGTCGGGATGCATTGCAATCTGATGGTACCCTGCGAAGGCATCCATGAAAGTTAACATCTCGTGCCCCGCTGTATTGTCTACTAGGTGATCAATGTGGGGCATCGGAAAGTGATCTTTCGGACAGGCGTCGTTTAGATCTGTGAAGTCTATACACAATCTCCACGACCCGGTCGTCTTTCTGACGAGCACTGGATTTGCCAACCACTCGGGATCAGTTCCAGTTTTCTCGATTAATTTGTTGTCGATCAATTTCTTGATTTCGACCGCCAAAGCCGCACTTTTATCAGGCCCAAATTTTCTTCATTTTTGGGTGATGGGTCTCCTTGCTAGATCAATATTCAATCTGTGGTAGGCATGATTCGTGGGAATGCCCACCATATCCTCGTGCGACCAGGCGAATGCACCGATGTTTTCTTTCAAAAATGCGACCATGTCTGATCGCAAATTTTCTGGTAAATTCGAACCAATGAATACCTTGAGTTCTGGACGAGCTTCGTTTAAAAGGATGGTTTCAAGGTCCTCCGCTGAAGTTGCCCGCTCTTTAGGCTCCTTCCAACGAGGATCCTCGATTCCGAACTCTGGCTCAAAGCCTAACCTAGGCTCCAAATCTGGAATGTTTTCTGGAAACTGGTCGTCGGGGAGCTGGTCGCCCGAATCTATCTGCTCGTCGATATCCATTGGGGTGTGGTCGTCCATTTCCATGGAGGCGTGCTCGTTCGCCTCCACTTGGTGGTCGTCGGAACTACGACTGCACTCCCCAACTTCAATCTTTCTGTACTTGCTAGGAAGACCCTCCAAGTAGTTCATTTGTTGATTTTGTGTTTGACACTCAATATACTGGCCAATCATAGTACTTTCCTTAGAATGACGCTTTGCAAAACGGACGAGACACTCCCTCGCCCGCGTCTGATCGCCCTTGACGGTTATAACTCCCGCCGGGGTTGGAAACTTTACACAGTAATAAAAGGTAGAAGCGGCCGCCTTGAACTCTTTGAAGAAAGGACGGCCGAGGAAAGCGTTGTAAGATGATGGCATGTCTACGATCATAAAGTCGAGCTGCCGAGTGTGATGCATTGTTGGCTCTTTTGATGATACCAGCTCCAGGGATAGTCTGATTTTCCCAATGGGATGGCTGCGGGTATCCCCAAAACCTACGATTATATCATCGCAAGGCTCAATGTATTCCGGATATCCACCGAGAGCATCCAAAGTATGCTTGAAAAGGATGTTGGTGTATGCCCCGGTGTCGACCATCAGGCGATGGACGTTGGTTCCCATAATCTTGCCCGTGATGACCAAAGCATCATTGTTTGGGTGCACCACGCCGTTCAGGTCATCGTCCGAGAAAAGGATTTGGTGAGATAGAGGCTTCTCGGCAGTCGGAGCGACGCACACCTGATGGACATTGTTCAGTGCTCGCTGCTCACTCTGAGCTCGGCGAACAGATAGCTCTTTCCCGGATTGAGTCCCTCCCAAAGGGCCTTCTATCACATTACAGGCTCCGCCCACGTTATCGATGTCGCCACCTGTATTGCTCGGCATGGGAGGAGTCAGTTTGGGACGGTTCAGCTGTTGGCGCAGGTCGTCGCCGTCGTCGCGACGTTTCTTCCCCCTGTTGTCACCATTTCCAAGAGGCTTGATGAACTGGGCGAGCTTGCCCTCATTATATAGCTTGAAAAGGTTTCTCACCAAGTCTCGGCACCCATTGGTGTGGTGGCCGATGGAGTTGTGGTAGTCACAGAATTTACTACCATCGAGGTTCTCATCACTCGTATGCATTGGCTTGGCCTGGGGGAGCAGATTCTTTCCCCTGACTGCATTGAAAATGCCCCTGGGATCAAGAGAGAGAGAGATTCTCTGAACTGGATGATCTCAGGAGACTCCTCGAAAGGCCTGAAGTTCGCTGGGCGAGCACTGCCAGCTTGAGTGGTCGTCTTCTTGGGCTGGGACGACTCCCCATTGTTTGTATTTTTCTTGGGCCAGACCCTCTTGGACGCCTCCGGCTGCTCGTTAGCCTTGGCGGCGTCCATTATTTCCTCCATTTGAATGAAGTTACCAGCCCTCGTGCGGAAGTCCGCATAAGAACCTGGGAAAGTGAGATGGATAGATTCCCAGAGCTTGGTACCTATCCTCAGACCGGAAACAGCTGAGATCAGCTTTGTCTCATCGTTCACGGCCTCTCCATCTATCACCAGCCTGTCGAAGCGCTCGATGAAGTCCTTGCCCGATTCATTGATGGACTGGCGAACGTTCGCCAAACGTTGCTTTGAGGCTGGGCGAGCAGCAATGGACCCGTAGTAGGTCAGAAAGAGTTGTCCCGGCTCAAGGAATGAGGTGATAGATCCGGGACTCAATGTTGTGTACCAACGATGAGCCCGGTCTCCCAAGGTTAGGGAGAAGTTTCTGCACTGTGTGGCGTCCGTTGCCCCGATTGAGGCCATGTAGTTGGAGTACTTGGACAAGTGTACTCTGGGGTCGGACGCTCCGTCGTATGCCGCCATGGAGGGCATTTGAATATTTCTTTGAATGGGGGCGGTAAGGATTGCAATGCTTAGAGGAGGTGCGGGCAGAGTGATTGGTGGGGTGGTCCCTAGCTTCGAGGCGACCACCTCTGCTCGCAGAGTTTCCATCTCTAGCTTCATCAATTTTTGGGTCTCGAGGAACTGGGCGATTTGCCCCTCCTCGGCGGTTTGTGGTTTGGGGACGACGTCCTCATCGCGTCGGCTCCCCTGGGATGCGGCCGGGCGATCATCATGACGTGATCGCCTGGGAGAGCGCCTGTCAGAATGGTGGCTGCGATAACTCTTCGTCGGAGCTCGTGAATCTTTCCCTGGTCCCACTCTATGGAGAGCTGAGACTCTGTCGCCCTGATCTCTCTGGTCAGCGCGATCTCGGTGGTCGGCCTTGCCTGGTCGGCCGTCCACATTGAAAGGCACTCGGCGAGGAGCCCTTCCATCCTTATCATCCATCCGGTTGAAAACCGAATTTCTGTGTCGCGAGTCTCCCGTGTGGCTATTGTGGGAGTGCTCGCCAACTTTATTTTTTCCTCTGTCTTGGGGGTGAACAGAGTTGGAGTGATAGGAACGGTTGTCTTCTTCGTTCCCCTTGGCTTTGCGAGCTTTGTCGAAGGCCTGATCCTTGGCCTTCTCAAGCTCTTCATTCTGCCTCTTCTTCTCCGTGAGGTAGTCACAGAGATCTTTCAAATGCTGGGGATCATTCAGAATGTCCCCCATGTTCAAGTTGGCGAAAGGATTTACCGGCCGCAACGGAGGGGGATCGTTCCCTCCGGGTGGTAAATTTCCGTCTTGTGGCGTATGATGAGACATCGTTTAAAGAGTGTCTCCTGGGGATTATTACAAGGATAAGACTGTTCTTAAGCTTTCGACGCTTAAAAACGAAAGATTAAAGTTCTTACGCAGAAGAACGTGCTATTACAATTACTTACTAGCAAAGTAACAACAACTAAAGCTTAAAAACAAGATTACACGGAGATCAAACTCCAAAATATGTCTCGAATATCGCAAATATTCAAGAACACGAAGAACACGAAAATATATAAATAAAGCTTTAAACGGTGGAACTACCGATTAAAACCTGAAAAACGGAGTTTGCTAACCGATCGCTCGATGATCGGACGAAACTGAGATGAAGAACACGTAAAAGGACCCCTCCTTCTAGCGCCAAATGTTGTACGTGCTTTCGTCGGGTTGACTCGGATGTGGACTGTTTATTAGCACGAGACAAACATGTATTATGATCGGGGTTTATTACGTGTTTAGGGAGTATTTATGATGATCTTGATGATCTTATGAAGAACAAGCAAGAACAATGAAGAACACAAAGATGTAGCTTCTTTGAGAAGCTAAAAGCTTGAGAGCTTTGGGAGTGTTTATTGCTTTGGGTAGGGTGATTTGTGGGAATGATGTAACTTGTGTACAAATGAGCCTCTTTTAGGCATTATATAGTGGTTTCTAGGGGCTGCCCGCCCTTTACACGTGGCACGCCCTTATTGGACCTGACTTCTGCCCGAAAAGGTGATTTGATGGCGCATTTAATGCTAAACCGCCTCTGGTGCTCGTCCTCGCCGAAATGCCGAGGAGCTGAGCTACGGTGGTCGCCGGAGGACCATGTCGAGGAGTGTGGTCGCCACGCTCCATGCTGTCTCCCAAGGTTTCAATACTTAGACTTTTCTAGCTAAGATAGACACGTGCTCGCCAACACATTTGGGCGAGCAGCTAACTAAAACATGTACTCGCCAACATCTTTGAGCGAGCACTTAAACCTACTAAATACATTTATTCTATTACATTTTCTTGGTCTTGTTGACTAGTCCTCGCACGATTTTTTTGACTAGTCCTCGCCACGCAAGCTGGTGACTAGGATTGACTTGTCAAAGATTGACTTCTTTGACTAGGTATAACATTTGCCCCCTGGTAAGTGAATCATCAGCCACATTTTTAAAATTCGTAGCTTTAGCCTTTTCAATTGAATTTTTGAAACGTGTGTAAAAGCTACATTAACAAAGTTTACTGTGTCATCTACTATATACACACTTTCAACGGAAAAGGGATCGATGACTAAACCACGCATGTACATGTCCACCACGTATCCTAAAAAATCTGCCTAAATGCCTTTCTAAACAATAAAATATCTAACCCTAGATCGGTTTGTGTATTGTATGAATGTCTTATCAAAGCAAAACCTGAAAAACAATCAAATTATTTGTAAGAACATTTTTATAAATATAGAGTACATTATACAAGAAAGTAATAAAAAAGTACGAGGTCAGGAGTGGGAACATAAGTCACCTGACCTTACTACTAGAATCCATTATCCAATACTTTTAATACTATCCTCACTCACACAAACCTAACAATTCGTTGCAGTATAAACACACAGCTGCTTCGGGTTTCTTATTTCTCTCCCAGCCATCGGTCCCCTCACCATTCTATTTAAATAGCATATTTAAAAAAAAAAAAAAGTGAGTGATGATGGGGCGGGTATACCCGCCGGGTTCGTGGGACGGGACAGGGCGGGTTTAGCCGGGTATTGAGGCGGGGCGGGTAACGGATCTAAAAAAAATGGCGGGGTGGGTCGTGGGACAGGTCATACCCGCTCCGTTGCCAATCCTAATTTTAAAAATTGTTAAAATGTGGCAGAGGGGGTGGTTAGGCTAATACCGTGTAAGATAGAAAGACGGCCTAGAATAAGAGAGTTGGATGTTGAGAAGTATAAACAGAGTAGTTTATAAGAAGTTGAGAGAAGGTAACTACCATTGTAAACTAACTCCAACTAATCTTAACTAATAATTAAGATCTTAAATTTGTGTAAATATTAATATTTATTTGATATTGGTAATTTTAAAAAATTTTAAAATTTAATAACAAATTTTTAATACATACATTTAACAAAACAATTTAAAAAACACCCTTTTTTTTCAGCATTTTTCAATTTTCTTCGATATTAGTCTCAATATTATTATTGCATACATGTGTTTTCGATTTTTTTTACTAATATCATGAAAATATGATTTTCATCTAATATTAATATTGATGATCACAAAAAATGATATATCGAGAATATAAATACATAAATATTTTCATCAATGGCATCTATATACTCAATTATATAGAATTGCCGTTAATTTTTTATGAATGGAAACATTTTAAAATATATGAAGATGGGTGGATTGATGTCAGCAACCGTTTGACCAAATAATTTTTTACCTATCATCAATTTGTGCTCTGATTTTTTTGAAAATGACTTACTGGTACAACCCTGGTGATAGAAAATAAAATTATTTACTTATTTATGTATATAATCACAATCATGTAATTTCTTTTTCACAAAAACTTGTATGTATACATTCAATATTTAATATTGATAAATCAAGGTAAATTGAGATCAAAATTTATGGGTCCAACGTGATAAACATTTAGTTTCCAAATACAGGGTATTATATTACTACATGATCAAAACTATGTTACTATATAAGACCAAAATTTTGTGATCAAAAATATTTTGAACACTTTTTTTTTTTTTTTTTTTTTTGTGAACTAACTCACTCAATTGTCCTTCATTTCAAGTAAAAAATCGTTGATCCAACTTTGTCTCACTCATTTTCAGCGAATAATATTAATATTGATGAGCTTGTCATACCATTTTTAGCAAATATATATCTTTTAATTTCAATCGAGGAAACTGCATGAGAATGACAATTTTACATATTTTTTGATATATTAATTTTTTTATCGATATTGCTTCACTATTTATATCTCCATCATCTCCATCGAGCTCCCTCCCTACAAGCGAATGAAGAGAACGTAAGTGTTTGTTTATATATATATATATATATATATTATATAACTAACTAAGTACTGTTTTTTTCTTAGCCTCTTAAACGCGGACTAGTGGCGTGTCATGTAGACGAAATGACAAAGAACAAAAAAATAGGAAGAGGAGATCAACAAAAACGAGGAAGGAATGACCTCAATTGTAAAATCATTTTTCTTCATTTCTTCATTTTACAACTGTGTCATCTGACCTAAATATTCACCTGATCTAAATATTCACCTGACCTTAAAACTGTGTCATCTGACCTAAATATTCACATGATCTAAATATTCATCTGACCTTAAAACTGACCTAAATCCAATTACAATATCAATCCCTCCAAAACACAACTCAAACTAAATCAGAATATATGAAACTGTCAATAACAAATCAAACTATTCAAACCATGCTTCATTTTTTCACGACAAATTATATCTTGCATCTGAATCGATCACCTGCAGGCTACAGTCCAGTAATTGTGTATGTTTCACTAAAATTATTTAAATGGACAACCATATTTCGAATGCACCTAAAGAAAGACATTCTCACTTCAAAATCACCTATGTCATTCGATAACTTTGAAAATGATATCTCTTCTTTCCACCTCGAATAAATGATATCACTTCAAAATCACCTATGTCATTCGTAACTAGAATCTTGTATCCAATATTTTTAATACTGTATTTTTCTTCCTCACTCACAAAAACCTAACTACTCGTTGCAGTACAAACAACTCATTTTTTTACCACCCGACTTAGAAACTTTGAAACTGTGTCACCTGACCTAAATATTTGGTCCCTGAGAATACCATATATTACTTATTTTTGGTCATTTGCCCTAAAATTAATTTCCTTTACTCGTTGTAGTACAAACAACTCATTTTTTTACCTAAAACTGTGTCACCTGAGCTAAATATTCACCTGACCTTAAAACTGTGTCATCCGACCTAAATCCAATTACAATATCAATTCTTCCAAAACAGAACTCAAACTAAATCAGAATATATGAAACTCTCAATAACAAAGCAAACTATTCAAACCATGCTTCATTTTTTCAAGACAAATTATATCTTGCATCTGAATCGATCACCTGGCATTTTTTCAAGACAAATTATATCTTGCATCTGAATCGATCACCTGACATTTTTTCAAGACAAATTATATCTTGCATCTGAATCGATCACCTGGCAGTAATGGTGTATATTTCACTAAAATTATTTAAATGTACAGCCATATTTCGAATGCACCTAAAGAAAGACATTCTCACTTCAAAATCACCTATGTCATTCGTAACTTGAAAATGATATCTCTTCTTTCCATCTCGGATAAAACTTCTTAACACTCCAAAACCGTCCCTGTCCAGCTTCCTATCCCAATTGACACAAGAATTCACACGTGCATACGCCATATGAGAGCGCAACCATCATCTTTTCATCCAGAATGGACGATCCAATGTTGGTAAAAAACCTAACTACAACACTCGGTGACATTAAAGCCAAATTTGCGCGGTGAGTGAATCATCAGCCACATTTTTAAAATTCGTAGCTTTAGCCTTTTGCAATTGAATTTTTGAAACGTGTGTAAAAGCTACATTAACAAAGTTTACTGTGTCATCTACTATATACACACTTTCAACGGAAAAGGGATCGATGACTAAACCACGCATGTGCATGTCCATCACGTATCCTAAAAAATCTGCCTAAATGCCTTTCTAAACAATAAAAGATCTAGCCCTAGATCGGTTTGTGTATTGTATGAATGCCTTATCAAAGCACAAGAAATAAAGGCTGGAAACAGATCGACTCTCAAATCTGCTATATAGCTGGAGATTAGGGCTGTTATTCGAACCGAGTATTTGAAATTCGAGCTCGGCTCGGCCCGATAACATTGACGAACTAAGAAACGAGCTCGGCTCGACTCTTAAAAGGGTCTAACGAGCCTAATGGAATTAAAAAAAAAAATTATGGACAAAACGGGAAGCTGGCTAGAGTTGTCCATCCTGCTATGTCTTTATCTAATTCATGTTAGAACTAACAACCCGTGAACCTTCTGGCCACACCACTATGGATATACTTTTTTATTTTGACATTAATATACGTATTTAATTATTAGTGTTCCTTTTTAGAAAAATGTCACATCCTGCTATGTCTTTATATCTATATTCATGTTACAAGTAACCGTCCGTGAACCATTGGCCACACCACCCACTAAAATTAAATTCAAGTTCCCCATTTTAGAAATTAGTTAAATTAAATCAAAACAGCATAGGTGTTAATTAAAATTAAGTGATCATTACAATAATTAGATAAATTACTCGAAAAAAAAAACAGCATAGATTTTAATTAAGAAGCAAAATTAGGTGACCGTCAATTATATACCGAATTGGTGAGGAGGCCAGGGGGTGAGAAGAGTAAACTGCCTAAAACACAGCAGCTAGAGTGTGAAAAAAGTTGTACTCCAGTATATATTTTGATTGAAAGATCTTGTCTTTTACCGGCCATGTCATTAGTCAATCAAATCTTATCACTTCTCTAACTAAAAATTTTTAATTATATAAATTGAAAATTAATGACAAGTTCTCTCACTAAAAATTAATTTATATCATTAAAGACCATTTTATATCATAAAACACGTCCCTCAATTATTCTTTAATTAAAATTATGTATTGAGGGACGGCAATAATTGTAGATGGATGAGATTGGTTAATGGCGTTGAGTGGGTTATATAGAAATAGGAAAGGGGTAAGTGGGTGGGTGGGGTGGGTGGTTAGGGGGGTGTTCAAATCCGTGTAAGAAAGAAAACTATACTGCGTGAATCCGAATTATTGTATTTCCCCACTCACACAAACCTAACAATTCGTTGCTGTGCAAACAACTCATTTTTTACTTGAAACTGTGTCACCTAACCTTGAAACTGTGTCACCTGACCTAAATATTTGGTCCCTGAGAATACCATATATTACTTATTTTACCTGGAACTGTGTCACCTGACCTTGAAACTGTATCATCTAACCTAAATATTTGGTCCCTGAGAATATCATATACTCCCTCCGTCCATGAAATGTAGTCCCATTTGCCCCATATTCTTTGTCCATCAAATTTAGTCTCATACACTTTATGGAAACTATCACCCTTCCATCCATCACTTAATTACTCAATTTGTCATCAACTTTATTCACAAACAATCACTTTATTCACAGTGGATCCCACAATACCCTATAATACCCTTACTTTATTTACCTTATCTACCTTTTTCTTAAAACTTGTGCCCCACCCTAATGGGACTACATTTGGTGGATGGAGGGAGTATTACTTATTTTTTGTCCTTTGCCCTAAAATTAATTTTCTTTTAGGCTAGGGTGGGAAATTCTTGTATATTAATTAGAGATTATTCCCTAATAGAGTCACTTCTATAAACCTTTAAGCAAGTAGAAACCACCATTTTAAAATTCTCTAATAGGGTCAAATTAGAGTTAAAAAACCTTACATACCCTTAATATCCATATAGCTTCTTAATATTCCAAAATCAAACATTTAATTTAAATTTAAACTTCCTGAATTTGAACCGCCCCAATTCCCGAATTATAGAGCATATTGAAGAAAATTCTCACTTTCCCAATATCAAATCTTAAAATTAAGTTTAGCAAATCGTTCAATGCAGAAAGCAAAATAGAGTCACTTCTACCATTTTTGTTGAATTGTTCATATCATCAAAGTCATTCCAGCAAATCGATCATCGGTAAGTATCTACTATTTTAAATTTATCCGTCTCCGTTAAATCGTTCAACCCACATTATTTGAAATTGTTCTGATCGTCACATCATCAACATCATACCCTACAAATTTTAAATTTTAATTATGTCAATGTCGCTAAACTGATTATTCACTTGGATTTCACTGTGCACCTTTAAGGTGCATATACTAATGCATGTTTTCGTTCTAACTTTCATTCACGGACCTGGATAGCGATCTAGGCACTATCATTTTATGTCTGCGTTTCATTATTCATATCAATTTTTTTTTCAGTGATATTGACTTAATTTATTATGCATTCTCCACATCATAACAATCACCAAATGTATTGATTCGGAGTTTGAAAAGCTTCTAAAATCCTTCTGTGAATATCTGAGATATGATCTTCATTATCAATCTTCTCCTTCTCTAGCAGCTCTTCTTCAAACTTCTTCACCTTGTTGTAGTCGACTCTTCTACCTGATCCTAGTAGAGGAGTTTCCCACTTAGGAAAATCTGGAACAAGAATATTATAACCAACCGCAGTAGCAATCCTCATGATTAAGTTCCATAGATTCTTATCTTCAGCTTCCAAGAACTTATCAAACATGGAATATAACTCTTCTTTGCTATCGGCATCTCCAAATTTATGAATAATCCAATGATCAACTTCCCATTTCAACTTGACAATCTTCCAAGCATCTCTATGCTCATTGTCAATAAACCTATCAATATGGGCATCTTCTATCATATATGAATCAGCTTTCAACTTTTGTAGCCTCTTGATGTGTTTGCCTAATATCTTCTTATTAGCATAACAATCATCTTCTATCTTCTACTTCTTCAGAATCTCTGTCTCATCTAGATCAGCAATTATCTGACCTATAGATTCTTTAACTTTTGGTTCTTCAATATCCAGCTTTCTTTTGACAATCCTTCTCGTCTAGATTTCTTCAGTAGCAATAGACTTGCCTTTCGCCAGTCTCTTCTGCTCTTCAGCACTGATCTCTTCTAAATCAGCTTTCTTTACCAGTCTGCCTCTTCTCCTAGGTCTACTAGTCTCTTCTGTCGCAGCAACTTTTTCAGCTTCTTTCACCTCTTCTATCTCTTCCCCTTTTTGACTTCATCACTTGCCTTAAGAGTGAAAAGAGAAGTGAAACGCCCCACTTACTCACTGCCCTCATTTATATTAAACTACAGTAATTGCTTTATTTATTTATTTATTCATATCATATGATTTGTGTTGGTCAAACAAAAAATTATCTGAAATGGGTCACATACTTACCTTTACACAAATACTATTTTTTTTAAAAAACAGTAACATATGCATGAGAACGGATTTTTATATTTGCATTTGTACGAATTTTGCAAGTAGATTTGACCCAATTTTAAGTTCATGTATGCACTAAACGATTTGACTTGCCAATCTTAAATTTTAGGGATCTTTATGTAAAGGGGTCTAGTCAACATAAAACTTCGTATAAAAGACCTTCCTTCTTAATTTTTTATTTAAATGACCCTCTTTTTAAATAATTGACTGTTTTTTTACGTTGTCTTGTGAGGAGAATTTAGGGGGCTTCTGACTAATATTAGTCAAAGGCTTATGGGTCATATTTGACTAGGTTAAATTTTTGTGGATCACGACAAATTAATATTAAAAGATGCTACTCCGTAATATATATTTAGTGAAAAGTGCATGTAATTTTATTAAAAAGTGCATGGACGTATAAGTTAAAAATATAGATGATAATGGGCTGGGTCGGGCAAGGTTCCCAAATACCCGGATCCGCCCTGTTTCAAGAATGGGCACGTGGGGGATGACCCATTATAAATTAAAAAAAATGTTTTTGTAAAAATATTAATTCTGTTTTTTAAAAGATACTCCATAAAAAAGGAAAATGAAAAACTTATTATAGGACAGAGGTATAACATAAAATTTAGATTTGTATTGAAAAATAAATAAAATAATCTTAAAAACTTGTTTATGAATTTATTTTCACATCAGATATTGATATAATTTTAAGGTGAAATCTCATATTGTATTTCATATTCTTATATTGACATAAAAAATATATATGAAGTTGAATTAGTGTTATATATATTAATAAACTTGTAAAATATAAAAATATATTAAATTTATATATATATATATAATATTAAAAACGGGTCATGAGTCCAGAGCACGGAGCGAGAGTGATATATAGACCCGTCCTATTTCATTACAGGCATGTTTGTTTTGGGACTCACCCGTCCGGACGTGGGACGTAACGTCCCACGTCCTTGTTCTACTTCGGGATTTCACATCCGGATTTTCCCATCCAACTACACTCATCCCTAAAAATACCTATACATACTACTATTACATCTCATCCAACCACTCTTACACAATTTGATTTGACATAAAGTTACATCTCATCCTACTCAAAATTCCAAAACAAACACATACAATTACTATTCATCAGGATTTCCCCATCCAAGATTTCTCCATCCAGAATTTCCCCCATCCTACATAATCCCAAAACAAACATACCCGGGTTTAGGATGGGGCGATCCAAATAGTACTAGATCGGGTTGGGATTGATTCCTAATTAGAAAGAAAACGACATTCCACTTCGACGGCAGTCTTCTATGTTTTTAAAGTGGAATGACTACAACCTTCTAAGTTAATAAAGTGAAATATGTATACTATATTCGATCAACCCAATTAAAATAAATTTAAATGAATATATGCATTTGAGTTTGAATTATTACATATTTGTATTTTTTTAAAGATTCATTTACTCTGAAAATGCTAAAAAGAAGGGATCCATTTTTCTTATTCGACCCAAGCCTGGGACCGACTCTGACAAGACAATTGAGTAGCAAAAACACTTACACAATTCTTCAGGACTTTAGATTCTTCTCCATTTTGTTATTTATTCCATTTTCAGATAATTATAGATTATAGGCCCAAATAAATTTATAAATATAAATATTTTAATTTTATTATCAAATACTCCATCTGTCCCACAATTGTTTGCACATTTCCGTATTCATCCGTCCCACAATTGTTTGCACATTTCAAAAGTCTTTTTTTTTTTTTTTTTTTATAAACCCCACCCTCACAATATTCACATATTTACACAATGTCATTATACTTTTACCCTCATTTCAATTCACTTTACTTTATTGATAAAATTTTAAAAAATTATCCCTCAACACTTTACTCATTACATTTTTTTTTTTAATTTGTGTGTCCATAAATTGACGCAAAAAATTTTAAGATGGAGGAAATATATAATAATGTTAACAATGTTCAATTTGGTGTCATCACCCCTATATACTAATAGGGAGTTTAATATTGACACGTGTCATCATATGGTTAAATGTGATGATGTGTCGCATGAAGATTAAATTGATTTTTTTTATATTTAATGTGTAATTAAACTATTGATTAATACATATGTAATTGATATTAAAATGGAAAGTCTTACCTAAAATAAAATTAAAATCAATTAATATCCTATTTTGATTTTTTTTTTTTTTTTTGAAGCAATATCTTATTTTGATTTTTTTTGAAGCAATATCTTATTTTAATTAAGTTATCTTTTATGTTCTTTTGTCTAAAAATATATCTATACATTTTATAGAATATATCAATTTAATTAATTAATAAGATAAATTCATTTGTATATAATTTTATCAGTAATTGAATATATATATATATATATATTATAAATTAATTGATAAAATAAATTTTATCATACTAATTATACCTAAAAATATTATTCAAAATAAAAATTATATAATAAAATTTTAAATTATGAAAAGTAAATTTACCTATGAAATTTTATAAGTGTGTCTTTTAAAATATGAGTTATACTATTTTGAATTGTAACTTTTATCAATATACCGCGTAATACGTGGGGAGTCATCTAGTCCCCTTATATACGGGAGTTTAAATTGATGATGTGTCATCTTGTGGTTAATTTGGCTTATGTGTCATTTTGTGGTTAATTTGGCTTATGTGTCATAATTTAAGGAGGTTGTTAATTTTAAAAAGTATGATGTGTAATTAAGTTATTGGTTGAGTAAGATATGATCCCTAAACTATTTCAAAACATTATATTCCTATTAACTATTGAATTTTCTTCCTAATTAATTATTTATTTAAGGTGTTGTACATGGTTGATATGAAATGTTGAAATTTTTATTATATTATTATTGACTAATTAAAATAATTTTTATTTTATTTACTTAACTTTATTTTAGTATTCATTTTATTCTTAGTTTTGTTTATTTTTAAATGATTTAATGTACTTTTGAGTAAAATACAATCTAAAATGTATTTTTATTGGTGTGTATTGAATTTTATTTTATAATTACTTTTATCTTATATCTCAATTAAATTTTTCCTGTAATTATTTTAAATTTATAAGTTTAATGTATTTAAAAAATAAAGCTCAAAATTATATATGTAAAACTTATTATATAATTTTATACATATTTATTATATAAATAATTATATTATTTTACAAGATTAACAAATTTATTATATATACATAATACACTACTCCTATAATATATAATCCCCTTATATACTAATAGGGAGTTTAAATTGATGATGTGTTATCTTGTGGTTAATTTGTCTTATGTGTCATTTTGTGGTTAATTTGGCTTATGTGTCATAATTTAAGGAGGTTGTTAATTTTAAAAAGTATGATGTGTAATTAAGTTATTGATTGAGTAAGATATGATCCCTAAACTATTTCAAAACATTATATTCCTATTAACTATTGAATTTTCTTCCTAATTAATTATTTATTTAAGGTGTTGTACATGATTGATATGAAATGTTGAAATTTTTATTATATTATTATTGACTAATTAAAATAATTTTTATTTTATTTACTTAACTTTATTGTAGTATTCATTTTATTCTTAGTCTTGTTTATTTTTAAATGATTTAATGTACTTTTGAGTAACATACAATCTAAAATGTATTTTTATTGGTGTGTATTGAATTTTATTTTATAATTACTTTTATCTTATATCTCAATTAAATTTTTCCTGCAATTATTTTAAATTTATAAGTTTAATGTATTTAAAAAATAAAGCTCAAAATTATATATGTAAAACTTATTATATAATTTTATACATATTTATTATATAAATAATTATATTATTTTACAAGATTAACAAATTTATTATATATACATAATACACTACTCCTATAATATAGAATCCCCTTATATACTAATAGGGAGTTTAAATTGATGATGTGTCATCTTGTGGTTAATTTGGCTTATGTGTCATTTTGTGGTTAATTTGGCTTATGTGTCAAAATTTAAGGAGGTTGTTAATTTTAAAAAATATGATGTGTAATTAAGTTATTGTTTGAGTAAGATATGATCCCTAAACTATTTCAAAACATTATATTCCTATTAACTATTGAATTTTCTTCCTAATTAATTATTTATTTAAGGTGTTGTACATATATGGTTGATATGAAATGTTGAAATTTTTATTATATTAATATTGACTAATTAAAATAATTTTTATTTTATTTACTTAACTTTATTGTAGTATTCATTTTATTCTTAGTTTTGTTTATTTTTAAATGATTTAATGTACTTTTGAGTAAAATACAATCTAAAATGTATTTTTATTGGTGTGTATTGAATTTTATTTTATAATTACTTTTATCTTATATCTCAATTAAATTTTTTCTGTAATTATTTTAAATTTATAAGTTTAATGTATTTAAAAAATAAAGCTCGAAAATATATATGTAAAACTTATTATATAATTTTATACATATTTATTATATAAATAATTACTGTATATTATTTTACAAGATTAACAAATTTGTTATATATACATAATACACTACTCCTATAATATATAATCCTCTTATATACTAATAGGGAGTTTAAATTGATGATGTGTCATCTTGTGGTTAATTTGGCTTATGTGTCATTTTGTGGTTAATTTGGCTTATGTGTCATAATTTAAGGAGGTTGCTAATTTTAAAAAGTATGATGTGTAATTGAATCACCATCGTTTGAACATTTGCAATCTAATCTAAACCTTAAAATAATTGCAAATAAATCACCAAGTTTAAATATTATTGCAAATTAGACTTTTTGGAAGTCTACTTTGTCCCTAAATCATATCTTATGATATTTGGTTTGATTAAAAAATAATATTGTTTTATTAAGGAGTTGTTATGTCATTAAAAACTCTAAATTATCTTAGATTCGAACACAATTGAAATTGTAAAAAAAGACTAAATTGCAACGTTTTTAAAGTTTGTGATTTTTTTTGCAATTATCTTAAAGTTTAGATTAAATTGCAAATGAGGAAAATGTTGTGATTTAATTAGCAATTAACTAAAATATTTATTTATTTATGGTGTTGTGGTTGATATTGAAGGGTACTTATAATTTATTAAGAGTTATTTTATTATTACTTAATTTGTTTTTTTTTTCTTCAAAATTTTATAATTTTTTTAAAAGTTGTTTTCATATTTATTAAATATTAAAAATTAAATGTCTCATTTCGTCGGTTTCTCACCAATTTTATTTGAAATTTACTTTATAAAATTATTTAATTATTTATAATATAAATATTTATTTTATTAACTTTTCGCGTAATACGCGGGTGCTAATTTAGAAGGATATATATATATATATATATATATATATATTTTACCAATTATCTTAAGTTTACTTTATTTTACATTCTGATATTAAGTCTTTTAAATCATACAAGTAAAGCTTGAAAAAGCAGATCTCTGTTCGTTTGTGTTTTTGCGATGATCATTAATAAAAATAAAAAATATACTTTTTTTCAACGTTGATTTATTTTCTTTAAGACCTGTATTATCACATAACATATGATCAACTTTATGTTCAAAGTTTTAAGTGTAGAGCTAAATTCAAAATATATTAAAAATATTTTATCTAAGTAATAATAGAAAACCTTCTAACTAAACTATTAATGTTGTTTAAAAAAAAAGTTCCAAAATCTCAATTAAATTACAACACAATTTTTCCATTTATGTGTTTTCGTTTATTAATTTATTTTGAATGGTATAATATAATTACATTTACATTAGTTTCTCTTTTACATTATAATAGTTGAATTTAAAATTATATCCAACCAATTTTTTTAAATATAATTATAATAACATATCATGCTAAAAAAAAATTAGATTACGCAAATAAATTAAGATATAATATTGAATATTAAAATATTTATTTAAAACCCCGTGTAATACACGGGTTCTACACTAGTTTATACTAATAGGGAGTTTAATATGATGATGTGTCGTCTTGAGATTAATTTGGATGATGTGTCGTCTTTGGATTAATTTGGATGATGTGTCGCATTCTCATGAAATGTATATATATGTGTAATAATGATTGTAATGATGTGTCATTTTTCTATTGATCCATGTGGCATTTTAATATTAAGTACTCCCTCCGATCCAAAAATTTTTTCGCATTTGGACTTTAAATTGGATTGGTCTGCTATGGACTCGAGTGCATGTTGTGCACTCTAGTCCATGTTGCACTTTTCAGTTGTATTGACTTGCACTTTTTTCATAACTTACACTTTTTGGTAAAATGGTGTTGCACTTTTCAATTATTAAATTGTATAATAATATTTTTATTTATAGTGACTTATACTTTTTAGTAATATTGTGTTGCACTTTTCAGTTTAATAACTTACACTTTTCATTAAAAATTGTGATACTGACTTGCACTTTTTAATAATATTGTGTTGCACTTTTCAGTAAAAAAATCTGTTACACTTTTCAGTTATAGACTCTTACACTTTTCAGTTATATTGACTTACACTTTTCATTAATATTGTGATGCTCTTTTCAGTAATACCGACTTGCACATTTCAGAAATATCGTATTTCACTTTTAGTTATACTAACTTATACTTTTAGTAAATATGGTGTTGCACTTTTTTGTTATATTGACTTATATTTTTTTAGTAATTTTGTGTTGCACTTTTTATTGAATAAAATTTTTTCTTAAAAATTTAATTTAAATGGAGAATGTGTATATTTTTAAGTAAAAACAAAAAAAAGGGTAAAAAAATATAAATAAATTAAATAAAAATAAACAGAAAAAAAGAAAAAAAAGAAAAAAAAGAAATAAAAAGAGTTATTTTATAGATCATGTAATTATTTTTATAATAATAATAAATTGGATTAGGGTGTACACCATGAACTCAAGTGTATACTAGACTAAACCCTTTAAATTTGTTTCAAAAAGTTTGTCGTTTTTTCTAATTTTACCAATGATCTCCCTAAATTGCCCCTATTCTTTTGGAAATATATTAATTACGATTTTTTTTGGGAAGGTCAAAGAAATGGTGGAAAAGGAAGGTGGAAAAATAAAAGAAAAAAGAGAAGAAAGGGGGAGAAAATAACGAGGGGTAAATTTATCAAAAATATATGTTCCTTAATTTTATACAAAATGAGAAATGCGACAAACTTTATGAAATCGGAGGGAGTACAATTTAAGAAAAAAACATTAATTAAAGTATGTTGTTTACCAACTAAATCAATTTATAAATCTTTTAATATTTTGCATACTTAATTTTGTTGAACATTTCTTTTTACTGATATTTAAAAATAATTACTTAATATATTTCTTTTGAAACTTTTTTATTTAAATATTATTTTATAAAATTATTTAAATATATAATATATTATGAATGTTTATTTTATTGACACTCCGGCGTAATACGCCGGTGCTCATCTAGTATATATATATATATATATATAATCAATAAAAACCTAACTTAGTAAATCGTTTACATTAAATTTTCAACCACATAACGAATCACGCACTTAAACAAATTGTATGCGGCTTTATGCCACAGATCAATAATTACCTATTTAAAAATTACTTGAAAGCACTTAATAACGTACAACAAAATGACAACTTTTTTTTGGCAAAATATATACTCGTATAAGTTAATTATTTTATACGAATGATAAATGCATCATAATAATGGATGTTTCTCTAATTTAAATTATTTTTTATTTTATAAAACAATCACGTAGCTTACTAAAATGTATTTTTTTTTTTAAATAATCTTATTTTAGTTTGAAAGACTGCGTTGTAAAAATTATGTTTATTTTTTCAAAAAAATGTAAATAAATAAAATTGTCAGAAATTAAATTTGAGACACTATGTTGTGTCGGGGTGTATTGGTTGTGGATTCTGTAGGATTTTTTTGAACTTTCAAAGTGTAGGGGTATTCAATTCAAATTTTAAAAAGTCTTTAAAAATTCTGAGGTATTCAATACAGATTTTAAAAAGTCTTTAAAAATCTTTAGGTATTTTAACAATCTATGAATTTTAATACTCTATGGATTTTGTTGGATTCTCCTCCAAAAATATAAATAAATTACACTATCCAAAATCTCTTCTAAAAACAAAGAGATTTCAACGGATTCTCTCAGAGAACTCTGAGGACTAAAGATCAAAAGAATGAATGACAATATTGACCCGACCCGCGGGTACCCACCCCACCCGCGAGCTTTGGGTCAGGTCAGATTCGCCCCGTATTGAGTATGAGTCAGGTTTGGGTCTTATGCCCGACCCGCGGGTATCCGCCCCGAATTAATATATAAACTTTATATATATATATATATATATTTTATTGGTAAAATACTTTATATATATATATTATTGGTAAAATAAATTATATATATATATATATATATTTTTTTTTATTATTGATAAAATATTTTATATAATATTAATTTAAAAAAAATTAAAATTAACTCTTTGCATCAATATTGAAGTTTTTGAAAATCTATATAAATCAATAAAAAAATAAATTTCACAATCCTGTCAAATCTATGAAAATCCATATAAATCAATAAAAAAAAGTCAGTCAAACTCTGGTTTACATTTAATTTTCAACCACGTACCGTTACTCAAACAAAATGTATGTGACTTTATACCACCAGTTAATAATTACCTATTTAAAAACTGTTCGATAGCACTTACTAACTTACAACAAAAACGACAACTTTTTTTTGGCAAAATATACTCGTATACGAATGATAAAAGGCAACACCAACATGTGTTAAAGATCTAACTAAATGAAACATCGAATGGGACACAAAAAGTAGAAAAACAAAATTATTTTTTAGCAAGAAGGGTCCGAAAAAATGAACATATTGAACTCCACCGAATCGTCATTCTTAATCACACGGGTTAAACGAAACGAAGCCAAACGTGCCAACAAAATGCTGCGTTGTACTTTAAGCAAATGTAAATATTGGTTAACCAAACAAGGCTAATTAATAGTATCTGAAATGATACATCTGTGGAAATTTCTTTACACATAAATATCTATAATAAATAAAGATGCAATCTTTGATGGAGCTAAACACACAAATCTATATGGAAAACTTGACGCCTTCGTCGTCAGCACAAGTCCCTTTGAAGATGGCAAGTTTCCCCTTGTGTTCTAGGTGTTTGAGGGATCGCATTAAAATAGTACGATCCATTCCATGAAGTTCTGTAAAGACGAAAACAACATCAAAGATCGAAATATGTGTCTATCTGCGTGTGAAAGTGTGGGAGATGTACTAAACATAAGGCCAAAGGTTACCTGTCCCTCGAGACTCAACCCCTGAACGTATTTCGTCAACAGTCATAACACTGTCCTCAAGTCCATTATCTTTAACCTGATGAAAAGGTAAAAAAAACATATCACACACTAGGAGACGAGCCAACAATGGCAAAAAGATAAGTGACACTTACAATCTTGTATCCTATGCCAAAGGATCAGACATTTTCTACGACCTTTATCCAACCATTCAGCACGTCCTATCAAGTTCAAGTGAAACTTATTATAGTGAGAAATCAAATGCCAAATCAGCAAGACAGAAACAAACCTTCGGAAACTAAGGCAAAGAGAAATGCCTCTCTCGCTTCATGACTTAGAGATCCTGCATCATTACATTGGGAAAAAACTTTACATTTACAAGAATAAAAAAATGAATGGGAAAGAATAAGCTAATAAGTATATTGTCTATGTTGAAATTTTGAATAATTAATCGCATTCCCAGCTATAAATTCGATTAATGTTCAGTTTGATCATTGATCAAAATAGAACTTCGATCTACCAATAGTCGCAAACTCATGTAACATTCATTGGCTTCTGATTAAGACATAAACCAAACCAACTTACTCAGTTTTGTATGCGTGAAATGAATAGTAGTGCAAGAAGCAAGAAAATTACTTACTTTCAATCACCTGATTACTAAACGATGGAGAGTCTTCATCAAGTCCAACTACAAAGATTTTTTGTGTCCGACAATATTCAAGTATCAGTTCCCTCCAGAGTTGTATCTGCTTCTGTCTTGTGTCTTTTATTGGCTGCAAACTACAGGGATTGAAAATTTTACATGCTAACAACCTAAGATTCCTATTTGAGCATGAAGGGAAATATTTCAGAACCATCCTCAAACAAAAAGTCAAAATATGAAGTAGACAAAATTCGGTTCAGATAAAATACAAATAAATCTTATTCGATACATTTCATTTATAGTATTTCCCTTCAATCTAAATCTTCTTCCACATTAGGGATTCTGAGTTTACTCAAATAGGCATTAAGAACGATTATCCTAAGCTTTCTATGAAATTTTATGATTTCTACCACACATCATTAAAGGAATTTTCCACCAGCATATACAGTCAAAAGTCGTTATAAGAAATTGAAAATGGCTTCAAATTTTTTGTTTCTATGAGTGGATACTGAAAGTACTGTGTATTTAGGAGCTAACAAGTACAAGATACACAACAAGGAATGATGTGGGGTGCAACATTAGATGATGTTTTCCTCATGGAAATTTTGTAACACATTTTACACTCACTCAGTGCTATTGTACATATCAATTTATTTTTAAAAAAAAAAACGTTTTTATACAAATTGATCAAGTGAACAACTCTTTTTTCCTTTTCCTTGGCCCTAAAAGCAGGATCGATAGCCTCACATTATCAAATTTTCAGAAGTAAAGTTGATAAATATCATTCTAAAAGATCATACAACAAAAATAAAAATAAAATAGCAGAAACTCATGCAAGTAAAGTCCAGTAACATGATATTTATTTCTAAAAACACATTTAAACCCAAGTATTATTCACAGACAAAGATCATACCGAAAAACTAAGGTAAGTGGTGACAGAAAGGAGCAAGAAGTATTACGTGAAATAAGGAGGGTAATTGAAGAAATTGGGCAGCTTGAATTCACCCAACGTCTGCATATCAGCAGTTCGCCTCTCGATTGATCGCTAAGCTCAAAAACTGAAAAAAGAAGGAAATCATTGGGAAATCTGTGCATACGGTATCATGGTTGATCTTGGTTGATTCGGATCAAATTGTCCAACCCAGAACTTACCATGAAAATTCAAAGTTTTTTTTTCTTCCTAAGGATTAAAATTTGTTTTAGCATACAAACATCTTTCACATTCATATTAAAAATAACTTAACGAAGTAAGATAATTATATCATTTATCTCAAATACGTTTGTGCTTAAGTACCTCTTGGAAATGCTGATATACAGAGAGAAATCATATGTTCAAGTTTTCGACCATCCATATGAAAATGCTATGCAGAAGGTATGTTATGGTTTGGTAATTGAAAAATAAAACATCTACAAAAGGATATCAAAAATCTCTAGTTGGTCAATCGGTTCAATTGCATATTTGTCCACATCAACTTGTGGATTACGAGTTCGACAAAGCGGGGTTCGCGTTTATTAATCCATATTGGCTACTCAACGTGAAACACAATAATATTAGCTAAAATAAGAAAGGAACTTAGAGCGAATTCTCCGACCTTACATATTGACACATAACACTCTGGCACATTATAAATCTAATAAATAACTAGCTCCTCTGACTGCATTCTTGAATTTAAAGCTTAATTACCAACTTCTGTAACACATGTTGATTCGGTTATTCCTCAAAACTCAATAGCATTAACCAAATTCATATACAAGTAGCATGCTAAAAGTTATGTACCAATGAATACTAACATATACATAAAGCTCAGAAAATAGTTACTGTGACAACTCTTGATTCAAAAATCACTGAGCAATAAAGGCACAGTACCTCACCAAATTTCTTCTCGGATAAGGACACAAAAATTGGCAAATAGATCACGTGATCAGAGCTCAACAAGAACATGAGGTAATTCATCATTTTTCAACTCCATAAGATTCCTAATTTGGAACTTTCCTACAGTAAATAAGTCAACTAGTCACCAAAGAAATAATCCTATAACCCAGAATTTAGAATACTCGAATGTTAGTTTGAGGAGATGAGGGGGCTATGGCAATATACCCAACGTTTACAGAAAATTAACTTCATAAAGATTGGGAAATAACACAAAATACATATTTTGCGTAAAGATAAATGAACGCCAAAACAATCAGAAACAATACGAATATATAGAAAATACTAGATTTTTCATGAGTTTAAAGATGTAAAGCAGCATCAAAAACATAAAAGTAAGAGTATTCAACTTACAATGTTTCAATCTTGAAACTTTTCAGAAACTTTGATCATCCGTCAATTTGACGCGACACGCAGCTACAGAGGCGACTTTGGGTTTTTTGGGGGGCGGGGATTCTACAATTCAATTGATACAATAAATTGGGGGAACTTTATTGAGATTCATTTTATATACGAACTATCTACGGTAAGTTATTAACGTATATAAAGTGGAAAATAATTAACCTTCTTGTAAACCTTTATTATCAAAAATTCCAGTCAATTGACGTCTCCAATCAATCAAGTAGAAAGAACTTGAAAATATAAGAAATAATCAACTAAAATATATAGTAATTCAAAAAGTAATCAACGAGACAAACAGCACACAAATAATTTAAGTGGTTCGATCAATGTGATCTACAGCACACAAATAATTTAAGTGGTTCGATCAATGTGATCTACATTCACTGGATCAGACAAGTACTTCTTTGATTGATCAAGAATGTTTACACACTCATTCACTCAGAATAGGATATTTCTTCACTTCACTCGTGAACTCACACAACTCAAAGATTACAATCGTACTTGCATCCAAAAAAATCAACATTTACAATGTACAAATACAAGATTATATAAAGACGAATGTAGTTGCTGTTGTTAGGAATTGTTGAGTAGTTAGCAACCGTTTGCAACCGTTTGTAACAACCCATGTGCTCTATTATTTCCCAACTGAAATGATAGTTATACCCTCAAGTAGTTGTAACTGTAATACAGTTAGTTAAACTAACTAACTTTCGTATCAGAAGACTTGTCCATAAAGATCAGAAGACTACTTACTCTTCTGTTATGTGATCAAAAGCTGACTCTGCTTATAGACTTCTTACTGTGTTGATCTTTACTGTTGAAGTACTGTGCTCAGGTACTGTGTTGATCTACTCTGCTCATCTGACCAACTGTGCTGAACTCTAAGCATCACCTCCTCATCTGATTGAATCCTTCAACTCATCTGATTTTGGTCTAAGTCATCTTATCTGATCCTATCAGCTGACTATGAGATTATGAGATAACACTCACATTTATGTATAAATTAAGCTACCAAACTTTCCTTTTTCGTTCGTTCCGATGAAAGCTACGCATTCCTTTTTTTTGGTAATTCTCTCTCACATTTTATTATATTCTTCTTTCTTTCAATCACATCACCCCTAATACATTTACTTATTATATTAGTATTTTTTAACCTCCGTGCTAGAAGCTTATGGGGAGCTTCCCCCGGGATGGAGGGAGTATGTATAAAGTAAAGAAATTAGTTGATTTATATATATGTGTAAAGAAAAAATAATACATGTGTGTAAAATTGAGAATATTGTGAAAGGAGTTTATAAAGAGTTTTCCATTAAAAAAAATGTGTAAAAGTTATTGTGTGAAAAAAATGTAAAAGTAATTACAGAATGGAGGGAGTACATATCAAAGTTTCAAATAGTGAAATATAAAAAACAACACAATGGTTGAAACTATATAAAAAATAAAGCCTCGCGGGTGGTCGCAACCTCGCAATCAATCCTTGATGATAATGCATGTATTCGGGAATAGTGAAATGAATAATTCATTTCATATAAGCAAGTAAAATAGTGGGATTTCATTTCCTTGAATTTTTTGGTTTTATATTAGTATGTAAATCTTTTATATTATGTAACATCGTTTATCATTTTAAAATAAGAGGGTGTATTGGTTGTAGGGTTTGTATGACTTTTTTAGATTTTTAAAGTAGGGAGATTTTCAATCCAAATTTTTAAAAGTCTTTAAAAATTCTACGGTATTCAATACGGATTTTAAAATTTTTTTAGGTATTCAACCGTCTATAAATTTATTTTTATTCTCTTTCAAAAATATAAATAGAATTCACTCTTCAAAATCTCTTCTAACAACTTCAACATATTCTCTCAAGAAACTCTAAAAACGAAAGATTAAAAGAAAAAAACTTAAGGTACTATACAAATATTTTGGTGCTCTTTTTTTTTTAATTTTGAGTATGGATTGGTTGAAGTTGTTTGCTATTACTTTGTCATTTCATTTTGGGTGATTTTGAGGTAGGTGTGTGTGGAGGGTTGCAGGTGAAAAATGTTTGATGTGTGAAAAGATTGCGGTTGGTTTAGTTATTTAGCATTATTCTCCGTTAATATTTTTTTCTTTATTTATAAATTATTTTGAGGGCTTGGTATATTTTTGTTTGTTATGTGATGGAGATTCGACTACTAATCTACTACATTTTTCACCGTCATCAATTTTACTTCTTGTACAAAAATTATTAAAAATATAATATTAACAAGATTTGTATATATCTTTTAAGGGACCTCCTACATGTAGTCAGGGTGTCGTAATGACTACCGTAGCCAATTAATATAAGGGGATTTCACATAAAATGTATTTCCACCTAGTGTTTTTTTAAATAAGGACCTGGTTTAAAATAATTTCAAATTAAGGACAAAATGTAACATAAATGTACCATCATGCCCTTACTATCTAATTTTCGGAATTTATATAGAGTGTTGGGAATAAAATGATTTTGATTTATATACCAAAACCTCTGATTGATGATGTTCAGATTAGTTGAGATATGCTCAAGTCTAGTTCAGACAAGTTGACTCAGTACACTTGAGTAAGTAGAATGCTTAAGTTAAAAATCTCAGGAATGTTGTGAGATTTTAGAGTTCAGGATAGTTGTCCAAAGCTGGAATGTTAGGCAGCTTGATAGGTATTAAGTGTCCAGGCCAAAGTTGCTGAACTTTCAAGGCAGACTGACCTAGTGGACAACTGAGCTGAAGAGATCAAGAACATTAAAACAATGCTCATAAATGCAAATGATCAAGACAGTTGAAGTACAAATGATCAAGAGCATTGAATGCCAAAGCTCACAGAAGACACATTCAATGAAGCATTTATTGCCAATCATGCCTGAACCAAGCATTGAAGACTTAGAGCATTAAAGAGTGAAACATTGAATGAATGTTGGAACATTCTAAATTGCAGCAGGAATGTTTAGGGAGCTTGTCCCATCTGACCTTTGGTTGAGTGTAGAGTTTGCCACAAATCAACCTTGGGAAATGTGCATATTTGGAATCTGACACAAGTCCTCTCAGCCGCATTTTTCAGAAGTCAACACATTCATTCAAGCAACCATTGAAGAGCCCTTTTACACAGTGGATAAAAGGATGCCAAGCTTCATAGCCGTTTCAATGGTGCTGCAAATAGACATATTTGAATTGCTATCCCTCCAACGGTTAGTTGTTCAGATTTGCCTATAAATACAGAAGTGATCAAAGGGATTCACAATCCAACTACAAGCTATCAAACTATCATCAAGCTTTCAAAGGAAACCAAGCTGTTCTTCAGAATCCCAAGTTTCCTGAATCACTTCAATTAGCTAAGCCAATCTTTGTAAACATCCAAAGCTTAGCATTGAGATATCCTAAGCCTTTACACTGTTCTTATTGTAAAGGATATCTCTACTAGTTGGAACCAAACCTCAAACCCTTATCTCATTTAGTGAAGAGAGTGTTTGTTGTAGAAGTGAGGAGTTAAGGACTGTTAGAGTGAAACACAGTCTTAACTCAGAGAGATTGAGCACTAGGACTCAGATTATCCTAGGGATCAAAGCACTAAGAGAGTGTTGTTGATCAGTGCACCTTGGCACTATAAAACAAGCTAATTCCATTGTGAAGGAATTATCCTGTTCAATCAGGGAAAGTGGATGTAGGAGCTTGAGTCTCTGAACCACTATAAACTTGTGTGCCATTTACTTACTGCATTCCTTATTGCACTTACATTCAATCATATTTTAAAGAAGCAAAACTCAGTAAATTTAGAAAAATTGTTTTGGACAAAGTCCCTGATAACTGTATCTTTTCAGAAATTAACTTGGAGTATTTCTTTGAGTCAAAGGCCAACCACATTCCGCACTTAGCAACTCTTTTAGATATTTAGCCAACTGATCACTTAATAGTAATCAGTAGGACAAGTATCTATCAAAGTTCACACTCAGGCCAGTTGTGAGACAACCTGCCTGATAAGACCAGTTTTGTTAAAAAGAAAAGAATTTGCATACACAAGTGCATTCCCCCCCCCCATACACTTGTGTCATACTCCACCAAGGACCAACAAGTGGTATCAGAGCAGGGGTTCATAGACCACTGACTCTGAAAATCTTTGATTTTCAAAATCACATTTTCTGTGGTCACTGAACTGATCCAAATTTCTGAAAAACCTATCTGTGGTCATCTTATATTATATCTGTTGAAATGGCTAACAATGCAGTTCCAGGGGATGTTGTTAACACCATCAACAACATGGGTCCAAACCAAGTCAATCATATTTCTCATCACAAACTGCCAATGTTCTCAATTGAGAACTATGATTTCTGGAAGATCAGGATGAGAGCACATCTTGCTTGCCAGCATGATGAGATGCTTAAAGTCATCACCAGAGGACCTTTCACATTCACTAAAGCAAATCCCAAGCTCACTGATGCTCAAAAAGCAGATCCAAGGGAGTTGCTGCCAAAGGATGAAGATGACTTTACAGCTGAAGAAAGAAAAAGGCACAACCTGAACTACATTGCCATGAACACACTGTACCAGACTATTCCAGATGCAGTGATGGGAAGAGTATACCACTGCACATCAGCAAAAGAGATTTGGGACACCTTAGCACTTATGTGTGAAGGTACCCAAAAGATAAAGGAGAACAAGCTCCAAGTGGCTATCCATAAATATGAACAATTCTCTATGGAAGCCAATGAAACTATTGATCATCTTGATGGCAGATTCACTGACATCATGAATGAGATAAACTCTCTTGGCAAGTTCTATGCCAAAAGAGAGGTTGCTTTGAAAATTCTGAGAAGTCTCACATCCAAGTGGGACATATACTCAGTCATGATGCAAAACACTAGCAATCTTGACAACATGCCTATGCAGCAAGTATTCTCTGAACTCAAAGCATATGAGTTTGATTTGAACAGAAAGAAAGTTCATGATGAGCCATCCTCCTCAAGCAAAGGTGTTGCTTTCAAGGCTGCTGAAACAGAAAAGAAGAACAATCAAAGAGCCTCTCAATCTGTTTCAAAATCTGAAATAAAGGAGGAGCTGGCACTCATGGCTAGGAGATTTGAGAAGCTCAACTCTAGATTTGGTAGATACAAAAAGTTCTACCAAGACAACAGAACCAGAAGGAGATTCAGTTCTCCTGACAACAAATCAGAGGACAAAGCCTCTGATGTAAAAGAAGACAGATATGCTGATAGGAAGAAATTCAGCAAAGGTGAACCATCATCATCAAGGAGGAAGGAGTCCTCAAGCAAGAAGAATGATGATGAAGATGTGTGTTACAACTGCCAGAAAAATGGTCACTTTCAGTATGATTGTCCTGACCTTAGTGCCAAAGAAAGAAAAGAAAGGCAGAACAAAAGAGACAAGAGGATGAACAACAGGAAGGCCATGGTAGCTGGAGATTCAGCAAGTGAAGAGAGTGTCTACTCTTCTGATGATGGACTGTTCTCCAACAGTGACAGTGATGATGACTGTCAAATGGCATTTGAAAATGAAGAGGTATGTTCATCTTCTAATTCTTCTAATTCTACAAATGACACACATGAGTCCAGTGAAATCCACTTGAAACTCAACTTTGTAAAGTTATTTGAGGATTTCACCAGGCTAAGAGAAGTATGCAATATGACACTTAGAGAAAATGAGCTACTGAATTCTAAAGCTCAAACTCCTAACCTTCTTGAACCAGAGTTTGACTTTAAATCAACTGAGTTGTATCAGCAGATTGTGAGAGAACATGAGGAAATGTCTCTCAAAGTCTCTGAACAACAAAAGTTGATTGATGATCAAGAGCTGGCCTTGAGGAAAAAGGATTTTGATCTTAGAATTCTACAAGCAAAATTTGACAATCTCTCAAGTGAATTTGATACTCTGAAATTGAGTGAGGGGAGCTTAAAAATGAAAATGTCTGCCTTGAACAAATCTGCTAAGGCAATAGAGGAAATTCAAGGGTTTCAAAGACCATTTGCTCAAAAGGGTGGATTAGGCTATAATCCATTTGAACCCTCACCTGGTCTTAGTATTGCTTCATCAAGCAATTCTAAGATGACTTTTGTAAGATCAGTGGCACAACAAAATGAAATGGAAGTAAATCAACCACTGATCAAGGACAAGGGTAAAGGAATTTTTATACCAACTCAAGTAAATAATGTCCCTAAACCCATACCTAAGGAAAAGGTTAAAGACATTGCTTACAGGAGAAATGAGGGTCAGAAAGGTAGAACCAATGGAAGGCCAACCTATTTGAATCCTCATCAGAGGAGTTGTCCAAAATCTGTTCAGAAAAGGCCAACTCAAATGAGGCAACCTCAACTGAATGGATTAAGGCCAATCCCCTCTGACAGGTATAAAACATTCAGGAAGCCTGGACCTTACATGCCAAAAGGTAAAGGCCATCCAAAACCCTATCCTCAAAGGTCTTACCAAGCTGCACCTAAGTCTAGTAACTTCAGGAGAAATGTCCCAAAGAAAAATTCACCAACACTCCTGAACCTTACAAGGCTAACACTTATACACAGAAGCCACCCAAGGCATTTAAGGGTCAAACTGTGTATGTAGATGTAAATGGAAACCAAGTCAGTCACTTTGAATCAATCAGAGTAATCAGGCAGATTTGGATTCCAAAAGGTACAGCTAACCCTCTAGGACCCAACACTCAAAGGGTACCTAAATTCTGACTTTGCAGGGCTGCAAGGACCACAAGAAGAAGAGAAGCATCAACAAGAAAACAGCATGGTACTTGGACAGTGGATGTTCAAGACACATGACTGGGAACAAAGAGCTTCTCTCAGATTTCATAGAAAAGGATGGTCCTTCAGTAACCTTTGGAGACAGCTCTCAAGGGACCACAAGAGGTTATGGTACATTAAACATTGGTAGTGTTAAAATTACTGATGTCTCATATGTCCTAGGCCTAAAATATAACTTGTTGTCTATAAGTCAAATCTGTGATAAAGGATATTGTGTTGAATTTGCACCAAATGAATGTATTATCAAAAATAATTCAGCACAACAGGTGCTACTAACAGGGGTGAGAAAGGGAAATGTCTATTTTGCAGATTGGAGCAAAACCCCTGAAGCAGTTTGTCTTGTTGCCAAAAGCACAAGTGAGCAAAGCTGGCTGTGGCACAAAAGACTAAACCATCTGAACTTCAAAACCATCAACAAAATTGCAAGAAACTCTCTAGTTAAAGGGCTGCCAAATCAAGTGTTCACCAAAGAACACATATGCCAGCCATGTCAGGAAGGAAAGCAGATCAAAGCTTCATTCAAAGGGAAGCCTGTCATCTCAACTGAGAGAGTTCTACAACTACTGCATATGGATCTATTTGAACCGATAATCCCAGTAAGTATAAATGGAAGAAAATATGCTTTAGTTGTTGTTGATAATTTTTCCAGGTACACTTGGGTAGTATTCTTGCTGAACAAAAAGGAGACCCAAGTCAAGCTACCTGAATTAATGATGAGATTGAGCAATGAAAAAGGCCTAAGTATTGTCAAGATCAGATCTGACAAAGGCACTGAATTCATAAACTTATACATCAATGAGTACTGCAGCAAGAATGGCATCACTCATGAAACTTCAGCAGCTAGAACACCTCAACAAAATGGGGTTGCTGAAAGAAGGAACAGGACTTTGAAAGAGGCAGCAAGAACTTTGATTGCTGAATCCAAATTGCCTAAAAGGTTCTGGGCTGAAGCCATTAGCACTGCATGTCACACTCAAAACAGGTCCTTAATCACCAAAGGACAAGGTAAAACCCCATATCAAATATGGAAAGGTAGATTGCCCACTGTTGCTTATTTTCACATATTTGGTTGCAAGTGTTTCATTCACAATAATGGGAAAGAGCAATTGAAAGCTTTTGACAGCAAAGCTGATGAAGGAATATTTGTTGGATATTCACAAATCAGCAAGGCTTACAGAGTTTACAATTGCAAAACTCTTATTGTGGAAGAAACACCTCATGTTGTGTTTGATGAATCTATTGATGAGTTCAGGGATAGAAACCTGAATATTGATGAGATAACACAAAGAACAACCAGACTAAGGCTTCAAAGCAAGGAAACAGTGTTTGTAGATGTTGCCCAGCCTGAACTACATGATAATCAAAAACTGGACAACCTACCTGATGGCAATCAACCAGAAGACAACCAACCTGAAGGAGAAATTGAACTGACTGACCCCATCCCAGTTCAAAACCAGGTAACAACTACCAATGAAGAAGCAGGCAATGCTGAGGTAGTAAATGGATCCAATATTCAAGGGGGAACCAATGAAAATGTCAACTTATCTGACAATGAGGACAACACCCCTGAATATGATCCTGAGCTTGATCCTTCAATTAACTTCCCTGAATTTAATGAGTCTAGTGATCCAACCTCAGATGAGGACAATCCTCCTGAAGGGATCAGGTCTAGAAGGACTTGGTTGCAAAACCACCCATCTAGCCTGATACTTGGTAATCCAAGTGAAGGAATCAAAACTAGAAGGTTTCATGGAGAAAGTGCTTTGTTTTGTTGTTTCCTTTCAGAACAGGAACCAAAAGACATTGAGGAAGCACTGCAAGACACCAACTGGATCATAGCCATGCAAGAGGAGCTGAACCAGTTTACCAGAAATGAAGTATGGGAGCTGGTAGATAGGCCAACACATCAAGATGTCATTTGAACCAAATGGGTGTTCAAAAATAAGAAAAATGAAAATGACATCATTGTGAGGAACAAAGCAAGACTGGTGGCCAAGGGATATTGTCAATCTGAAGGGATTGATTATGATGAGACCTTTGCTCCAGTGGCCAGACTTGAGGCAATCAGACTCTTCTTAGCATATGCAGCTCACATGAGGTTCAAAGTGTATCAAATGGATGTGAAGAGTGCATTTCTCAATGGGGTGCTCAAAGAAGAAGTATATGTTGAACAGCCCCCAGGCTTTGAAGAAGGAGACAAGGTGTACAGATTGAAGAAAGCTCTCTATGGCTTAAAGCAAGCTCCAAGAGCTTGGTATGACACCTTATCACAGTTTCTTCTAGATCATGGTTTTGTCAAAGGCGCTGTTGACAGAACCTTGTTCAGAATCTGTGAAGGAGATGATATCTTGTTAGTCCAAATCTATGTGGATGACATTATATTTGGATCTCCAAATGAGAAGCTGTGTGAGAAGTTCTCCAAACTCATGCAGAGCAAATTTGAGATGTCCATGATGGGATTGATGAATTTCTTCTTAGGACTTCAAGTCACTCAATCAAAGAAGGGAATATTCATCAATCAGACCAAGTATACAAGGGACATGATCAAGAAATTTGGATGTGCAACAAGCAAGCCAGTCAGAATTCCTATGAATACTAACTGGAAAATGGATCCTGATGAAAGTGGAGAATCAACAAACTCCACTAACTACAGGGGAATCATAGGATCCTTGCTATATCTCACTGCAAGCAGGCCTGATATCACATTTGCAGTTGGAGTGTGTGCAAGATTTCAAGCCAATCCAAAGAAGAGCCACCTTGATGCTGCCAAGAGAATCCTAAGATATCTCAAGGGATCTGAGAATCTTGGATTGTGGTATCCAGCTGATGACAACATTGAGCTCACTGGATATTCAGATGCAGATTATGGAGGATGTAGAATTGACAGAAAATCCACCTCAGGAACATGTCAATTCTTGGGCAGCAAGCTTATCTCATGGTTCTCCAAGAAGCAAAACACAGTTGCAACTTCAAAAACTGAAGCAGAATATGTAGCAGCTGGAAGTTGCTGTGCTCAGATACTTTGGCTCAGGCAGCAACTTAGAGACTACAAAGTCATCTCAAATGAAGTGCCAATATTCTGTGACAACAATAGTGCAATTGCCATCTCACAGAATCCAGTGCTCCACACCAGATGCAAGCATGTGGATATCAAGCATCACTTCATAAGGGATCATGTGGAGAAAAAAGATATCAAGCTTGTCAAAATCCACATTGATAAGCAAAAAGCTGATATCTTGACTAAGCCTCTAGCTGAAGCAAGGTTCTTGGAATTGTCAGCTGAATTGGGCTTACTTGATCCAGGGAAGATGGAGAAATGAGGAAAGAAAGCTCATATGAAGGGGGAAGTTCATTAAGATGAACTTCAGCAAAGTTGACCAACCTCACTGAAGCAGTCAGCCAAAGAGGGAAACTCAGCAAAGTCGTCCTTATGGTGTTCAGCAATGTTGGTCAGGAGCTTTGTCCAAGTGGGACTCAGTCAGCAACTTTGGGACCCACTCAGGCATATTGATCAGGCAATTTGACCTTCACAGAAATCGAAACACATCTCAGGATGTTTGTCCGAGTTAATTGGATAATCATTGCTATTTTTAGCATTGATTAGACATTTAAAAGATTTATTGGTCTAAGAGTAGGCCATTTTAGGATGGAGTGTGCTATAAAGATTTTTACCACCAAAAAGGCAAATCAACATTTAATGCAAAATCTTAATTAAGATTTCATGAATTCTTGAGCCATCATCAAGACCATTGATTTGCATTAAACTTCCATCAAACCGCCTAAAGCCCACTACCCCACTTTATCCAATTGGTTCTTACTTTTACCCACTGTTATTCTCCATTAACCAACGGTTAATAAACTCCCCACATATATAAACTCCTCAGTTTTTATTTTCATCCTTACGCACTCATAATTCCAAACTCTTAAGATTTTCAAAACCTCTCAAAAACCTGCAACTTCTCTCCAAAAACCTACCCAACTCTCATATTATCCATGGCTCCTAAAATCAAGAGAGAAGAACTTGTAGACTTCAATGATCCATCTTTGGACATCGACTTTGCATATCTCAGCAACACAAACTCTTTGTGGTTTGAGAAGCTGGTAGCTTTTGACAGCCCAGACAAAGAGGTTGAACCAGTCCTCCAATGGCTTAGGGAGGCAGGTCTTGAAAAGTTCCTAGGCACCAAGCCAGATTCCTGCCTGAACTCCTTCATGGCTGAATTCTTTGCCCATCTCAGATGGAAGGGCAAAAAGGGTGATGTGTGCCCCAAGCTCACATATGCTGAGGAAGATGAAGATGAAGAAAGCCAACACACCATCATCTTCACTGCTGAGGATCTGGATGCTAGCTTTGGGCTACCATCAGAAGGCCAGAATCCTGAAACTTACAAAGAAGGAGATGATCAGGAGTTCTACTATCCATGGATGATAGTACCCAAGAAACTTGTAAGTGCTCAGAACAAGAACACTTTAAAGCCTCTTTATAGGCATTTGTTTGACTGTGTTGTGAAGAGCTTGTTGAGACATTCTGGAAGTGTTGAACAAATCAGTATGCCAAAACTGAGGGTGATGGCTGCTGTGATTGACTCTGCTGAGAAGAGAGTCAAGTTTGACTGGAAAAGTTTCATTCTTGACAAGATGATGAATGAAAAGTTCAAGTTTAAGGAGGTGAAGCACCACAAGGTGGTAGTTGATGGAAGACTACAGTTCTGCACAAGAGCTAGCCTGCTCTTGGAAAGATTTGCTCACTATACCCACCTTCAAGCCAAGCCAAAGCCTTTTCCAGCTCAAAAGGTGATGTTCAGAAAGTTGTCTTCTAAGACAGAAAAGAGGAAGCAAGATGCAGCTTCCAAGAAAGCTGTTGTTGTTGTTCCAGCAACCAGAGCCTCCCCCAGAAAAAGAAAAGCCCAACCACCAAAAGTACAGCCAAAGATGAAGAGGATGAAGAAGATTCTGAGTGAATCTTCCCCAGAAAGCCAGTCAAGAAGTGGAGGAGCCACTTCTGAGGAGATTGAGAAGGCTGCTGATGAAGGAGTCAACCCCCCTGAAGAGGGTGAAGAATTCAGAGAGGTTGTCCCCTTACAGCCTGAGATTGCGACAGAATATAGGGACCTTGACAAGCCAACAAGGTCTGAAAGGAGGAGAAGAATTATCAAAACTTCTGAGAAGCAGAAGTTGATGGAAGAGGAGAAAAAGAAGAAAGAGTTCTTCAAGGAGATTAGACAAGCAAGTAGGTCTAACTCCAAGTCCAACAGCCCTGAAGCCAACTCTCCTGATATTCAATCAGAAAGAATATCTCCATCAAGGCATGAAGAAGAGGAGTGCAAGACTCCTGAAGATGCCCCAATCATTGCAAAGAAAGTTTACTCCCCTGAAGGTGCCCCTGACAGAGCAGGTATTGATGTGCTGGCAGATCTTGTCAATCTTGAGGATAGACCTTTTTCCCCACTTGATCCAAGACTTCTTTCATACACCAAACTTCTTGAAATTGTTCTTCAAGAAGGTGATCAAGTTGTTCTCCCACCCATTCCAGCCATTCCCATTACCTCTTCAGGCACATTGCTCTCAAAAGCACCTGAATCCCAACTTATCTTAAGCTCTTCTGAACCCAATCCTTCTGAACCCAACCTACCTGAAATCCAGCCAAGCCTACCTGAATCCCAATCCAACCCTCCTGAATCCCAAACCAACTCTTCTGAAGATGAAAGTGGTGAAGAGTACACTTATGAGGGGATGCTAAGGCAGATTGCCAAGGCTAATGTGGATGAATTATATCCAGGATTGAAGGATTATCCTAGGCTTCAACAACAGTTCTATGATCTCAGTGCTCTTGTTGAGATCAAGGATAGAACTATGGTGGAAATAGCTCAGGCTATTCAGGATAAAGGAGCAAGCTGGTGGCAGGTTGAAGAGAACAGGCTCTTACATTTTGCAAATGTGAAGAAATCCAGTGTGTTGACCATGGAGGCCTTGTTTTGCACCATTGTTCATGAGAAGGTGCTTGCTGAGAGAGAAAGAATTACACAAGGGATCAAGCATCCTGATAGCCCATCTGATGATGATAATGATGATGATGATGATAACACCAATCCCAACCCTCCTGGCCTCAACTCTGCTCAGGTACATTACTTGACCTATCATTCTGTAAAGGACTCTGATCATTCAGAGGAGTTGACCAAAGATGGTGACTCAGTCCAAGACGCATTGGCCAAGGATGGTTCTTCTGAACCTGAGGCACAGCTTGACAATGTTGAGACTTCCATGGGAGAAGCTAGTTTGGCTATAGCCTCATCAATGTCAACACAGTTGGACATTGACCAGCCTTTAGTCATTCAGGATGACTCAGTGGCTTTGGGATGCCCAAGCACTGTGATCTCCCAACAACTGCCCTCTGTGGATCCTGTTGAGGATATAGAGGTGTCAGGTTTAGGAATGGAAGGAGTTGAAAAGGCTGATAGTGTTGAAAACTCAGAGGGAGATGATGGTGAGGATTGTGTGATTACAGGTTCCCTGAGTGCACCACAAATAGAGGGTGATGAAGTAGAAATATTGGGTGCAGCCCAATATGAGAGTCAGGCAATTCTTCAAGTCAAATCTGAACTTGATGAATCCCTTGGTGAAAGGAGGCCTGATTCTCCAATGAATGTGAGTCCATCTGATATGAATGAAGAAGAAAAGAAATTAGTTGAAAATGAGAGAGAAGGTGCTGATGTATCAGGCCTTATGGGAGATAGAAAAAATGAGGGTGTTGAGGGAGATTTTACTAACACTCTTAGTTTTGCAGATTCTGTTGTTGTTACCATTGAGCAAATTTTTGCAGATGCTTCTCTTACAGACATACCAGTTGATGCTGACATTGACCTTGAAGCAGTATCAGCCAATGTATCCACCTTGAATAAAATGTACTTTGAGCAAGCCAACACCACTGAAGCCGGTTTTCAGATTGCTACTCAGACTGCATCCATCATTGAAGAACAATCAGAGAAGTTGGATACACTGGTAAGGGAAGTTGGGAAGGCACATGCAGCAACTATTGACACTCTAGATGGCCAAGGCAAGACTTTAGCCTCTGTGGATATGAGGCTAACTGGCTCAGAAGAGGTGATCCTGCCCACATTAGATGCAAGAATTTGTGGAGTTGAAACTGGACTGCAAACAGTTTCAACAGAAGTAACAAAGGCAAAGGATCAGATGGTGAAGTTCACCAAATCTGTGAAGAAAGAGCAGCTGGGCCTCAAGAGTCTCTACAAGGACAATGTGAGAGCTCTAAGGAGGACAATCAAAGATGCCTTAAGACAGAGGACTGCTGCTCAGAGGAAGAAGGCTGAGAAATTGAAAGCTGCAATGGTCAAAGAAGCTGCAGAGAAGTTCACTGTTGAACTTATGGCCAAAGTGTCTGATCAAGTTGTGGCCAACCTCACTGAACAACTTCAGGCCAAACTTGATCAATCACTGAAAGCTACATTGGATGCCATTGTTACTCAGAAGATGAAGCCTGTTCACACTTTCTTAAGCATGGCAGATGACAAGATGCAAAACATTCATGATGAGAATGTTTATCTACTGCAGGAGTTGAAGTCCCTCACTCAAGCCCACTCACATCTCTCAGTCTCTATGAGTGAACTGAAGCCCCAGTGTTTTGATAATGCCAAAAAGGGGGAAAGAGAGAGAGCAAGGGCAAAGGGAACCTTGGTGATTGGTGAATCTAAGGGAAAGGAGAAGGTCCCTGAGATTGAGGAGGAGGGAGTAGAAGACATTGGGAAAGGCAAAGGCCCAATGAATATTGAGGATTTGACTGAGGAAGAGCAGATTCAAATTGCAGTCAAGGAGTCTATGATGTCTGCAATGGAAAGTCAGGCAAGAAAGCTTCAAAGGCCTGGTGGTGAGTCAACAGGACTTGACCCCAAAGAGAAAGCTGCTGAAGTAAGAGGGAAGGTGACAAGGTCATCTGAAAGAAAGAGGAAGGAATTGCAAGCCTTCAATGAATTCCCAACCAGCCTGACTCTGCCAACAGAATTTCAGTCTGAAGAAACAACCCCATTAAGACAGTCAAAGAGATTGAAGAAAGCAGCCAAGCTGCCTGCTATTGAAGAAGAAGACATTGAAGAGGAGGTACAGAACAGAGAGCCTGAAGTTGGTGTGCCCAAGCTTGCTGATGATCCTTCTAAACTGTTTGAAGAAGGATTTGGAAAGGATCCAGAGACTCAAGAGAAGTTATCTCTTCAGAGAGCTAAAGAAAGAATGGATCAGTTGGTTGAGGCCAACAAAGCAAGGGATGAGAGAAGGGCAAACTTCAAAGCTCCAAGAAGGAGGGCTTCATACAGAAGGCTCAAACCACAGATGCTGCAAAGATGGGACACTCATTACCCTCACCATGATAAGTGGGTTCCAATCTCACTGAATGATGCATGGGAGGAGGCCAAGAGAAGTTTTGTATATGACTTTTATGTCATTGGAAAGTGGCTTGAAGAGAGTGTGGATGAAGTCTTTGTCCAGTTTATGTTTGAGAACCATAGGGACCTCTACCAAAAGCTTTTTGCAGCAGTTGAGATGGCAAGAGTTGAATTCAAGGCCCCTGGTCCAATTCTGTACATGCCTCCTAAGTTCAATGGGAACTTAATTGATGAGGGAAAGATTCTGGAAGAGTTCATCAACATCATGAAGATGGAGAAGATGAAGATTGGCCCTAGAGGCTCCAACAAGGATGTTTGGGAGTTGAAGAAAAGGGTCTGGGCTCAATATGGCATTGCTCCTCAAGATGATGGAACTCTCTGATGGATAAGTTCATCTCTTCCCTATCTGCTTTTTATGATTGTTTATGATTGTTGTTATTCTGTTTTTCTTGTATCAGCTTTGATGTCCTTTTGATTTTCTGATCTGTAATGCTCTATGATATATAAAAGGACCACTGATTTTCTATCAAGAGATAACAACTCATTATCTCAACTAACCTGACATGACATATATACTTGATTTATTGTGCTAACAGTTTCTTTCAGGAAAGTTGACCAGTTCACTCATCCTGAAGGTAAAGTATAGTATAAGTCAAGGTTCCTTTGTAATAGGTTTTGGCATCATCAAAAAGGGGGAAATTGTTGGGAATAAAATGATTTTGATTTAGATACCAAAACCCCTGATTGATGATGTTCAGATTAGTTGAGATATGCTCAAGTCTAGTTCAGACAAGTTGACTCAGTACACTTGAGTAAGTAGAATGCTTAAGTTAAAAATCTCAGGAATGTTGTGAGATTTTAGAGTTCAGGATAGTTGTCCAAAGTTGGAATGTTAGGCAGCTTGATAGGTATTAACACGGGAGACCTCTCTTTTCTATTAGATATAAATTGGAAGTTGGCATGCACAAGCAAGAAAATGGTAGCGTCTAACACGCAAGGGCCTTGCTTCTTTAGGATAAAAGCCATTCTTTTGGGCTTAGTTTACTGCCAGAATTCGGAAAGATTATTGGTTCTTTATGAGCGATGGACTGAAAATGATCTGATTGGTCTTGTTAGGTAGCTCAGCTACAGCTATTGCTATTGCTGTTATGAAACTGGAAGTCTACCCAGAGTTGTTAAATCCTTTCATTCTGAATGATTGCATTGCGGATTGTATTGCAATTTATTGCAAGCAACCTAGCTTGTTGGGTGGGCACGGTGGGGCGTCGCTTTATTTAAAAGTGAAGGAGTTGTCCCTCAGAGATGAAGGAGCTGTTCGTTCGCCCCAGGTTCTAAAGAACCAGACTGCTTCACTCCAGGCCCGAAGTACTGTGCTATGCTATCCCCCCGCGTAAGGTTTTAGAGGTTGGGGCACTTCCGGTGAACCATTTTAATTATATCAAAGCAGAGTGAAGATCAGAAGGAGCAGCTGAAGTCAGAGGGGATGAAGGAAAACACAGAGAAGGTAGGGATGGCGTGGAAAGCCCACTCCGGAGATGCCGCCGCGGAAATAGAATAATAGGATTAGATACTATTGCCTTAAGCATGGTAAGTATAAGTAGGGGACAGCTCATAGCTGGAGGCGTGGCCGGTCAGATGATAAAAAAGCCAAGGATCTTCCCCTTATTGACATACTACCTACGCATACCTACATTCAATCAATTGCTTCGTCATGGTAGATCGATCAGTAGGGCTTCCGCTAAACAAACCTAATCTCCTTGCTTATTTGAAGGTATACGTACATAGATTCTTAATGGTTCTGGTTAGAGATGGCGTCTAAGTGGCTATGCTATTAGGGGTCTAGTCTAGAGGTTGTTAGGGTATTGGTAGATTAGCGATGTGTAATGGCTACTTCTTCCTCTGCGGTGCGCGAGTACGGATAGTGAATTTCTGGAACTAGAGTTGTAAAGACGATTTAATACCCAAGTATGGATGAATATGAATCTTCGAGCGCCACGTCCCTTATCCCTTCCATTTGATATCCGGCCCTATAATCAGATTAAGAAAGAAGAAAGGGAGAGCTTTGGCGGGTGATAAGACAGCGAGACTCCTAAAAAGTAGGAAATGGCCCTACCTCCATTCGTCATTCGCCCATCCGTATAAACCAACTGGTCCTCCTACTTCCCTATGTAGATCGCTAGCGCCTGTACAATGACTTTTTTAAAGGATAGGCAGGTCGATAACTATTCTATTTTTTTGTCTCCCGGGGTATGGGATTATTTTATATTCTAAAGAAGAGATAGAAAGTCCATTGATTCTTGATTTTCCCTATCTGCTTTGAAGAACCATCCTGCCCTCTCTCTCAACTGAAGAGTAGACAGCCCAAGACACCTATACATACAAAGGGGAAGGAGCGAATGACTTGCTTGACTATCGATCCTGGGCTACTGGCACTGAAAGTGAACAAAAGTCATTGAATGAATTCTAGATTATATAATCTAGAATAAAGGAGTCAACCCTGCCACACCTAGACCAGATGCGTCTATCAGTAGTAGAATAGGAAGGCTAGAAGGAAAGCACTACTTTGAATACGATAAGAATTCTTATCGGAAGAAGACAAGAAGATACTAGCTGCCGCTTCGGACTTAGGCAATGGGCTGATTAAATCCAAGGTTTAGGCGTGCCCGTGGTCGGTCCGTATCCTTCTTGACCTATGTGAACAAGCGCTTTAAAAAGCCCAGCGCTTTCATTTCATTTAGGGTCTAAGTAGACGAAGCAGCTTACCATTTCTAATCTTCTTTACTGCCCTGCCCCCTTGAAAGGGCCTTTGCTTGTTCGTTAGCATTAGTATTCTCCTTCTTAAATAGAAAGATTCTGCTTTCGTCTTCTTCGCCTCACCTCAGCTTCAGATAGGGTTCGGGCTAAGGCTAAGGGGACAAGAAAGATCAAAAGTTTTGATACGGAAATAATCAATCCACGGTATCGCATTAGTCGAGCGACTTCTACTACTACTAAGCCTTGGTCCTAGTGGACTCTAAATCCAAGACTGGGTCTTGCTTAGTTAAACTTAAAAAGAGAGTGAAAGGCAGGTCTGGGCGCTGGTTCACCATTTAGTGGACGCTCTAGGGCATCAACGACCGATAGGAGAATATATGTGGGAGGAGTCAATATCGAAAGGGAAGGAGAAGCGAATAACTAAGAGGCCAGCAGGACTTTCTTACACTTAGACGGGAAGTTGCTTTGACTTGATTATCCCTTATCATCAATTGCCCCAACTCATAAACTCATAGGGGAATGGATAGACAGCTTCATGAGAAATGCCGATATTCCCTTTTCCTTTCCTTAACGATCTACGGGCCTTCCTCTTCCCCTTGTTTAGTAAGTTCGGGCTTTTCGACTTCGTTAAACCTTCCTGTTAGGCTTAGGCTTCGATCATCAGTCGTGGGTGAAACATCTCTTGATTCATCTTTCCCGTTCAGGAGTATAAGCTCTTTCTTTCTGAGCTAGATGATTTGCTAGGCTAGGAATAGGAAGACTTGAATTCATGCGAATTTGAAACTGTGGAAACCTTAGTCCTTAGTACTTCCGAATCCATGCCTTTTTTTAGTATTAGAGGAGTTTACCCTTTGACTTAGAGTGAGTGCCTCTATCGAAGTTCTAATCTTAGAACTTTGGTCATTTTATTTCCTGGATTTATTTACCCGAAAAAAGGGATTGGATACTAGCTTTGATAATCCGCGTCCTGAGGTTGTTTTCCCGAGCGCCCCCGGATCGGAGAAAGACATGGAAAAAAAGGTGTCCAACTAACAGGCGCACACGATTTCCCCTCTATGTTAAAGGCCCGATGGGGCATTCGAAAGATCGGAAGGAAAATAAAAGTGTTAAGCTTCGGACAAAGCTCTATCCGGTGGCAATATTCCCCACACTCAAAAGCATATAAGATGCAAGCCTTCGTATTCGACCCTCTGGATGTCATCATTAAGACAAAACTGGGAACTCTTTCTTTTTTTTTGAAAGTCTACCTCCACACACACGTGCATATAGACCCCTAGAGGAATCCATTGTGCATTGATCAGCCCGGACTGCTTTGACCAGTTTCTTCCCACTAAGATAAGGTTAATTATTTAATTCAATCGGGATCTCTGGGAGACGCACCCAGACTAAGGTAGATGAAAAAGACTTTGATGGTTGTTCGGTCTCCGCTTGCATTAAATAATGCCCTCTTTCCACCCAGGGACCATTAGGAAGGACATGGAGATAGTCCTTATAGACTCTAACCATAAATAACCCATGATCGATCATTTCAAAGCCAAGCTCCAGTCCCAAAAGCTCAGAAACTTTCTGCTCCAATATCTTAACTTCCCCAGGACTTTGATAAGGGCTCTACGCCAGGGCTTCCAAAAGCGGATGCACTCCTCTTTTGTTATAGTGACCCTAGGCCATGGACCTCTCTTCTCTGAGTCCGCAGATGTTTCCGTCAGACTTTCAGACTTGGCCTCCTTTCTTCTTCATCATCCGAGCGATCGGAGAGTTCTCCTTACAAAAAAAGGGTATCCTTTCAAGATATGTCACCCCAACCAGTTGGGATTGCATTAGTGGATCCCTTCCACTGGTTCTATGTCTATAACCTGGGACATAACAGCCAACCAAATCTCCCGATGAGCGGCCTTTCAACTTCTTAGTGCTACGAGAGAGGAGATCATCCTCTTCGGTTTTGTTTTGCAGGAGAAGCGATCACAGATTGGATTTATGACGACATGGGAGCTCTGATGGTGATGGTGCAGAAGGCCAAGAAGTCGCGGAAGTGCGACAAGCTCTCGATAAAGACTTTTTTTTTGTTTTGTATAGGCTCCAAAGGAGATCAATGGAAATTCGTAAAAAAGCTGTCGAAGAAGCTGCTAAACGCCTTTTCTCAACAGCTTTGAGTCGCCTTTGGCGCTCGGGTTTCTTTTTCATCGATTCTTCATCCCTTTCTTTGAACCTTGTCGATGATCGAACTTAAAGATATGAACTGAGTGCCATTTGATGAGTAACTGAGAACAAAGGAGAGGGATATGGAAAGAATAAAGTAATGAAAGAGGAAGTCATTGCTAGTAGTAACGACTTGTCACGATCCATTGGTTCATATAGAATCCATGTCCTAGGTGTATCAAAAAACATTCTTTTCGCTAAGCGTATATAATAAAATAGAGTGAAAGGGTCCACCCCGAAAGCAAGGGGATACTAACTAACAGCTGAGTCCTCTCCGAACCGCAGGAGATAGTTGCCCATCATACGGCTCACCAACTTCACTTGCCTCTATGGGAGGCGCGCTCCGGGCAGGTTCGGATCACTTACAATACATGGCTCTACGAAGGTGGGTTAGGAAAGTTTTCACTCTCCAGGGAGATCCTCTATTTATTCGATGAGAAATGCGAGTCTGTTTTGTCCACTTTCTCCATCCCACTCTATCAAAATGATCAAAAAGGAATTTATTATTCTTATTCCCTGATCTCTTCCATCTCTGCCTCGCTCGTTGTCACCTATGTTGGGTTTGGAACCCTGTAGAGAATGAAGAGGGGCCAAGGATATTCCTCTCAACAGTGCTTTTCGAGGTTAACATCTCCTCCCTGAATAAGTAAGGCCCTGTTAGCCTGGGCGAAGATGGGGATAAAGAGTAAGGATTGAAGCCCCCTTAGCTCTGCCAGGCACTGGACAGGGGTTAGCTTTGTAAATGTGTAGAGCCAAGTGTAGTGTGGTGTAGTAGTAGGCACTTCTAGGCCCCTTCCCGGCTACTGGATTACTCTAGTGCTTCGGGTACTACGGACCCTCTGCCATCCATTGCAGCGGAGCCCTTTCATGAGCAGGGGGGCTAAGCACAGTTCTTTGAATCAAACGTTGAATGAAATCGATTCTTTTTTAGATATCCAAATCGAAATCGGATAGGATAGATGGATGGATGGATCTATATTTATATTCATATATATTACTAATTAAAATGGATTTCTGTTGTAGCGTAGCAAGAAGCCCCAAATCCTTGATTTGGCGAGGAAAGACTGCACTGCTTTGGGCCCAGGAAGCGAAGGGAATGAGCTCGGCTGCTTCTCCTCCACACTTATTTTTCTCCGTGCCCGTTCCGCATGCGCTTCACGCGCAATTGGCGCTTTGCTCTCCTCTTATTCTTCATTGGACGGTTCGGATGGACTTCGTCGTTCTTTCCCAACTAAAATAGAAAAGGTAGGTTATAAACCTCGAGATGTCGATTCGTTTTCCGACCCCAATGAGATGGGGAATTTCGAACCCCCTATTTAGACTTTCGGGCCCTTCATCTTTCTGAATCGAGACCCGGCCCGGCTCGCGTCGTTCCAACAACCGGCGGGGAGCACCTCAGTATACGATCGCGCGCAGTAACTGGGAGTCCTATTACACTTAAGGCCAACTTCAATTCACCAAACCAAGGTTCATCTCGTGTACTGATTGGGGACTCGTACAAGGATATTGAGTAGACGGTTGATGTATCAGACTCGACCCTATCTTTCGTAGCATGCATTCCCATCCGTGTCGCAACTGATTCGGTAAGCTACGTGTCCGGTGCACGGAGAACTGCCTTCGGTCCCCCAGACTTACTCGCGGCAACCTTCCGGCCGCCCAACGACCTATAACGCTACTCACTACTCCCACTAGGGCTAGGAAGGTTGCCCCACAACCCAAAGCGGCGAAAAACAAATAGAATTTGCTATAAAAGCCGGCTAACGGGGGTATTCCTACGTATGAGAACATAGTAATGGAGAAGGTAATAGCCAAAATAGGATTCGTTTTGGCTAGAGCGCCCAAATCCGCTATATATTTGACACGGGTTTGCCGTAATGCTGAAACTATGGCGAATGCATCTATCGTCATTGATGCATAAATAAAGATACCAATTAGTAGTGATTGAATTCCTTCTATGGTTCCACATGAGAAACCAGTACGAATATAACCTACATGTCCAATTGAACTATGAGCTAGAAGTCTTTTGACTTTCGTTTGGGCCATGGCGGCCAGTGCTCCTAAGATCATAGAAGCAATGCTGCAGAACAAGAAGATTTGTTGCAATGTAGCTCCATAAGAACCATAAATAGAAAGACGTGAAATATTAGCAGAAATAGATATTTTAGGCGCAATAGAAAGGAATGCTGTAACCGGGGTGGGTGAACCCTCATGGATATCAGGTGCCCACATATATAGAGTCAAAAGAGATATTGAGTCCGAAGGGGAGGGGGGTTTTCTTCGGGGCTCGAGAGATGGAATAGATAGGGCCCCGCAAGTTTTGAATTCGCCGCTGGGGAATTCACACGAAAGGGAACGAGGAATTCTCAACGAAAAAAGTGCTCTCTAAACCGAACGTGAAAGTCGTTTTCCATCAGACGGCTGTTCCCGTAACTCTACTCTCGACTTGGATTATATATCCAAAAGGGTCCGCTCTCGGCCATTCCACACGCTGCCTAGCAGAGGCGTGGTTATCTGAAGTGGATTCTCTCTTTTGTAGTAGATGCCGAACCTGCTGTGCCCCATTGACTAAGAAGGGGGCGGGCGCAGCAGCTACATGGACCCCTTCCTTTCTGTTGTTGCCAGCGCTTTCCCGGGCCGAGCCGGAATCTTGTTCTTGTAAAGGGCAGGCAAAGCCCGAAGCGAAGGCTGCTATCCCAATAGGCCAAGGGATGACAAAAAGAGGGCGCTTTCCTGTGTTGCACTGAAAAAAAGGACCTAAGAGTTGAGCGTCTTCTCTTAGTCTCTTAGGTTTCTTCCTCTCGCGCCCGCCGCCCGGCCCGCGTTCGTTATAAGGGAAGATTAGCAAAGCGGGAAAAGACAGAGGGAGGGGGAGCAGCATCTTATTCTCTTCGCGAGAACTTCCGGATCGGAGAAGCATTCGGAACGGGCTCCGCGTTCATTTCGTTGGCAGAAAGGATCCAATCCATAAACACGGAAACGAAACAAAGTTCGTTCCCTTTCGTCAAGTAGGCATACGAACCACTTTGCCTTAGACTCTATTGGAATAAAGAAGGAGGCGGAATGGATAAATGAAAGGGACAAGGGCGGTCTTGCTTGGCGCGAAGGCTGCTGGTTCGGGGGTAGAGTACAGTACTAAAGGTCCTCGGACTTCCAGGCGGTTTTTCTTTTGGGCAGCTGTTCACCGTTGGATCTCGCCAATACAGCCCTCTATAGTTTTCGTTACCGAGATATCTTTTTTTTTTCATTGTTCCCAGGGATTTTTTGGGTAATCTGCTCCCATGCTGCAAACAGTCAAATCTGAACCTTGTCGCCCTTCTTTCCTTGCGAGCAGGAAGCACACCAGCAGCGTGCGTTGCGTGATTCTACTGTGTTTTTTGCACTTGACTGGGTGGACAGTTGACCGGAAGAGAACTTCGATTCGCCCGGCCAGCAGGCGGGCGGCGTGCTTATCTTGTGTGACAAGACTACAGAGCGAGTGGCTCTTCTAGGCGGGCAGCTGTGTGACAAGACTACAGAGAAAGCGGCGCTTTCGTCTAACATGCTATGGTCTCAACGCCCTTACGAGGTAGTGATGAGTTTCACGCGCTCTAAGCCCGGCCCTAAGCGGCTAGGAAGATTGGCCACAATCTGAGCGGTACCACCCACCCTACCCTACCACCTATAGGCGGCCGTCCGTCCTACAGCCGCCCGAAAAGGAACTGCAGTGATCTTGAATAGGAATCCTACAGCGATAAATAGAATCCCCATAAAAATACCACTAGATCGAGCACCAGTGATTTCGTATCCGGTCCAAATCTTGGCTAATTGATCGAAGTGGGTAGCTCCAGTAGACCCATAGATCATGGAACAAATAGGGTGGGTAGGCCCAAGCACCACACTACACGTATAGACGCGAACCCCCCTCGTTACCGTACGTGCGATTCTCACCGCATACGGCTCGCACAAAGACTCCTAAATCCATCCCGAGCCTTTTATTCCACCTCTCCTCTCTCCAATCCTCCTTTTTCTGGGACAACAGCTCACGTATATGCGAACGGATCCATTTCAGATCAAGGAGCCGACAACGGATCCTGTCTCCACGGCTGGTGTGCTTCCTGCTCGCGGGGCACGTCCTGCATTAAAGAGTGAAACATTGAATGAATGTTGGAACATTCTAAATTGCAGCAGGAATGTTCAGGGAGCTTGTCCCATCTGACCTTTGGTTGAGTGTAGAGTTTGCCACAAATCAACCTTGGGAAATGTGCATATTTGGAATCTGACACAAGTCCTCTCAGCCGCATTTTTCAGAAGTCAACACATTCATTCAAGCAACCATTGAAGAGCCCTTTTACACAGTGGATAAAAGGATGCCAAGCTTCATAGCCGTTTCAATGGTGCTGCAAATAGACATATTTGAATTGCTATCCCTCCAACGGTTAGTTGTTCAGATTTGCCTATAAATACAGAAGTGGTCAAAGGGATTCACAATCCAACTACAAGCTATCAAACTATCATCAAGCTTTCAAAGGAAACCAAGCTGTTCTTCAGAATCCCAAGTTTCCTGAATCACTTCAATTAGCTAAGCCAATCTTTGTAAACATCCAAAGCTTAGCATTGAGATATCCTAAGCCTTTACACTGTTCTTATTGTAAAGGATATCTCTACTAGTTGGAACCAAACCTCAAACCCTTATCTCATTTAGTGAAGAGAGTGTTTGTTGTAGAAGTGAGGAGTTAAGGACTGTTAGAGTGAAACACAGTCTTAACTCAGAGAGATTGAGCACTAGGACTCAGATTATCCTAGGGATCAAAGCACTAAGAGAGTGTTGTTGATCAGTGCACCTTGGCACTATAAAACAAGCTAATTCCATTGTGAAGGAATTATCTTGTTCAATCAGGGAAAGTGGATGTAGGAGCTTGAGTCTCTGAACCACTATAAACTTGTGTGCCATTTACTTACTGCATTCCTTATTGCACTTACATTCAATCATATTTTAAAGAAGCAAAACTCAGTAAGTTTAGAAAAACTGTTTTGGACAAAGTCCCTGATAACTGTATCTTTTCAGAAATTAACTTGGAGTATTTCTTTGAGTCAAAGGCCAACCACATTCCGCACTTAGCAACTTTTTTAGATATTTAGCCAACTGATCACTTAATAGTAATCAGTAGGACAAGTATCTATCAAAGTTCACACTCAGGCCAGTTGTGAGACAACCTGCCTGATAAGACCAGTTTTGTTAAAAAGAAAAGAATTTGCATACACAAGTGCATTCCCCCCCCCCCCCATACACTTGTGTCATACTCCACCAAGGACCAACATAGAGAAAGTCAATAAATTTTTTATATTTAAATCAATGTCTATCAACTCCGTGAATTACGCTAATGAATTAACACCTTCCAAAATTAAAACCTCTCAACAGCTCCGGTCAATCAATTAAATGATTTGCAGAATTTTGGGGAAGAAATCTTTGTATGATTATTCTACATCCCCAATTTTAGGACTTTCCCAAAGATATGGTATTCAATTCTTCCCTAAATCTCTCATATTCAAGTCTTTTACAAATATCACATTTTCCCAAAGCTCTGATATTCAATTTCATTGTCAGACTTGAAGATCTGCACAAAAATCGTCAAATCAAATTAGATATTTTCTCCAGAAAAATCTCTGACTTGATTATGCAGAAACATCTGCAGAAAAATCGTACAATGCAGAAAAAAAACACTAAAATTGCATGAGCATATAAATAATGCAGAATTAAAGTTGCATCAACATATAAATAATGCAGAAGTGTGCAGTACATTATGTGCATATACAAATATCATTATGCAGAAAAATGAATTTAATGCAAATTAGATCTTTTCTTGAATCATCCGCTTCACCAAGGAAAGCCCAGTGTGGTGAAGACATAGTCTTGAATAAGTCCATCTCTGAATTGCATTGAACAAATGATGAGTGTACGAGTAAAGAAGAGAAAAAGCACGAGCAAAAAAACACACTAAAGTTGCATAAGAATATTAATAATGCAGAAGTGTTCAGTAAATTATGTGCATATGCAAATATCATTATGCAGAAAACCCTATAATAATAACAAATATTGAACCAGTCACTTGCACCGTGTCTGTATTGTCACGTCGCCGCGAATGAGATTGGGTGGGGGTTCGATCGTGAACGACGCCGGCAAGGAAGATCTGCAATTGGAAACGACGATCTGATGAGGTGAAACCACCGCCACGACGGATTAGGGCAAAAACTCTTCGGATTAAGACGCCACGACGGATGAGGTGAGATTGGATTAGGGCAAAACTCTTCATCTCACCGGATTAAGATGCCTTTTCGGCAGAGAAGAGCGCGAGAACCTCCGCAATTGGAAACGACGATCTGATGAGGTGAAACCACCGCCACGACGGCGGTGGATCCGACGAATTTGCACTCTGGAGATACCATCTCGCATCGGCATTTGGCGGCGGCGCTACTTGACCACTCTGTGTTATCCTGATCCATTTTTAAGAAACTTTTACGCATTATATGCTCCCACGAAGAATCAGCGCCGTTTTCCACTTCGTTTTTCACGATTTCGTGCATTCGATCTTTGCATCTGGATGCAACCTGCAATAGATCGCCAAAATCAATAAGAAAAAAACATCAAAATACTACTACTAATTTAATGGTGAGGTGCTTACATGAGAGCAGCCATGGTCGTCGAAAACTCCGAAGTAGTCAGAAAAATTAGGAAAAGAAGGGTGAATCGCAATCTCGTCTTCCATATCTTTTCTTAGTCCGCAAACAGTCGTTATCCCGAACTTCGGGCCTTGCTGAGAAGTTTCCGGCGCCGTCGACGGCTTTGTTTCCGGCGATTTTTCAGAATTATGGAATTGACTGAATCTGAGAATAATTGTGATTGGTTTAATTGCATACGAATAAGGAAGGTCAGATTATTATTTACATAGTTGTCATATTAAACAGAAGGATTCTTTATTGAGTGGAATGTGGTTGAATATATGGCGACAAATAAGGAAGATGACGACTTGTTATTTAATTAATAAATTAATTTCCAATTTTAAATATAAGGGCATAATGGGTTATTAACATGCGTTTTTGTCCTTTTTTAAAAGTATTATATTAGTTGTCCTTTATTAAGAAGGTAGGTGTATAAATGACCTTTTTTATAAAAATTCTCTTAAAATGGTATAAGCCATTAAAAATATAATATAAAGGCTTAAACTTGATGACATGTTACCTTTTGTATATTTTACGGTATGTATTCATCGTATGTGTCGTAATGTGTCATAAATTTATATTTTCTATTAAATTAAATTAATTAAAATATATTATTGTAAAATTACATACATACCCTTATGTTATTAATAAAATTAATAACAAAAAATAAATCAAATCAATTTATTAAAAAAAAATCAAATTAAACTTTAAAGAAATCAAATTAATTAAAAGTTAATCCATCAATTCAATTCAATAAGGATTTTTCCTTCCCCTGCGACCCAACACCTGCCATCAGCCGCCGCACCACCTGCGAGAGGTATGAGAAAAACCCTTCTTGATTCTTGGAGTGAGCGAGCCGCGAGCAGTCGCCGGAAATGTGAAGTAGTACTGAGGGAGGCGTAGTTAGCAAGAGGTCGGAGAAAAATTCTTCTTAATTCTTGGAGTGAGCGAGCCGTGAGCAGTCAATTGAAATTGAGCGAGCGTCGAAGAAAAGGTCCTTCTTGCTTCTTGGAGTGAGCGAGTCGCTATTGTGGATTGGAGAAGCAGAATTTGTGGGAAAAACTCATTCTTGCTTCAAACCTGATAATGGCGATTGAAAGCTTCAAACTGAATCAATTTGGGGAGAAATAAGTCATTCTCAAAATTCTTAAGAATCGTGCTAGACTAATTGGAATTGGGGAAGAAAAAAAAACATAATTTCTAATTTAACTAATCTATTATTTAATTAAATTTTGCATTGGATTATTTAATTTTAAAAATAATAATATTTGTATAAAGAAAGGGTAGAATAGTAATTTTACTTATATATATATATTAAAAATAATTTAAATAAAAGAAGGGTAATATAGTAAATAATAAAATACAATTTAAAAAATGATATAAATAACTTAAACCTGTATAACAGGTAGCAGGTCGTTACGACGTTTACGACGCCACGTGGCGCGATTCGACAAACTGACTATGTAGTCACTTTGTAAAATTTGACTACTGTAAGAATTACCCATATTTTAATATTATGTTCAATCCTTATCTCTTAAATGTTTTGTAAATATTTGATATATATCTTCTACATATAGATACACCTTGTATTTATAAATACCCCATTTGTAACCCTTTTACAATCACTAAATGGAATTATAATTTCATAGTCTCAGTATGGTCTTTTACAATCACTCAATTAAATTATAATTTCATAGTCTCAATATATTTTGTCAAAGTAAAACAGATTCTTTGATACTCCCTTCGTCCCGCAATTACTTGCATAGTTTGACCGACACGTTGTTTAAAAAAAGTGGATTTAGTGGTTGATGATGTAAGATAAAATATGGGTATTTTAGGTAATTTGATGATGTGTAAAGTGGATTTGATAATGTGTAAAGTGAAATGTATAGAAAAAAGGAGTGGAAAATTTGAAAATAAAATGATGTTGTGAGGTTATTAATTTTGTGGGGTATTTCCATATTAAGAGTGTGCAAGTAATTTTGGGACGTCCCAATAAGGAAAGTGTGCAAGTAATCATGGGACGGAGGGAGTATAAAATAGATTCTTTGATATAAAATAGATCTGATTTTATCAATTTTCATTTTGTTCATTAATGTATTAACTAGTATAGTATATTATATACATATATATCATTATAAGTTATTTTATGTCTATTAATATAATAATATTATCATGGGGATCCACAACAAGATACAATAAGGAACAAAGCAGCGTATTATTAGAACTCATGTCATGGTTGATGCTGCGGCGGCTCGGGGATGGCGTGATAATAATGGTATTTTTACCAAAGCAACGGTGGAAGAAAGAATACTTCCTGTTTTTAATGGTATTTTTACCAAAGTAAAGGGGTAAGAAAGAATACTTCTTGTTCTTAATGAAAGACTTTGGTGTAATAAAACCTATAACAACAATTATCAAATTAAAGTCGCTTCAAATGGTTTAAAATTGTGCGACTCGAGAATGACGTGATAATAATGGTATTTTTGCCAAAGCAACAGTGGAAGAAAGAATACTTCATGTTCTTAATGAAAGACTTGAGTGTAATAAGACCTATAACAATTACCAAAGCCGCTTCAAATGGTTTAAAAATCGTTAGTTATCTTATTCAGATGAAGTATGAGATGCGTACTTAAAGGTAAGCTTCTTAAGCATTATATTTGGATAGTTTTTTTTTTATATACAAGTGTATTCCATATACATTTGCATCAATAGTTCCAAAGTCGTAGTTTATTAAAAATCCATGCAAATCAATAAAATTTCACAATTCTGTCAAATCTATGAAAATCCATATAAATCAATAAAAAAAGTCAGTCAAACTCTATATAAAGTCTACAAAATTTCTAAATCCACATACTTTTTAAGTTAAAAAAAAAAAAATTCAAAAATTCCCAATTGAATACACACCTAAAATGTATTAAGCAAATACTAAATTGTTAATTGTCATAACTTAAAAAAAAAAATATCTAAAACTTATTTGTAAAAGTTGTTTGGTTCAACGTTTGTGACATCATACCAAGTATGAGGAAGACGAAATCCGATCTTAAAATATTACTTCCTCCGTTCCGTAATAATTTTCATATGTAGATGAACACGTAAATTAAGAAAGTGTAATAATGACTGAAGTTTTGAGGGGTAAAATTTTATGTATGTATAAAGTAAATAAATGAATTAACTTTTATGTATGTGTGAAGAAAAAATAATGATATTTATGTAAAATTGAGTATATTATGAGGATGAAGTTTATAAAGAGTTCTCAATTTTAAGGGTGTGAAAGTTATTATGAGACGTCCAAAAAAAGGAAAGTGTTGAAAGTTTTTTTTTTTTTTTGACGGGGAAAGTGTTGAAAGTTATTTTGGAACAAATGGAGTATTTAAATTAAATTGTGCTTCTATCATTTGGTCCTTCTTAGAACTGTTATTCGAGTCGATAATATTGAGGAGTCAAAAATCAAACTCGATTCGTTAACGAGTCTATCGAGCTGAGCCTAACGAATTCAATGATCTTTTTTTTTTTTACAAAAAATAGATATTGAGCCTAATAAGTCGAGCTCGATTCGACTCGTTAGTAAATCGAGAATCTAACTAGCTCGAGCTCGACTCGTTAAGACTCGGTTCGAATAACAACACTCACTCCTTCTGTTAGTCATCATTGAATCGAATATGAGACTTAAACAAATAAAATTATTTGACTAAAATAAACTTTGATAAAGGGATTTTGTTTTGGGTGATCTTGTGTGAAATATTGCATATATTCATCAACCCAATTTACACTCATATTCTTTTAAAATACATCCACGGACAGCTTAATTCACATTCACATTCTTTATAAATACACTAACTGACCGTTCAATTCACACCCACGTTTTTTATAAATACACCCATTGATAGAAACTATACCTGGTTGTCTTCTCCGGGCAGTTTTCGGCCACCCCAGGCCGCGGCAGGACGCTATAATTTACGAGGTCTTAATATTTAAATATTTTCTATTTTTTAATATTCTTTAATAATTATTATCGATCAAGGTTATTTTGTATTACTACATGCAATAATATATGTTACTACATATTATAATGTGAGTTACTACACCAACAAAAATATTAGAAAAAAAAAGTTTTACTACATAAAACAATCTGTATTACTGTATAAATAGTTTGTGTTATTACTACATGTAATAATGTGTTTAACTACATAAAAAACTATATGTTACTACATACTACAGTTTGAATTACTACATTAAAACAATCTGTATTACAACATGGTTATTGTGTTTACTACATGCGATGATATATGTTACTAGTTGCTACATTAACAAAAACACTAGAAAAAAAACATATTATTAAATAAAAGAATTTGTATTATTATATAAAATAGTTTGTGTTATTACTATATAGAATAATGTGTGTTACTACATACTACAATTTGAATTACTACATTTAATAGCCCGTGTTCGATAATAAAAAAATAAATAAAAAAATCTCAGAAACATGTAAAATAAATGTCGGTCAAAATTAAAACACAAGTGGACCAATTGATAAATATAATAATTAATCCAAATGAATTAACAGTGACACAATAATATATATTTTTAGTCCATTAACTTAATAATTCAATATTTCCAGCCAAATTGATTTAATTGATCAATATTGCATGTATGCAATATTACATATAAGTTTTTGTAATTTTTTTTCAAAAAATAAGAGGTTAGGCTGGAGCTGGACATTAATTCAAATGGCCCGAATTTTTTTTATTTTTCTTTTAATAAATAAATTAATCAAATTCATAAACTTAATACAGAAACAAAATAAATGCAAAGTCAATTATGAAGTTACGCATTCTTCCGATTCAAAATGAGAAAATTTTAATTTTACATCCTCCCTAATTAAATTTATATCCTTTAAATTTCACTTTTTTATTTTGTACTATCATATTTTATCGATTTTTTTCAAATTCACGAAAATGTAAGTATGTGGCTTGCATGTATGGAAAATATTGAGATTCTGATCGAATACTCCATTTTACGTCTATTAAATTTAAAAATTAAAAATTGGAGTACAAATTTAAAATAAAAATCTCATTAAAATAAAAATTAAAAATTCTAAAAAATTTAGAACTTAAAAAATTAAAAAATTCTACAAATACAATTCTAAAAGTTTGAAAATGTATAAATTAATAAAAAAAATCTAAATATCTCATTAAATATTTTAAAATGTGTAAAAATAAAAAAAATTCTAAAATTTTAAAAATCTTAAAAATTTAAAATTCTACAATTCTAAAAATCTCATTAAAAATATAAATTCTCATTTAAAATTTGTAAATGTATAGATTAAAAATTATAAAAATCTAATAAGAATAATAAAAATGATTAATATTTACACATTTTAAGATTTCTAGAATATTTAATTTTTACAATTTTTTATTAATTTTTTTTAAACATTTAAAAAAATTACTTATGATTTTTTTTTAATTTTTAACTTTAATGACATTTATTTTTAGATTTTTAATGAGATTGTAGAATTTTTAGAAAATTTAATGATACTTTTTTTTTTTAATTATTACTGTAATTTTTAAACTTTTTTTTCGAACATAGCTGTAGTTTTTAGGGGGTGTATTCAATTGAGATTTTGTTGAATTTTTTTGGACTTTAAAAAGTCAGTGGATTTAGAAAATCCATAGACCCTATGCAGAATTTGACTGACTTTTTTATTGATTTATATGGATTTTTATAGATTTGACAGGATTCTGAAATACACATTTTTTTTATTGATTTACATGGATCTTCATAAACTACGCCTCTAAAACCTAGTTAAAAAAAAATTATTATTTATCATTATTATTCTCATCTTCATTTTCATCACAGTTATACCTCGGCCTCATTTTCACATATACTAATTCTCCATGCATTACCTTAAGTTCTTTGTTGTAGTTGTCTTTGAGAATGAGAAAACAATTCCAAAATTTCCTCTTTCATATCGAGATGTGGTGAATCTTGATCTTCTTTATATTCGACTGGAAATTCATCAGAGCGACCTTCTTTCCCGAAAAGAAAGTTATGTAATCCAGCGAACTTGTGAATTGCAATTTGAAAGTACCAAAAATTCGATTGAATAATTGCATTTCTGGGGTGACGACCTTGACCACCAAAATCTTTTAGATGATATCGAACACCACGTAATGGGGAATTGACGTCAATAAGACGGTGTCCGATATACTATAATTTTTAAAGAAATAACGTAATTTTAAAATACATAGATGTAATTTTTTTCACGATAATAATGGTGGTGAAGAATCTGTGATGCTTATCAAAGAACATAGTTAACACAGTTTTTTTTCTTCTCTTTTAGAGTCTTCTAAGAGAATCTATTGAAATCTCTACTTTTTAGAAGAGATTTTGATTAGTGAAATTTATTTATATTTTTGAAAGAGAATCCAACGAAATCCATAGAGTATTAAAATCCATAGATTGTTGAATACCTAAAGATTTCTAAAGACTTTTTAAAATCCGTATTGAATACCTCAAAATTTTGAAAGACTTTTAAAAATCCTGATTGAATACCCCCAGATTTTAAAAGTCCAAAAAAATCCAACAGAATCTCAATTGAATACACCCCCCTTAAACTTAGAAGAAAGTAAATTGAATTATGGGGCATTTGTTATAAGAGTCATTTCACCTATAGAAACTACAAATAAAAATAAACATTTTGAAAGTTAGAAAAAAGAACAAATTGGTGGACAAATGTACAATTCTACCCTTTCTTTATAATTAATTACATCCAAAAATTCCATATTCAATTAATATAATTTATATTATTCAAATTAAGATTTCATAAAATCACAATCGGAAATCACGGTAATAACTACACTCTCAAAATTCAAAACTTTCCTAAAAATGAGTTGGAGTATTGGAGAAGCTAAATTACATAAATTTTGGAAGGTAGAAACTTGGGGTTTTCTGCACATTTTTAAATTTGATTATGCAAAATCCACGAGTGTATATTTAATCATGGTGTTATACCCTAAAAATATCTAATATAATTTGATATAAAAAAATAAAATATGCTGCATCAACAAAATTGTTCGACATAATTTATATTTGTTTATAATTTATATATATAAAGAGTTTTTAGATAAAATCTACTTATAATATTAAATTTTTAAGTAAATTGATATATAAACATACCATGAGTCTTATTAAATTAGGAATAATTTCTCCATTAAATTAGGAATAAATGATTGTCATATTAATGTTAATTGTAACTTCTCCATTAAATTAGGAATAACTATCAATAAACATTAATTTTAAATTAAAATGACTTTGTGTTATTAAAAAAAAAAACGGTTTAAGCACAAGAATCAATAAAATAAAATAACTAAAAAGATTTACACATTTTAATATGTGTTGCATATATGCAAAATTCACGATTTTTATCTTTATTTATAATTAATATAATCATAGTATTATTACATAATAATGATGTTATCACCTAAAAAAATATATATACAATATAATATAAGAAAACTAAATGTTATGCAACAACAAAATTGTCCCACATAATTTATATTTGTTTATAATTTATATATATAAAAAAAGTTTTTAGATAAGATCTACTTATAATATTATTCTATTAAACTAATTAATTTATTATTTATTGATTAAAAGAATATAGGCTTGGTGATATGCTAAAGAGAAAATGCACATTTCGATATATGGAACATATATGTAAATAACATGACTTTATCTTTACAAAACAAATTAATATAATCATAGTATTATTAAATAATCATGGTGTTATCCGTCCTAAAAATATATAATATAATATAAGAAAATTAAAATATTAGGCATCAACATAAATGTTCGATAAAATTGATCTATATTTATAATTACTCTTAATATTAAACTTTTAACTAAATCGAAATATAAACATTGATGGGTCTTATATTGATGTTAATTATTAAAAAAAAATAAGAGGTTAAAATCAAAATATAAAAATATATAATGTAATATATAAGAAAAGTAAATATTTGAATTAAATTATGGATATCATTGAAAGCATATAATATATTACATATAATTATTAATATTTGTTAAAATATTATTATAACATGGATACCATTTCATTGGAAGTAGATAATATTCTGCATATGCGCATTTTGCGTCAGAATAAATGCGAAAATAATATTAATTGATTGCATATGTGCATAGGATTAATTAGATGTGGGAAACAAAGTTACATCTGTAAATGTATATTAGTAATATCATATAATGATTGTCTTGATTTTGATTGGAGAGGGATAAGTGTATATAATACGAAACCAAAAAAAAATGATAAAAAATATTACACATGAACAATACTACAAGATAAACACCTCAAATATATAATAAGAATACAAATGAATAAAAAAAAATTATGCCAAACCAATAGAACTGGAAAATATAATAATATTGAATCGTGATTCAAACAATTCTACTGCTTCCTAATCACCGCATAACATATGATTACCACCTAGATAGTGGCTTGGTACAGAAACCAAAAATCCATATCTAAATCAATAAATTTCAAAATGAATAAGCAACAATAAAAAAAGTGAAAAACATTCTACTGGACAACATTAGTTTTATTAGTTCCAAAAACACATGAACATGTCAAGGAATCATGTCTGCCCTTTTTACCACACCTCTTACAATTGGTAGGTTTTACTTTGCGAAATTCTCCATAGGACGTCATCCTCTTCTGCTTAGGTCTTCTGGGTGGGTTCTGCAGAATTGAAGAATGGTTGTCGATTGTTGAACTGGGAATAACTTCATTTTTTCCTCATATTGGAACTTCATAATCATAGAATATTCCATTTTTCGATTGTGATTTGATCCGCAAAAATATATGGAACAATCGATTAGTAAACCCTAATATGCAGGCTTGTATAAGAAAGATATGGATTAAAATATGTCATATGCAAGAAAACGATGAATGAGAATGATGAAATCTTGAATTCTGGAAAAAAACAAAAGACCGAAGAAACTGAAATGGTTCTGCAAAAATTTCTTATTTTTGAAAAGCAATGAAAAATCAATTGCAAATTGGGATATGAAAGGTAATTAATCAATTAAGGAAAATTTGGTATTGATTGAGTAATTTGTAGTTTATAAGGGGAATGAGAATTTAATTTCAATTTGAATAACAAATGCGTGGAAAATGTAATTTCAATTTCAAATTTATTCTATTAATCAATTAATATTAGTTTTTAAGAGCAAGGGTATAATTGGGTATTAATACATTAATTTGACCTTAATAGAAATGTTTTAATTTGTTTCCTTTGTTTGAAAATGAGTGTATAGGATTGTCCTTCCTAATAATTAAACTCTTGAATTATTTGAGGAAGGGATTTGATTTGAGGAATTATTTTTAATGAAAGATTTTAAAAATAGATGGATTTCAAATGAGGTTTTAGTGAAGTAAAATTCTCTTTTAAATGTCCTACAACAAGTTTCTCATTCCATTTTTTTGTAAATTATTTTCCCTCTCACAATCACATCACTTACACTTTATCTATTATTTTATCATACTTCATCTTATACTAATCTATTATTTTCTCTCTCACCATCACATCATACTACATCTATTATTTTATAATAGTATTACTTAATCAAAACACCAAAAAAAAAAAGGGAAACTTACTCCGGGACGGAGGGAGTATATTCTTTATAATTAATTTTTTTTTTTTTTAAAACATGTATAAAAAAAATGAGCACACCTTTTTTTGTGACCAGGGAGTATAAGAAATTTACAGATCAATTTTTTTTAATTGACTCTTTTTGTGACCAGGGAGTATAAGAAATTTACAGATCAATTTTTTTTAATTGACTCTTTTCGATTTTCTATGAGAAATTTCGGTATCAATTGAACTTTTAAATTGGTTAATTTCTTCGGTTCTAACCAATTTTCGTTCGTTTTCGATTTTATTTTAAAAAATGTTGGGTAGGTTTCAAAATCGAACCGAATGAGTAGGTGTACAAGTTTGAAATTTATTGGAAATTTTGAAATGTCATTTTCTGCGCACTAATATAAAAATATACTTGTTGGCTGCTGCTGCTCATAGTCATAGTTGTCGTCTGCCGCTCCTCTCTCTGATCGATTCTCATTCTTAATCATCATAGATTCATAACCGAGATCCCTGTTTTGATAATGGCAGTGTGAGTCTTCTTCTCCTATGTTATTGTTTTGATTGATAATCTTCATATTTTGGTTTCTGGTAATGACTCAATTGTTGATTTATTTATTTATAGGGTTGCTTCGTCTCCGGGAAAAGTGTTGATGACTGGTGGATACCTTATTTTAGAGAGGCCTAATGCCGGGATTGTTCTCAGTACAAATGCTCGCTTCTACGCAATAGTAAAGCCACTCCATCAACAGATTGCGCCTGATAGTTGGGCATGGGTATGTAAAAGTTTAAGATGAATTTCAGATTGTTTGTTTAAGATGAATTTCAGAATTTTATCGTAAGGTTTAATTAAATGTGGTGTTGAAATTTCAGAAATGGACAGATGTGAAACTCACTTCTCCTCAGATGGGCAGAGAAACTATGTACAAATTGTCACTCAAACATCTCCAGCTACAGTTTGCCTCTTCTAGGTGATTTATGAATGAAGTCACATTAGATTTATTTCTCATACATATACGTAGTTAATTATTGCTGATGAATGTTGTCCACTTCAGTGATGCAAAGAACCCATTTGTTGAATATGCATTGCAATATGCTGTTGCAGCAGCACTTGCCATATTTGACAATCATAAGAAGGAGGAGTTACAGAAGCTTCTTTTGCTAGGTATAGTCTGATACAGAGCATTGGATCTTTCTTTTTTAATTAGTCGGCATTCGAGTTCTAATGTTTGTTGTGGATTAGTATGCAGGTCTTGACATTACAATATTAGGTTGCAATGAGTTCTATTCCTATAGGAATCAGGTGATCCACTTCTGCAGTATTCTTCTGAATTAATGTCTTTCAACAATATGTTTGATGTAGACTTATAGTACAGTTTTCATTTCCGAAGGGCTTGTAAGTTAGGATCACTTGGATCTACAGTATCATATGACTGATGTTTATGGTAGGAAATTAACATTATATATAGTTGAAAGATTTGTGTGAATCTTTGTTGGCTCTTTTTTTCTTGGAAAATTATCTTTTAGCATGTAAGAGGAGAACCTTTGCCAAGTTCATTTCCTGTCTATTTTATGGAATGTCAGCTGGATTCTCTCGTGTGCAGATTGAAGCACGTGGCCTGCCATTGACTCCAGACTCATTGGCTTCCCTTCCACCTTTTGCTTCGATTACCTTAAATGAGGAAGAGAGTGGACTAAAGAGCAAACCTGAAGTTGCCAAAACAGGATTGGGCTCCTCAGCAGCTATGACTACTGCAGTTGTTGCTGCTTTACTTCATTACCTTGGTGTAGTAAATCTTCCTTCAGAGTTGAATGGGAGTAGCGTTTCCAAAGATCTTGATATTGTGCATATCATTGCTCAAACCGCTCACTGTATAGCACAGGGCAAAGTTGGTAGTGGTTTTGATGTGAGTTCTGCTGTTTATGGTAGTCAGCGATACATCAGATTTTCACCAGAAGTAATTTCTTCTGCTCAGGTATATATCTTTCTGGTGATGTAAAATTATTGGTATATTGTGGAATTATGTATAAATGCACGTTCTGTCATATGCTATCAGATTTTATGGACTATTGTGAACCTGAATAAGAAATAAGAAATGCTGATGGAGTTATAGGCACCTACATAGTTGAATAATGATAGCAGTTTAATCAATAATACTTGATATGTTGGGAAACTAGAAGATGATATGAATTTTAATGCTTCTTTGATGAAGGCTTGAGGAGGGCCACTATGCTTTGATGTTTTTGTTTCTTCTATATTAAGCCAGTGAGATTCTTTACTTCTTACGTCCTTTGGAAATCCAGAAACATTTCTAGTTTGTCAAAAGTGTTGTGCATCTCAACTCTTAAGAGAACCTTTCAAACACATGTCATTGCATTCTCGTCATAACAATCTTATGGAAATTTTGGGCTCATCAGATAATATTTTGGTGTGCATAGTTACCACTGATGGTCCCTCAATAAAATTGATGGTCTGAAACTGAAAACATATACTCCATAACTTCTCATGCATTCTAGTTAAAGCTTTTGGTTAGCTACTTTTATATGTTTCTGGAGTGAAATTCTTACAACAAGCAACTGGTAATTGTATAGGCTTTTGTTTGGAATATGCTACCATTCCTATTTTCTTGATCTGGCTCTGATAATCGCTAAGAAAATGTTATTCAGAATATCGGTTCATTTCTGAATGCAGGATGCTGCTCAAGGGTTGCCAATGGAAGAGGTCATTGGAAATGTGCTAAAGGCCAATTGGGATCATGAGAGGACTAAGTTTTCATTGCCTCCAATGATGACATTAGTAAGTTCTGTAAAAAGTATGCATTTGATGATATTTCTAATAGAAGTGTTTACACTAATTGCATTAGAAATTTTCATTTCCACTCTACTTTCTTGTTCTTAGGTAGTGTTTTTTAAAAGCTAAGTTATTCTTGCCCATTTTTTTGGCGAAACTACTTAAAATTTGATATCTGGCATGATCTTTGATAATTTCTTACTTGGCGTATAGAATCTGTGGATCTTATCGCTTTCAAATTGAAAAATAGTTTTGCAAATTCCTTAATTAAGATGGCATATCTTTTCAGCTTAAAGATCAACAATTCCATCCCTGCCTCTGCACTGGCTGTCAGTTGTGTTGTAAACATTTTTATTTGATTGGGTGCTAACAAATGGTGCCAACAATCATTAATTGTTAAAGCTTTCTTGTTTCTTATCCTCTAATTTTTGCAATCTGATACTCTCTGCATTCCGTGAATTTGCTGGGGATCATTCTGGCTCGTATGTCATTATATAAATTTTTTTGCAATTGCTTCATCCCTGCTAACAAATTTTTAGGCTGTTCAAAGATTGAATGGTTTTTAGTCAGATAAAGTCAGGTGGGAATTGATACAGAAGTGTGGGAGCTTGGAAGTTGAAATTACAGACTAAATTGTAAAGATGTATAAGGAGCTCCATATTTTTTCTTAATCGGCTCTCTAATTCTCCCAATTTTCCAGTTTGTGGTTATACATATAGATTGCCCTAGCCTACCCACTAAAAAGAAAACTGAATTCTCTTTCTCATAACACTGTCCGTATACTTAGAAATCTGGGATGACAATTCTGTTTATTTTTTAAAATATTATGCACTGAAGTGTATGCTCTCTTTCCTCCCACGCTTAATTGTGATTCACTTGCAGTTACTCGGAGAACCAGGAGCTGGTGGGTCATCAACACCATCAATGGTTGGTGCTGTAAAGAAATGGCAAAAGTCTGACCCTCAAAATGCTCTTGAAACATGGAAGAAGTTGTCAGAAGCAAATTCTGCACTCGAAATGCACCTCAACACCTTGAGCAAATTGGCAGAAGCATATTATGATGATTACAAAAGTTCCATTAACAGATGCAGCTTGCTCACATCTGAAAAGGTATATATCATGCCAATTTTGTTCATATCATGTGATGGATTGTAGGGATACTCTTATCGCATGTAAAAAAAAACTTGAGCAGTGCATTCGATTAATCACTCTCAGAACATGCTCACACGACTCTGAGCTAATGGCTAATTATTCTGTAATATATACCTATATAAATCAAAATCTGAGATTATATTTCTTGATTAACAGTGGATAGAGGGAGCTGTTGGACCAAATCAAATTGAAGTGGTTAAAGCACTATTAGGAGCTAGAGATGATATGCTTACAATCAGGTGTAACATGCGCAGGATGGGCGAGGCTGCTGGAATTCCGGTAGGTTCTCCTAATTTTTCTTGGATCTTGTTCTTTGCTTGTGTTTTCTGTTTTTAGATCAAACTCTAATTGCTAAAAACTGTTATACCAATTAAATTTTACTTCCCTTTACTCTGTTTTCTTAGTTGCATGCTTATTCTCCTGAAAGTCACTTGTTATCGTATACTTGCAGCTTCTGACTTACTTTGTCCTTATACCTACATATTATTTAGATTCCAACATGATTAATTCATCAGGAAACACTACCCAATTTACTTTACTGAGTTTTCCCCCCTCTGAAACCTTTCTTTTGAATTTTAATGAGTAGTTTGCCTTTAAACCTGCATATTTTTTTGCTTTGGGAAGAAAGAGATTAAATCTTGTATTCTGCTAATTCTAAATCCTAAGGCTAACATTTTAGTATATGATCAAATGAAATTCTCCCAGCAAGAAGCATTAACTCGATTTTTCATGTGGACAGATTTATTAAATAATACTGTAATTGATATTCACAAAGATATTTAGCAACTTGATTAGTCTACTCCATGTGATACATTCTACAAAAGTGTTAAGGTTTAAATTTGAAGACTTATGCATTTTTTTTTTAATGATTAATTTCAGAGGTGAACTGGTGAATTCAGCGTTATCTGTGATGTTTCATCTTTTGTCAAATTTGTTTTCTTTCTATTTTATACTACTAAGTTTGGACCATTCTCTGGACATATCATTTTAGTCCCTAAAGTTAAAATTTTTCTAGTTTTAGCCCTCTTTCACTCATTATCTAATTTGGTCCTTTAAGTATACTTGTACTCCCACTTTTGGTCAAACCGTTAGTTGACTGACATAATCGAGTATTTTGAGGGTGTTAATGTAATTAATATGGGGGTGCTGAATGTGATTAATAATTCTCAAATAATTACATTCAACACCCCCAAATAGTTGATTCCGCCAGTTAACGAATGACCAACTAACGGTGTGATCAAATGTGGGAGTAAAACTGTAATAGTGTACTTTCAAGGCCGTTTGATAGTACTTGATAGTGAGTGAAGGAGGGGACCAAAATTGAAATAATAATTATTTTATTCACCGCTTGTTTATCCGCGGCGCAAGAAGAGGCACGAGGCTACGGGCAAGGACCCATAGTCGTGGCTAACTTTTATCTATTTTTATCTTCTTAGCATTTTGCGTGGGTTTTTCTCCTAGCGGGCTTTTCACTTCTACTCTAGACTACATATTCTGGTTAATTTTTTGGAGAATCATTGGGACAAAAATGTTCGGGTTTAACAAGTTTAAGGACAAAAATGACATTATCATCCCACCTTTCTCTCAGCATAATGCTCTTTGACAATTTTGTCATTGTGATATATATATATTTTGCAGATAGAACCCGAATCACAGACTAAACTGCTAGATACCACAATGAACATGGAAGGAGTTCTGCTGGGTGGTGTTCCTGGTGCAGGTGGTTTCGATGCAGTATTTGCCGTCACGTTGGGGGATTCAAGCAGCAACGTGATCAAAGTTTGGAGTTCACTCAACGTGCTTGCCTTGCTAGTAAGTGAGGACCCTCGGGGCGTTTCCTTAGAAAGCAATGACCCACGAGCGACACAAATTACCAGTGCAGTTTCCTCCATTCGTATAGAGTGAACTTCACTATTCTCTGTACAATTTCTAAATACTGATCCCTATAATTGAGGAAGCAAAATGTGGTAAGAAAAATGTTGTATTTAATTGGGATGTTCTTGATCTAATAAAGGATAAATTGAACGGCACTGCAATGGAACTATGGAAGCATTCAAGATTTGATGCTTTGAACATATTTTAACCTTTTAAACTTTGAAATTAGTCTTCTAACTATACATTCTTTGTGGTCTTTAGTAAGTAATGTTAACATTTTTTGGTGTCCTATTTTAATCTGCTAACTTTTTCGTATTTCGAACTTATTAAAGTAAAGAAAAACTTTGAAATTAGTCTTCTAACTATACATTCTTTGGGGTCTTTAGTAAGTAATGTTAACATTTTTTGGTGTCCTATTTTAAATCTGCTAACTTTTTCGTATTTCGAACTTATTAAAGTAAAGAAGTTTAGTAATACTTCGTTTTTTTGGTATTTTAGTAATAGTTAAAAAAAAAATTAATATTTTTTGGAATATTTGATAAAATTTATTATTACTTTTATTTCTTCATTTTAAAATTTAAAGAGCTGATTTTATAAATTTTTAAAATAATCTTTAAAAGCTAAGGCTTTCGGGTCAGGTCAAGACTTAAAAAAAAAGTCTATAACAAGTTATTGGTCAGACTTGAGCCTAAGAATTATGTAATATGTAAAACTTTTTTTTTTTTTTTTTGTAAAGCCTAGGTACTCTGGTCCATTCCTACTCTTATTTGGCTACTTGCACATTTTTCTTATTCGAGCGTTACAAAATTAATAACATTATAACATCATTTCATTTTAAAATTTTTTCTTTCTTTTTATTCATATATATTTTACTTTACAATTTACCAAATCACCAAAAACATACCTAAATCATTTTTTCTAAAAAACTACGTTGGTCAAACTGTTCCAACAATTGGGATAAAGGGAGTAAAATATATCATACCCTTTAAATAATAATATTGTTGAAAAGGGAGAATAAATTGTGTGAAAATGGAGGAAATTTATGTTAGCCTTTTACGAATATTAAAATTGTGTTCCCTCTCAATTAATTGTCGCATGCACATATTAAGAACTTTTATTAAATTTAAAATATTAAAAAGTAAACGTCGCATGCACGTTATGCGTTACTTTTAAAATCAAAATTGTCCCAAAATTTACCATATATTCAATATATATATTGTGTATATATCACATTTACCTACCAACGTTTTTTTCCTATTCACTTTCTCCATCTTGCAAAGGTACACAAAGTTTGTTTACAGAAACAAAATGTAAATATATAAAGTTATAGTTATAAATATGTGGGTGTATCTCTATATATTTATTCATAATTTTGCAACATGTAAGTACATACAATCATACATATGTGTTGGTGTGTCTAGCTATATATATATATTTCATATTTACTTATCCTAGTTTAAATTTGTAGGCACTTTCCGTTAGCTACTATCGACCACCACCTCCGAAACAAAGAGATGAAGAAATCGAGAAGGAAACAGGGATATGATATTTATCTTCAATAACTTCATATTTTTTTTCTTTGCTACCTTTGCAAGTTAATTTATGAGTCCTTTTTTTTTTTTTTTAAATCTTATAATTTTTTGTAATCATTAATAAGTTAAACGAGTTGGAATACATTTTACAAAAAAATTTGATACTCATAAGGAAAATTAAAAGAAATTTGGATTAATTATATCAAACTTCATTACAAAGCCTCCTTAATGGGGCGATACACGCATGCACGTACGTCTTGAATTTATGTTTTTGGGTATTTTAATAAATTGTTCATACTTTATAATTAATATTTATTTTAAATTTATTCATTTACTAGTTTTCCTGAAATATTCTTTTGAGATTTTTTAAATTTATGTTTTAAAACTTATTAAATAATATTACTAGATTTTGAGTCTAGCTCTTAAACTTAATCAAAAAATTAATATTTCTGAATTAGTTTTGTACTTTTAAATTTATATAAATGACTTTTTGATTTAAATTCTAGTACTTAGATATTATCCTGATCTTATTTACAACTTTTAAATTTGTTGATAATTTTTTGAATTAAAATTGCAATATACATGCGCGCGCACAGTCGCACACGGCACACACATATATATAATTTTCTTGTTTTCTTATTTTTAGATCTAAATAAATTTCAGTTATTTAAATAATATATATATATATATATATATATATATATATATATATATATATATACGGAATATATATTATTCTCTCACTTTGAGTGTCTGAAATCACCATATCTTATGTGGTCATAATTGATTTCCAGTCACTTTGTAGTTAATTCAACCGAAATTTAATATAATTGCATGCACACAAAATACTTAATATTGTGCATAAAAATAGTTTGTGGAAAAATTCAATGACCCAAAGTTGATCGACATATGTATTAATTCAATCGCAAATAGAAAGTTTTTTTTTTTAAACACGTCGTCGTCTTTTCCTTTTCTTAATTTTATTGAAGTGTCTTTCTCATTGACAGAGCCATAAATTTTCGATTGGAGAATCCGATCAACACTACTATAAAGATAAAATAATGCGTATAATATTGATTATGCTCATCAAAATTTCACATGATAAAATTGTCAGTATATTTCATTAAATTAAATTGATCGAATAAGTTAACTTTCACTATGTTTTGGTAAAAGTTAATACTTCCTCCGTTACGTGATAATTTGCACATTTTACTTGGCTCACTTAACTTTTTAAAAAAATGAATTTAGTGGTGTTGGTCAAATAAAAGAGCATTTTGAGTGATTTGGTGAGGTTTATAAGGAGGATTTAGTAAGATGAAAAATGAATTTAGTGAAATGTAGGGTAAAAACGTAGACCCAAAATGGATGACAATTTTGAATATAAAAAGATGTTGTGATATATATTAATTTTATGAGTTATTTCTATATTAGGAATTTAGGAGTGTGCGGGTAATCATGAAACGAGAAATTAATTTTAATGTGTGTAATTACAAAAATATCCCTAGTAAATTTACAAAATTAATGGGTGGGGTGAGGTGGCAGTGGGCACTGCCTCCTCTTTGCACTACGTAGCTCTGTCACTGATCATTTTCTCCTTAATTTTGTATGATGTGTCATATTTTTATAAAAATGTCTATTTAAATGTATCCGTTCCGTAATAACTTTCACATGTAGATGAACATACAAATTAAGAAAGTGTAATAATGAGTAAAATTTTCAGGGGTAATTAAGTAAACGGTCTTTACGTAAAACATAAATAAAAGAATTGACTTGTGTGTATGTGTGAGTTAAAATTAATGACATTTTATAAAAGTGTAGTTTATAAAGGATTTTCTATTTTAAGGATGTAAAAGTTATTATGGAACATCGAAACATGAAAGTGCAAAAATTATTGTGGGATGGGGAGTAATAAAATTGAAAATAATTGTTTGCACAATTGCACACAACTTATTTATTTATCATTAGTTCAAATCCAAATTAGTTGAGTATATATAAAATCTTTAATTAACACCATATGTGTGAATTATATATTCTCATATATAACCACTTATAATATGCTTTAAGTGTTGGTCTAGTATGCACTCGAGTGCATGTTATGCACCCTAGTCCATGTTGCACTTTTCAGTTTTACTCAGTGGAGGATCCAGAATTTAGAATTTGGGGTACGAAAGATATTAAGTTTAAAATTGGGGGTACAATTTTGATTATCTATTTTTTTTTGAGACATTATTAATTTTATTTTATTTTTTTACATAAGAAAAAATTAAAAAATAATCAATTTGGGGGTACAACTGTACCCCCAAATTATACGCTGGATCCGCCTCTGGTTTTACTGACTTACACTTTTTGGTAAATGGTGTTGCATTTTTCAATTATTAAACTGTATAATAATATTTTTAGTAATAATTGAAAAGTGCAACATCATTTACCAAAAAATGTAAGTCAGTAAAATTAAAAAATGCAACATGGACTAGGATGCATAACATGCACTCGAGTGCATACTAGACTTTACCTATGCTTAAAGCTTATTATATATATTAAAAGTAATAATTAATAGTTATAAAATGATAATGGATTATAATAATAAAAAAAAGTACTTATAAAATTATAATGAATTATAACAAAGCAAGTCTCTTGTGCATCAGGTAAATCGTGCAATTCAAATATATTTTTACTTTTAAATAATATTGATCAGTTGTTTTCACTAAACAATTAGTGATGGTAAAAATAATTGATATTGTTTAAAATGAACTTAAATTGCATACCAGTACATACAAGATTTTATAATTATAATATAATTAGATCACACACATATGTTTTTTATATACAAAAATGTAAAATAAAATCACCAAAAAAAATATATATATATATATTTAAAACTATGTCGGTCAAACTGTGTTAGCCTTTTAGGGATATTAAAATACTCGTTAATGAGGCGATATACGCACGCACGTCTTGAATGTATGTTTTTGGATATTTTAACAATTTTTTCGCACATTATAATTAATATTTATTCATTTACTAGTTTTCCAGAAATATTCTTTTGAGATTTTTTTATTTATGTTTTAAATTTTTTTTAATCCATTCGTTAAAATTCGTGTTCAATAGTTTTGTGTCGTTAAGTAGGGGACGGATGGAGTAATATTTAATACTGAAAAGTGGTATTTTTAATTACAGTAAAGTGATATTTTTTATTTTTATAAAAATTGTATTTAAAACCTGTGAAAAGTGGTACTCCGTAATATTTATTACCGAAAATTGATAACTATTAGTATTAAAGAAAAATGTAAGTCATGTTATTAAAAAATTGTAATTATTATTAGTGAAAAATGACAATTTCCAAAACTGAAAAGTGGTAATTTGTTTACTGAAAAATTGTAACTGGAAAAAGTGTTATTCTTGTTATTGAAGGGTGATAACTATTATTAGTGAAAAGGGGTAATATTTAAAATACTGAAAAGTGGTAATTTTAATTACTGTAAACTAGTATTTTTTTTTATGACCTCATATCTATGTTAGGTTGATATAACCGCTGCACCAATAGTGCTTTATTGTAAATTTTTACTCTTTCTAATTCTTAAGGATTGACCTATGCATTAGTGTGCACGGTGCACCCTGTGTGCATGAGACAAACTCTTAAATAAATATACGGCATATATCACATATATCCACCAACATTTTCTTCCCTATTCACTTTCTCCCTCTTGCAAAGGTAGCTCACATATACCAAGCTTTATCGAAAAAATGGCAGCAACCCCAAGCAACATTACGCTAAATGTAAGTGCATACAAGTTATACATATGTGGGTGTGTCTTTATATATTTTTTCTTAATTTTTTTTCTTTATATTTACTTAAATTTGTAGGCACTTCCCGTTAATGAGGCGATACACGCACGCACGTACGTCATTTATGTTTTTGGATATTTTAACAAATTGTTCATACATTATAATTAATATTTATTTTAAAATTTTACACATTTACTAGTTTTCCTGAAATATTCTTTTGAGATTTTTTTAATTTATGTTTTTGATGTAGATAAATATGTCGCTCTCTAAGAAGTCGACACGTGGAAACGGGATAAATTATGATAGTTGTGATTAGGTCAATACGTCGAAGAAACAGGATTAATACACCCCTGGGCTTAAGTAGGGAAATTAGAGATATCAGGGTGAGTGGGCCTTTGGCCCATATTTGGAGAAGTTAATAGCCCTGGGGCCTGGAAGGATCCAGCCCAAATATGGAACGTATAGTCCATCTTTCTGAGCCAAGTCAAAAGGAACAGTTCAAAACCCACGAAAGTAGGAGCCGATAAGTTGAAGAACCAAGTCTTCAGGGAGAGAGGCCGGGTCCTTAGGGATTTGAGGCTGGATTTATGGGAATGGGCCGAGAATATAGGGAGAAGAAGTCTTCTCCTCTCCGCAGAGAGGGGCCAGGTATATAAACAAGGTTATTTCCATATTCTTAGTTAAGTTCTTTAACATATATATACTTTACATACTTTTACACGGATTATACACTGATTGGAGGAGAAACTCCATTATATTCGCCGGAATTTCCCTAGATATACAGGGGAATTCCTCGTTGATTTCGCCTACGATTGAATCTGACTTGAGTGTCGGAGCTTCTACGCCGGAGTCCCCCTCCGGCGTACTTTTGCAGGTTATTTTTGGATTTACGAGAAGATCGTCGAGGATAAACTGACAATTTACGCTCGTGATTAATAGTGCTCGCAAAGGAACGGTCGATATCCGAGGGCGTTCTTTTTCGACGCATCAACTGGCGCCGTCTGTGGGAAATTTTTCAAGCTAAGGCGTGAGAAAAGTTCCGTACTTAAATGGGTGGAGGACATGATTCAACGAAGCAGACGAAGGAGAAAGGGGATTCCACTCCTTCTCCTCTTCCTCCGCCTCCTCCAGGGTTTCCCTTAAATCGAAATTTAGGGAAACGACCCGTGGATCATACACCAGAAGACATTCCTCCTCCAGGGTTTCCCTTAAATCGAAATCTAGGGAAACAGTCTGTAGATCATACGTCGGAGGATATCCCTCCTGCTCTGGAGGGAGATGTACCAGGCACCTCGGGAGCTTCCGGGAGTGGAATCAATAGGGATAACCCTAGCGCTCAACCGGAACTCCTGACTGTCTCTCGAGATCAGTTGGATGAAATGATCGCACAATCAGGGGAAAGAATAATTGCGGCTCGAGGACTCCGCCCTCCCGAACCTACTCATAAGGGCACACGCCCAAATCCACCAGAGCAGGTCATTGACTCGGTTCCAGTCCCTTCCAGGAACGAGGATCCCCCTCGAAATCCAGAAGAAAAGGTACCTTCCCAGGCTGAAAGGAGCATCCTGGAAAGACCCCCTCGGAGGGATGTGGAAAGGGTCCTTGGGGATACCACCCTGGATACAGGGATGGGAGAAAGCACGGACGACACGTATCAAGGAGCCGTCAGTGATCAGATACAGGCCTTGCGGAAGGAGATGAGGGATATGCAGAAACATATTACTGACAATGTAAGTAAACCCTCTTATACCACTGGATATCAATTCTCATCTAGTATTTTGCAAGATGAACTGCCCTCTAATTTCAAACCTTTGAACTTTGAATATGATGGCACCACGGACCCGTACGAGCACCTGATGAGGTTTGAGAATGCTGCTCTATTACATCGATATGGAGAGGGCGTTAAGTGCAGAGTGTTCTTGACCACTCTGTCTACGGCTGCACAGCAATGGTTCACTCAACTGGGACCAGACACTGTGCACTCGTGGTCTGAATTCAGCGAATTGTTCCTGCATCAATTCGTCAGCGCTAGGAACAGCCTAGAGCTACCCTTACCTTATTCAACATGCGTCAGGGAGAGCATGAGAGCCTGAGGGCTTTCCTAAAAATATTCAACCAAGCAGCTCTGGAAGTACCTACAGCCTCCTCAGAGGTTAAGATTAACGCCCTTACCAACGGGTTAAGAGATGGAGATCTGTTCACGTCCCTAGCCAAGAAGCCAGTTCGGACTTTTGATGAATTGTTAAGGAGGGCAGAAAAATACCTCACCCTGGAAGAGGTAAGAAAAGCCAAGCGCTCGGAGACCCGCACGATAGTGAGTAATGGAGAAAGGAGGAAGGAAATTCCGCTTAGGAGGCCAAGTCCAGAGAGATATCGGAGCTCCAGAAGATTGGAAAGTGTAAGAAGAGAGGAAGCTGCACCCTGGAACCCCAGGAGAGGGGCAAAGAGATATACCCCTTTGAGGATAGAGCCAGCCGAAGTCCTAGAGGTGGCAGGGGATCATCCGGATATGAAATTCCCCTATTCAAGAAGCAGAGGTCCCCAAAATCCTAAGTCAAACAAATTCTGCAGGTTCCATAACGATTATGGCCACGATACCAACCAATGTTGGCATCTGAAGGATGAGATAGAGAGGATGATTCAGGCAGGTCACCTGAAAGAGTTTATTTTCAGAGACCGACAAGGCCCCAGGGGTCGGAAGAGAAAGGACCCTGAGGGGAAGCAGGAAGATGATAGAAGAGATCAGAGGAAGGGCAATGAGGAGCCACCACCCCCTCCCCAGAAGAGGGGAACTATCCACATGATTATGGGAGGCCCCGCTGATGGGGATTCCTTCAGGCAGAGAAAGCAGAGCGTTCGGTCGCTGAAGAACGAGAGGAATGTAGAGCACCATGAGGTGGGAAAGATGGCAGAAGGTCCGGACATCCATTTCGGGCCAGAAGACGCAGGGGAACCCAGAGAGATTCATAATGACGCATTAGTCATTACTACGGATATAGCGGGATACGATGTAGCAAGGATTTTTGTAGATACTGGAAGCTCTGCCGATATCATGTTTTTGGAGTGCTTTAAAAAGATGGACCTGAATATAAAGCTTAAACCGGTGGAAACCGCTCTTTATGGATTCTCAGGGGGAGCTATTCAACCCCTCGGTTCAGCGTTACTGCAAGTAGGGTTAGGAGTTGCCCCTAACCGTCGAGTACAAGTCATAGAATTCCTGATTGTAGATGTCCCATCTTCCTATAACGTAGTAATGGGAAGGCCAAGCTTGAATATTTTTCAGGCAGTGATCTCCACCTTCCACATGAAGATGAAGTTCCCTGCCTCGGGGGGTGTGGGAGAGATATGTGGCGATCAATATCAGGCAAGGAAGTGTTACGTGGAATCGGTCAAGATAGCGGACAGGGCCGTGTTCAGGGGAATAGAGAGATTTAAGGGCGGAGACCCTGAGCTGAAGAGACAGAAAGTGGGGGAGCTAGTGCAAGAGCAACCCAAAGCTAAAGCAGACGAGGAGTTAATGAGCATCGAGCTCTACCCAGGAAAGGAGGGATTTACAACCAGGATAGGTACGAATATGAACCCTGAGCTCCAGAGAAAGATGATACTCACCCTCCAGGAGAATGCAGACATCTTCGCATTCACGGCGACGGATATGACGGGTATCCCTCCAGAAATAGCAGTACACCACCTGAATGTGGATCCCAAAGCTAGGCCCGTGAAACAGAAGTTGAGGAACTTCGGCAAAGATAAGAACCTCATTGTAAAAGAGGAAATCGACAAATTGTTGAATGCAGGGCACGTGAAGAGAGTGCAGTTCCCTGAGTGGCTCTCGAATGCAGTGCTGGTATCTAAGGGAGCCGGCAAATGGAGGATGTGCATCGACTTCAGAGACTTGAACAAAGCTTGCCCTAAAGATCACTATCCCCTGCCTAGGATTGATCAATTGGTGGATGCCACATCCGGGTTCGAATTGCTCAGCATGATGGATGCTTATCAGGGGTACCATCAAATCCAGTTGAACCCCCTCGATATACCCAAGGTATGCTTTATTGCAACGTGTGGCACTTTTGGTTATGTACGTATGCCGTTCGGACTAATAAATGCAGGAGCCACCTATCAAAGGATGGTAGACTCGGTTTTCCGAGGTCAGATAGGGAGAAATATGGAGGTTTATGTAGACGACATGCTAGCTAAAAGCATCAAAGCAGAGGAACACATTGATGACCTGAAGGAAATATTTCAGGTAATTAGAGAGAACGGTATCAAACTTAACCCCGCTAAATGTTCCTTTGGAGTAGGTTCAGGGAAATTTCTCGGATATATGGTGACGCAAAGAGGAATAGAGGTTAACCCTGCCAAGGTAAAAGCGGTCCTTGACATGCAACCCCCTCGAAACCTGAAGGAGTTGCAGACTTTGAACGGCAGGATCGCAGCCCTTAGCAGATTTATAGCAAAATCAGCGGAAAAGAGCCATCACTTCTTCAGAACACTAAGGAAGGGCTCAAGATTCGAATGGGATGAACAATGCCAGAAGGCTTTTGAGGAATTGAAGCTCCATCTAGAACAACTCCCGAAGTTAACCAAGCCCACTTAGGGAGATGTTCTACTCCTATACCTCTCAGTAGGGGAACATTCTCTGAGTACTGCCTTGATGAAAGAGGAAGGTTCCATACAACAGCCCATATATTATGTGAGCAAGGTCATCCAAGGAGCGGAAGCAAGGTATTCAGAGGTGGAGAAGGCAGCCCTGGCAGTGGTGGTAACAACTAGGAGATTACGCCCTTACTTCCTATCTTATAAAGTGATGGTGCGGACTAACTTCCCATTGAAGCAGACACTGGGAAGAGCAGATTTATCAGGAAGAATGGTCAGGTGGGCAGTGGAATTGCAGGAATATGATATTGACTATGAACCAAGGAGAGCCATCAAAGCTCAAGCGTTAGCAGACTTTATTCAAGAGTCTACCAGAGTGGAAGAAGAACAGGGATGGAAGGTATACGTGGATGGCTCAGCATCCGCCTTGGGATGCGGAGCAGGGATAGTGCTGATTGACCCTGATGGCCAAGAAGTACAGATCGCTGTTAAATTCCGGTTCTCAACCTCAAACAATGGTGCAGAATATGAGGCCTTGATTAGAGGGGCTAACATGGCAGCAGAGTTAGGGGCGCAGAAAGTCACCCTGTACTCCGATTCGCAGCTGGTAGTACAACAGGTCATGGGGGAGTACCTCGCCAAAGATGAGAGAATGATCGCTTATCTAGAGGAAGTAAAGAAATTAAAAAATAAATTTCATACTTTTGAAGTAGTACAGGTATCCAGAGAAGAGAATGTGAAAGCAGATGGACTGTCCAAACTAGCTAGTTCCACTGAATTCGAAGGAGACGGAAAGGTAACCCTGTTAGTAGCTGATCAAGTAGCTACGGAAACCCTGATTGGAGAGATAACCGCAGGGGATGATTGGAGGAAAGAAATATGGGAAGAATTGAACAGGGGTCCAATAACCCCAATGTCCAGAGAGGCCAAAGCGTGGAGAAGGAAGTATTGCATCCTAGGAGGCCAATTGTACAAGAGGTCCTTCACTCAACCTTATTTGAAGTGTCTTTCAAGAAGAGAAGCAGAGCTAGTGATCAAGGACATCCATGAAGGTTGCGCATCCAGCCATGAGGGTTACGAGACCATGGTGAAGAAAGTATTTAGGGCAGGTTTCTATTGGCCTAACATAATCAGGGATGCTAGAGAATATGTGAAGAAGTGTGAGAAGTGTCAGAAGAATGGACCTCTAATACGAGTACCAGCAGAGGAAATGGGGGCTATGTATTCGCCCTGTCCCTTCGCCAAATGGGGAATAGATCTGGTGGGACCCTTCCCCTTGGCACAAGGAGGGAGAAATTTTTTGATAGTAGCCGTAGATTATTTCAGTAAATGGGTAGAGGCTGTGCCCTTAGCCAAAATTGAAGAAGACAATGTAATTCTTTTCCTTGCTAGACATATTTGTTGCAGGTTTGGAGTACCCAGAATCTTGGTTTCCGACAACGGAACGCAATTCAATGGAGAGAAAGTAAGGAGATGGTGCGAGAGATGGAACATTACACAGAGGTTTACTTCAGTAGCCCATCCACAAGCTAATGGGCAGGTGGAAGTTACAAACAGAATCTTAGTGGATGGTATTCGGACGCGATTGGAAGAGGTAGGAGGGAAATGGGTGAAGGAGTTAGACAACGTTCTCTGGTCCTACAGGACCAGCCCTAAAACAGCTACGGGCGAATCTCCCTTCTACTTGGTATATGGGGCAGCGACAGTGATACCTCCTGAAGCCAGACTCAAATTGCACCGGATCGCCTATTTTGAAGAAAAAAGAAATGAAGAATTGATGAGAGAGGCGCTAGACCTGGTAGATGAAGAGAGGGAGATGGCAAGATTAAAAGCAGAGAGGTACAAGAGTCGGATCAAGGCAGCATATGATCGCAGGGTAATCCCTCGTTCCTTTAAAGTCGGAGATTTAGTCCTTCGGAGAGCAGATGCCTTGAAGAACACTGGGAAGATGGAACCCAATTGGGAAGGCCCGTACAGGGTGATACAGGTACTAAAAGGCGGAGCATACAAGCTCCAAGACATGACAGGGAAAGAGATACTAAGGCCATGGAACGTGTGCCACTTGAAGAGGTTTTATGTTTGAGGAAGGTGTTATTCCCCTACTTCCTCTCTCTTTATGAACACTTTTGAACGTTTATTTCTTATTCGAATAATTGCTTCACCGGCACTCTTTTTCCCTCTACGTGGGTTTCCCTTTGGGGTTTTACCACGGAGAGGTTTTTAATGAGGCCGGCATAGGTTCCCCTTATCTGCCTATGTTGATAAACACTTTTGATCAATGGAGCACCAGTTTTGATAAAATTTCAGCTAAATGCATGTTAATACTATGATGAGATGACTCTTGTATGCTGATTTTATGATGGAAGGTTGCTCATATGTTAATACCGTGTTAAGATAACTGTTAAGGGCCTGCATAATGAGTGTTGGAGTAACGAATATGTGTTGAAAACTGAAATGTACTATGATAGGGACATTGCAAGATAGAGATATTTACACCAACTCATAAATGCCCGAATAGAGAATACCTAGGAAAAATTCCTAAAGTTTCTATTCACGACAGCCTCTAAAGCTAGGGGGAGTAGGGGATACAGCAGCGGAAAACATGATTAACTCGTCGATAAACCCTATCCCTAGCGACTAAACAAACTCTTACGAGTATAAACAAACTCTTACGAGTATAAACAAACTCTTACGAGTATAAACCAACTCTTACGAGTATAAACCAACTCTTACGAGTATAAACCAACTCTTACGAGTATAAACTAACTCTTACGAGTATAAACCAACTTTTACAAGTATAAACTAACTCTTACGAGTATAAACAACTCTTACGAGTATAAACTAACTCTTACGAGTATAAACTAACTCTCACGAGTATAAACAACTTAAGGGAAAGTATAATCCCTACAAATTCTAACTTTTGGGAGAGTATAAACCCTAAACATTCTAAACTTCAGGGAGAGTATAATCCCTAAGAACTCTTACGAGTATAAACTAACTCTTACGAGTATAAACCAACTCTTACGAGTATAAACCAACTCTTACGAGTATAAACTAACTCTTACGAGTATAAACTAACTCTTACGAGTATAAACCAACTCTTACGAGTATAAACAACTCTTATGAGTATAAACAACTCTCACGAGTATAAACAACTTAAGGGAGAGTATAATCCCTACGAATTCTGACCTAGGGGAGAGGACAATCCCTAAAACTCTAGTGTTAAGAGAAAGACTGGAAACATTAGCGAATCACCAAGTAAGTACAGGGATATCAACCCTATCTCCTCATTAAGGTTTCCCTAGGAGCTTTAGAGCCTTTACGTGTCAAGAAAACGCTGAAAACATGCTAGATTCATAAGCAAGACGGATATTACGTTACACATCTAATAACATAGTCAGATATATATATATATATATGCATGCCAAGTGATAAATGTGCAGGTACGATATTAAGCGGAAGAAAAGCAGAAATATTCAAGACTTAAGGCACCATGCCTAAGCCCCCCACAGAAAAACCCCGGAGTGTGGAGTCTCCGGAAAATACCAAAAGGAGGCCTTAAAGGCCTTAACAAAATAAAAAGTGTTTTAATAGTACCAAAGTGTTATCAGAGAATCAAAGTTATGAAGAGAGGGTAACATCATTCTTCCCCTCGGAACCTTCTCCTGCCTCCTCAGCTCGCCCACTGGAATCGCCTCCCTCTGCCTTTTCCATCAAAGCACCCGCTGCCACGGTAGCCACTGGGGTGGGGTTTTCCACATGGATAGGGAAAGCCATATCCTTCGCCGGCGTAAGATCATCTAATTTCAGGGAAGCATCCTTCAGCTCCAAGATCGCCTTCCTCATCCCAGGTAACCACCAGGGAGTATTGATGTCTTCTTTAGCATCTCCAGGGAACTTAGGGGGAGTGTCCAGTTCATCTAACCGGAGGGCACGGGTATACTGACCATTAAATCCCGGAGCGGAATGTTCAGCCACAGCGTTGGAAAATCCATGATCAATGAAATGTGGGATATATGCGCCCATCGCTCCCAAAAAGCTGCTACTCTGAAGAAAGGCCTCCAGCCACTCCTGATGCAAGGTACCTAGAAATTTTTGACCTGCGGCAGAGGTAAACAGGGAGTCTAGGCACAAATTCATACCAGCTTGAGGAAGAGTGACTTCCAGCTGTTCCACCCGCTTACCGAACTCTTGCTTCAACGAAGAAATCTCCCCCGAGAGCGTTGTTTGGAGTACTTTACACCTCTGATTAGCATCATGTAACTCTGCTTCGAGAATATCCTTCTTCACCTTCTCCAACTCTACCTGGCTGTGGAGGTCATCCACCAGCTGGAGGGACTGAAGGGCTCGTTCAGACACATTGGAGAACAGGAGGCCAAACTACACAATTAATTATCTAAAGAAGTAAGACAAGTACGCTCTTTCTTATTAAAATTACTTAGAAATGTGTTTACACGAAGGGAATACCTGGGTAAAGCTATGAGCGGCATGCACCACCCGCTCCCCGAAGGACAGAGCATTGAGGGCCTCCGTGGCAGGAGTCGGAGTGTAACGTTCTATAAAAGCCAAGAGATGGTCAACATTAATCTCATCTGGAGCATCGGAAGTGACGTTAGGACGGGAAGATTTGGTCTTGGACTTCTTTTTCTTGGAAGCATCGGAGACAGGAGGCAAAGTGGAAACCATGGCCTTTTCAGTAGAGGAACGAGTACGCTTAGCAACAGACCCAGTAGCAGGTGCCACTGGGGAAGGAGGAATCTGGGCTTTCGAAGAACTTTCAGGGGCCGGAGACTTATTAACCATTGAGAGAGGGGCGGCATCACGCGAAATCTGAGTTAACCAACTCATAGCTGCACAAAGAAATATGAAACGACATTAAATAAACAAGGCATCTCCAATTCGGAAGACACTACTCAGGAAAGGAAATGGTATTACCATCATCGGGACCTAAAGGGTAATCGGAGCGACCAAAACCAAAATGAGAGAGAGCTCTAGGATTTTTACAGATACCCATTACATCAAAAAAGCCATGAACAGAGACATGATCGTTTAAGTGGTTCATCACATCCAGGTTTAAAGAAGAACAAATTGAAAGAGGAGGACGGGGTACTCCAGGATTCTCATAAATCCATCCCTCATGAGGAAATTCCCAAGGAAGAGGATTTGTAACAAAGAAATAGTAGTCTTTCCAGTCCTGGACTCCCTCATGGAGCTTTTCCATGAACTTGCCGGTCCTGGAGGTACGACCACTAGCATAAAAGAATCCGTCTGCGAACTTGCATACGTACTGGGTAAGAAAGAGTTGAGCCGAAGGATCCCCACCATTTCCCTTCATTAGGATATAAAAACCTAACATCGCACGTATGGCATTGGGAGTAAATTGGTTCAAAGGTATACGGAGATAAGTGGAAATTTCACAAAGGTAAGGATGGATTGGGAAACGAAGACCCGCTTTTAGTTGAGCCTCCCAAAAGGCTAAGGTATTATGACCTGGAAAGTTAGGACGCTCTTTCTCATGAGCAGCCCTAACGGAATAATCACCGGGAAAAATCCCTGAACGAAGAAAAGCGGCTACGCGCTCGGGAGTGAGAATCGAAGGACCAGAAATTTTGTCCTCCAAAGCCTGATCAGTTACGGGAAATAGGGGAAGCGAATCGGAAGTAGAACTCTCCATGGAAATGGAGTCTGAAGAGGATGACATGCGGATATTGTAAATGAGAGAAGAAAGGAAGGAATAGATACCTGGAGAAAGTCGGTTTTAAGAATGGTGACGGAACGGCCGCTGAACGTGCTTAGAGGAGTTAAGTTCGCAGAAGTAGAAACGAAGATGAAGAATGGATGAGTTTGAAAGAAGGAAAGGGGGATTTTCGGTGGAAAAAAAGGGATTTTGAATAATTACGCTGGAAAGAGAAAGGAGAAACCCAAGGAGAATTAAATGTTCCCCCCAATCAAAAGGCGCGTGAAGTGAAAACGGCGGCCTGATGTTGGATTAGGAAGGAACGCGTGAATACGGGATTCGAGGGCAAAGTTGCGTGTAGAAGTGCAAAAGCCCTGACGCTTTCTGAGGGTAATTATTGCGAAGGGAATCAAATCGATAAGATATTGTGAAGGGTATTTCAAGTTTTAGGAATAAAATATTTCTTTGGTATTTATCCCAGGGTTATTGTTTTCCTACTCTCCTAAAAATTATTCCTTTTATGAGAGTAGGGGGGAGTGGTTGATGTAGATAAATATGTCGCTCTCTGAGAAGTCGACACGTGGAAACGGGATAAATTATGATAGTTGTGATTAGGTCAATACGTCGAAGAAACAGGATTAATACACCCCTGGGCTTAAGTAGGGAAATTAGAGATATCAGGGTGAGTGGGCCTTTGGCCCATATTTGGAGAAGTTAATAGCCCTGGGGCCTGGAAGGATCCAGCCCAAATATGGAACGTATAGTCCATCTTTCTGAGCCAAGTCAAAAGGAACAGTTCAAAACCCACGAAAGTAGGAGCCGATAAGTTGAAGAACCAAATCTTCAGGGAGAGAGGCCGGGTCCTTAGGGATTTGAGGCTGGATTTATGGGAATGGGCCGAGAATATAGGGAGAAGAAGTCTTCTCCTCTCCGCAGAGAGGGGCCAGGTATATAAACAAGGTTATTTCCATATTCTTAGTTAAGTTCTTTAACATATACATACTTTACATACTTTTACACGGATTATACACTGATTGGAGGAGAAACTCCATTATATTCGCCGGAATTTCCCTAGATATACAGGGGAATTCCTCGTTGATTTCGCCTACGATTGAATCTGACTTGAGCGTCGGAGCTTCTACGCCGGAGTCCCCCTCCGGCGTACTTTTGCAGGTTATTTTTGGATTTACGAGAAGATCGTCGAGGATAAACTGACAATTTACGCTCGTGATTAATAGTGCTCGCAAAGGAACGGTCGATATCCGAGGGCGTTCTTTTTCGACGCATCAGTTTTTAAACTTATTTATAAATAATCCATAATACTTAGGTTTTGAGTCTAGCTCTTAATCAAGAAATTAATATCTCTGAATTGACATTTTGTACTTTTAAATTTATATAAATGACTTTTTTATTTACGCTTACTTATATATCATACTCCATTTAGATATTATCTAAATCTTATTTACTACTTTTAAATTTGTTGATTTTTTTTTAAATTAAAATTTCAATGTATATGCGCACACATATATAATTTTCTTGTTTTTATTTTAGATCTAAATAAATTTCAGTTATTTATATAATATTTTTAGACTTTAAACTTTTAAAAGCAATTTAATTTTTATAAATATTGAACAAATTCTATATATTATTTTTTAAATTTTATGTATAGTAGAATTTCATAATTGTTTAACATATATATATAATCTTACTCCGCCATATCTTATGTGATCAAATTGATTTCCAGTCAATTGTGCAAACAATTCCTCTCAACTTCTCTCTAGAAGTTTTGCCTTCCTAAAATTTTTTAGTAAACTTTCTTCCGCCGGCAACGGTTCACCTCCCTTCCCTTCCTTTTCAAATTTGGCCTATTAGCTTTTCTTGATTGTGTTGATACTTTCTGTACAACCCATTTCTTGGATATTGAGTTAATTGTAATCATTAGATTTGGCAAGATTTTGGCTTCTGAGGAGTGCCTTCTACGCGCGTGAATATTGGGGCAGACCTTTCGTGTGGTTTGTTCTTGGAAACAAATGATGAGGAGCTTTGTTCTAATTGGACGAAGCATTTTTGGGGGTTTTTTTTCTGATATTACAACCGGTTTTTAGTGGAATTGGGGCAGTGGTTTTGCGAAACCCAGCAAATATTGGGAGCGCCTCTCCGCCTATTTATACCCCCACAATCGCCTCTAACTTCTCATCTTCCCCATTATCTCTCTCTTGTTTCTTCTATTTCTCTCTTTCTTCTGAAATGGCAGAAAACCTTAATGAAATGATGGAGAGCTTTCGTATTTCCACCAAAGAAATTACCCACATTGTTGCCCAAAGGAATGAGCTAGCTATCCCAAAAAATACACTGGCCATGAGGTTCGTTGCTCGGAGGACTTTTAATGCGACGGAGCTAAAAGAATTACTGATTCGCACTTGGAGGTTGAGGATGCCATTCCAAGTGTCGAGTGTGGGGGATGGTCTTTTCCTTCTCACTTTTGGGGCTGCCTCTGAGCTCAAATCGGTCCTTTCTGGTCAGCCGTGGAATCTTCGTAAGTCATTAATGGCTATGAAGCTTTTGCATGGTGATGAAAAACTGTCCCAGTTGCAAATCAGGTATGTTCCCTTTTGGATTCAAGTCCATGGCATTCAGCTCTATGCTATGAGTACGATTTTGGGCTTGAAGATTGGGAGTATAGTTGGGGAAGTCCTGGAAGTAGATGCGAAGGACGATGAAGTAGCTTGGGGGGAGTGCCTTCGGATTCGGGTTCTGATGGATATTACCCATCCGTTATGTCGTTTTTTCTATATTACGGTGGAGGAGGAGCCGGTCACGGCGGTGTTTCGCTATGAGAGGTTATCGGGTTTCTGTACTCTTTGTGGCCGGTTACAACACTCGGAGAATGATTGCCCACTTGGTCTTGGTAAGAATGAGGATTGGCTCAAAAAATACAGATTTTTCCCTGCATGGCTGCAGGCTGACAAGAAGAAGAGCCCTTCGGTGGAAGATCTGGAAAAGTTTTTTGAGCTCCTAAAGTTTGGGGCGGGAGAGCAGGCTACATTACAAGAAAGGGCTACGGATCAAGCCAGGAGGTTGGAAAAAGGTAAAGGGGTTGTTATTGAAGGAAACTCTACTGATCAGGCTCCTGTGGGGGTGTTGCAAAGGAAAGTGGTGAATCGGTTTGATGAACTTATGGCAAGAATTGAGGCTGAGCATCAGGAAAATCGAGGTATGGATGAAGCTATTAGTGGACGGCTGGACCCTCGTACAGGTAAAACACTTACTCCTCTTTCTTTTATGGTTCCTGATGGGTTTCAACATTGCTATGTAAAGGAGCCGTTAACGGGTGTGGAGAATGGTAAGGATTATCGTGTAGTGCATTTTGTTGGCAAAGATCTTAACTCTACTGATTATACTTCGTATGTGGAAATCTTGCATGAGGGTGAAGCCCATTTTGTTCCAGTTTATGAAAGAAATGGACAGATTCAACATGCATTACCAACTACTGATGGAGAGTTTCAGGACAAAGAAATGGCGGATGATATGGTTTCTGTGCAGAGCTGTGTGTTACCGTGCAAAAAAAGGACTTGACGTGATGAGCCGGGAGAGGTGATGGGCTTTTGGAGTGGGGATAAAGGATGGTCGGAAGGGGAGATTGTTCGGCAGGCTGAAGGAATGTTTAAAAAAGCAAGAAGCATGGTTGAGGCTTACGGCACGGCCGTTGAGCTTCAAGGTTCGGCGGAGGTTGAGGTAACTCAACCCCGCCATGGGGAATGAACATTGTATGTTGGAATGCTCGAGGAGTTAGTGGAACTCGAGCATTCAATTACCTTAGTAGATTAGTTTTTAATTATCGTCCGTCTGTTTTATTTCTGTCTGAAACTAGATGTTCATCGGTTCGTACTGATGTTTTGAAAACTTCCCTCGGGTTTGACTCTTGTTTTAATGTAAAAGGGAAAGGAAATTCTGGTGGCTTGATGTTGTTTTGGTGTAATATTGATCTTCCTATTATCTCATACTCTACTGCCCATATTGACTGTTTGATAAGTAATAATGTGGCTACATGGAGATTTACTGGGTTTCATGGATGTCCATATATGCAAGGGCGTAGAGTAGTTTGGGAACTTCTGAAACGACTTAAGAATTACACTTCGTTTGGGACAAATGCTTGGCTTGTGGGGGGGGGGGGGGATTTTAATGAAACACTTTATCACTATGAGAAGAAGGGCGGAAATCGGAAATCTTTGTCTCAAACTATGCAATTTCAAGATGCCTTGACACATAATGATTTGCGCAGTTTGCGAACTTCTGGACCTAAATACACATGGATTAATAAAAGGAAATGAACGAAGTTTATTGCTGAAAAACTCGACAGATTTGTAGCCACATTTGATTGGGTTCGTTTGTTTCAAGCTTATGAGTGTACAAATTTGGATTTTATGGGTTCGGACCATAGACCTATTATGATTTCATGTGTTCCCAGAAGTCGATCATTTGAGGGGAGGAAGCAAAAAACTTTCAGGTTTGAAAATCATTGGGTGAAGGAACCGGAATTTAAGCGCATGATCAAACAAGTTTGGGTTCGTAAGGATAGAAATCTAAATCTGAGCAATACACTCACTCAATGTGGAAAAACTATAAAGCAATGGGCAGTCAAGCAAGGGGGCACATTGAAGGAAAGGATTACCAATGTACAGAATTTACTTAACTCAGAACTCAACAAAGAAGATGACCTGCCCAATTTTCAACAGGTTCAGAAGCATGAAAAGGATCTTGAAAGGTTGTTTTCTCAAGAAGAGTGGTATTGGAAACAACGATCTCGTATTACATGGCTCAAAGAGGGGGATAGAAATACAAAGTTTTTTCATATGAGGGCTAATCAACGAAGAGGGGTCAATAGGGTTGAGAAAATCCAGAATAAGGATGGGGCTTGGATTGTGTCTGCTGAACAAATTCCAAAGGTCTTTGCTGAGTATTTTCAAGGGATCTTCTTCTCACAAAACCCTACTCCAGATATGATTGATAGGGCTACAAGGGATATTCATATGCATCTTTCTGAAGATCAAATTGAAGAATTGGCCATTCCATTTACGAGAGCAGAAGTTGATGGTGCATTGAAGGATCTTAATCCTTGGAAAGCTGCTGGGCCTGATGGTTTTCCTGCTTCATTTTACCAGACTAGTTGGGAGACTATTGGGGAGGATATTGCTAGTCACATTTTGAGTGTTTTGAATGATGGTGAGCCATTGGAGTCGTGGAATAATACTACGATTGTGATGATCCCCAAAATCAAGAAGCCTACACAAGTTACTCATTTTAGGCCTATTAGCTTGTGCAATGTTTGCTACAGGCTGCTCTCAAGGGTCATTACTAATAGGCTCAAGTCCTGTATGAATGACATTATTGATCCTCATCAAAGTGCTTTTATTCCGGGGAGGTTAATTTCGGATAATATCTTGATCGCCTTTGAAAGTATGCATTGGCTTCGATTGTCTAAAAGTAAAAAGGGATATGCGGCGCTTAAACTTGACATGAGTAAGGCATATGATAGGGTTGAATGGGCTTTCTTATTAGGAGTCTTGAAGAGATTGGGTTTTTCACAGAAATGGGTATCTCTTATTCATCAATGCATCTCTTCGGTGACTTATTCCATTTGTGTTAATGGTACTCTTTCGGGTTCCTTCAAACCATCTAGAGGCCTTCGTCAAGGTGATCCACTTTCTCCATTTTTGTTTGTCATGTGTGCGCAGAGTTTGTCTTCACTATTACTGAAGGCAGTTACGGATAAGCAATTTTCTGGTATCAAAGTAGCAAAGGATGCACCAGTGATATCCCATCTCTTCTTCGCAGATGATAGTCTGATTTTTATGAAGGCTGAGAAGGGTGAATGTCAGGCATTGAAGAACTGTTTGCAAATTTATGAAGCAGCTTCGGGGCAAATTATTAACTTTGATAAATCTGTTATTTCCTTCAGTCCCAAGACGGCTTTGGATAATAGAGAACACGTCATGAATATTCTCCAAGTTAGATCGGCATCGGGCTATGATATTTACCTAGGACTACCTACCATTTCTGTTCAGGCCAAAAGACATCAATTTGGATATCTTGTGGATCGGGTAAGGCAGCGTATAAATTCATGGAGCCACAAGAACTTTTCTGATGGTGGTAAAGAGGTTCTTATTAAATCAGTACTTCAAGCTTTGCCTTCTTATGCTATGTCTTGCTTTCGAATTCCTGTCTCAATTTGTGCGGATATTGAGAGATTAATTGCTCGTTTCTGGTGGGGATCTTCGCAAGAGAGCACCAAAGTACATTGGACAAAATGGCAGGTAATGTGTAGACCACGAGAGGATGGAGGACTCAATTTTCGAAGTATGGTATCTTTCAATAGAGCGCTGTTGGCAAAACAAGTGTGGAGGATAATGCAACAGCCTGACTCTATGGTGAGCCGAGTCTTTAAAGCTAGGTACTTCAAGGATACACATGTTATGTATGCAGGGCTGGGATCGAATCCCTCTTTCATCTAGAGATCATTATTATGGAGCAGGGATATTGTGGAGTATGGAACCAGATGGAAAGTTGGAAATGGTGAGTCGATTCACATTTTTAAAGACAGATGGATTCAAGGAGGAGCTGAGGGTAGGATCTTTTCTCGTATTGCAAGTGCATCTTGTGTTTCTCGGTTTTTGGATCCGCAATATGGATGGAATGGTGAGTTGCTATGTCAAGCGTTTCTTCCAATTGAGGTAGAAGCTATCCGAAGGGTTCCGTTATTAGGGAGACAACAAAACGATCAAAGATACTGGCCTTCTTCCTCTTCGGGGTGTTATTCAGTTGCATCGGGGTATATCCTTGCCATGGAAATTGTTGATACTCAGCGCAAAGGACTTCAAGCTGGACCGTCTACGCGTAGTGGGCACCAAAGATTGCTTCAACAAATATGGAAGCTGAAAGTTCCACCAAAAGTTTGAATTTTTGGGTGGAAATTGTTCCATGGTTTTTTGGCTACAGAAGGTAATCTTAATTCTCATCATGTACCCATTAATAGTTTTTGTTCTTGTTGTGGTGCTCCTGTGGCCGATACTTTGCATGTTTTATTTCAATGTGTCTTTGTTCGGAAAGTTTGGAAAGAGCAAGGCTTGTGGGTATTGTTGAAAGAGTTTGCCAAAGGAACTTTGATTCAATTACTGGAAGCTCTGGTGGGATTGTCAATTGATAAAAAAGTATTTTCCACCGTAATAGTTATAGCCTGGGCGATTTGGAAGGATAGATGTAAATGGCTACATCTGGAAGACTTGGCCTTACGTAAAGATTGGAAACCTGGGGTGCTTAAAGTTCAATGGGCCATTGATTATTGGTATGATTATCTTAATATTAATTCCATTGCAGATCAAAATTGTGTGGGCAAGGGTTATAAATCAAGAGGAGGTGGATATAGTAAGGACAATTACAGCCTTTATGTGGATGCAGCGTTCAATTTGCCATTGAATTTTTTTGCCACAGGCTTTGCTTTGGTCGATGATGAGGATAAACTGATCCGTGTAGGTGGTGAGAGAATTTTAAATCCTGGTTCTGTTGTGTCTGCTGAATTAATTGCAGCAGATTTAGGCCTACAGAAGTGTCAAAACAGTGAAAGGCGGGTGTCAAACCTCTATATGGATTCAAAAATTGCAATCAAGGCCTTGACTCAAGTAAACAATCTGGACGGTCTGGAAAAGGAAATGGTTTTAAGAATAAGATGAAGATTGGGTTCAGACTTGAATTGGAGCTGTGATCATGTCCCAAGAGAAGAAAATAGAGTTGCACATGCAATGGCACAACTCACCTGGAATGTTTCAACTCCTTACGATTGGATTGAAAATGATATTTCTCAGAATATTAGGGTACTTTATAATGTGTAATCTGTTTACCCTAGTATTTCAAAAAAAAAAAAAGAAAAAATTGATTTCCAGTCACTTTGGAGTACCAATTCAAACGAAATTTAATATAATTGCATGCACACAAAATACTTAATTAGTATTGTGCATAAAAATATTAATGCACATATGTATTTCAATTTTCAATATAATTAAGTTTGATGTTATATAATTAATCTTTCTAATATCCTTTTTTATTTCTTTCGGGTACTCATTGACTTATAAAAATTGTGAAATATTTAACTATTTAGAGTTTGAGAATATGTGTATTTGTTCTTATTAAGTTGTAATAAAATGGAAAATAATTGTTTGCCGGCCAGTAAAATAAAGCTAATAATGTGTGCACACTGCACACAACGTAGAAATCCAAATTATGTGATTATTATCTTTTAACCACTTAATTTATTTAATATTGTAAATTATTTTCTTTAATTATAGGTTGGTAGCGCAGAGCGAAAATACTGGAGTATGTAGTATCACCATTTGATAAAAATGCGAAACTGAAAATGGATGCAAGAGAAATTAATTTGGGGGTTCGAAAGGAGAATTGATTTTTTTATGGGAGGAATTTACCCTAGTTTGGATAATCCAAATGACGTACTTTCTCCCTTTTTTAATAAACGATCGTTTTAGTTTCTTATATATAAATAACTGTAAGACCCGCGTTTTACGCGGGAATTGAAATAAATTTATAATATATTTTAAATTTATTAATTAAAAAATATCTTTGGAACATGTATACTTTTGTAAAAATTTTATTCCATTAAAAAAAATATTATAGCAATATAAATGAAATCATATATATAAAAAATAGAATAGAAAATTATAATCTTATTAATAAAAATCAATACATATTTTTTGTTAAATTGCATGTGATTGGATGCAATGATTTTGTGTCGTATTTTTTTTTTTTTTTTTTTTTTGAGAACATCATATTTTGATCATTAGATATCTATTTAAATGACATGTGTTTGACATTATGATATTAATGGTACTACAACCCTATTTTAAATAAATTAAATATAGCCAACAAAGAAATAAAAAAGAAACCTAACATTTCACATGTTTATTGTACTGTTGTGTTTTAAAGCAAAAGAAATAAAATTAAACATCAATTCAATTTAGTAATTCTAAAGTTAATCAATGTTTATATCTAAACAGATTGAGAAACAATTCATAAACCATCTCCGCAACAAAATTACCAATTTACTTCTTCCGTCCATGGTGTTGAAATAATTTCTCTTTCGCTTAATCTTCAGAGGAATCATACTTATGAATTTAAATAAAATTTCACAATAACAAAAAAAAAAAAAAAACACAATACAATCGACATCCAACAATTTACCCAACCCGCCTCAAAGCCCAAATCCTAACATAGAAGAAACAATAATTCAAATTAAGAAAAAAAAAAGTAATTTATTCAATTTTCGCACAATTTTATCTTTGAGATAATTAATTTGTCTCCCAATGAACTTCTCAAGAATTTAATCCGGACTCCAATCTGCTCAGAAAATTGACACAAAAAAGCATTGCACACTACAATTCAATAAGAATTTCAAGACTATAAAATAAAAATACACCTAAATTGTGGATGATTGAACCGTACATTATTTCAGTTTCAGAAAACAAAAAATAATTTTCAGGATTAGTTGAAATCAAAATATAAGACCATTTTTTATTAGGTAAAATAATAAGCACCAAATTAAATAATAAAAATAGGGAGTCAAAAGAGGTAAGAAAGTAAGTGTGAAATTAAAAATCGAGAAATACAATACTTGTGAAATTTAGAGATTTTTTCTAAGCAAATGAACTAAGATATTTTTATTTCATTTTTCAATATCTACGGATCTACCTATTAAAAAACTTAATAAAACATGAATCATAAATATTATATAAATATTGAAAAGATATATGACAGATTTTTTAATACATAACAGTACTTTGAAAACTGATCTTCAGAATGTAATAAAAATAGGAGAATTTTTCGTTTTAGTTATAGGTGCGGTTGCAACCCGCACTTATTAAAAAGGTCAAAGTGCTTGTTAGACGTATTTAGTAATAACTATATATAAATATTATTTAAAATGACATAAAACATGACTTCATACATACATGAAAGAAAATAAGTTATTATTCTTCCGTAAAATGAAATAAAATAATTGAAGCATTTATTCAAATGTACCAAAACGTACGCGTGTGTATAGTCCTGATAAATTCAACACAAAATGTACCTATTAAAATATTATAGTTGTAATAAGATTTAAAAATTAATAAATTACACATGTTAAATTTTCTATAACATCATAATGATATATTTTTTGTTATTGCCTTCTTTAAATTTTGCTAATCAAATTTAATTATTAATTTTTTAGTAAAAAAATATGTCATAATTAATAAATTAGTTAAGGTTATTAATTAACTCATTAATTTGTAAAATTAAATACTCATTTGGTCAACACAAATTAATTATTTCCTTAATTTGAGCATTTTTTAATTCTACTTGACTAAATTTAAGGAGAATCCCAAATTATAGAAAATTATCTAATTAGCCGAATTTATAGTTTTATCCTTTATAACATAATTATAAATGTTGTTAAATTAATTCTCTACCCACATTAATTCTTAAATTAAGGAATTTTATTAAACAGAGTGACAATTACGTTTTAGTTTGAAATGTTGTTTTATGGTCAAATTTACCATGTTAAAGTCATGTAATTATTTCCAAAATATATTCATATATGATATTTAAATTTTTTATTAATTTGATTTTAAATTATACCAATTTCGTGTAATTTATTACTCTATTTTATAAATATAATATTTCACAAATATATAAAACTCTAATTTATTGTGTAATAAATTATACTACTAATTAGAACTTAATTAATGTATTTTTCTACAAATTATACATTTAATACTCTGTAAATTTATACACCATAATTTATTTAAATAATTATATATAAATAGTCTAAGTATATAAATATATGAGTCATTCTAATATTTTTATTTTAGTAGGTTTAATATTATATTCATTGCAGACTTGAAATACTATAATTAGAAGTAAACTAATCTCAAAATTAAATGGAATTCAACGAAGTAATGCAAAAAATAAAAATAAATCTCGCCATCCTTGGCAAAATAATAAACACGATTTCATATTTTCCATTCCATCTAACAAAATTCTTTTTATCGATGTAGATGAATGAAGAAGCAAGAGAAAGATACATAACATGTCCGATGAATGTGGATGGGTAATGTAGATGGGTGGCTAATTTTTTTTTGATATTCTTCATCTAATCTAACAAAATTCTTCTTAACTGTGTACATAGAAGCAAGAAAATAATATATAATATATCTAATCTAATATCATATATATGCGATGTTTAAGTGATGACCAGAAATGATTGCCGAAATTTTTTGCCAAGAAATGATCGGAAAAATTTATAGACAAATTTCGAAGAGGAAATATTCAAGAGATTAAAACTTGAGTGATTGAGATGAGTAAAAATGAGTTGAGAATTGAGATTTATATAGGAATAAAAATAAGGATGGAAGGTTGAGATTAAGAGTTAAAATAGATGGTTGAGATTAAAAGTTGAAATATTAGAATGAAGGAGAATGAAGAGATTTTGAATTGGAGAGAATTGAGAAGAAAGAGAATGAGAAAGTGAATGAGGTTGTGACATGTGTCACGCGTAATAGGTTTGCAAATATATATATATATATATATATATATATATATATATATATAGATAAGTGTAGATAAGTGATGTTTTAAATTTTTTTACACAGATTATTTCCATTATTATACCCTCCTTTTAAACTTAAAAAATCTCATAATTTCTAACTTACTTTTATTAACTAATCTTCAGAAGATAAATATTTTCTCTATATAAATTTGTCATATATAAAAATATTTATTTATTTTTATTATTTAAGAGTATACTTGTCAATATATACACTTTCTTAATTTCAATAAATTTTACGAAAACATCACTTATTGAAAAATGGGGGAGTACCAATTAGGGGTGTGCACCGGTCCGAAATCAGTCCTAATGCATGGATCGGAGACCGGACCGTAATTAATCCGGTCCGGGTTTGGACCGCGCGGATTGAACCGAATTTAATTTTTTTTTTAAGTTTTTTTTTTTCAAGTTTATGGAAGTAAGAACAGGATTGATGAATTTGTGTATGAAAATCAAAGTGTTGCTCTTTATTTTAAATCAATCTACGCAAATGTGAATTTTATTTACATTATTATTAATGATCTTTTGACCCTAAAAGTAAATTAAATATGTTTGTTAAATTATATATTTGAAAAAATGTAATAAATCTCAACAATTTTACCTCACATCCTCACCAACTACTTTTTTTGAAAAATAAGTGAGAGTGCATTAGTAAAAAATATATAAAATTTTTTTTTGATTCAAACCAATCCGGACCGGAAAATTCCGATCTTAGACCGGACCAGAAAATCAAAATCTCAAACTTGAAGGACCGAAGATCGGACCGAAAACTAACCGGTCGATCCGATTCCAATCTTTTTTTCGATCCGATCTTTTTTTGTGCACTTCTAGTACCAATCAGCACGCGTCTTCATAAAGACGTGCAACATAAAAAATGCACTGATGGAAAATAAGTAGTATTAATTTTAGTCTACTATTTCCATATATATGCTTTATATATTCATAAATGTAGGAGTGGGAATGGGTCAGGCTACCCAACAGGGGTCTACGGCTCGGCCTATTAAAGCTCGACTCGGCTCGGTTCATTTAATAAACAAATCGAACTCAAACTTTTTTAAAAGTCTAATTAGCTAAATAGGCTCACTACAAAAAACGCATCGATTAGATACCGATTTTGAGACTGTAAAGGCAGTCTCAACACACGTTAGAGACTGATTTGGGACCGATTTATGGGGGTCCTTATTTCATTGGTACCTAATATTGAGAGACCGAATTTATGACACAGTCTCAAATTAGAGATCGATTTGGGTCGGTCTCTAAATGACAGACCGGCAATTCGGTCTTAAAACGGTCCCTAAACGTGAGTCGGCCCGACCTATTTTCGGGCCCTAAAACACAAATCGATCTCTAGTCTATAATTAGGGACCAAATATTCGGTCTCTAAATAATAAAATACAAACCCGACCCAACAACCGACACACCCACCCTCTTTATTTACCCACACCCACCCCTGACCCGACCCAGCAACCGACACACCCACCCCTGACCCGACCCAATACCCGACCCAGCAACCCACACCCACCCACACACCCCCAGCAACCCACACCCACACAATTAATTTCTTTATTGTATATGATCGGAAATGATATAGTGTCCACCGCCTAATTGGCATGCCCACGTCAATAAATTATTTTTTATTTATATTTAATTTGAATTTAATGTCATATTAATATTTTATTTTATCTTTTTTAAAATTGTAAAATCTTTTTTACAATTTAATTTAATATTATTTCTATCAAATCACACACGTCATTAATGTTTTCTCATATCTTCCATTGCCATTAATTTTTTTCTCAGAATCTCTTCTCCACAAAATTAAAATTAATCTCTTCTCTACAAAATAAAAATTAATTTCATTGCCATATATAACAAAATTTTAGAATATAGACTTTTGTTATCAAATGAGATTTTCATTCATCACAACCTCATTAAATATTTTGATAACTTATTCAATAAATCAACTAAATGTCGACAAAGTGAGAAAATATAAAAACTCTGCATCAAAAGAAACATAAATAATAAACAAAACTTGTTCCGGAGTGTTTAGAGACCGCTAAAATCGGTCTCTAAAAACAAACAACTTGATTTTGATACCGATTTGAGACCGCAAAAATCGGTCTCTAAACACAACCGCCTGATTTGGGATAGAAAAATCGGTCTCCACTGTTTAAAATTATCTATATATACAATATTAGGGATAATATTTTAAAATTTTGTATCTTTAAATATTATTCATATCTCTTTAATCGCTAATATGATATGTCTCTCCCAACGATGGACAAATATTTCTTTTTTCCTAAATTCGATTCCTCTATCTCGAACAAAGTCATAGAGCCAGATTCGTTGGAAATGGAGACGGTGGTGCCCGATTCAACTGATTTAGAGATCGTAGTGCCTGATTCAATTGATTTAGAGATCGTAGTGCCTGCTTTAGTTGATTTAGAGGATGTAATGAAAGATTCCACGGATTTAGATAGCGTAGTAAAAGATTCTTTTTCGGATGTGGATACTTTGTCCAAGCTTAAAGGATTCTCTCCTGATCCCGACGGTAAGTGATCGATTCACATACGTATAAAACATTTATACCAATTAAAGACTGAATTTTTGGTCTCCAATTAAAATTCAAAATCAGAATTTTAATTTCGGTTTAGAGACTGATATTCGGTGGCTAAGTGGTCTGAAAAACATAATATTAAAGACCGAACTGAAAAAGTCTCTAAACGAGTGGTCAAAATTGGTAGTCAATTAAAATTTTGGAATTCAGAATTTTTGATACCAATTAAAGACTGAATTATCGGTCTCTAAACAAAATTCAAAATCAAAATTTTAATTTCGGTTTAGAGACCGAAATTCGATCTCTAAGCGGTCTGAAAACATAATATTAAAGACCGAACTGAAAACAGTCTCAAAACTCGAATTTTTTCGGATCGGTCTCAAATCAGTCTCAAAATTTTGGTCTCTAATTGATGTTTTTTTTGTAGTGGCTGCACTCAAACTTTTTCGTAAGCCTTTAAAGCCCAACATGCCGGTCTATATAACTTTACATATATATATTATAAGTATATACTTATATAATATGTGATTTTCAAATAAATAAATAAGAAAATTTAGTAACACTATTATAATTTTAGTCTACTATTTCCATATATATGCTTTATATATACATAAATGTAGGGATGGGAATGGGTCAGACTACCTAACAGGGGTCTACGGCTCGGCCTACTAAAGCTCGACTCGACTCGGTTCATTTAATAAACAAGCCGGACTCAAACTTTTTTAAAAGTCTATTTAGCTAAATAGGCCGCACTCAAACTTTTTCGTAAGCCTTTTAAGCCCAACATGCCGGTCTATATAACTTCACATATATATATATTATAAGTATATACTTATATAATATGTGATTTTCAAATAAATAAATAAGAAAATTTAGTAACACTATTATATTTTTCTTTATAATAGTTGAATATTTTTTTTTTTGGAATATTGGATAAATTTGCTATTACTTCAATTTCATCATTTTGAGATTTAAAGAGTTAATTTTTATAATTTGATGAAAATATTGTTGTAGATTTTTTAAATAATAATAATAATAATAAGACTAAGATCGAGGTCTTTAAAAGGCGTTCGGGTCAGACCTATTTATTAAAAAGGTCATGCTTGAGCCTTTACAAAAAATTTATAATAGACCAATATGAGTCAGATTTGGGCCTAAGAAAAATATATATAAGGCGCTCTTTTTTTTAAAAAAAAAAAAACCCTACCAAGATCTGAACTATTTCCACCCCTAATGAAATCACATACATTTATAAAGTCACTTTTTTTTTTTTTAAAGCTTATTATAAATATTAAATGTGATACTAATAGTTATTAAATGATAATGTGTTGGGATATGGTTTATATTAATTAATAAAAGAAAATTTGATTTTGATTTGATACCAAAACTCTAAGTAAAACTCCAAGTATGATGATTTGCCAAGTCTAGATTTTAAGGTTAGAAAAGCTCATATATGTTAGGGAACTTTAATTTTTATTAGATAGATTATTCTTTGAATTTATGACAAATGACCTGAAAGCACAAAGCACATGAAGACAAGTATCATTGAAGACAAGGAGCTGAAGTGTTATGAAGAAAGTGACAAGGACTCATGAAGACAAGCATGCTGAATGACAAAAGTCAAGTATGATGAATTTGGATATTCATATACTTTGGACTTGGCACACTTATGGTCAAAGACGATTGATGACTAGGCATTTTACCCAATACGAGGCCGTTAGAGAAAAGGACGGAATTATTCCAAATCAACCTTTAAATTGATGCCACCTGTCACTGCACATAACAAATTCTGAGAATGGAATGCAAAATGCAGAATGGACGTGAATGCATGTACTATTTGCATATAGGCCCCTGAACAATTTGAAAGTTCAAATTTATGGATAAAGTTTGTTATCTCCACCAACGGATAGTTTGCTTCATCTATAAATAGGCCACATCTTGAATCATTTCAAGATTACGGGACACACAACAAAAAAATACGCAATCCATACACATTCTAGCATTCAAAAGTATTCAAAATACTCGAGAGATTAAAGCTTTTAAGCATATTCATTTGTGAGTGTTATCTTTAGTCCCCAGTAGGCAAGCTTATTGTTTGATTATCCAAAGCCTAAACAGTGATATCCTAGCCTTTACATTCGTTCTTAAATTGTAAAGGATATCACACTTAGTTGGTACAAGAACAAAACCCTACTTTCACCTTGAGAGATAGTCTGAGAGTATTGTTGAGTTCGTAGTAATGATTGAGAGTATTGCAACGAGAGAAGGTTGTAAGAAATCAAGAGAAGAGAAGAAGAAGTAGAGTGCACCTTAGCACTGTAAAAACAAGTTAATTCCGAAGTGATTAAGGAATTATCCTATTGAATTAGGAGAGTGGACGTAGGAGCAGTTTAGCCTCCGAACCACTATACATCTTGAGTTCTTACTTACTGCATTTATCTTATTGCTTTAGCTCTTGTGTTGTTATAATTGCTTATTGCTATTTGATAATATAGTATTTGAGTGCATATTATTTAAGGAGTATAATAGGGGTTATCATTTATTCTGCATACAAGTTGCATACTGTTAAGATCTGTTAGAATTTACTGTTTAGTATTCTCATAGGACTTGACATATTGTGTAACTTATTTGACTCTGATTATTTGTGTTAATTACTTGCAAAAGTTTTTGAAAAACACATACACGTGTATTCCCCCCATACACGTGCCCCACTCCTTTTTGGGACCAACATAATGGATTATACGTAAACCGTTCAACTCAAATACATTTTTAATTTTAAGCAGTATGATTAATTGTTTTCATTAAACAATTACTGTTGATAAAAATAATAGATATTATTTAATAACATAGGAGAGACCAGTTTTAGAGAGAAGGAAGAGCTTCTCTCTCTAGAGAGTTGTTCTTCCCTTTTTTCACCGGTCTCCGCCGTCGGTCCGTCGCAGATTCATCGTTTTTGTTGTCATCGTCTTTTGTCTCCTTTGCTACTCTATCTTTGTGGTCCTTTCGTCTCAGATGTGGATTGTTTTTTCTCTCCGATCTCTTCTGGTATTTTAGTTTTCGTTGGATCTGTGTTGTAGATCTGAACTTTAGATTTGTAGATCTGTTGTAGTTCTTTTGTGGGTCTCTTTTTTGTGGTTGAGAACTCAGATCTGCAGATCTGAGTTGTAGATCCGCAGATCTGAGTTGTAGATCTGCAGATCTGTTATAGTTTTTTGTTGGTCTTTTTTTGTGGTTGGGTTTCTTGAGAGACTCGAGAGCCTTGGTTCTAGTTCTTGGGATCGGGTACTTGGTGGAACTTTGCCTATTTTTTTGTTTCCTATTCTTGACATGAAACATCTTAGTGTGGGGTTGTCTCGTTTAAAGATTGGAGACCTGAACATCTGTTAAGGTAAAGGGAAACTCGTCTTTTCTCTTCACACGATTGAAGTGGACGGCGATATCCGCATTGGTTTGAAGATCAAGATCTTAGTTTGCTATTTGTAATTCTATTTGATGATCTTGTAAACCCCTCCTTAAAAAAAAAATAATTATTATTTGAAATGCATTTGAATTGCACACCTAATGCCTCTAAATATAACACATTGTTTAAATTATAATAATGATTTAAACTGATTTTTTTTAAAGGATCAACTTGACATACTCTTGTAACGATAGAAACACACATACTCTCTCTTTGGTAAAGTTAGTCGTTTTTAAATTTAAATTTTATTTTAAAAAATTTATCGTTTTTCTATTTTCACCATAAGTCTCCCAATACTACCTCATTAATCTTTATTTAAAAAAAATATATATATATTAATGATCTTTTTTTCTAACATTCTCTCAAAAGATATGCAGACATTTGGTAGCAAATATTATAGCCTTATTATGTTGATAATAAAATTACTAATTAATAAGGAGTAAATGTGTCAAAAAAATGTATTTCTTAATTCTATGTGAAGATGAAAGAAAGATCAAAGGAAGAATGGAAAAGGAAAGTGAAAAAAGAAAAAAAAGTAATTAAATTAATAAGAAATAAATGTGTTAAAAAAATATTTTTTAATTCTATACAAAAGAGAAGTACGACTAACCTTACGAATAGGAGGGAGTATAAATTATTAATAGAAGAAAAAATAAATAGACAAACACTTTTCACAATAGTAAATAAAAAAGTAAAAAGATAAATTATGGTACTTGTGCACAGTAAGTGTATAAAATATTTTTTTGGGAAAAATTAAAGCCAAATTGTAGTGATAATAAAAATAAATACACGGGTATATATCACATTTACCTACTCCCCAATTAACATACACAAAACTTGTGTTTACTGGAAAAGTTCTAGCAACATTACACAAAATGCAAGTACAGACAATCATACATATATATTCATAAGGTATTAAAGATTTTTTAGTCCACTAAATTTGACTGATTTTGAATTTAGTCCAGACAGATTACACATTTTGATTTTGGTTCAATAAGTATACTTAAATTTTGAAATCAGTCATTTTACCTGCAATAGCAGGTAATGTAACAGGTCATGCCCACATGAATTTAATCAATTTCTTTTTTTATATGTTCTGTGACATTTTCTTATATATTTCTATTTTTTTTATAAGAATTAAAGATTAATTTAAATTTATTAATTAAAAAAAATCACGAATATTAGCAAAAATTAAAAAAAAAATTGAAAATTTTGAAAAATAACTTGTGAATAATATTTAAAATTCAAATTAACTTTTTTCGAAAAATTTAAAAAAATTATAATATTGATAAAATTTAAAAAACTAAATAAATTCATTCATAAATCAATATATTATTAGAAAAATAAATTAACTTGCTTAATTCGAAAAATATATAATTGCAAATAGATATTAGAAATTTATTTAATTATTTTAAAATAATTAAATGAATATAAAAATTTGTCTTTAAAAAAACTCTCAAATAAAAAAAAAAACATTTATTAAAACTATCAAAATCCTTACTAAAACTTTACTTTTATTTTAATATTTTAAATAAATCCAAAAAACTCCAAATATTTTAAATCATAAAAAATCCTTAAATAAATAAAAAAATATTCAAGTAAAGTCAAAATTTTCACCCTCTCCCCCACTTTAATAGAAATAGAAAGAAGATCATGAATAGTAAAAAAAAAAAATTATTTGAAATTAACTATATGTCAATTTTATTATATATTTTATTTGAAATTAGCTCATAAAAAATATGAAAACCTATTTTTTGTAATACTCTATTTAAATAAATATACTTCTATTTATTAAATTAATTCAATGATTTTTTTAATTTATATTGAGAATATTTTTGGGATTTAAAATATTTGGTGAATTGTGAATTTATTTAAAATATTTAAATATTAATATATAAGTAAGGTTTTAGTGAAAATTTGTGGCGATTTTAATTATTTTTTTCATTTCAAAGTTTTATTATTTTAAGGATAAATTTGTATATTTATTACATTATTTTAAAATAAATAAATTTATAGTACTAATTTTTGTTTTCTAAGAATTAATTGATTTAGAAAATAATTTATTTGATTTTTTTTTTCATATTATAATATTTTAGATTAAAAAAAAATCATTTCATATTTTATATACTAGTCATAATTTGTTTTCAATAATTTTAAAATATTATTTAGTATTTTAACTAATATTCATAGTTTTTCTAAATGAATAAATAAATAAGTTATAAAAAGAAAAGAATATTTCACATGTTTAAAAAGAAAATTAAAATTAAAATCTACATGTGTGTTGACTTATTGGTGACCTGCTATTACGGGTTAAAGGACAATTTTTCAAAATTTAAGTATACTTATTGTATCGAAATCAAAATGTATAATCCATCTGGACCAAATTCAAAATCAGTCAAACTTAGTGGACTAAAAAATCCTTAATCCCTATTCATAATTTCATTTGTTTTCTTTAATTTACATAACTTAGAATTTGTAGGTAAAATAAAATAAAAGATTTTTTTAATTTACTTGGACTTGTGTTAAAATAATTTTTTTTTTTTTGCATAATTTTGCCTTCCTCCGTCCTGTGATAACTTGCAAATTTTTTTTGTCCAACTCACTTTTTAAGAAAAGTGAATTTAATGGTGTGGGTAAAATAAAATGACATTTTGAGTGATTTGGTGAGGTGTAGGGAGGATTTAGTAAGATGTAAAATGAATTTAGTGAAATATAGAATAAAAACACAAACCCAAAATAGATGACAATTTTGAAAATAAAAAGATGTTGTGATATATATTAATTTTGTGGGTTATTTGCATATTAGGAGTGTGCGAGTAATCATGAAATGAGAAATTAATTTTAATGTGTGAAATTATCAAAATACCCCTAATAAATTTACAAAATTAGTGAGGGCCCACTACCTCCTATAGGCATTACGTAGCTCCGTCACTGATCATCTCCTCCTTAATTATGTATAATGTGTCATATTTTTTATAAAATGTCTATTTAAATGTCATTATATATGTATGTTACTATGGTATTATCTAGTTTCCAATGTAATCCATTTTTTTCTTTCGGGTACACATTGACTTATAAAAGTTGTGAAATATTTAACTATTTATAATTTGAGAATATGTGTAATTTGAGAATATGTGTATTTGTTCTAAGTTACTCGTTACTACTTTTTTCATTCCGAAATAACTTTCATTCGTAGGTGAACATGCAAATTAAGAAAGTATAATAATGAGTAAGTTTTCAGGGGTAATTATGTAAATGGTCTTTATGTAAAAAGCAAATAAAAGAGTTTACTTATGTGTATCTGTGAGTTAAAAGTAATGACATTTTGTGTGAGTGTAGTTTATAAAAAGTTTTTCATTTTAAGAGTGAAAGTTTGGAACGTTTCGAAAAATGAAGTGTAAAAATTATTGTGAGGTGGAGAGTAGGGTTGTAAACGAATTGAATAATTTTGCTCGATTCGGTATTCGTATTCGAATTTTGATATTCGTATTTGAAATTTTATGATTCAAATTCAAATACAAATAATTTTTTTGATTCGATTAATAAACGAATACAAATACAAAATTATGATATTCGATTCGATATTCGTAAGTATTCGATTATATTTATAATATACATAAATATATTTTTAAATGTATATTTGTCTCATGTCCTGTAATATTATTTAAATTATTATTTAAAAAAAAATCTCCATAAATTTTCGAATCGAATAGTTTCAAGTCAAATCGAATAGTATCGAATACGAATCAATTTTAAATTGAATACTTGAAAATTAATTTTAAAATATGTATTAAAGAATTCGAATCGAATACTTGAATCGAATAGTATCGAATAATCAATCGAATCGAATACCAAATCAAATTTATTATTCGAAAATTAAACGAATACGAATACGAATACGAATATTCGAATATTTTCACGAATCGAATCGAATACTGCAGTATTCGCTTCGATTCGATTTGTTTACAACCCTAGTGGAGAGTAATAAAATTTCGATTCGATTTGTTTACAACCCTAGTGGAGAGTAATAAAATTGAAAATAATTGTTTGCACAATTGCACACAACTTATTTATTTATCATTAGTTCAAATCCAAATTAGTTTTTTTTTTTTTTTTTATTACAAGTTAAATACCCATCCCTTTTTTCCCCTCCCCATGACTCGAACCCAGGACCTAAGGCCTAGGTAGTGGTGCTCTAACCACTTGAGCTATCCCACTTTGTCATTCAAATCCAAATTAGTTGATTATTATCTTTAATTAACACCGTATGTGTGAATTATATATTCGCATATATAACCACCTAATTTATTCAATCAAAATATATAAGATCAGTTATTTTACGTACCAAACTTATAATTGATATATGGAAACTTCTCAATTAAAAGTTCGAAGACATAAAAAAAAGTAAAAAATTAATTAATTTATATTAATTACACCATTTTTTATTTTTTTTTGCAGGAACCACAACCAGAAGAAACAGTGGGTATATGATTGTGCGAAGAAGATGAATACTACTAAGCAATGTGTTTTATTTTTGTTAAAGGTTGCTTGGTTCCAAAGGTTCAGTACGTTTATGTTCGGCCTCAACTTCTTTGCGTGTAAGTCTGATTCTTTGCTGTTCTACCTGTACAAGGGCACATCTGTCATTTTCATCCTTTATGTGGATGACATCATCATGACGGGTAATGACCCTTCTCTAAGTATGCCCGCAACATCTTTGATCAAACTTCCTTAACTGATTATCGCCCTATTGCTACTCCCTTGGTCGCTGGTGAGTCCCTGACGAGCACTGGCGATCCCTTCCCAGACCCAACTCTCTATCGTTCGTTGGTTGGTGCTCTCCAATATCTAACGATCACACGGCCTGATTTGTTCTTTACTGTTAATCATGTTAGCCAATTACTTCAGGCTCCTTCCGTTGATCATTTCTCTACGGTCAAACACATCATCCGTTACGTAAAAGGGACTCTCAACTATTGGCTTTCGTTTGCTCACCGTTCTGACCGCAACATTGTTTGTTACTCTGATGCGGATTGGGGTCGGTGCCTTGAAACTCGTCGGTCCACTTATGGTTACTCCATTTTCTTGGGAGGGAACCTTATTTCTTAGAGCTCTAAGAAACAACCCACAGTTGCTCGCTCGAGCTGTGAGTCTGAATATCGGGCTTTAACGAACTCAGCTGCCGAGATGATTTGGTTGACGAACCTTCTGCGAGAACTTCGACACCTTCCTCCTGCTCGTCTGGTCCTACTTATTGACAATATGGGTGCTTTGTTTTTGAGCCAGAATCCAGTCGCCCATAAGCGGGCAAAACATATTGACATCGACTGTCACTTCGTTCGGGAAATGGTGACTTATGGCAAGCTCCTTACGGATTTTTTGCCTTCACATCTCCAGCTTGCAGACATCTTCACCAAGAGTCTTCCACGGCCAGCCTTTGAGTTTTTTCGTTCCAAGCTTTGCGTTGTTCCTCATCCCACACAATGTTTGACGGGGGTATTAGGAAATAAATCAATTGTTACCATAGTTATAGGGATTTGTATATATCTTTATTTCCTTAGAATTAGTCTTTCCTTATCTCATCAATTGTATATTTGTAAACTTTGACTATGATGTAATTACTCCCCTATATATAGACCTGCCAGAACGGGCTAACGGTGCGAGCCGATCCAAATCCCACCTCAACCCATCATTTTCCAGGCTTTGACGGGCCGGTCCATGAAGGGAACGAGTTGAAAAACTGTCAACCCAACCCATGGCGGGTGGCAGGCTAGCCCACGGGCTTTTTCATTAACTATTTATATTTTTACATATATTATTATTATATTTTAAACACAATATAAACAATTAATAAAAAAAAAAAAACAAAGTTTACATAAACTTAAAATTCAAGCAATAATGTCCACAAAATAGTCCAAATAAATAAAACGTACATATAAAAGCTCATCAACATACTTCCATGTTTGTCTCCTTTGCATTCAGAATACAATCTTTTCCAGTCCCTTTTTTTGTAAAATAATTCCAAACCTAGACTTTAACTTGGAATTTTCTCCTAAATTATTAGGAGTATTGTCTAAGTTAATACCCTCCATGACTTTGTTTGTCTAAAAATCTACAATTAATATGAATAAAGGCTAAATAAATTTTCGTTTAAACGTATATACAACATGTAATAAAAGAAATTACTAATAAATCAAGGTAGCAATTTATAAACAAAAATATAAGCATATGTCCAATCAATTCATAAGTGAAATTTAATTAATAATTAATATAAAATCATAGCTTGAGTGTATATAGTGTATGTAACATGCATCCTGCATATGCCACCTATCTTTATAAAATTAAAAAAGAAAATAAGATAAAAGAAAAACAAGAATGAAGGGAACTAATCTTATCAGGCAACTGTGCGATGGTTGTGGTTGTGGAGACGGTGATTTTTTTTTTTTTCACTTTAGGGTTTCAGAGCACTTCCTTCCTTTTTATAAAAAGTAAAATTAAAAAAGTTCACGGGCCAACCCGCCCCGTCCGCGGTCCAACCCGCTAAAACCCGCGACCCATACGGTCTAGACCGTATGAGCCCACTCTTAAACGGGTTTTTAAATACGCGGTCCAACTTACCATATTAATAAGCGGGGCCGAGTCAGCCCAACGGGCCCAGCCCATTTTGACAGCTCTACCTATATATATTCAATAACCTCAATCACCTAGGGTTAACGATGATCAAATTTGATTCTTATAGAGAACCCTAACCGTGTAAATGAAGAACTCTACACCCGTACATATAGTGAAATAATTGAGAACAATATATATCTTACATGTGAGTGAAAACTCCGTGCCTCCAAATTACTCTTGAATGTGCGAGTTTGTCTTAGAAAAACCATGTCTCTATTTTTTTAGGAGAATAACCCGCAAGCAGAGCCCAATCTTTTCTTTTATTTGATAAAGATGATTATGGTTCTTGCGATTTGGGAGAGATGGTTCTCTAGTTCGATTTGCAAAATGGGAAAGATGTTACTTCATGTCGTTCAATTTGCGATTTGGGAGAGATGATAAGTCTCGTTCTTTTAAAAAATATATATATATATATTATGTGCAAATGTGCAATTAAAAAGTTTAAAATTTAATAATTTTAAATACATAATTATAAAATTAAAAATTTATCCTCAAATTATTAATAAAAAAATTAATTAATAATATATAATCTTTATTTTAATTCCCATATCATTAATCCGTCTCAAAAATTTTAATTTATTATATGTATTTAATTTTACGTGAGTGATATAGTGCTCACCGTTTATATGGCATTGCTACATCAATAATTTTTTAATATTTAATTTAATTTTATGTTTATCAAATATTAAAGGCATATCTCAATATAAATAGAAATAAAATTTATCTCTTTAATTATAATTTTTCAAGAATACTCCATGACCGTCATCAATGGAAGAAGATGTGCTTCAGAATTTTAGAATAATTTATTTGCTTACACGATAAAGCCCGAAGATGGTCGTCATCAATGGAAGAAGATGTGATTCAGAATTTTAGAATAATTTATTTGCTTACACGATAAAGCCCGAAGAAATGGAGAATTTTAGAAGAATTTATTTTAGTTAGATACATTATCGTTCAGAGCGCAAAATGAAGGATGAATCATCCAGCTTCTTCCATGGAGAAAATATTATTGAACTTAGTGTATTTCTATTTACATTAAGATATGATTGATTCGGTTGTAAATTGCATGAGATTTTGTGTGCTTTAGTGATAAACTATGGTGGTTTTACATGCATTTCATGATAAGAGGCTTGACTTGATGGAGAAAGGTTTGTGAGCTCGTTTTGTAGGAATACGAAGCGAATTAGGCGTCAAAATCACAAAAAGAGTGTCAATCTTTATTGACACTCGTATGAGACGTAGCAATGAGGCTAGGGAGCATGTACAAAACGTTTGAGAAGACTCGAGGCAGAAAACGGATGAAAAGGAGGGGGGCATTGGACCACACGGCCGGGCCATTTCACCCACACGGCCGGGCCACTTCAAGCATCAAAGTGGCCTAAGTCGAAGGTTTCGCCGGGTCGGGCGGCATCACTCGCCCGGCCGGGCCGTTCATGCACAGAAAAGGGCCTAAGTCGAAGGTTTCGCCCGGCCGGGCGACATCACTCGCCCGACCGGGCCGTTCAAGAACAAAAAGGCACCCAACTTACGAAAGTTTGGCCCGGCCGGGCCACTTCACCCGCCCGGCCGGGCGACTCCTTTTTCGGGGGTCTTTGCCAAAACTTGCCAAATTTGAGGGACTTAAGTGCAATTCTTATTTTGGGGATTTCTCACAACATATATAAAGGGCCCTTAGCCAGTTTTGAGAGGATATACTACCTTGGAGAGCAATTCACACACACAATCACACATAGTCATAGGTGTTCTTGTTATTTTGCAATTTCCTTTGATATATAGCTTAGATTATTGTTTAGTTTGACAATTCAAGTGAAGATTTCCATTGGGCTTTGTAAGTAATTGAAGTTTATAGCTACATTTCAACTTTTAAGGTGATATCTCTTTAATTCTCATTTCAATTTAGTAATTCTCTTATTTCTTGCCATTGATTTCTTAATTGTTATGGGTTTTGTGATTTCTTGCATTGTAGCCATGGATTTCTCTCATAAAACCATGGGCTAAGTTCTAATTGCCTAGGGTGTTGAAGTTTTGGTGGTTAAGTGGTGTAATTATGGATCAATTGCATGATTAGCTTAGGAATTGGGTGTATATGTTTCTAGTGTGGTAATTTGCATGATTCAATTGGTTAATTCACCCTATTAGCTAGCATTCTTAGTTTTGTCGATTTCAACGACCGTATTGGGTTGCATGATTAAAAATGTATGTATGAGCTTGAATTAATCGATTAGAATTAACATAGTAATTAGCTACACCGACCGGGGGTTAATTGCTTAGATAGACGACACTAGACACTAGTCGATTAGAGGTCGTCTATTAGATTATTGAAAGGGCGTCTCATAAACATTAGTAACCGTGTTGAACGTGTTTATGAGACACTATCCTAAGATCTTATGGCATTGATTAGACGATATAATTGCTAATTAATGCACGTGTTCACCTAAGCCTCACAAGGGATTGGTCGACACACACGAGTGATAGCCTTTAGCTTTACCCAATACATTAGGTTTAATTTGTGTATTTTGGCCCAATAATTCACCACACAACCTACAAAATGGATACACCCGAGGAAATACTCTCCCACTTTGCACTTTCGAAAGGAAGTTAGATATCATTGTTATAACATTTGTTCATTTCTTCTTGTTTAGTTCATCTAGTTTCGTACTTATTTTTAAATTCCCGAAAATCCAAACAAACAAGCTTAGTTACTACAATAGCATGATAACTTGGAACTTTAGGGATTCATTGGCACTCAATTAAGTTCTTGGAACGAAAATATACTTGGGACACTTATCCAAAAATACGAACAAGTCCATATCACCCCCAAACCAATGGCTTAGCCGAAGTTTCGAATAGACATATCAAGAAAATTTTGGAACGGACGGTTAGTACGAGCCGAAAAGATTGGTGTAGCAAGCTCCCGGATGCACTTTGGGCGTATAGAACGACATATAAGACTCCACTTGGTATGTCGCCTTACCAATTAGTCTTTGGGAAGGCATGTCACCTTCCCGTTGAAGTGGAGCACCAAGCACTTTGGGCTTTAAGAAAGGTGAATTTGGATAGTGACTTGTGTGGAGAGAAAAGGGTGCTTCAATTGCATGAACTTGAAGAGTTTCGTGAGGATGCCTATGCAAGCTCACAATTGTTTCATGAGAAGACTAAGAGATGGCATGATGCCCGGTTGTCCATGAAGATTTTCGAAGTAGGTGATGAGGTCCTCCTATACAATTCAAGGTTAAGTGTCTTTCCCGGAAAATTGAAGTCCAAGTGGTTTGGGCCATTTCGTGTTACTAGGGTATATCCCACGGGGTTTCTTGATCTCGTGAATGAGCAAGGGGAGGAATTCAAGGTGAATGGGCACCGTGTGAAGCATTACTATTCTCTTCCCAACAAGGGGGTAGTGCATGTGATTGGGCTTCGTGACCCTTGAACTAAAGGAGTTCCGTCCGGCATAGGACGTTAAACCTAGCGCTAAATGGGAGGCAACCCATTTTTACTTGCTTTATTTCTCTTTTTGTTTATTTCGTTTTGTTTGAATAAGTGTGAGTAGTTGATGTTCTTTTTGTGAAGCTCTCTTTTGTAGGTCTAGATCTTATGGTGATTATGTGGACAAAATTTTTGAGAAGTGAAGAAGATTGGAGTGGATAGCCATCATTAGGTACACCCCGTCTCAAACTTAATATTGCTTGCAATATCTAAGTTTGGGAGGGGGTAAGGAAATTTTCTTGTGACATTTTGTACTTGAGTTGTGATGTTTTTGAACACTAGTCATTGATGTATAGTGGGTTGGAATGTAATTCTTGACTAGTGTTTGATATATGTGCATGGTGGTTGTTGACACAAATGAGTGTGATGTTGATAATTGATTTTGAGATTTATTGTGAATGGTTATGATATTGATTGAGATTGGGAATCATTGCAAGTTTTTGGTGCAAAATCTTATTCCAACACTATCTTTCCAAACTTTAATTGCGTGCAATGAAAAAGTTTGGGTGGGTATGTTCGTTTGTGTAATTCGATTAACACCAAAAACCATGCATCGTAATTGATGTTTGAGTTGTTCACTTGTGAAAACAGCGTGAAGTTGGGAAATGGGAGTCAAATCGAGCAAAAATTTAAAAAAATGGAGAGAAGGTCGAAGCTATAGGGAGGTCGAGCCATTGAGCCACCCGGCCGGGCCACTTTTGGCCTATGGCCGGGCGGCCAATTTGCCCAAATACGAAGGTTTCGCCCGGCCGGGCCACTCAGCCGCCCGGCCGGGCCGTTCACTCCAGCTTTTTCAAATTTTTGTGAAGGTATCGCCCGGCCGGGCCATTCAGAGCCGCCCGGCCGGGCCACATCCCTTTAAAACCCTAACACACTCAAAACACACACACCCACTCTTGAGAATTGGTTTTTCACTTCTCTTACCAAACAAGTCTCACTTTTCTTCAATTTTCTCTTTATTTCTCTTGAAAATTCTTCAAGAAAGTCAACACTCAAGGTATGTAACTCATTCCCCTTAATTTTCTTGCAAGATTGAGCAAAGTTTTGAAGTTCTTGAAGGTGTTTCTTGCATGTGTAGGGAAAGTGACGAAAATTTGAATTTAACATGGGTTTGTTGATTTCTTGGTTATTTCTTCCATGGGCTTTGTGTATTATTTTTTGTTATTGGTAAATAATGAATGACAATGCTTAATTTCAAATACCCATGAAGAAATTTGAGGAATTTAGGGCTAGAATTGTGAAATTGTGCTTACATGAGAGTAATTGATGTTCTTGGGCATTTTGTGTTTAATTTAGGAGCATGTTGGTTTGTAAAGATGAGATTTTGTTGGACATTGCTTACACATGCTATGATTGAGTGAACATAAGTGCTTTTGTTGAGTTTTGTGAAATTTGGTTCTTTCAAGCCTTTTTACAAATACCTTGTAGGCATGGTTTTTATAAAGAAAGTGAGAGGAAATTGTGGGTAATTGAGAAAAGAGTAAATTTTTGGATGAAGTTGATTGAGTATGATAGAATGACACATGGGCTTTGATTAGTTGAAAATGTTGATACTTGATTTGTTTGGAATTAGGTGCAAAAGTGGAACTTTGTACACTAATGAATTGTGGAAAGAACATTCTAACTAATGGAGTTTATTGTTGCTCATTTGTAGAAAAATGTCAAAGAGATCGAAGAAAGGAGAAGGAAGCTCAAGACGTAGAGATCCGGTGGATGAGCTTTGCTTTGAAAGATGTGGGAAAAGACCATCTAAATGGGGAATCAACTTGGGTGAAAGAGGAAGAGATTACATTGAGACCTTTTCAAGAATAGCAAACACAAAGCATCGACCCACACGCTACCCGGATGACTTCTTTATGGAAAGGATGGAAATCAAGGATGATGTGCATGAATTGTTCAACAACATCGGGTGGGGGAATCTACTCGAGTTCACAAACGTGACATACGAGGAGCTATCGGTTGAGTTCATGGCAACTTTGAGGGAAGAAGAGCCAACGAATGGCATTCCGGCCGGAATAACTTTCTGATTAGGAAACGAAGATAGATATCTCTCATGCCCCGAGTTAAATGAAATCTTTGGAACCTCAAGTGAGGAAGACCTTGACGTCTATGATCGGATGAACGCATATGGTGAAGATGGGTTTTGGAAGAGGTTAGCCCGTAGGAATCAACTCGATGCTCCTGTCTACTCCTCGAGTCATTCGAAGGCCTCTCTTTTGCGGAATCCGGTGTTTAGATATGTGCACCGAATCATTGCCAATATTGTGTTTGGAAGATTCGAGGCCGGATCTGTAAGGAGGGAAGAACTTTTTATCATTAGGAGTATGGTGTTTGGGGAGCAAGTCAATATGGGTGCATTCTTGCTTGATCATTTGTTGATTATGATCAAGCGAAATATTCTGAATTTCACAATGGGTGGAATAGTCACGACTATTGCTCAGTACTTCGAGATGGATTTAAGCGGATACACTTTGGTTGAAGGAGGAAGAAGGCTCGATTTACACACTATGAGTAGGATGCATATGGTTAAATTGGATCAAAGGATTAACGAATATGTCTTCAGCATTGAAGATGGTGAAAAGTTCTTTCCGATGCCATACCCCGTGTTGACTACTTATAGGAGAAGGGAAAATTGGGATATGGCTTCCCCACATCACTTGGAGGTTATTAGAGCTTTGGAAGCCAACGAACGTATCCCAAGGTTTCGAATCGAGGTGCCACCACGTGGACCAACCGAAGATGAGCTAGATCAAGAGCTTAACCAAGAATTTTTGCAAGATGCACCTCATGCTTCTACTCACCATCATCATAGGGGTGAGTCATCCGCTGATCCTTCATTCCATGAAGGCCCAAGTCGTCCACAGAGAGAGGCCCCACAAGTGTCACATGTTTATTCAAGAAGGTCAAATGAAGAAAGGAACCAAGCCGGAGGAATTAATGAGATAACCGCAGCAATTAAAGGCTTGCAAACGAGTTTTGATACAATGCTTTTAGCGGTCGAGGCAAGCATCACGAGTTTGGGAGCAAGGCAAGAGTCGGTGGAGAACGAACTGAGATTGATAGGGGAGAACCAACGAGCTTACAATGCATGGATGATGCAATACGGATTTCCTGGAGCCCCTCCACCACATCAATGAAGAGCATGCTTGGTTCACCTCTAATTCCTTATGCATTATCTTGTTCTTGTTATTCATTTGACATTTTGAAAGTCTAGTTATGTGGGGGCATGTAAGGATGATGGGATAATTGTATTTGTCTTGTGGATTTGTGTGGTTTGATGCTGTTTTGATTGAATTGAAATGTGTGTGAGTAGGGATGTGTTGTGAATGAATGTTACAAATTGTGTTTGGGTTGTGAAATTGTTGAATGGTATGATCATTGAGACACATTTGATGATGAGTTGTGAATTTTATTCCTTGAATGTGTACATAATTGGGATGAATCATCATGTTTATGTTGTTGTCATCTATTCGTCTATGGATGTTTTGCATGCACAATGAGTTACGCGTGATGATGATTGATGAATGATTGAGTCTTGAATGAACCGGTGAGAGTTGAGCTTTGAACCGAACATTAATCCGGTTTATTTCATTTTAGAGTGGATCAATTCAATGCTTGTTTTTCTAGAACTTGCCCAAGTTCTTGCTTGAGATCATACTTGTGGGATACTTTGAGATATGATGTAGGCCATCTTTCGTACTATAAGTCACTTAACCATATTTTTTCCAATGACCAAAGTAATCTTCCGTAGCTAGCCCGTTTGAGCTTGAGTTCCATTTTCTTGGCAACCTACCATGTTTAACCACTTAGCTTTTTGAGCCTTTGATGTCCAAATCTAGTGGAGAATAAAAAGAAAGTGGTAAAACATATGCTTAAGTACCTTTGGTTTGAAGAGAAAAATTGGCAATGTTGTGAAAAGAAGAAAAAGATGGAAGTGATGAGAAAATAAGAAAAAAAAAATTGAGAAAGAAAAGAGGGACAATGAGCCCCAAGTGCTTAAGAAGAAAATGAATTGGCTACAAAAAGATGAGGAGATGATTGCATGTGAGAAATTTGAATGAAAAGTGAGAATGAAGGTGTGTAAACCTTATGAGCATAAGCTTGATGTGTTGAAAAACAACTTTCGTTCTCCACTAGACGAGTCACTTCGTCCATATTCATCATACCCCGTCCAAAGAGCCAACGTTACGTCCTTGCTTAAGACCTATTGATCTCATAGTTGAACATGTTTGTGGTGGAAAGATGGTAGAGCTTGGGCAAACTTATGGTAATTGCAATGCATGATTTGATTGATGAGTGTCTATTGTCCTTAATTTGTTTGAGTGTTTGAGAGAAACACTATATCTTGTGAGTTGAACTTGAACATTTGGATATTGTCATCACCATCACTTGTTGTTGTATGTTGAGCATGTGTGGGTAATTATTTTGATTTTCAATAGTGAACTTGTGATCATTTTGAGAATGTATCTTGAGGAAGAAGAATTCATTTCATTCATTGGAAACGTGGGATCGTTCATTGATTATCTATTTGCAATCGTACAACCTCTTGCTTTTATTCTTTTGTTACTCGAGGACGAGCAACGGTTTAAGTTTGGGAGGGTGATTCGATTGTAAATTGCATGAGATTTTGTGTGTTTTAGTGATAAACTATGGTGGTTTTACATGCATTTTCATGATAAGAGGCTTGACTTGATGGAGAAAGGTTTGTGAGCTCGTTTTGTAGGAATACGAAGCGAATTAGGCGTCAAAATCACAAAAAGAGTGTCAATCTTTATTGACACTCGTATGAGACGTAACAATGAGGCTAGGGAGCATGTACAAAACGTTTGAGAAGACTCGAGGCAGAAAACGGATGAAAAGGAGGGGGGCATTGGACCACACGGCCGGGCCATTTCACCCACACGGCCGGGCCACTTCAAGCATCAAAGTGGCCTAAGTCGAAGGTTTCGCCCGTCCGGGCGGCAACACTCGCCCGACCAGGCCGTTCATGCACAGAATAGGGCCTAAGTCGAAGGTTTCGCCCGGCCGGGCGGCATCACTCGCCCGGCCGGGCCGTTCATGCTCAGAAAAGGGCCTAAGTCGAAGGTTTCGCCCGGCCGGGCGGCATCACTCGCCCGACCGGGCCGTTCAAGAACAAAAAGGCACCCAACTTACGAAAGTTTGGCCCGGCCGGGCCACTTCACCCGCCCGGCCGGGCGGCTCCTTTTTCGGGGGTCTTTGCCAAAACTTGCCAAATTTGAGGGACTTAAGTGCAATTCTTGTTTTGGGGATTTCTCACAACATATATAAAGGGCCCTTAGCCAGTTTTGAGAGGATATACTACCTTGGAGAGCAATTCACACACACAATCACACATAGTCATAGGTGTTCTTGTTATTTTGCAATTTCCTTTGTTATATAGCTTAGATTATTGTTTAGTTTGACAATTCAAGAAAATAAGATAAAAGAAAAACAAGAATGAAGGGAACTAATCTTATCAGGCAGCTGTGCGATGGTTGTGGTTGTGGAGACGGTGATTTTTTTTTTTCACTTTAGGGTTTCAGAGCACTTCCTTCCTTTTTACAAAAAGTAAAATTAAAAAAGTTCACGGGCTAACCCGCCCCGTCCGCGGTCCAACCCGCTAAAACCCGCGACCCATACGGTCTAGACCGTATGAGCCCACTCTTAAACGGGTTTTTAAATACGCGGTCCAACTTACCATATTAATAAGCGGGGTCGAGTCAGCCCAACGGGCCCAGCCCATTTTGACAGCTCTACCTATATATATTCAATAACCTCAATCACCTAGGGTTAACGATGATCAAATTTGATTCTCATAGAGAACCCTAACCGTGTAAATGAAGAACTCTACACCCGTACATATAGTGAAATAATTGAGAACAATATATATCTTACATGTGAGTGAAAACTCCGTGCCTCCAAATTACTCTTGAATGTGCGAGTTTGTCTTAGAAAAACCATGTCTCTATTTTTTTAGGAGAATAACCCGCAAGCAGAGCCCAATCTTTTCTTTTATTTGATAAAGATGATTATGGTTCTTGCGATTTGGGAGAGATGGTTCTCTAGTTCGATTTGCAAAATGGGAAAGATGTTACTTCATGTCGTTCAATTTGCGATTTGGGAGAGATGATAAGTCTCGTTCTTTTAAAAAATATATATATATATATTATGTGCAAATGTGCAATTAAAAAGTTTAAAATTTAATAATTTTAAATACATAATTATAAAATTAAAAATTTATCCTCAAATTATTAATAAAAAAATTAATTAATAATATATAATCTTTATTTTAATTCCCATATCATTAATCCGTCTCAAAAATTTTAATTTATTATATGTATTTAATTTTACGTGAGTGATATAGTGCTCACCGTTTATATGGCATTGCTACATCAATAATTTTTTAATATTTAATTTAATTTTATGTTTATCAAATATTAAAGGCATATCTCAATATAAATAGAAATAAAATTTATCTCTTTAATTATAATTTTTCAAGAATACTCCATGACCGTCATCAATGGAAGAAGATGTGCTTCAGAATTTTAGAATAATTTATTTGCTTACACGATAAAGCCCGAAGATGGTCTTCATCAATGGAAGAAGATGTGATTCAGAATTTTAGAATAATTTATTTGCTTACACGATAAAGCCCGAAGAAATGGAGAATTTTAGAAGAATTTATTTTAGTTAGATACATTATCGTTCAGAGCGCAAAATGAAGGATGAATCATCCAGCTTCTTCCATGGAGAAAATATTATTGAACTTAGTGTATTTCTATTTACATTAAGATATGATTGATTCGGTTGTAAATTGCATGAGATTTTGTGTGCTTTAGTGATAAACTATGGTGGTTTTACATGCATTTCATGATAAGAGGCTTGACTTGATGGAGAAAGGTTTGTGAGCTCGTTTTGTAGGAATACGAAGCGAATTAGGCGTCAAAATCACAAAAAGAGTGTCAATCTTTATTGACACTCGTATGAGACGTAGCAATGAGGCTAGGGAGCATGTACAAAACGTTTGAGAAGACTCGAGGCAGAAAACGGATGAAAAGGAGGGGGGCATTGGACCACACGGCCGGGCCATTTCACCCACACGGCCGGGCCACTTCAAGCATCAAAGTGGCCTAAGTCGAAGGTTTCGCCGGGTCGGGCGGCATCACTCGCCCGGCCGGGCCGTTCATGCACAGAAAAGGGCCTAAGTCGAAGGTTTCGCCCGGCCGGGCGACATCACTCGCCCGACCGGGCCGTTCAAGAACAAAAAGGCACCCAACTTACGAAAGTTTGGCCCGGCCGGGCCACTTCACCCGCCCGACCGGGCGACTCCTTTTTCGGGGGTCTTTGCCAAAACTTGCCAAATTTGAGGGACTTAAGTGCAATTCTTATTTTGGGGATTTCTCACAACATATATAAAGGGCCCTTAGCCAGTTTTGAGAGGATATACTACCTTGGAGAGCAATTCACACACACAATCACACATAGTCATAGGTGTTCTTGTTATTTTGCAATTTCCTTTGATATATAGCTTAGATTATTGTTTAGTTTGACAATTCAAGTGAAGATTTCCATTGGGCTTTGTAAGTAATTGAAGTTTATAGCTACATTTCAACTTTTAAGGTGATATCTCTTTAATTCTCATTTCAATTTAGTAATTCTCTTATTTCTTGCCATTGATTTCTTAATTGTTATGGGTTTTGTGATTTCTTGCATTGTAGCCATGGATTTCTCTCATAAAACCATGGGCTAAGTTCTAATTGCCTAGGGTGTTGAAGTTTTGGTGGTTAAGTGGTGTAATTATGGATCAATTGCATGATTAGCTTAGGAATTGGGTGTATATGTTTCTAGTGTGGTAATTTGCATGATTCAATTGGTTAATTCACCCTATTAGCTAGCATTCTTAGTTTTGTCGATTTCAACGACCGTATTGGGTTGCATGATTAAGAATGTGTGTATGAGCTTGAATTAATCAATTAGAATTAACATAGTAATTAGCTACACCGACCGGGGGTTAATTGCTTAGATAGACGACACTAGACACTAGTCGATTAGAGGTCGTCTATTAGATTATTGAAAGGGCGTCTCATAAACATTAGTAACCGTGTTGAACGTGTTTATGAGACACTATCCTAAGATCTTATGGCATTGATTAGACGATATAATTGCTAGTTAATGCACGTGTTCACCTAAGCCTCACAAGGGATTGGTCGACACACACGAGTGATAGCCTTTAGCTTTACCCAATACATTAGGTTTAATTTGTGTATTTTGGCCCAATAATTCACCACACAACCTACAAAATGGATACACCCGAGGCAATACTCTCCCACTTTGCACTTTCGAAAGGAAGTTAGATATCATTGTTATAGCATTTGTTCATTTCTTCTTGTTTAGTTCATCTAGTTTCGTACTTATTTTTAAATTCCCGAAAATCCAAACAAACAAGCTTAGTTACTACAATAGCATGATAACTTGGAACTTTAGGGATTCATTGGCACTCAATTAAGTTCTTGGAACGAAAATATACTTGGGACACTTATCCAAAAATACGAACAAGTCAATGATTTACAGTAATATTTACGAAAGAGATAAATTAAATTGTATATGATTTTTTTAGTAGTGAAAATATATTTTATTGTTAAATAGATATATTTTATTGCTATTTATATGGAGAATATTTAATAAAAATAAAATAAAAATAAATATTAAAATTAAATAAATAAAATTTTAAAAAAATGTTGAAGTGACAATGCTACGGTGAACACTATATTATTCCCGTTTAATTTTAATACTAATATCAGTATTATTTTTAATTTTAATGGAGGGTAAGATAGTAAATAATAAAATAAAATTTAAAAAATTATTTAAATATTAAAAATTGGCGACAGGTATCAAGTTAGAGCGACACGATGCGATGCAATTCGACATCCAGACTGTTGATAGTTTAGGCGACACTGAGATTATCCTAAGAAAACCCAAAAAAAGAATTGAGCATACTTTTGGTGGACGGAGGGAGTAACATTTATTAAATGTGGTTATAATAGAAATTTTTATTGGAGTATATCTTCTATCCTCAAATATTCGACACTATATATGATATTAATTAGCAGCGTATCTAATATTTGGTTATTCAAATATTTAGTTTCCTAGTTTAAATATTATGTTTCTTTATTCAGCATATTGGCCCATAGTTGAAAAGGCCCATTCTTATGTATATATACTCTGCCCCCACACGGCAGTATTCAATTAATCAAAAATACCTTTTCTTTTCATGTATACACTTGCAAATATTATCATGGTACCAGAGCCAACTTCTTGATGAAGACATCCAAGATTTCGATTCTTGTTGTGGCCTGACATCGCCATTAAATCTTGGGGACGACGGGTAATATGGCTGGTACACTGCTGCCATTTTCATCCCAATCTTGGGTAATTGACTCGGGTGCAACATAACACATCGCTTGTCAATCCGAATGGCTGCTCGATATGACGAGGGCTCACTATGAATCATCAGTGCGAATACCGAATGGGGAAGACGTCCCTGTTCGCGGGATTGGGCGAGCTGATTTAGGAAACGACTTGAATCTTAGTCGTGTTCTCTATATACCTGAATTTCGTTGCAATCTTTTATCCATTAGTCGTATTACCAAAGATTTGAATTGTGTATTCACGTTCTTTGCGGATTTTTGTTTCTTGCAGGCTTTACCCTCGAGGAAGCTAATTGGAGTGGGTAAACATCGTGATGGTCTATATTACATGGAACCTTCGTAGACTGAGTGGGACGTGTTAGCAGTGATTGGGAATTCAGAAATTTGGCATCGTCGTTTGGGACATGCTCCTGATAGCAAGTTACGAAATATTGGTTGCTTGAAGGGTTTTAAGAATGATACGGTATTTTGTGATTCTTGTATTCGAGCTAAACAAACCCGTTTACCTTTTCCCGTTAGCACAAATGTTACTTCTCATTGTTTTGAATTATTACATTGTGACATTTGGGGTCCTTATAAATGTGACACGTCTAGTGGCGATATTTTTTATCAATTGTTGATGATCACAGCAGAGGTGTTTGGGTTTATCTTGTACGTAGAAAATCTGATGTTGCAACCTCTTTGAATAAATTTCTGAACATGGTTCGAACTCAATTTGGCCAATCAGTCAAACGAGTGCGCTCGGATAATGGCTTCAAGTTTCAAGCGTCGATTTTACTTGATTATTATGCAGCTAATGGGATTTTATTGGAGACTTCTTGCACAGATACACCACAACAAAATGGCGTTGTCGAGCGCAAACATCGCCACATACTAGAGGTTGCTCGAGCACTTAGATTTGAGTCTGGACTCCCAATTGAATTTTGGGGAGAATGTATCCTTACTGTAGTTTACATTATCAATCGACTACCTTCTCCTATTGTTGATAATAAATCGCCGTACGAGGTTTTGTTCGGTAAACCGCCATCATATGATCATTTCCGGGTGTTTGGTTGATTAGTATATGCGCATGAGAATCGACGCAAGGACAAGTTTGGAGAAAGGGGGAGTGCATGCATTTTCGTTGGTTATCCTGTTGGACAAAAGGCATATCGAGTGTTTGATCTACATACTCAGAAATTTTCCAGCTCACGAGATGTCACCTTCGTTGAGAACCTATTTCCGTTTAAAGGGGGTGACGACCTGGACTTTGCAGATGCCCTACGAACAGCCCAAAATTCTGTTCGAGATCCAGCCCCTAGTCTCGACCGTGTTCAGCCCACAGCTCGCCCTTATATTCGACGAGCCTCGTCAAGTGATGATCAAACACTCGAGTTTTCGAGCATTCGTCCTCCACCAGACAGTGGGACCATGGTGCCCGATGCTGTACCTTCTGTCGATGCGCCTACCGTCGATGTTACACCTTCTGTCGATGCGCCTACCGTCGATGTTATTGCACCGCCTGCACCATTGATTGAAACTCGGGTGAGTCTCCGTCCTAAGAAACGTCCCAAGCACTTGGACGCTTACGAGACTTCCTTGCCCGCCTCAGTAGACCATTCACGATCCACTGCCAATTCAGTCGACTCGACGGTATATCCTCTTTCCCATTTCATTACATACAATAAATTTTCTCCCGCTCATAAGGCTTTCCTAACGGCCATCACGTCACGTGATGAGCCAAAATATTTCTCTTAGGCTGTTAAAGACCCCTTATGGCGTGAGGCTATGGCAAAGGAAATTCATGTCTTAGAGGTGAATGGTATGTGGATCTTAACCGATTTGCCACCTGGAAAGAAAGTCGTTAGATCGAAATGGGTATATAAAATAAAATATAAACCAAATGGTGATGTTGAGCGTTACAAGGCTCGTTTGGTCGCAACGGGATTCACGCAAATCGAGGGTGTTGATTTTCATGAAACATTTGCCCCCGTGGCAAAGCTTGTCACTGTTCGCTGCATGTTAAGCATTGCTGCACGACGAAATTGGGAAGTGCATCAGTTAGATGTCAACAATGCTTTTCTTCACGGAGATCTACGTGAGAACGTATATATGCGGATTTCGCAAGGATTTGCAAAAGAAGGTGAAACACGTGTTTGCAAACTGCAAAAATCTCTTTATGGGCTTAGACAAGCTTCTCGAAACTGGTATGAAAAGTTCACTCATGCTCTTCTCTTGATCGGATTTCATCAGTCACGAGCCGATCACTCTCTTTTCATCTTTCGAAAAGGTACCACTTACGTTTCCGCACTTATATATGTTGATGATGTTCTTTTGGCCGGCAATGATCCCGATCACATAAATTATGTTAAACGATACTTAGATGACAAGTTTAACATTAAAGACTTGGGTATATTGAAATATTTTTTGGGAACTGAGGTTGCTCGCTCCCTTGAAGGCTTCGTGTTAAGCCAACGCTGCTGGAACACGCCGGCGAAGGCGGTCCGTCACCAGGATCGTTGTCGGATGCCAAACGTATAAATAAATAAATAAATAAAACCTAAACATGCTTCTAAAACATAGTTTAGATCCGTTACCCTTGAAGATCGAGGCGTTGATTCCAATCTACAGATCTTCTAGTCTGTCTCCCAACTTCGCTCGAACACCGGGTGGACGGCGTGCTATCAAACGTGGAGAAGGTGCCTCAATTTCGTCTCCTTGAAACCCTAGCCGTTTTTCTCTATTTCGTGTGTGCTAGGGTTTCAAAACTGAATTAGGGCTCCTATTTATAATTTCCATAAGTTTCATGGGCCAGACTAGGGATCCATTAGAAGGTATAGGGCTTGGGCTTCTTACAGGCCCAAATACTCTTATGTTCAGCCCAGAACATATAATTTGGCCCGAGAACATTAATTCATTCCACTAGAGAATTAATGTTGCACTCCCGTCCTATCCCGAACCGAATCAGGGCTTCTATTAGACTTTATAATTCCCCGTGTTTAAGATATCGCACGTCCATTAATTATTAAAGCTCCCGACTTTTTTAAATAATTAATTACTATAATTCCTTGAGTAGTACCACTCAACCTTGTTGTCGTACGGATTAAATCCACCTGCAGGGTTTAATACGACAATCCTTTATGAGTTTCTTCAAGGGGACATCATCAGCCTGGATGTACAGGACACGGTGCCCTAATGCCAATAAGTAGACATCATGCGAGCGATGCCACTACCCAAAATACAGAGCGTGAAGAATATATCAAGATTCTCACCTATGGTACATCAAAGTAGTGAACAAGCACCCCACACATCTAAATATCACACTTAGGGTTAAGAATCATAAAAGTCACCAAGACTTCTAGTTCTTCATAACAGTCAGAACAGAAGAACATGTCTTATCTGTGATCCATTCAATACGCCACAGCGCACTAGTATAAACTAATGGCCAAGACAAACCACTAACAAGTTTATACTACAACTTAAACCAATAGTTTTGTCCATAACTATCTCAGTTGTGAATACTGTTTATATCTTACAAGGAACTGACAATGTGATCTTCTGTGTGATTACAAACCCACCACATCGTCTACAATGCAAGATAAGCAGACATACAAGTAATCACAAAGAATGCAATAATGTGAAAAACTATTTATTTCAGATAAAAGGAAATCGAATATACGTCACAAAAGCCCACTAAAAGTTTGCTTTACAGTATACACCAACAATCTCCCACTTATACTAAAGCTTAACTTTTAGTATACACATAAAGACATCAACATTTCTCCCACTTATACTCAAAGTCTAGCTTGTAATACATCGTAAACCAAGGCCCTCTACATGTTTCTCAAAGACTTTTATTGCCAGCGTCTTTGTGAAAGGATCAGCCAAGTTATCCAACGATGCAATCTTAGCTACAGCCACGTCTCCTCGATTTACGATATCTCGTATAATGTGGTACTTTCGCTCTATGTGTTTACTTGCTCTGTGGGCTCTAGGTTCTTTCGAGTTTGCCACTGCACCCGCGTTATCACAATAAACAGTGATACACATCGGCATACTCTGAGATACCCCTAATTCCAGAAAGAAATTACGCAGCCAGACAGCCTCCTTTGCGGCCTCTGAGGCAGCTACGTACTCGGCTTCCATCGTGGAGTCTGCGATGCATTTCTGCTTCACACTTCTCCAAGATATGGATGCGCCTCCCAGCATAAACACATAACCCGAGGTTGACTTCCGTTCATCTCGATCAGCTTGGAAATCTGAATCGGTATAACCCAAAGGAATCAAATTATTTGACTGGTATACTAGCATATAATCTCGAGTCTTTTTCAAGTACTTGAGAATATGCTTAACAGCAGTCCAGTGTCCTTGACCAGGGTTAGACTGATATCTTGCTACCATGCCGACTGCATAGCAAATATCAGGCCTCGTACACAGCATCGCATACATAAGGCTTCCTACAGCCGAAGCATAAGGAACCTTAGCCATCTCCTCTATCTCCTTCTGTGTCTTAGGACACATATCTTTAAATAGAGGGACTCCATGTCTGAAAGGTAGTACACCCTTCTTGGAATTCTGCATGCCAAAACGAGCAATCACAGTATCAATGTAAGACGCTTGAGATAAACACAACATTCTCTTTTTTCCATCACGAGTGACCTTAATACCAAGAATGTACGATGCTTCTCCCATATCCTTCATTTGAAACTGTTCTGAAAGCCACACCTTTACGTCTGATAATACTTTCACATTGTTGCCAATAAGAAGAATATCATCTACGTATAATACTAAGAATACCACTACGTCTCTGTCACTCTTCTTGTACACACAACTTTCATTTTGACATTGTTCAAATCCAAAAGATTTGATCACCTCGTCAAAACGAATGTTCCAAGACCTGGAAGCTTGTTTTAGCCCATAAAGAGACTTTTTCAGCTTCCAGACTAGATGCTCTTGGCCTTTCTTCACATAACCCTCGGGTTGCTGCATATAGATGTCCTTATCCAAATTTCCATTAAGGAAAGCTGTCTTGACATCCATTTGCCAAATCTCATAGTTCATGTGATTAGCTATGGATAAGAGAATCCGGATCGATTTTAGCATGGCTACTGGTGAGAAGGTCTCATCATAGTCGATTCCTTCTTTCTGGGTAAAACCCTTTGCCACCAACCGTGCCTTAAAAGCAGTAATCTGCCCATCAGACCCTCTCTTACGTCTGTAGACCCACTTACACCCAACAACTTTCTTGTCGTGGGGAAGTTCACTTAGGTCATACACTTCCATAGCATCCATAGATTCAATTTCTGAATTCATGGACTTGTGCCAAGACTCTGCATCTTTGTCTTTGATTGCCTCCTTGTATGTCCAGGGGTCGTTATCATCATGTTCATCGCTTGGAATCAAGTCAATAGACTCTCCCACAAACATGAAACGATCAGGTTGGCGAACAACCCTCCCACTACGACGAGGCAATGTATACAAAGGTTCATCAGAGTCGCCACGTTGTGCAGTCTCTTGTGGTATTTCCTCTTGCACACTCGGTGTGCCATTGTCTCCTCTCAACTCATTTAGAATTATCTCAGTGTTGGACTTATGCTCATTCATATAGTCTTCTTCTAAAAATTGGGCATTGGTACTCACCACCACCCTCTGATCATTAGGACTATAAAAATAACCACCTCTCGTTCCCTTAGGGTATCCTACAAACAACCGTACTTCAGTTCTAGGTGCCAACTTATCAGCTTCCTTGTTCAGCACATGTGCTGGACAACCCCAAATCCGAATGTGGTTTAGACTGGGCTTTCGCCCAGACCACAATTCAATCGGGGTTTTTGGAACCACTTTAGAAGGTACATAATTTAGAAGGTACGCTGCTGTTTCCAAGGCATAACCCCAAAAAGAGGTAGGTAATGAAGCATAACTCATCATCGATCTCACCATATCTAATAGAGTCCTATTCCTTCTCTCAGCCACGCCATTTTATTGCGGAGTACCAGGCGCGGAGAGCTGGGATCTAATCCCGTTCTCTAATAAGTATTGCCTAAATTCGTTGCTAAGGTACTCGCCACCACGATCAGAACGCAGTGACTTGATACTCTTACCATGACGGTTCTCCACTTCTGCCTTAAATTCTTTGAACTTGCCAAAGCATTCAGACTTGTGGCGCATCAGGTAGATGTATCCATATCTTGAGTAATCGTCAATGAAAGTGACGAAGTACTCAAAACCTCCTCTAGCTTGAACAGTCATAGGCCCACACAAATCAGAGTGAATCAATTCCAACACATCATTAGCCCTATTACCCTTGGCCTTAAAAGGCCTCGAGGTCATCTTGCCTTCCAAACAGGATTCGCAGACTGAGAATGGTTCCACTTGAAGAGACTCCAAAAACCCACTACTTACTAGTCTTTGAATCCTTCTTAGGTTGACATGACCCAATCTTAGATGCCAAAGGTATGTTTGATTCAACTTAGAAGGTTCCTTTCTCTTATTTAATGATGATGATGAATGAGCTTCAGTCACAGTATGATATGCACACGTAATAGTATAAAGATTGTTTTCTAACGTGCCAGAACAGATTAAAGAGTCATTTCTCAAAATAACAACATTGTCATTAAAAACAACCGAGCATCCATCCAAAAATAACTTCGAAACAGAAATTAAATTTCTCCGAAAATTCGGCACGTATAAAACGTTCTTTAATACTAAAACAGAATTAGATAAACATAAGTGCACGTCTCCCACTGCAACCACCGATACTACCGAAGCATTGCCCAAACTAATAGTAATCTCGCCCTCACTCAGTTCCCTTGTCTGCAGAAACCCCAGAGTTTTCCTTTTTCAGAAGGGGACAATCAGACTTCCAATGTCCTGTCTTGTTGCACTTGAAACATTTGCCCTTCGGCTTTTTAACGCCACCAGAAGGCGCCAGTTTCTTGCTCCCACTGCTTTCACCACCACCCTTTTTCTGTAAAGGCTTTTTCTTCTTCTTGCCATTAGACGAAGAAGGTCCAGCCTGGACAGTAACATTGGTTTGTGGTCGTTTACCCATGAGACCCTCCACCGCGACCAATTCCGTAAGAAGCTCGGTTAAAGTATAATCCTTCTTACTCATGATCGCGTTTACACGGAAGTTCTCAAAAGACTTTGGGAGCGAGTGTAGGATCATATCGATCTTGGTGTCATTATCGATTAACCCTCCGAGGACCTCAATCTCATTCAGATATTCCATCATCTTGAGACCGTGGTCCCTCACGGACGCTCCCTCTGGCATAGAGGTTGACATGATCTTCCTCATAGCCTCAAAGCGGGCATCCCTATCTTTCTCACCAAAAAGCTCTTTGAGGCTCAACATCATAGCTGCGGCACTAGGCATAGTTTGATGCTGCTGTTGTAAAACATTTGACATCGAGGCCAAAATGTAACAACGAGCCATCTCATCAGCCTTGTGCCACTTCTTATGAGCCTCCTTTTGCTCTTCAGTAGATTCGGGTCCCAAAGGGGCAGGAGCAGGTGTGTCAAGCACAAACTTGTACTCATCTGCAACAAGGACAATGTCCAGATTTCTTTTCCAATCCAAGTAATTTTGACCAATAAGCTTATTTTGATTTAAGATAACCATAAGTGGGTTGAATGTCACCATAATGTATCTGAAATAAATAAAATGCAAGGAATAAATCACATAAGTTTGAAGCATAAAACATTGGAAACCTTCAAAACCAACATTCAACACAACCTCCAACAGCCCAACAAACACATATGCAAGCCACGTTAGGGTGGTCGTTTACACATGTATTCATCGACCAGACATTCAGTCTTTAATTTCAATATCACGTCAACTTATCCTTATGACGAATGAAATTAACAGTCGAACTTTAACTGGCCATGTGAACTAGAACAGTGACCCCGTTGGGGGGTTATATTCAAATTCACATCTAAGTGATGACCACAATTTAACAACAGTTATCTTGAATTATTCTTTACTGATGAACTCATGGATGACACATCCGTTAGGGAAGATCACACACTTCATCTAAAGATTAAAACAGTTTTATTAGAAGTCTTAACTAGTAAGCTCGTGAATGTTGCACCCGTTAGGGGAAGACTCCCAAGGTCCCACGAGCAACATACACCTTACTTAAAGACCAATTGTGGAGGCCTATAAATTAATTAAAATTCAATTATCTCACTTAGTCATTTAAACTTTGAAGATTATTCACAGGCATAACAAATTAACTAAATAATACAAGCATGCCAATCATAACAAGATGCGATAAATAGAGGTAAAAATAAATAAATAAATGCACATCTATCGCAACCCCTTGAAAACCCTATCAAAAAACAGCCTACAATAAGCTATTACAATGATAAAACAGTGGCGCGGACGGATGTCTCGCATCGGCCTCTCACGCAATGCAAAAAACTCGAATACGCGTCCACCGACTAAAACTGGCAGAAAACTTCATCAAGACGTTTGAATTAGGCCTCGCCACTCGTCGTCCCAGCTTTGCTGGGATTCCTGTAGATCTCGTCGAGACGTTTCCGAAAAGGTCTTGTGGGCTGAAAACGGACACCCGAGTCAAAAGTTATGGCCAAAACAGTTTTCACCATCCAAGGCCATAACCCGAAAAACTCAGATTACTGTTTTCAGATCTTCCATCGACACCGCCCGTTCTCACAATCAAAAATTACAATATAAACGAGCAAAACCCTACTACAGTGATCTATGAAATAGTCCTATACTACCCACACTTATTATCTAGTGGGAAAAACGATTACATAACACTAGGGTTGCGATAGAAGAATAAAAAAAATTAACCAACAGAAACGCATACATACATGAAACAAAATAAATTGAATCATACAATCATACGTTTCAGGCAGAGCCAACAATCCACGAATCCAGGCTCTGATACCAATTGCTGGAACACGCCGGCGAAGGCGGTCCGTCACCAGGATCGTTGTCGGATGCCAAACGTATAAATAAATAAATAAATAAAACCTAAACATGCTTCTAAAACATAGTTTAGATCTGTTACCCTTGAAGATCGAGGCGTTGATTCCAATCTACAGATCTTCTAGTCTGTCTCCCAACTTCGCTCGAACACCGGGTGGACGGCGTGCTATCAAACGTGGAGAAGGTGCCTCAATTTCGTCTCCTTGAAACCCTAGCCGTTTTTCTCTATTTCGTGTGTGCTAGGGTTTCAAAACTGAATTAGGGCTCCTATTTATAATTTCCATAAGTTTCATGGGCCAGACTAGGGATCCATTAGAAGGTATAGGGCTTGGGCTTCTTACAGGCCCAAATACTCTTATGTTCAGCCCAGAACATATAATTTGGCCCGAGAACATTAATTCATTTCACTAGAGAATTAATGTTGCACTCCCGTCCTATCCCGAACCGAATCAGGGCTTCTATTAGACTTTATAATTCCCCGTGTTTAAGATATCGCACGTCCATTAATTATTAAAGCTCCCGACTTTTTTAAATAATTAATTACTATAATTCCTTGAGTAGTACCACTCAACCTTGTTGTCGTACGGATTAAATCCACCTGCAGGGTTTAATACGACAATCCTTTATGAGTTTCCTCAAGGGGACATCATCAGCCTGGATGTACAGGACACGGTGCCCTAATGCCAATAAGTAGACATCATGCGAGCGATGCCACTACCCAAAATACAGAGCGTGAAGAATATATCAAGATTCTCACCTATGGTACATCAAAGTAGTGAACAAGCACCCCACACATCTAAATATCACACTTAGGGTTAAGAATCATAAAAGTCACCAAGACTTCTAGTTCTTCATAACAGTCAGAACAGAAGAACATGTCTTATCTGTGATCCATTCAATACGCCACAGCGCACTAGTATAAACTAATGGCCAAGACAAACCACTAACAAGTTTATACTACAACTTAAACCAATAGTTTTGTCCATAACTATCTCAGTTGTGAATACTGTTTATATCTTACAAGGAACTGACAATGTGATCTTCTGTGTGACTACAAACCCACCACATCGTCTACAATGCAAGATAAGCAGACATACAAGTAATCACAAAGAATGCAATAATGTGAAAAACCATTTATTTCAGATAAAAGGAAATCGAATATACGTCACAAAAGCCCACTAAAAGTTTGCTTTACAGTATACACCAACAAACGCAAGTATGCACTTGATATATTGGAGGAAAATGGATTGCAAGGTTGTAGACCTAGTGCATTCCCCATGGAACAAAACCTTAAGCTAAGCCCTGATGACGATACGCCTCTTGTCGATGCAACTCAATATAGACGCTTGGTTGGTCGTCTCTTGTATCTCACCGTAACTCGTCCCGACATCGTCTTCCCGGTGAGCCAATTAAGCCCATTTTTTAGTCAACCACGTCAAAGTCACCTCACTGCGGTCCATCGTGTTTTACGCTATTTGAAACAAACACCCGGGCAAGGCATATTTCTTTCGGCCCATTGAAATTTTGATCTCCAAGGATATTGCGACGCAGATTGGGCGGGGTGTCCCTTCACTAGGCGATCATCCACAGGGTACTTCATCACTATTGGGGGATCTCCCGTTTCGTGGCGCACGAAGAAACAATCAGTTGTATCTCGATCATCAGCCGAGGCGGAATATAGAGCAATGGCCACTGCAGTGTGTGAAATTATTTGGTTACGCTGGCTATTGGAGGATTTTGGGGTTCGCCAAACTGGTCCTACGCCACTCTATTGCGATAATCAAGCGACTCGTCACAATGTCGTTAATCCAGTTTTTCATGAACGTACGAAACACGTTGAGATGGACTGTTATTTTGTTCGAGAAAGGGTTGCTAATGGTGATATTAAACCATGCATGGTCCATACAACAAATCAAGTGGCAGATATTTTTACTAAAGCCCTTGGTGCCGATCGTTTTCATTTTCTTCGTGGCAAGTTGGGTGTTCGAGACTTACACACTCCAACTTGAGAGGGAGTATTGGAGTATATCTTATATCATCAAATATTCGACACTATATATGATATTAATTAGCCGCGTATCTAATATTTGGTTATTCAAATATTTAGTTTCCTAGTTTAAATATTCTGTTTCTTTATTGAGCATATTAATCCATAGTTGAAAAGGCCAATTCTTATGTATATATACTCTGCCCCCACACGGTAGTATTCAATTAATCAAAAATACCTTTTCTTTTCATGTATACACTTGCAAATATTATCAATTTTACTTGTCTAATATGTCTTTTCAATAAAATTTCTTAATCTTTGTGAAAGTCAAATCAATCTATCTAATTGGGTCGGAAGGAGTATTGTGTGTTTATAAATAAAGTTGATAAAGTAGAAAATAAAATATATTACTCCCTTCGTCCCAATAAAAGTAAGTGCAGTGGAGTATATTTTTCAAAAAAAGAAATATGCACTTTTTTTTGTGGACAATTCATAAAAAAAAATAAGGACACTGTTGTACGTGCTTTTGATGGTTGAATCGGATGTGGACTATTTGTTAGCACGAGACAAACATGTATAATGATCGGGGGTTTTGTTGGTCCTGAAAGGAGTATATAACAAGTGTATGGGGGGGGGGGGGGAATACACTTGTATGCAAATTCTTTTCAAACTTGATCAAACCAGAGCTCAGCAAGGTTGTCTTGGACAACTCTGCTGAAGAAGATTAACTCTTCTAAGATAATCAATCTACTAAGTACTATTGAGTACTTAGTTGAATAACTATCTAGGAGAGTTATATGTGCGGAATAGTGGTTGGCCCTTTTAGTTTAAACTCCTTTAATTTCTGAAATCACTTAGTCAATGTAACACAGTCCAGTTTTTCAGGGAACTTGTCCAAATAGGTTTTTGCACAGTCTTTGAATGTTTATCCTTGAAAGATCAGTTTTGTGTGCAGTGTTGATATATTGTAAGTACTTGAAATGTAAATCAACACAAGAGTTTATAGTGGTCCAGAGACTCAAGCTCCTACATCCACTTTCCCTGATTTAACATGATAATTCCTTCACTCTTGGAATTAACTTGTTTTATAGTGCCAAGGTGCACTTGATCAAGAACACCACTCTTGGTGAATTGATCCCTAGGATGTCTAGAGTCCTAGTACCCTCTTCTCAACTCAGAACTGAACTGTTCTTCTCTCAACAGTCAGCTCCTACCACTTCTACTACTACAACCTTCTCACTTTCACTCTTGAAAGATATGAGGATTGAAGTAAGGTTCCAACTAATGAGATATCCTTTACAATGGAGATCAGTGTATAAGGATAGGATAGCTCTCTAAGCTTGTGTATGGATGTACAATGAAGTTCAGCTTAGATGAAGTGTTTGAAGACTAAGATAGTCTTTGAAAGCTTTGAAAGCACTCTAGCTTGTAAGAACTTGAGCTTAGTTGAGATGCTTTGTTGAGGTTAGTTGGATGCTTTCAAATGGTCTTCACACTTCTGTATTTATAGACAAATGAAGGATTTGCCCGTTGGAGAGGCAGCCTCCAATGTCCATAAATGTCTTCTTTCAGTTCTTCAACTTTGAAGACAGTTTCTTGATAGTGACATGTCCTCATTTGGGAAATAAACGGCTGTAAGAGCTTTGTCTTCATTCTGCAGCACTCTTCCCAATATCTGACTTTCAGATTCTCTTGTTAGAACTTGGACATCACTTCTGAAGGTTGTTCCAATGATAGGACAACATTCCTCAACATTTGGACAACACTCCTTATCACTATCAGCAGTCTTGCTTATCAGCAAGGTTGGCTTGCTCTTCTTCAGATGACTTGGCTCTTTCCCTTTATTTCTCTTGAAGATGATCTTAGCTTGTTTCTTTGAAGATCTTTAGGGTGTGGTTGTCTCTTTCTCTTCAGCATAGTTGACCTCAGGCTTTCAGAGCACTTGATCTTGATTAATTGAGCTGAGACAACTCCTCTGGACAACTCTCCTGATCAGCATACTTGTCTTTCAGCAGACTTGATCATGATTCCAGAGTTTGAGCCTTGAGGGGACTTGTTCTTGATGTACTTCAAAGCATATGTTCCCCCTCAATTTGTGCATCTAATCATCTAAGAGCTACCTAACATATTAGCTCCTCATCTAGCCTTTATACTATATGTTCTAACATGTCTAGAACATATTCAATCATAACTTAGGCATGTCTCAGGGGGTTTTGGTATTCAATCAAAACATAACTCATTTTATTCCCAACAATTTCCCCCTTTTTGATGATGCCAAAACCTATACAGCTTGTGCAAAAGTGACTTAGCTACACCTATTACATTAATCTTCAGAAGACATGACTAAGGTCAGTTATCCTGAAAAGCAATGTGTTAGTGTATTCACCATTCATGTTGCACATAGGTTTCATAGATAGGCATAGAGAGATGAGTGTTTCTTGATTCAAAATAAGTTCAACTATCATTCATTAAAAGACATTACAAGCATGTTGATAGTTGAATTTAACATATCAGAGCATGAATCATCAACACTAAATACATCAGAGCATTTCTTTCTAACAGTTCAACACATATACAAGATTTTTTTCAGTATCAGAGCATAACCTTGTATCAGAGCACCAATCTTATATCAGAACAAATACTAACACTTCAAGATATATACAAGATTTTCAACATCAGAGCACAGAGCTTGTATCAGAGCAATCCATATTAAGTCAGAGCAAACAGATTAGCACACCACATCAGCAAACTTGACCTATTTTCAGCATAGTTGATCAATTAAGATAGGTCAGAAGACTTAGCCATTTAGAGATCATCCTCTCGAGGTGGCACCATCCCATACTGTGCCCACACTCTCCTCTTCAAGGCCATGGCTTCTTGGTTGGTTCCCTTAGGACCAAGAACCATCTTGTTCAGCTTGAGGATCTCAGTGAATTCTCTCAGAATCCTTGATTGATCAATCCATCCATCAAGCTTTGGAGGTAAGTATATGATTGGCTTGGGAGCTGTGAGTTCAAATCTTGCAATATCAGCAGCTACAAGCAATTGTTGATAGAGTTCTCTGTAGTACTCAATCATGAACTCAGCAAAATTGATGTTGGCATCTCTTCCATTCCATCTGTCAATGACGTACTGATCATAGACAAACTCCCTTTTTGCTTCCTCCCATGAGTCATTCAGCTGAATTGGCACCCATTTATCCAAGTGAGGATATTTGGTGTCCATTGGGATCAATAGCTGTGGCTTCATCTTGTTGTAAGTTGCTCTCTTCCTTCTTGGCTTCTGGAAGTCTGTTCTTCTCTTATCTCTTGCTCTGTTGGCCTCTTCCATCAAGTCCATTTTCTCTTGGGCCCTCATCATGGCCAGTTTCTGTTGTGTTTCAGGGTCTTTGCCATACCCTTCATGAAACAGTTTTGATGGATCATTGAGTACCACAATCTTTGTCTTCTTTGGTCCAGGTCCAAAGCCTTCTTCATATAAGATTTCCACATCTTCAGTGACTTTGGTACTTTCAGTGGACTTAGTCTCAGTAGACTTGTCTTTTTCAGCATTCTTGGGCTCTTCAACTGTTTTGGCCTTCTTTGAGATAGGCTCATCATCAATAACTCTGAATTCAGGTGGAAGATCAAGGCTATTTGGAAAGTCAGTGAATTTCTCAACTTGTCTCTTCTTTCCTTGGGCCTTCTTGATCTTTCCTCTAGTTTGGACACCTTCAGCATCCTTGTCCAAACCAGATACTTCACCACCTGGTCTTTGTTGTAGCCTCACTTTTTCCTCTTGAGCTGAGGCCATAGAGTTCTTCAATGCTAGTGCTAACTGCTCTTCTTCATCCAATTCTTCCAAGTTCAGCACTGCAGGCTCTTTTCCCTTTCCTACAGGGGTTTTGTCCTTCCCTTTCACTGGACTCCCAATCACTAAGGCACCTTTTGCCCTTGCTCTTTCCCTTTCCCCCTTTTTTGCAGCATCAAAACATTCTGGCTTCAGTTCACTCATAGTGGATGCCAATAAGGACTGGGCTTGGGTTAGAGACTTCATCTCCTCCAACAGATATACATTCTCATCATGTATATTTTGCATCCTGTCACTGCTTAAGCTAAGAAAGGCAAGAACAAGCTTCATTTTCTGTTGAACAACCTCCTCCATGGTTGCCTTAAGAGATGCATCCAATTGGGCTTTCAGGAGCTCAGTGAGGTTGGCCACTGCACCTTCAGCAATGTTGGCCAACACTTCTTGGGAAAACTTTTCTGAGGCTGCTTTGACCATAGCTAGCCTTTGCTCTTCAGCTCTTCTCTTCTGCAAGGCTGTCTTCTTGCCAAGAGCTTGCTTGATTGTCAATCTGATAGCTTGAACATTTGCATTATGATTGTCTCTCAGCCTTTTTTGATCCTTCTTGACCTCCTTTGAGATGTTTTCCATACTGACTTTGGCTTTGTGAACTTCAGTAGAGATGGTTTGAAGACCAGATTCTACTCCTTCAATTCTTGCTTCCAATGTGGGTAGCACCACATCTTCAGAGCCAGTTAGTCTCATTTCAACAGAAGCTAGAGTTCTTCCATGCTCATCTAATGCTCCAGAAGTTTCTTCATGAGCTGTTTGAACTTGTTGAGCCAAGGAATCCAACTTCTCTGATTGCATCCCAAGCAAGGCTTGTGCTGATCCAGTGTCAACTTGGATGGGAGCATCTGTCAAGAGATCTTCTGCAAATATTTGATCAAAGCTTATCCCTGCAATATCAGACAAATCAAAAGCATCAGTGAAAACACACTTATCTCCCTCATTTTCTTTTTCATAAGACTCTGATACATCAGCAGTCTTCTCCTCATTTTCAACTATTTCTTTTCTTCCTTCAATAAAAGTTTCCTCACTTAAAGAAACAGGCCTCCTCTCATCAAGGGATTCTTGAAGTTCAGATTTGACTTCAAGAATAGCCTGTCCTTCCTCACTTATACCACCCTCATATGTTGGTACACTCACAATCTTAGTGATAACTACCTCTCTTTCATCCACAACTCCCTCTGATTTTTCAAATCTACTTTCCTTTTCAACTCCTTCTCCTAAACCTGCAGCATCTCCATCTTCTGCAAGGTTCAAAGATGGCAGTTGTGGGGAGATCACAGTGCTCATATCAACAGCCACTGAGTCATCCTGAATGATTAAGGGCTGATCAGTGTCCAACTCTTCTGACACTGAATAGGCCTTAATCAAACTAGCCTCTAGAGAAGGAACCTCCACATCTTTAGGCTGTGCCTTGGGTTCAGAAGAACCTTCATTGGCAGATGTGTCCTTGGTTGTGTTACCATCCTTGGTCAACACCTCTGAAATGACAGAGCCTTTCCTATGATAGGTTCTAGGGGGGTTGGAAAGTCTTTCAGAGACAGGAGGCTTAGGGAGATTGGCTTGAGGGGTTTCAGGAGGGTTTGGTTTAGAGGGGTTTGAGGGATCATCTGGGGAGTCATCATCATTGGAGCTGCTTTCAGGGTGTTTGATGCCCTTAGCTTTCCTTTCCCTCTCCTCATTGATCTTGTCATCCACCAACTTTGCAAATACTTCCTCATCAGTGAGGAATCTTGTCTTTGAAACTCCAGCAAAGTGTAACAATCTGTTCTCCTCCACTTGCCACCAGTTTGCACCCTTATCTTGGATGACTTGTGATATTTCCATCAAGGATTTATCTTTTACATCAACAAGCATCCTTAGATCATGAAAGGCCTTCTGAATTCTTGGAAATTCAGCAAGTTGTGGATACAAACTGTCCACAGTAGCCTTGGCTCCTCCTCTGAGCATACTTTCATAAGTATACTCCTCCTCATCTCCACTTGAATGGGGACTTTGGGTTATAGGGGAGTTGGCTCTGGGTTCTCCTAATGCGGCTTCAGGCAGATTAAGTTCAGGAATGTTGGCTTCAGATGGGTTGGGTGCAGTAGAAGGATCTTCAGTTGCTTTTGAGAGCAATGGATCTGAAGGGGCTTTACTTAGGGGTGTTGGCTCAAAAAGTGCAGCTTCTAATTGTCTTGAGTAATTGAGCATAGATGAGTCAAGGGGAGATTGTAATCTTGTCTCATCTACAGCTATGTCAGCTAGCACATCTATCATACTTCTCTGCACACTTCCCTCGGGAGAGTATCTCTTTGTGAGATTTATGGGAGTGATAGGTTGATTGGTTGGGGTTATATGGGTTTCAGGGGAGTTGGGCTCAGGATTCTGAATTTCAGGGATGTTGGCCTCATTTGGTTGACCTTCAGGGACCCTGGATTCTGGAGTTCCAGAACCAGATGAGTTGGTCCTTGACTTTGATTTGGTCCTGCTTTCAGCTCTGCTCTCTCTTAGAGCAAGTTGTAGAGACCTTTCTTCCTGAAGCTCCAACACCTTGTCAGTAGGCTTGACCCTTCTCTTGCTAGCCCTACTGCTTCCACTCCCTTCCTCATCCTTCTCAGGGACAACCTCCCTGATCCTTTTATCACCCCTAGACTTTTGTCTAGTCTCATTGTACTTTTGCCTTAATTCTTCTGAGTGATCAGATGGCACTTGTACACCTTCTCTAGCAACTTCTTCAATCTCAGTTGAAGCATCTGAGTTCTCTTCTGAGATAATCTGAGACATTTTCCTTGTCTTCACCACTCTTGCTTTAGTCCTCTTCTTCATCTTTGGCTTCTCCTCCACCTTTGCTTCAGCAGGCTTGGCCATTAACATTCTCCTTTGCTCAGTTTTCTTGCTGAGCTTTCTGAATAGAATCTTTTGAGCTGGGAGAGGCTTTGCAAAGGTTTGCATTTGGGAGTAGTGGGAAAATCTCTCAATCAACAAGCTTGCCCTAGTGCAATACTTGAGTTTCCCTTCTAGCACAACCTTATTGTGAGATTTCACTTTGAATTTTGCCTTTTCCTTCATCATCTCAGACATGATGAAAGTCCTCCAATCAAACTTGATGCCTTTATCACTGGCATCAATGACTGCAGCCATGATTCTGATTCTTGGATGGCTGACCTGCTCCAAGCTTCCAGTATTACTCAAGAGACTTTTAGCTACTACCTCAAAGAGGTTGAGAAATTCTGGCTTGAGAGTCTTTTTGTTTTGAGTTGAGGAGAGAGGGCCTGGTGTCAATAGCCATTCTTGAGCTATTTCTTCTTCATGGCCAGTGCCATAGATTTCTGGATTCCTTCCCTCAGAAGGCAATCCAAAAGCTCCTTCAAGATCTTCTGAAGAGAATTTCACTCTATGAAATCTTTCTTCCTCTTCTCCTTCAGCAACATATGACAGTCTGGTGGAAACTTCACCATCTTCAGGCTTGCCCCTCCATTTGAGAAAGGCAAAGAATTCAGCCATGTAGCTTTCCAAGCAGGAGCTTGGTCTTTCTTCCAAAAACTTTTGAAGACCAGCCCTTCTCAACCATCTCAGGGTTGGAGTAATCTCAAAATCTTCACTTTCAAAGGAGATTATGGGTTCAAAATGAAGATTGTTTTTGTTGCTTAGGTATCCAAAATCAAGGTCTAGAGCCTTGTTGGAAAAATCTATGATCATCTCTGGTCTAACTTTGGGAGCCATTGAAGATTGCAGAGATGAAATTTAGAAAGTTTTGGGAGAGTTTGAAGAAAATAGGTTAGGGTTTCGAATGCTTGGGAAAGAAGAGTGTGTGGGGAGTTCTTAAGACTTGAGAATATTCTAAAAAGAATGTTTGTCAATGAGTTGGTGAGTTTTGTGTATTTTCAACTGTTGTCAAATATGGAAAGATACACTTGGACGGCCAGGATGAATTTCAGGGGAGTTGGCCAGTTTTGATCCAATGGTTAAAAACCAATGTAACAGTGACTTGTTGGTTTTATTCAAAACGTGGAAGGTATTTAATATTAGTTAATGGTTGGGGAGTTTTCGAGATAGATCATGGTTTGAAAAGGTGTAATGCAAACAAGAGTTAAATCTTGGCATTTAATGCATGGAAAGCGACCTTTTGGGTGGGGGACAAATTAAATCCCACAGAGATGATATTTGTAGTTGGGACATGTATCAAGGTAGGCAATGATTACCCAAAATAGGTGCTTATCAAACCAAGGAAATAGTTTGATAGCCAAGACAACTTATCTGACCCCACTTGGACAAGTGTCCTGAAGAGATGTGGATAATGGTCCTGAATTCCAATGGACAAGTGTCCTGAATAATTTCAGCCATCTCTTTTGATATTCAGTAGACTTGACCAAGTCTGCTGAGAACCTTCTCAGTTTCCATATATCCATTAACTTTTCATGAGATTTACTTGTCCAACTTCCCTGGATCAAGTAATCCCAACTCTGCTGATAGCTCCAGAAATCTTGCCTCTGCAAGTGGCTTAGTTAGAATATCAGCTTTTTGATGATCAGTGTGGATCTTGACCAACTTTATGTCCTTCTTCTCCACATGGTCTCTAATGAAGTGATGCTTGATGTCCACATGCTTGCATCTTGTGTGCAATACAGGATTCTGTGATATAGCAATGGCACTATTGTTATCACAAAATATTGGCACTTCAGTAGAGTTGACTTTGTAGTCTCTCAGTTGTTGTCTCAGCCAAAGGATTTGAGCACAACAACTTCCAGCTGCAACATATTCAGCTTCAGTGGTGGAAGTAGCCACTGTGTTCTGCTTCTTGGAGAACCAAGATATAAGCTTGTTGCCCAAGAATTGACAAGTCCCTGAAGTGGACTTTCTGTCAATTTTACAACCTCCATAGTCAGCATCTGAGTAGCCAGTTAACTCAATGTTGTCATCAGCAGGGTACCAAAGGCCTAGATTTTCAGTGCCTTTGAGATACCTCAAAATCCTCTTTGCAGCCTCAAGATGGCTTTTCTTAGGATTTGCTTGGAACCTTGCACAAACACCTACTGCAAAGGTGATGTCAGGTCTGCTGGCAGTGAGATAGAGGAGTGAACCAATTATTCCTCTATACTCAGTAGAGTTGGTTGAAATACCACTCTCATCAGGATCCATCTTCCAATTTGTGTTCATTGGGATCCTTACTGGCTTGCTAGTTGTACACCCAAACTTCTTGATCATTTCTCTGGTGTACTTAGCTTGGTTGATGAAGATTCCTTCTTTTGATTGCTTGACTTGAAGACCCAAAAAGAAGTTCATCAACCCCATCATGGACATCTCAAACTTGCTTTGCATTAGCTTTGAGAATTTCTCACACAGCTTCTCATTGGGGGATCCAAATATTATGTCATCCACATAAATTTGGACAAGCAAGATGTCCTCTCCTTCAGATATTCTGAAAAGATTTCTGTCCACAGTTCCCTTGGTGAATCCATGATCCAAGAGAAATTGTGACAGTGTATCATACCAAGCCCTAGGGGCTTGCTTGAGTCCATATAGAGCTTTCTTGAGTCTGTAAACTTGGTTTCCAACCTCAAAACCTGGTGGTTGCTCTACATAGACTTCTTCCTTCAAGACTCCATTCAGAAAGGCACTCTTGACATCCATTTGGTATACTTTGAACCTCTTGTGGGCTGCATAGGCTAGAAAGAGCCTTATTGCTTCTAGCCTTGCCACAGGTGCAAATGTCTCATCATAGTCAATGCCTTCATGTTGGCAATAGCCTTTTGCCACAAGTCTTGCTTTGTTTCTGACAATCACATCATTTTCATTTTTCTTGTTCTTGAACACCCACTTTGTTCCAATAACATCTTGATGTGAAGGCCTATCCACCAGCTCCCATACTTCATTTCTGGTGAATTGATTCAGTTCTTCCTGCATGGCTGTGATCCAATTGGCATCTTGAAGTGCTTCCACAATATCACTTGGTTCTTGCTCTGACAAGAAACAACAGAAAAGAGCACTTTCACCATGAAATCTTCTGGTTTTGACTCCAATACTTGGGTCACCAAGTATTAGATCAGTAGGATGGTCTGATAACCAAGTCCTTCTTTTTCTGATCTCTTCAGTAGAGTTGTCCTCTACTGAAGTTGAGTCAATTTGATCATAGAATTCAGGATAATTGAATGCAGGATCTAATTCAGGATCATAATCAGGGGTGTTGTCCTCAATGTCAGGGACATTGGTATTTTCAACATTTTGAGTTCCCCCTTGATTATTTGACCTGTTAACTACCTCAGCAGAAACTGCTTCTTCATTGGTAGTTGTTACCTGGATGTGAACTGGGATTGGATCATTCAGTTCACCATTCCTTTCAGTGGGATTTGCCTCAGGAAGGTTGCCTTCAGGATGGTTGTCCAACATAGAGTTTTCAGGTAGATTGGCTTGGACAACATCTATGAATTCAGTGTCTTTGTCTTTTAGGCTTAGTTTGGTTGTTCTTTGTGTGATTTCTTCTGATTCCAAGTTCTCATTCCTGAACTCATGAGTAGATTCATCAAACACAACATGAGGTGTTTCTTCCACAATAAGAGTTTTCTTGTTGTAGACCCTGAAAGCTTTGCTGATTTGGGAGTATCCAAGAAACACTCCTTCATCAGCTTTGCTATCAAAGGCTTTCAACTGATCTTTCCCATTATTGTGAATGAAACACTTGCAACCAAAAATGTGAAAGTAAGACACTTTAGGCATTCTTCCTTTCCAGAGTTCATAGGGGGTTTTGCCTTGCCCCTTAATAATCAAACATCTATTTTGAGTATGGCATGCAGTGTTTATAGCTTCAGCCCAAAACCTCTTAGGTAATTTTGAATCAGCAATTAGAGTTCTAGCAGCTTCTTTTAAAGTTCTATTTCTTCTTTCTGCAACTCCATTCTGTTGGGGAGTTCTAGCTGCTGAGGTTTCATGAGCTATTCCATTAGATGTGCAATACTCATTGATGTATGAGTTAATGAACACTGTGCCTTTATCAGATCTTATCTTGATAATGCTAAGGCTTTTCTCATTTGACAATCTCTTTAGAAGTTCAGGCAGTTTGACTTGAGTTTCCTTCTTATTAAGGAGAAATACTACCCATGTGAACCTGGAGAAGTCATCTACTACAACCAATGTGTATTTTCTACCATTTATGCTTGCAGGGGTAATTGGTCCAAAAAGGTCCATATGCAACAGTTCAAGTACCCTTTCAGTAGAGATGACTGGTTTTCCCTTAAATGAGGCTTTGATCTGTTTTCCTTCTTGGCATGGTTTGCAAACATGCTCTTTAATGAAAACCTCATTAGGTAGTCCTTTGACTAATGCATTTCTAGCAATTTTGTTCATTGTTTTAAAGTTCAGGTGGTTTAATCTTTTATGCCATAACCAACTTTGTTCACTAGAACTCTTAGCAATGAAGCATGCAGCATCAGTAGACTTGTCCCAGTCTGCAAAATACACATTTCCTTTCCTAGTTCCAGTCAATAGAATTTGTTGAGTCTTATTTTTTATTAAGCATTTTCCACTTGAAAACTCAACATTGAAGTTTTTATCACAGAATTGACTGATACTTAGGAGATTATACTTGAGACCAGCCACATAAGATACATTGGATACTTTGATGTTACCAATCATCAAAGTACCATAACCTTTTGTAGTTGCTTGTGAGCTGTCTCCAAAGGTGACATTTGGGCCTTCTTTTTCAATAAAATCAGTGAGAAGTTCCTTGTTTCCAGTCATGTGCCTTGAACATCCACTGTCAAGATACCATGCTGACTTTTTGCTCATGCTCCTCTTCTTGTGGCCCAATGGTACCTACAATTAGATGGGTTTAGGTACCCTTTGAGTTTTGGGTCCTGAGAGGTTAGTTGTACCTTTAGGAACCCAAACTTGCCTAATAACCCTGATTGATTCAAGGTGGCTAAGTTGTCTTCCTTTAGCATCTAAATACACTGTCTTTCCCTTAAATGCCTTTGGGAAAGTGTGTGTGAATGTGTTAACTCTATAAGTTTCAGGAGAGTTGTCAAGTCTCCTGAACTTTTGAGTTCTTTGTGCAACTTGAGGGAATCTTTGAGGAAAGACTTTCTTATGACCATTACCCTTTGGCATGAAGGGTTTTGGTTGTCTCATTTTATTCTGCCTTTGAGGAAAGTTGTCCCTAGGTCTATTCAGCTGAGGCTTTCTCAGAAGAGTTGGCCTAGGCTGATTATACCTTGGATACTTCCTCTGAACATTGTTCAGTAGAGTTGTCCTACCATTGGGTCTACTCTGCTGACCAATATTCCTCTTGTGTTCGGGAGCTTTGGCCATTTCCTTAGGTTTTGGCCTAATCTCCTGAAGCACTTGAGTAGGCATAACATCCATTTTGCCCTTTCCTTTGTTCAGTGGCTGAATTATTTCATTTTCAGTTTGTGCCACTGACTTAACAAAGATTCTCTTAGTGTTACTCACAGAAGCAACACTAAGACAAGGTGAAGATTCAAATGGATCAAAACCTAATCCACTTCTTTGAGCCATAGGTCTTTGATAACTCTGAATTTCCTCTATTGCTCTAGAGGATTTCTTCAGAGCAGACATCTTTAATTTCAGGCTCTCTTCACTTGATTTAAGAGTATCATATTCATGTGAGAGGTTTTCAAACTTGGCATTGAGAATTTTGATTTCAAAATCTTTTCTCTTCTGAGAGAGAAGTTGATCATCAATCTCCTTTTGTTGGTCAACTATCCTGAGATTTGGGTCCTGAGAGGTTAGTTGTACCTTTAGGAACCCAAACTTGCCTAATAACCCTGATTGATTCAAGGTGGCTAAGTTGTCTTCCTTTAGCATCTAAATACACTGTCTTTCCCTTAAATGCCTTTGGGAAAGTGTGTGTGAATGTGTTAACTCTATAAGTTTCAGGAGAGTTGTCAAGTCTCCTGAACTTTTGAGTTCTTTGTGCAACTTGAGGGAATCTTTGAGGAAAGACTTTCTTATGACCATTACCCTTTGGCATGAAGGGTTTTGGTTGTCTCATTTTATTCTGCCTTTGAGGAAAGTTGTCCCTAGGTCTATTCAGCTGAGGCTTTCTCAGAAGAGTTGGCCTAGGCTGATTATACCTTGGATACTTCCTCTGAACATTGTTCAGTAGAGTTGTCCTACCATTGGGTCTACTCTGCTGACCAATATTCCTCTTGTGTTCGGGAGCTTTGGCCATTTCCTTAGGTTTTGGCCTAATCTCCTGAAGCACTTGAGTAGGCATAACATCCATTTTGCCCTTTCCTTTGTTCAGTGGCTGAATTATTTCATTTTCAGTTTGTGCCACTGACTTAACAAAGATTCTCTTAGTGTTACTCACAGAAGCAACACTAAGACAAGGTGAAGATTCAAATGGATCAAAACCTAATCCACTTCTTTGAGCCATAGGTCTTTGATAACTCTGAATTTCCTCTATTGCTCTAGAGGATTTCTTCAGAGCAGACATCTTTAATTTCAGGCTCTCTTCACTTGATTTAAGAGTATCATATTCATGTGAGAGGTTTTCAAACTTGGCATTGAGAATTTTGATTTCAAAATCTTTTCTCTTCTGAGAGAGAAGTTGATCATCAATCTCCTTTTGTTGGTCAACTATCCTGAGATTTGGGTCCTGAGAGGTTAGTTGTACCTTTAGGAACCCAAACTTGCCTAATAACCCTGATTGATTCAAGGTGGCTAAGTTGTCTTCCTTTAGCATCTAAATACACTGTCTTTCCCTTAAATGCCTTTGGGAAAGTGTGTGTGAATGTGTTAACTCTATAAGTTTCAGGAGAGTTGTCAAGTCTCCTGAACTTTTGAGTTCTTTGTGCAACTTGAGGGAATCTTTGAGGAAAGACTTTCTTATGACCATTACCCTTTGGCATGAAGGGTTTTGGTTGTCTCATTTTATTCTGCCTTTGAGGAAAGTTGTCCCTAGGTCTATTCAGCTGAGGCTTTCTCAGAAGAGTTGGCCTAGGCTGATTATACCTTGGATACTTCCTCTGAACATTGTTCAGTAGAGTTGTCCTACCATTGGGTCTACTCTGCTGACCAATATTCCTCTTGTGTTCGGGAGCTTTGGCCATTTCCTTAGGTTTTGGCCTAATCTCCTGAAGCACTTGAGTAGGCATAACATCCATTTTGCCCTTTCCTTTGTTCAGTGGCTGAATTATTTCATTTTCAGTTTGTGCCACTGACTTAACAAAGATTCTCTTAGTGTTACTCACAGAAGCAACACTAAGACAAGGTGAAGATTCAAATGGATCAAAACCTAATCCACTTCTTTGAGCCATAGGTCTTTGATAACTCTGAATTTCCTCTATTGCTCTAGAGGATTTCTTCAGAGCAGACATCTTTAATTTCAGGCTCTCTTCACTTGATTTAAGAGTATCATATTCATGTGAGAGGTTTTCAAACTTGGCATTGAGAATTTTGATTTCAAAATCTTTTCTCTTCTGAGAGAGAAGTTGATCATCAATCTCCTTTTGTTGGTCAACTATCCTGAGATTTGCTTCCTCAAGCTCTCTCAAGACTTGTTGATACAACTCAGTAGACTTGACATCAACAACTGCCTCAGAGTTTTTGGCAAGTTCAATAGCCAATCTTTCATTTTCCCTCACACAGTTATCATGAAATTCTTGTAACATAGTGAAATCTTCCATCAACTTTCCAAGGGAGAGTTTCAAGTTGACCTCACTATTGTTTTGTGAGATGAATGATGGTGAGCTAGAAGTGGAGGATACCTCATCATCCTCAAGAGCCATGTTGCAGACATCATCATCATCATCACTGTTGGAGAATAGTCCATCAGAGGAGTTGAGGCTTTTAGCACTATCAGATTCTTCACCAGCCATCATGGCCTTTCTGTTGGTGAATTTCCTATCTCTTTTGGCCTGCCTCTCCCTTCTCTCCTTAGAGCTTAATTCAGGGCAATCATACTGGAAGTGCCCTTTCTTTTTACAGTTATAGCACAGATCTTCATCATCTTCTTTCTTTGATTCTTCTCTTCTTTTTGATGATGAAGGTTCAGCTCTACTGGACCTTCTCCTATCAGAGTACTTGTCCTCTGATCTTTTCTCTTCAGGCTTTTTGACTTCAGCCTGTGTTTCAGGAGAGTTGTATCTCCTGAATTTGTTGTCCTGGTAGAATTTCTTGTATCTACCAAACCTTGAGTTTAACTTTTCAAACCTTCTAGCCATCAAGGCTAGCTCTTCCTTCATTTCAGTCTTTGAGACTGATTTTGATGATCTTGGAGTGGACTGCATCTCTGGTTCAGCAGTTTTGGCTTTGAATGCCACTCCTTTAGTAGGATTTGAAGGTTCCTCAATAGGCTTTCTTCTATTGAGGTCGAACTCATAAGCTTTGAGTTCAGAGAAGATTTGTTGCATGGGCATGGTGGAAAGATCTTTGGTGTTTTGCATCATTACAGCATAGACATCCCACTTTTGAGTGAGACTTCTCAAGATCTTCAACCCCACTTCTCTCTTGGTGTAGACCTTGCCCAGTGAGTTGATTTCATTCATCACATCAGTGAATCTACCAGCAAACTTATCAATGGATTCCTCAGACTCCATTGCAAACTGTTCAAATTTCTGCACAGCAACTTGGAGCTTATTCTCCTTGATCTTTTCAGTACCCTCACACATTTCAGCAAGAGTATCCCAAATTTCTTTGGCTGTTGTGCAGTGGTAGACTCTTCCCATAATTGCATCTGGAATTGTTTGGTAGAGGGTGTTCATTGCTAGATAATTCAGATTATCCTTCCTCTTTTCATCAGTAGTGAAGTCATCTTCATCTTTGGGTAGTACATCTCTTGTATCTGCCCTTTGAGCCTCTGTGACTCTGGGATTGACAAAGGTGAACACAAAAGGACCTCTTGTGATCACTCTCAACATATCAGTATGAAGAGATGCAAGATGAGCCCTCATTCTGATTTTCCAGAAATCATAGTTATCAATTGAGAACATGGGCAGTTTGTGATGTGAAATGTGGTTGACTGGATTTGTGGCCATGTTGTCCAATCCTTGGATAGTAGGAGGTGGAACAGCAGCATTGTTGTTGGCCATAATTCAAGAATAAATAGTCAGTCAAAATACAATAAGGATTTCAGAGAGATCAGTTCAGTGACCACAGCCAATATGTGATTTTGAAAACCAAGATGGCTTTTCAGAAGCAGTGGTCTTTGAACCCCTGCTCTGATACCACTTGTTGGTCCTGAAAGGAGTAGATAACAAGTGTATGGGGGGGGGGGGGGAATACACTTGTATGCAAATTCTTTTCAAACTTGATCAAACCAGAGCTCAGCAAGGTTGTCTTGGACAACTCTGCTGAAGAAGATTAACTCTTCTAAGATAATCAATCTACTAAGTACTATTGAGTACTTAGTTGAATAACTATCTAGGAGAGTTATATGTGCGGAATAGTGGTTGGCCCTTTTAGTTTAAACTCCTTTAATTTCTGAAATCACTTAGTCAATGTAACACAGTCCAGTTTTTCAGGGAACTTGTCCAAATAGGTTTTTGCACAGTCTTTGAATGTTTATCCTTGAAAGATCAGTTTTGTGTGCAGTGTTGATATATTGTAAGTACTTGAAATGTAAATCAACACAAGAGTTTATAGTGGTTCAGAGACTCAAGCTCCTACATCCACTTTCCCTGATTTAACAGGATAATTCCTTCACTCTTGGAATTAACTTGTTTTATAGTGCCAAGGTGCACTTGATCAAGAACACCACTCTTGGTGAATTGATCCCTAGGATGTCTAGAGTCCTAGTACCCTCTTCTCAACTCAGAACTGAACTGTTCTTCTCTCAACAGTCAGCTCCTACCACTTCTACTACTACAACCTTCTCACTTTCACTCTTGAAAGATATGAGGATTGAAGTAAGGTTCCAACTAATGAGATATCCTTTACAATGGAGATCAGTGTATAAGGATAGGATATCTCTCTAAGCTTGTGTATGGATGTACAATGAAGTTCAGCTTAGATGAAGTGTTTGAAGACTAAGATAGTCTTTGAAAGCTTTGAAAGCACTCTAGCTTGTAAGAACTTGAGCTTAGTTGAGATGCTTTGTTGAGGTTAGTTGGATGCTTTCAAATGGTCTTCACACTTCTGTATTTATAGACAAATGAAGGATTTGCCCGTTGGAGAGGCAGCCTCCAATGTCCATAAATGTCTTCTTTCAGTTCTTCAACTTTGAAGACAGTTTCTTGATAGTGACATGTCCTCATTTGGGAAATAAACGGCTGTAAGAGCTTTGTCTTCATTCTGCAGCACTCTTCCCAATATCTGACTTTCAGATTCTCTTGTTAGAACTTGGACATCACTTCTGAAGGTTGTTCCAATGATAGGACAACATTCCTCAACATTTGGACAACACTCCTTATCACTATCAGCAGTCTTGCTTATCAGCAAGGTTGGCTTGCTCTTCTTCAGATGACTTGGCTCTTTCCCTTTATTTCTCTTGAAGATGATCTTAGCTTGTTTCTTTGAAGATCTTTAGGGTGTGGTTGTCTCTTTCTCTTCAGCATAGTTGACCTCAGGCTTTCAGAGCACTTGATCTTGATTAATTGAGCTGAGACAACTCCTCTGAACAACTCTCCTGATCAGCATACTTGTCATTCAGCAGACTTGATCATGATTCCAGAGTTTGAGCCTTGAGGGGACTTGTTCTTGATGTACTTCAAAGCATATGTTCCCCCTCAATTTGTGCATCTAATCATCTAAGAGCTACCTAACATATTAGCTCCTCATCTAGCCTTTATACTATATGTTCTAACATGTCTAGAACATATTCAATCATAACTTAGGCATGTCTCAGGGGGTTTTGGTATTCAATCAAAACATAACTCATTTTATTCCCAACAGGTTTATTTCGTGTTTAAGGAGTATTTATATGATGATCTTGATGATCTATTGAGGAACAAAGAAGAACACCAAAAGTAGCTTCTTGGAGAAGCTAAAACTTTAGAAGCTTGGGAGTGTTTATTGCTTGGGTTGGGAGTAATTTGTAGGAATGGGGTTACTTGTGTACAAATGAGCCTCTTTTAGGCATTATATAGTGGTTTCTAGGGGCTGCCCGCCCTTTACACGTGGCACGCCCTCATTGGACCTGTCTTCTGCCCGAAAAGGTGATTTGATGGCGCATTTAATGCTAAACCGCCTTTGGTGCTCGTCCTCGCCGAGATGCCGAGGAGCAGAGCCACGGTGGTCGCCGGAGGACCATTTCGAGGAGTGTGGTCGCCACGCTCCATGCTGTCTCCCAAGGCTTCAATACTTAGACTTTCCTAGCTAAGATAGACACGTGCTCGCCACACATTTGGGCGAGCAGCTAACTAAAACATGTGCTCGCCAACATCTTTGAGCGAGCACTTAAATATATTAAATACATCTATTCTATTACATTTTCTTGGTCTTGTTGACTAGTCGTCGCACGACTTTGTTGACTGGTCCTCGCCACGTAAGCTGGTGACTAGGATTGATTTGTCAAAGATTGACTTCTTTGACTAGGTATAACATTTGCCCCCTGGTCGCCTTTCTTCGTATTCGTAGAATGGTAAGGCGAGAAGTATGGTCGTCTTCTTAGATGGTGATAATTGTCCTCGACAACACAATCAAATTTGAGATCTTGATGACGTGCGATGGAGGCGGTCGCCTCGTCTCCAGCGCCGAGCACGATTATCGAAGCAACTTTTAATAATGACGGACCTGACATGTGTCAGGCGCGTGGGCGGCGCAAGGAAATTGAATTTGGCGCGTGGGGCGCGTGCCGACCTCAAAGGTCGCGCGTGGGGGCCACTTTCCGAACTCATTTTCGGAAATGACCCCAAATTTTTGGGGAATTTGCGTTTTTGACCCCGTTTTTTGCTAATAGGTCCCTGGTCGATTTCGCCTATAAATATGACTTTCACCTTCTTTGAAACACTTTTCACTTTTGCCATTTTCGAATTTCCTCAAGCTTCCTTCCAAGCTTCTCTCTCAAGCTTTTCCGGCGAGTTTTGTGGTGGTTTTCGATCGATACAAAGGTAAATAACTCTCATTTCTTTCTTTAAAACTTCTTTCTCCCCCATTTCTTAAGAAAAAATGGAGTTTGGTGGCTTTGGTGGTGGTTCCGATGGTGGTCCGCCGCCGTTGGTTGGTGGCTCTGAAAACTCCGGCGGCGGAGACCGTTTGGCCTTGGCTTTGATGGAGAGGGCATCCTCCTCGGACTCTAGGATCCACTCCCCTGGACCCATAAATGTTGGAGTCCGAAACCTAGGAAAGGCAGTGGTCGTCGACGTCGACGAGCTCGATGAATCTGATAGGGATGATGCCGGCAACGATGCCGAGGAGGGGGATGACGAGGAGACGGACTCAGATCTGCGTGATCCGGATTTGAATCGAGGGGTGGGCGAACAGCTAGAAACTGCCCAAGTCGAGGAGACTTTGACGAGAAGTCTCCGCGAGGACTTCGAGGAGGTTGTTCAGTATGCAGAGAGCATAAAGGACATTTTGAGTGGTAGAGATCATTTGGATGGCGACGAGGTCTCGAGGGAGGCCTACTATAAATATTTCTGCGGATACCCTCCTCGAGAGGTTCCTCGCCCATACCGAGAAGCTTTACAATCAGATTATGAAGCAAGCGAGTACGCGAGTAAGGTCTCCTCGGCCCAGTTAGAAAATGCTCGAAAAAAGTACCAATTGCCGGCCGACGTCTGTTTCTTCGTTCCTCGCCAAGATGAGAGGGCCGACCAGTCGCCAGAAGGGATGGTCGCCGTCAACATCGGCATGATGGAGGCAGGGCTGAGGTTCCCCCTGCACCCCAGTATTTCAAACTTTCTACACTTCTTAAAGGTGGCCCCCTCTCAAATTTTGCCGAACGGTTGGTCGAACCTGATCGGCATTCTTACACTGTTCGGCCTGGTGGCGGTCGAGAACGGATGTCGCAACACATGGCTCAGTCCTAAGGAGATTAACTATCTTCTTCAGGCGGCCGAGGTCGGAGAGAAAGTGGGCCATGGATACTACTACGTGAGGGGCCGAGATAATTTCAAGTTGGTTGAGGGGGTTCCCAACAAGATTAGGGATTGGAAAACCAACTGGTGGTGGGTAGCCGGGGACTGGAAAAGTCCAGTGAGGCCGGATGGTTCCTCTGATCGCATTCCCCTTGATACTGAATATCAAAGAATTCGTGGTAAGTTATTTTTATTTCTGCTCGCTCTTTCTATACTGACTAACTCCTCGTTTTTGTAGGTGAAACTGCTCGCAAGAAGACTGCCGAACACCGTCTTACACCCCTCTTCCAATACCACATTTGCTGCGTTCTCAATCGTCGCTACCTGGAGAGGTCATGTCGCTTCTTGAACAGGGAGTGTATGCGTGAGCGAGCAGGTCTCGGAGTACCTCCTCACCACTTCACTCGAGAGTTCCCTCCAGGTATTAACTTCTCGTAAATATTAACTTCTCGTAAATTTGCTAAGTTTTTGTGACATTACTCCTCGTAAATATTAACTTCTCGTCTTTCTTTCTTAGTAGTGGTTCCAGAGAGAGTTGTCACTTACCTTCCTCCATCCGTCGAAGTTGATCGCATAAAATCTAGCAGGATGATGCAACAAGCGAGGATGTTGCGCGAGCGCAAGGTAGTTGACGGTACCGGCAAGAAAAGGAAAGGGGCGGAGACCTCGGGGGCTCCACCTAAGAGAGCTGCTAGAACAACTCGAGGGGGTTCTTCTCGCCCACCTGCTGTCGAGCAGAGGGTCTCGCCGAGGAGATCTCCTCCGCCGAGGGGTAGCTCGCCTCCCCCCACTCAGGTCGTATCCCCCCCCTCCCCGAAGCACTCGGTCGCGAGAGACCGCAGCGAGCTCGTCGGCCGGGGAGAGGGCTCAGGGAGACAACACACTTCTCGGCTGGGATGCCGCAAGGGTTGCCAGGTAAGCTTATTATCAATAAAGCTTTAGAATATTTTCAAGTACTTTTTTCTAACTCTTCTCTTCTTTCTTTAGGGTTGCCGAGAACTCGATCGTTGAGCCTTACAACGAAAACCTCCTCGGCTTCTTTCGATCGCGGGATGCGGCCCCTCAAGAATCTCTGGACCCGATCGTCGCAAGGGTCATGAGGAATGTACCCCGGTCGCTGACGACCACGCTGCTCGACGAGGTGAACAACCAGAGCTCTCTGGAGAATGCTCGACTGGCCGCCATCGATATGACCCGTGCCACATACACCCTCGAGAGGCTTGCGGTCCAGATCGCCGAGAGCCGCAAGGTCAGCGAGGAGAGGAGCGCGAGGCTCACCCAAATGGCTAAGGCTAAAGCTATTGTTGAGAGGAAGGTGGTCGACCTCGAGGCAAAGTTGGCCGATTCTGAGGCCCAACTTGAGATGGTTCGAAAGAAGGATCAAAAAGATCTTCAAGAGATCGAACGTCTCCGTGCTCGCCTCCAGGCTGCCGAGGACGAGCTGAAAATGAAATGCGCCGAGGTAAACACTCTTCAACATAAATCTGAAACTGATGAGGAAGAGCTGGCTACTCTTCGGCAAGAGTTGGTCGACCTGACCAATGAGCGAGATGAGACCAATGAGCTCGCTGGGGGCGTGGCCATGTTATCGGTGGCGCTTACTGCCCACAGGCTCATTCATCGATTATTGGAAGTTCGTCCGGAAGTGGATGTGACTCCGCTCGGCAGATTTTTGGACGACCTCCTTATGAAGGAGAATCCTCAGCCGGAAACAGAACTCTCTCTGCTTCCTTTGATGGAATTGGGACTCCTGTTCCCTCGTCTTTTGGGTGTTCCGGTACTCTTCTCGAACCCTCCACAAGGCTCCCCACCTCAACAAGGCGAACAGGAAGCTCCTGCCGAGGAGGTTGTGAACGAGGAGGAAGTTGCCGGCGAGCAGGATGCTCCTGCCGAGGAGAACGCTCCGGTAGCTTAGTTTACTTGTATTTTATTTCTGTTTTTCTTAGGACTGTTCGGCCACTTAGGGCCTCTTTTGTAATTTCAGCCTTCAAGGCTTTTCAATGAATGGAACTTTTTGCTTATGATGTGTTTGCTTTTCGATTTATGTTATGATTAATTTCTGCAAGCATTTTTTAATAAGTACTTGTCTTTTTTGAAACTCCTTTTATTGCGAGCATCTTTGTGGAAGAGTGCTCGTCTTTTAGAGTTAACCATTCGTCGGTTGAACTCTTTTTTGTTTGGTAGGTAGTGATCGTCGTCGCCACTACCTTGCGAGCATCGTTAAGAAAGAGTGCTCGTCTTTCTTTTGCGAGCACCTTTAGGAAAGAGTGCTCGTCTTTTGGAGTCAACCATTCGTCGGTTGAACTCTTTTTTGTTTGTTAGGTAGTGATCGTCGTCGCCACTACCTTGCGAGCATCGTTAAGAAAGAGTGCTCGTCTTAGTTTCCTAGATGGCTACGCAGAGCCTTGTCTAAAAATTCAAACTTATCTAACACTTGATGGAAATTTAAAACTTGTACTTGTATTGAAATGATGACTAGATACAAACTATACAAATATGAAAAAATTAAAAACTTACTGGTAATACTTCTTCAGCTTGACCGCGTTCCATGGGTACTTGCTCGGCTTGCCCTCCAGATCTTCTAGCTCGTACGATCCGTTCAGGAGTGTGCGCGTTATTCGGTACGGACCCTCCCAAGTCGGGCCAAGTATGCCGATGGACTGCTCCGTCGCCCTCCGAAGTACGAGCTGGACGATAGAGAATTGGCGAGCACGTACTTTGGTGTTGTAGTAGCGTTCTGACCTTTGCTTGTAGACCACGTTCTTCTCGTCCGTTGTTAGCCTTCGCTCTTCTAGGAAGTCCAAATCGGAGAGCTGTGCATCGTTATTCAACTGCTCGTCATAATTTGCTACTCGAAAAGTTGGGACCTGCCCCTCTGCTGGTATGACAACTTCGGTTCCGAACGCGAGCGCGAACGGAGTTTCACCAGTAGAATTCCTCGTGGTCGTCCGATATGCCCACAGAACCATGTGCAGCTCGTCCGCCCATTTGCCCTTCAATCCATCTAGCTTAGCTTTCAAGGTGTGCTTGATGATTTTGTTGATTGCCTTTACTTGACCATTCAATTGTGGATGATAGGGTGTTGAAAAAATTTTCTTGATGTTCCACTCTGAGCAGAAATCCAGCATGTCTTGACTTGTGAATTGACGTCAGTTGTCGGTCACTATTGCTCGTGGTAGGCCGAACCTGCAAATTATATTTTTCCATATGAAACTTGTCATCTGGGCCGTTGTGATGGTCTTCAATGCCTTCGCTTCGGTCCACTTGGTGAAGTAATCGACTGCTACGACTACGAAAGTTACCCCCCCGACGCCAGGCGGGAAAGGTCCAATGATGTCGATGCCCCACTTCGCGAAGGGCCAAGAACTGTAGACGGAGATGAGCTCGTCTGGAGGTGAGTGAATAGCTGGTGCAAAAGCTTGATATCTCTTGCATGCCTGGGCGTAATGAATTGCATCCTTCTTCAGTGTTGGCCAAAAGTAGCCTTGCCTCATGATCTTTAAAGCGAGCGCTTGCCCCCCTGTATGATTTCCACACGATCCATCGTGGATTTCGTACATGACGATCTTCGCCTCGTCTTCCCCGAGGCATTTCAATAAAGGCATTGAAAAACCCCGTTTGTACAGCTGGTCGCCAATAACAGTGTACCTTGCGGACCTGAGCTGCAATCTGGTCGCTTTCACTTTGTCCCCCGGGAGCTCGCCGGTCTTGATGTACTTGATGATCGGAGATCTCCAGTCCTCATCGCTGGTCGCTTCAACCTGCAAAATCTGACCTCTGTTCACCGATGGGGAAGAAATTTTAGTGATGGTCGCTTCTGAAAATATTGCCTCCCCCTCTGAAGTGGCCAGCCGAGCTAACGCATCTGCTTGCGTATTGTCCTCCCTAGGGATTTGCTCGATGTGGAATTGATCAAATTGCTCGAGTAATCCTTTCACTAGCTCTTGGTACTTTATCATTTGATCGCCGCGAGCCTCGTAGTCGCCCGTTATTTGACATACGACCAGCTGAGAGTCAGAAAAAAATTTCAGTTTTCTGGCGCCCACGGCCATAGCCATCTTGATTCCTGCAACCAGAGCCTCGTACTCTGCTTCGTTGTTGGTCGCCCGATACTCGAACTCGATCGCCGAAGCAAACGTCTGTCGGGTTGGGCTGGTGAGGACGATTCCTGCCCCTGCTTTGGTGCTCGTCGACGAGCCATCGACGAACAGTGTCCAAGGAAGTTCGATTCCCTCGTCCACTTTTTCCGGGAAAGTGAGCTCTACAATGAATTCTGCCAGCACTTGTCCCTTGATTGCCGTTCTAGGTGCATAGGTGAGCCCAAATTGCCCTATTTCCACCGACCATTTCAAAAGTCTTCCAGTGGTATCCGGACGATGCAGTGCTCGTCGGAGTGGAAAGGTTGTGAGGACGACCACCTCGTGGTCGAATAGGCACTGTCTTAACTTTCTGACACTCATGACCAGTGCGTATGCCAATTTTTCCATTGGAGTGTATCTCAACTCCGCATCTCTCAGTGTTTGACTTACGTAGTAGATAGGCAGATGTGTGCTCCCCTCAGCTCGGACGAGCACTAAACTGATCGCACAGTCAGTGGCCGCCAAGTATAGATATAAAATTTCGCCGGGGACTGGCTTAGATAGGATCTTCGGATCCGATAGATATTCCTTTAATTTCTCGAAAGCTTTCTCACACTCATCGGTCCATTCGAACCTCCCCTTTTTCAGAGCATCGAAAAAAGGTTTGCAACGATCGCCCGTTCGTGCAATAAATCTGTTCAGCGATGCAAGGCATCCTGTTAACCTCTGTACTTCCTTCACGTTTCTGGGCTTTGCATGTTAATGACTGCTTGAATTTTACTCGGATTCGCCTCGATGCCCCGCTGGCTAACCAAGTGCCCCAGAAATTTTCCTGAGCTAACACCAAAACTGCATTTTTTCGGATTTAACTTCATGTTGTATTCTTTCAGTATATCGAATGTCATGGCGAGGTGGTGTAGATGATCCTCTTTCCGCAAGCTTTTGACAACGATGTCGTCGATATAGACCTCCACCATCTCGCCGATGTGTTTCTCAAACATCTTATTTACCAGTCTTTGGTATGTTGCCCCCGCGTTTTTCAAACCGAAAGGCATTCTCTTCCAGCTATACATATCGGTGGCCGTCATGAAAGCCGTATGCCGCTGGTCGTCGGGATGCATCGCGATCTGATGGTAGCCCGCGAAAGCATCCATGAAAGTTAACATCTCGTGCCCCGCTGTATTGTCTACTAGGTGATCAATGTGGGGCATCGGAAAGTGATCTTTCGGACAGGCATCGTTTAGATCCGTGAAGTCTATACACAATCTCCACGACCCGGTCGTCTTTTTGACGAGCACTGGATTGGCCAACCACTCTAGATCAGTTCCAGTTTTCTCGATTAATTTATTGTCGATCAATTTCTTGACTTCGACCGCCAAAGCCGCATATTTATCAGGCCCAAATTTCCTTCGTTTTTGGGTGATAGGTCTCCTCGCTGGATCAATGTTCAATCTGTGGCAGGCATGATCTGTGGGAATGCCCACCATATCCTCGTGCGACCAGGCGAATGCACCGATATTTTTTTTCAAAAATGCGACCATGTCTGACCGCAAGTGTTCTGGTAAATTCGAACCGATGAATACCTCGAGTTCTGGACGAGCTTCGTTTAAATGGATGGTTTCAAGGTCCTCCGCTGAAGTTGCCCGTTCTTTAGGTTCCTTCCAACGAGGATCCTCGATTCCGAACTCTGGCTCAAAGCCTAACCTAGGCTCCAGATCTGGAAAGTTTTCTGGAACCTGGTCGTCGGGGAGCTGGTCGCCCGAATCTGTCTGCTCGTCGATATCCATTGGGGTGTGGTCGTCCACTTCCATGGAGGCGTGCTCGTTCGCCTCCACTTGGTGGTCGTCGAAACTACGACTGCACTCCCCAACTTCAATCTTTCTGTACTTGCTAGGAAGACCCTCCAAGTAGTTCATTTGTTGATTTTGTGTTTGACACTCAATATACTGGCCAATCATAGTACTTTCCTTAGAATGACGCTTTGCAAAACGGACGAGACACTCCCTCGCCCGCGTCTGATCGCCCTTGACGGTTATAACTCCCGCCGGGGTCGGAAACTTTACACAGTAATAAAAGGTAGAAACGGCCGCCTTGAACTCGTTGAAGAAAGGACGGCCGAGGAAAGCATTGTAGGATGATGGCATGTCTACGATCATAAAGTCGAGCTGCCTAGTGTGATGTATTGCTGGCTCTTTTGATGATACCAGCTCCAGGGATAGTCTGATTTTCCCAATGGGATGGCTGCGCGTATCCCCAAAACCTACGATTATATCATCGCAAGGCTCAATGTATTCCGGATATCCACCGAGAGCATCCAAAGTATGCTTGAAAAGGATGTTGGTGTATGCCCCGGTGTCGACCATCAGGCGATGGACGTTTGTTCCCATAATCTTGCCCGTGATGACCAAAGCATCGTTGTTTGGGTGCACCACGCCATTCAGGTCGTCGTCCGAAAAAAGGATTTGGTGAGATAGAGGCTTCTCGGCAGTCGGAGCGACGCACACCTGATGAACATTGTTCAGTGCTCGCTGCTCACTCTGAGCTCGGCGAACAGATAGTTCTTTCCCAGATTGGGTTCCTCCCAAAGGGCCTTCTATAACCAGACAGGCTCCCACGTTATCAATGTCGTTGCCAGGATTCTGTGGCATGGGAGGAGTTAGCTTGGGACGATTCAGTTGTTGGCGCAGGTCGTCGCCGTTGTCGCGACGTTTTTTCCCCCTATTGTCGCCATTTCCGAGAGGCTTGATGAACTGGGCGAGCTTGCCCTCATTGTACAGCTTAAAAAGGTTTCTCACCAAGTCTCGGCACCCATTGGTGTGGTGGCCGATGGAGTTGTGGTAGTCGCAGAATTTGCTACCATCTAGGTTTTCGTCGCTTGTATGCATTGGCTTTGCCTGGGGGAGTAGATTCTTTCCCCTAACTGCATTGAAAATGCCCCTGGGATCCAGAGAGAGAGATTCTCTGAACTGGATGATCTCAGGAGACTCCTCGAAAGGCCTGAAGTTCGCTGGGCGAGCACTGCCAGCTTGAGTGGTCGCCTTCTTGGGCGGGGACGACTCCCCAGTGTTTGCATTCTTTTTGGGCCAGACCCTCTTGGACGCCTCAGGCTGCTCGTTAGCCTTGGCGGCGTCCATGATTTCCTCCATTTGGATGAAGTTCCCAGCCCTCGTGCGGAAGTCCGCATAAGAACTGGGAAAAGTAAGATGGATAGATTCCCAAAGCTTGGTACCTATCCTTAGACCGGAAACGGCTGAAATCAGCTTCGTCTCATCGTTCACGGCCTCCACATCGATCACCAGCCTATCGAAGCGCTCGATGAAGTCCTTGCCTGACTCATTTATAGATTGGCGAACGTTTGCCAAACGTTGCTTTGAGGCTGGGCGAGCAGCAATAGACCCGTAGTAGGTCAGAAACAGTTGTCCCAGCTCAAGGAATGAGGTGACCGATCCGGGACTCAAAGTTGTGTACCATCGATGAGCCCGGTCTCCCAAAGTTAGGGAGAAGTTTCTGCATTGGGTGGCGTCCGTTGCCCCGATTGAGGCCATGTAGTTGGAGTACTTGGACAAGTGTACTCTGGGGTCGGATGCACCATCGTATGCCGCCATGGAGGGCATTTGAATCTTTCTTTGAATGGGGGCTGTAAGGATTACAACACTCAGAGGAGGTGCGGGCAGAGTGATTGGTGGGGTGGTCCCTAGCTTCGAGGCGACCACCTCTGCTCGCAGAGTCTCCATCTCTAACTTCATTAATTTTTGGGTCTCGAGGAACTGGGCGATCTGCCCCTCCTCGGCGGTTTGTGGCTTGGGGACGACGTCCTCGTCTCGTCGGCTCCCCTGGGATGCGGCCGGGCGATCATCATGACGTGATCGCCTGGGAGAGTGCCTGCCAGAATGGTGGTTGCGATAGCTCTTTGCCGGAGCTCGCGAATCTTTCCCTGGTCCCACTCGATCAAGAGCTGAGACTCTGTCACCCTGATCTCTCCTATCAGCGTGATCTCGGTGGTGGTCGGCTCTGCCTGGTCGGCCATCCACTTTGAAGGGCACTGGGCGAGGAGCCCTCCTATCTCTGTCATCCATCCAGTTGAAAACCGAATTTCGGTGTCGCGAGTCTCCCGTGTGGCTATTGTGGGAGTGCTCGGCAACTTTGCTTTTGCCTTTGTCTTGGTGGCGAACGGGGTGTGAGTGATAGGAGTGGTCGTCCTCCTCATTCCCCTTGGCTTTGCGAGCTCTGTCGAAGGCCTGATCCTTGACTTTCTCAAGCTCTTCTTTCTCATTCTGCCTCCTCTTCTCCATGAGGAAGTCAGAAAAGTCTTTCAAATGTTGGGGATCTTTCAAAATGTCCCCTACGTTCAAGTTTGCAAACGGATTCACCGGCGGCGCCGGAGGGTGCTCGTTCCCTCCGGGAGCAACAAATCCGTCTTGAGGAGTGTGATGAGACATCGTTTAAAGAGTGTCTCCTGGAGATTATTACAAAGATATGACTGTTCTTAAGCTTTCGACGCTTAAAAACGAAAGATTAAAGTTCTTACGCAGAAGAACGTGCTATTACAACTACTTAGAAGCAAAGTAATAACAACTAAAGCTTAAAAACAAGTTACACGGAGATCAAACTCCAAAATATGTCTCGAATATTGCAAATATTCAAGAACACGAAGAACACGGAAATACGTAAACAAAGCTTTAAAAGGTGGAACTACCGATTAAAAACCTGAAAACGGAGTTTGCAAACCGATCGCTCGATGATCGGTCGAAACTGAGAGTGATGAACACGTAAAAGGACCCCTCCTTCTAGCGCCAAATGTTGTACGTGCTTTTGATGGTTGAATCGGATGTGGACTATTTGTTAGAACGAGACAAACATGTATAATGATCGGGGGTTTATTACGTGTTTAAGGAGTATTTATATGATGATCTTGATGATCTATTGAAGAACAAAGAAGAACACCAAAAGTAGCTTCTTGGAGAAGCTAAAGCTTTAGAAGCTTGGGAGTGTTTATTGCTTGGGTTGGGAGTAATTTGTAGGAATGGGGTCACTTGTGTACAAATGAGCCTCTTTTAGGCATTATATAGTGGTTTCTAGGGGCTGCCCGCCCTTTACACGTGGCACGCCCTCATTGGACCTGTCTTCTGCCCGAAAAGGTGATTTGATGGCGCATTTAATGCTAAACCGCCTTTGGTGCTCGTCCTCGCCGAGATGCCGAGGAGCTGAGCCACGGTGATCGCCGGAGGACCATTTCGAGGAGTGTGGTCGCCACGCTCCATGCTGTCTCCCAAGGCTTCAATACTTAGACTTTCCTAACTAAGATAGACACGTGCTCGCCACACATTTGGGCGAGCAGCTAACTAAAACATGTGCTCGCCAACATCTTTGAGCGAGCACTTAAATATATTAAATACATCTATTCTATTACATTTTCTTGGTCTTGTTGACTAGTCGTCGCACGACTTTGTTGACTGGTCCTCGCCATGTAAGCTGGTGACTAGGATTGACTTGTCAAAGATTGACTTCTTCGACTAGGTATAACAGACACTTTATATGGACGAATGAAGTATATTGTTGTGTCAAGTTAGTATCAAGTAATCGAAAATAAAAAACGTGGTAAAATTGTTGCCCACACGTATCGTTGGTTTCTCCAATGACTAAGTGATCAACTTAATTACCCGCCTAACTAAATAAATACGTGGTCCCATACTCCCATCTATTTATGGATAACATTTGCCCAAATGTCCGACCCAGCCCACCAGCCTAGTCCGCTGAACTGTTTATTTAAAAAAAAAATGTGGTGAGGGAGATTTGTTCTATGTACCTCAATCTTTAAAAAATGATCAACCACCTAAACTACAATTATTATTAATAAAATATTAATTTTCTTTTGTACATATTATAATAAAATAGAAAAAAATGTGTAAGGAGAATAGAGTTTGAACCATTTAATTCGTAAAAAAACATTCGTTAAATAAAATAATATTCATTAAATAAATGATTTTCTTAATTATATATAATAAAATAATAAATTATTCATAAAAAATATTAAGTTCCACTATTCAATTTCGTAAGAAATTTTTTTACACCTTTCAGTTATATTTAATTACACTTTTCAATTATAGTGACACAAACTTTTTAAGTAAAAATGTGTTAAATTTTTAAGTGTAAAATTTTATTCGGTAAAAAGTGCAACATAATATTATTGAAAGTGTAAGTCATTATAACTCAAAAGTGCAAGTCAATATAACTGAAAAATGCAAAACAATATTTCTGAAAAGAGTTAGTCATTATAATTGAAAAGTGCAACACAATATTACTAAAAAGTGCAACACTATATTTCTGAAAATTGCAAGTAGCTATAATAGAAAAGTGCAACACAATATTACTAAAAAAAAAAATGTAAGTCACTATAACTAAAAAGTATAAGTGCTTATAATTGAAAAGTGCAACACAATATAATATTACTTAAAAGTACAAGTCACTATAACTAAAAAAACAACTCAATATTATTGAAGAGTTTAAATCACTGAAAAGTAAAGTGCAATACAATATTATTGATTATTATATATACTAAAGAAGATCATTCATTTATCGAGTATGATAATAACCTAAATAATAAGTGAGCACGCCTTAAGTCAATTTACAGTTTTTTCTTTCTTTTCCTTCTACAATTAATTATGATATACACATAAGAGCTTTGAACCTCGAATAAAATTTGTTAAGGGACCACTATTAGGCTACTGCTTAAATAGTATTCAAAATGTCGGTTTTTATCCTATAACGTTCTGGCCCGCTTAGAATATGGACTCAAGTGCATAGTAGAAGAAGTAACAATAATTTTTCAAGAGAAAAACTATTTCTAATTTATTCCTTCAGCTCTTCGATCAATTCTGAGCTAAGTAAAAATGGAGGCCAATCAACAAGATGGAGAATCTGTAACCATACCCTTTTTTTCTGATTACTATACAAACAAAAATGAATCTTGTGATGTTGAAAAAGCCCATGGAGTTGACGCCAATGACCATTGCTTCATGGGAACAACCTCGTTTTTCAAGACTACTTTCAATGGATTGAATGCTCTATCAGGTCTGTTCTATTTTTGATTCTCTTAAGCCATGTTTGGTAGACATGTTATTGTTTTGACGGATTTAAATCTTGCGGTGTACATGAGCCTTATGCTACGCGTGCATATTTTAACTGCACATCACAATGTTGTACTGCAGTGTTATTGCATAGGATGCTCTTGTACAAGACGGGATCCAAATCCGTGTTTTATCTAATCAATATGTTGTACTAATTCTTCATTCATGCAAAACTGCAGGGGTCGGGATTCTTTCGATTCCATACGCGTTAGCGTCTGGAGGTTGGTTGAGTTTAATACTCGTGTTCATTATTGCAACTGCGACGTTCTACACGGGATTGCTGATCAAAAGATGCATGGAAGTTGATCCCAATATAAGAAGTTATCCGGACATTGGTGAAAAGGCATTTGGTTGTAAAGGAAGACTCATCGTCTCAATTTTCATGAATCTTGAACCTTTTTTTGGTCGCCACGGGTTTTCTTATCATGGCTAGTGATAACTTGAACAACTTATTACCAAATGTGGAAATCAACGTTTTTGGTATCCTGCTTGGTGGAAAACAGAATTTTGTCATTCTTATCGCCCTTACCATGCTGCCAACTATCTTTATAAATAGCATGAGCGCTCTTTCTTATGTATCCGCGACCGGAGTTTTAGCTTCGGTTGTCATTCTTGGTTCGGTTTTATGGTCAGGGATGTTTGATGGCATCGGGTTTCATCATAAGGGAGAGCTCGTGAATTGGAACGGACTACCTACCGCTTTTAGCTTATACGCCTTTTGTTATTGCGCTCACCCCGTTTTTCCCACATTGTACACTTCGATGAGAAATCAACAACAATTTCCTTCCGTAAGTTATGTTCGTTTGTGATTATTCACTCTTTGATACAAAATCCAACTTCTCCCCACAATTTAATACAATCAATTTTAAATGTGAAATGTTTGTTTGTAAATGTGAAATGTGAAATATTTGATGTAAATGTGAAACGTTTGTTTATACTACATTGTAGTAAGGAATCCCCAAATGTACTAGAAAGTGATTTCCACAGTTCATTTTTATATCAACATAAATTATTATATTGATTCTCTGTTTTCTTACAGGTCTTGTTCCTATGTTTCTTTATTTGTACAATTAGTAATGCATCGATGGCAGTTTTTGGATATCTGATGTTTGGTTCGGAGTTACAATCCCAGATAACGTTGAACCTTCCAACAAACAAGTGGAGCTCTAAATTGGCTATCTACACTGCACTACTCAATCCTATAACCAAATATGCACTAATGTTAAGGCCAATTGTTGATGTAATTGAGAGCCATTTTGGGAGAAGTAGTAGGTGCGCATCGTATTTCACAAGAAGCGTGTTGCTCGGCAGCAGTGTCGTTGTAGCGATAACTCTACCGTTTTATGGGGATTTAATGTCGCTCGTTGGAGCGTTTTTTAGTGTGACAGCTTCCATCTTGATTCCATGCTTTTGCTACTTGAAGATATCGGGAGCCTCAAGCTTTGAATCTTTAATCATCGGGTTTACTGTGTTGATGGGGTTGCTTATATTTATAATTGGTACTTACACCTCCTTAGTTCAGCTCACACAAAATCTTTAAAAGACCATATATATACATAAAAATTTACCATATGGGAATTTTATGTATATCTATTTTGTCTTATGAATTGTGCTTAAAGATAAAATCTATGTTAATGATATAAATATAGATTCTATTTATTAATATTTTATTCTTCGGGGCTTTCAATCGACAACTTCAATAAACGATGTTTTTTTTACACTCCTTATATTTTTCATTCGTATAAATCGTTTACTTTCTAACCAACTATTATTGGATTATGAGCTAGCTACTTAAAAATCCTTTAATGCATGATTTCCTTTAGAACCAAATTAAAGATCTTAGATCTGTATAGCATATTGGAACAGTGTGTTCATTGTATTACTAAATTATCTGTTTTTCTTTTTTGTCTTATTTTTACTAGATTGCCATTTAAAAAAAAAAAATTCTTAAACATGGAGTAAACAATTCTTACATTAAAATATGTGTCCGGATCAAATGGGTAGTCAAGTTAAATATGGAGTAAGTATTAAACTTATTTCTCTTCAAACTTGATGGAAGGTTTGGGAATATATTATCTTTTCAAAATCCATGTCTGACTTTGCATTTGTAACAAATTAAACAAAAAAAACGTGGGAACATCTGCTGTAACAACCAGTGAAGCCCTTTGACTCTTGAATTCGGAGCTAAGAGAAGTAGGGAAGATGGAGATTCTGTAACCATACCCTTTTTGGTTGATGTTGAAAAGACCCAAGGAGTTAAGCCTAATGAGATCTCACCTTCATTGGAACAACCTCGTTTCTCAAGACAAGTTTCAATGGATTAAATGCTCTATCAGGTCCATTTCTTACTACTTTATTTGCATTTGGATGATGGTTTCCTTGTCTAATGTGATTCTTTCGATTCCGTATGCATTGGCGGCTGGAGCTTGATACTCGTGTTCGTAATCGCAACCGCGACGTTCTACACATGATTGTTGATCAAAAGATGCATGGAAGCCGATCCCAATATAAGAAGCTATCCAGACATTGGTGACAAGGCATTTGGTAGTAAAGGAAGATTCATCGTCTCCATTTTTACTTGGTGGCCACGGGTTTTCTTATCATGGCTGGTGATAACTTGAACAATTTATTACCAAATGTGGAAATCAACGTTTATGGAATCGTGGTTGGTGGAAAACAGAGTTTTGTTCTTCTTGTCGCCCTTGTTATGTTGCCAATTATCTTCATAAATAGCATGTCCGCTCTTTCTTATGTATCTGCAACCGGAGTTTTAGCTTCGGTTGTCATTCTTGGTTCGACTTTATGGTCTGGGATGTTAGATGGCATTGGGTTTCATCACAAGGGAGAGCTCGTGTATTGGAATGGACTATCTAGCGCTTTGAGTTTATACGCCTTTTGTTACTGCGCTCACCCCGTTTTTCCCACGTTGTACACGTCGATAAGAAATCAAAGACAATTTTCCCCAGTAAATTATGTTCTTGTTCTTATGACGGTTTTTTATATGAAGCTTAATGATGGAGTCAAACATCTACACAAACTAAGTATTTTTGTGTTAAAGTTGCTTCATAAGGAACCCATTGTTGGACTATATATAATTACTCATCTTCTGATTTAAACATAGGAGTTTCAAATATTGATGACTCATTCTTTGTTTTCTTACAGGTTTTGTTCCTATGTTTCTTTCTTGTACAATTAGTTATGTATTCATGGCAATTTTGGGATATCTTACAATCCCAGATAACGCTGAACCTTCCGACAAACAAGATGAGCTCTAAATTGGCTATCTACACTGTTCTACTCAATCCCATAGCAAAATATGCACTGATGCTAAGGCCAATTTCTGATTCGTCTGAGAGGTATTTTCAGTTCCATTTTGGGGAAAACAAGTACAGATCATTGCTCACAAGAAGCATGTTGCTCGGCAGCAGTGTCATCATCGTGGCATTAACACTACCATTTTGGGGATCTGATGTCGCTTGTGGGAGCATTTTTTAGTGTTACAGCTTCCATCTTGCTTCCATGCTTATGCTACTTGAAGATTTCAGGAGCGTCTAGCAAATTTGGGTTTGAATCTTCGATCATCAGGCTCACTGTGTTGATGGGACTTGTCATCTTTGTAATTGCAACTCTCTCTCTCTCTCTCTCTCTCTCTCTCTCTCTCTCTCTCATGCATTTCTCCCAAGAGTTGACCTTATATAATATAAAACAGTTTTACCGTGTAACTGAATTGCAACTATCACAGGTTTCCTAATATTAGCAGGTGACAACTTGCATAAATTATTGCCAAATCTAGAAACGAACTTTCACAGTATCCCAATTGGGGGACGACAAAGTTTTGTTCTACTCATAGCTCTCATTGTACTGCCAACTATTTGGATAAATAAGATGAGCACTCTATCATATCTATCTGCTACTGGGGTTATTGCTTCAATGGTCATACTTGGATCGGTTTTATGGTCAGGCATATTTGACGGTATTGGGTTTCATCAAAAGGAAATTGGAGAGGACTACCTACAGGTTGCAGCTTATATACCATTTGTTATCATGCTCATTCAGTTTTCCCTACATTGTATGCAAAATCAAGGACAATTCACCTTGGTATTATGTTCTTTTAAGTATTAACTTAGTTAAACATGTTCAGTAAAAAAATTAGCCCAATATTTGTGACAGATATTGTCCGTTTGCTTTCTGTTAGGTACTATCACCTACATTTCATTGGCAGTTACCGGATACCTAATGTTCAGTTCAGAAGTAGAATCTCATATAACATTAAACCTTCCAACAAACAGTTTTAGCACTAAAGTGGCAATCTTCACTGCCCTAATCAATCCTACAGCCATTTATCCACTGATGTTAAAGCCAATAGTTGATGTAATTGAAAGGCGTTTTGAATCTCTTATTACGAGAAGATTCCACAGGTTATTGCTAAGTACAGCTTTGGTCGGAACCAGTGTGGTTAAGGCTCTGACCCTACCATTTTTTGGGTATGTCATGTCACTTATCGGAGCATTTTTAGTGTGACGGGATCCATACTCCTTCCATGCCTATGCTACTTAAAGATCTCTCGAGCTTATACCAAACTTAGTTTGGAACTGGCTGTTATAGGTTTCATCATGTCAATGGGGCTTGTTATCCTAGTTTCTGGTACTTACATTTCTTTGTTGCAAATAATCCAAAATCTTTAGAAAGTAACTATGTATTCGATGTAGAAAAAGTATTTGCATCGCACATCAACTATATGACATTACTAATTATTTGATGAATGCGTAGAGTAATCAACCAAAAACTTGCTCTAACATGAATTATACAAGTCAATTGTAGTTTTAACGGCTTAGAGGATTTAGAGCTTGATTCTTTTGGAAAATGGGAAAAATCTGAGCTTGAAATACCATATAATGAAAGACCCAGTTCATAGCAAACTAAAAATCTGGCATTACATATATATAATCACAACAAATTTGCAATCTTCATTCAAATTCTCATCTCCGTATGCAAATTTAGTGATTTTAGCAACAAGAATGCATCCGAACACCCAACACGAGAATAATCTCCAGATAAGAATCTAAAAGTAGTACCTGCTATCTCCAAACAGCTATCTTCTTCAATCCTTTGCTCCTCAAATGCTCTGCTTTGTGCCATAATCCGACTCCAGCATATTTGTTTGCAAGCATCACGAGGTTTCCGCTCCTCTTTGGTTCCAATTCAATTAGCCTTCGTCTTGCCTCCTCGCACACCCCAGTGTAGTCATTAACATCATGAATGTTACATGAGCTTAGCAATGCTCAGCCTCTATGGGCATTTTCATTACAAAATCGTAAGCTTCTTTAAGACGACCAGCCCGGCCCAAGATATCAACCATAGCACCATAGTGTACCATCATGGGCTTGATCCGATACACTTGCTCCATCTCGTTGAAATAATGTTGCCCTTCGAGCACTAATCCTGCATGGCTACAGGCACAAAGAACTCCAAGAAAAGTCACGTGATTGGGTTTGATTGAATGATTTCTCATTTCCTTGAACAATTTGAGGGCATTTCTAGCAAAGCCATGCCTGTGCAAATCCAAGAATCACAGAGCTCCATGTCCAGACATTCCGATTAACCATTCTATTAAAAACAAACATCTCCACATTTCCCATACATGTCCACAAGTGCAGTCAGTACCTTTCTCAATCACTTGAGAGTGCTCAAGTTTCCAAGCTCTGCACAAGCAGAAAGCACGATCACCATAGAAGTCTCGTCCGGCTCAAATTTACTGTTTCTCATCCTGATAAAAAGCTCCACCGATTCATAAAACCAAGAGCAATCCACATGAGCAGATATTATTGAGTTCCACGAAACAGAGGTTCTATAAGACATTTCATCAAATACCTTGTGTGCATCCGTTAGCTTCTTACATGACCCATAAAAATGAATAAGAGAATTCTGAACATACACATTGAAGTTGCATCCCCATGAATCTGTGCACGACTTCAAGAGGAAAGGGAAAGCATACTCATCCGATTTATTTAACTCCCAAACGCCGCATATCAAGAGAAACCATTATCGCTTCTCTCTGCGAATTGAAATGTAATCAGACTATTCCACACGAACAGGATTCTAAGTTTCGTGAGAAATTAACAACACGGTGACGGTGTTTTATTAAACCAATGGAATGTTTAGTTGTGGTTGAAAATTGGATGATTTTGTGAGTAATATCGGAATTGTGATGGAGGCCTGATATTATGATATGGGCATCAATCGTTGTTTTAATCTATATATATATAAAAACACAATAGTGTTTGCTGAGGAAGTTACCGTCCAAATTTTTTTAGATAATAAAATATTCTGATAGTGGGTCCATCTATTTATTCAAACGATCATTTCATATTCTGCAGTTCATTTCTCTTTACGAAATCTCTCTCTCCTTCTCTCAAAGCCTTAAATCGGTGAAATGGGCCTACAAATGTTGGGTAAACTAGATCGAAGGTTTCTGAATGAGGAGTGGAAGAGAGATCAAAGCGGCGCGTGAGCTCAGATATGCCGTCGCATTTCAGTCAAAAATCACTCCTCCGGTGAAGGCCTTCAACGACAGGAGCTGTTGACGCTATAGTCGCCGTCGACAAGGGCGGAACCATAGATCGGCGACGGAAGGTTTTCTATTAACTCATTTTGCGGTCTGAGTTTCTATGTCTTGCGATCTGGGTTCACGGGACTGAGTTTGTGGGTTTCTTATTTTTGCGTAATTTTTTTAATTGTTTTTCGTAATTTATTTTCTCATGTCTTAGATCCGATCTATTTTTTCTGTGCTCTTATCTTCTATTGCAATTTGAGAGCTTTTTTAGTGTTTTTTCTCAGGGTTTTCGATGCTTCGTTCTCGAAGCCCAAAAGATTAAGATCAAAAATTGAAAAACAAAGGATTAAAGGGCCCGACCCCTCACTTTTGTATGGAAATATACCTGAACTAAAGAGATTAATTCAATTTCAGAAGCCCCTGTCTAAAAAAACCCCTGAAAAATTGTTTCATGCTTGGTTCTCCACCGTCTTCCCCCCTCTTGAGCAATAGAGAAATGAATATTGTAAGTGCATATCAGTTGTTTGTTTTAAGTCCTCACAAAGATACTTGGTTGATTTATGAAAGGATGAAAAATTAATGGGCCATTGATTCTTTCATTTTTAAATGTTTTGCAGCTCATAATTGTACAATTGATCCCTTTATCTATGCTTGGTACTAAATCTAAAGTTGTAGTTACAATACTAACTAGGATCATCTTGAATTGAATCTAACCAAGATATTACTTATGAGAATGTATTTACTAATTGATTCGTTGTCAAGACTAGGTGAATCTTACCACTGTGTGCATCAACATTTTTAGTATGATATGTCAAGTCTTCCTGAATAAACTATGATTCTTTATGGATTTTTGGTAAACTAATTGACTTAAAAGGTTGTGAAGTGCTCATAGTATATTACTGCTTAGAGGATGAGTTGAATAATCTATTTCACCCGTCTCATTCCATTTCCAGTCAATATAAAATGTCCTTCCATCTGTCTCTGCTATTTTGTGTGTTTTGAAAATACCTATTATCGAATCAATTTCATTTGCTAATTTGTTAATTGGATTTTATTCTTGCTTTATTTTCTGAACTTCAGAATCAATTGATTATATTGTTTAGAGTTTTCGGCTTTGAGGTTCTCTTTTAATCTTTTGTTTGGACTATGTTTGGATTCAATTGTATTATGTGTCCTTTTAATCTTTTGTTTTTACAAATCAAATTCTTATTTTTACTCCGAGTTGTTCATATTTAAAAGTTTTTGTTTACCGTCCATTTTCGGTTTGTGATTTCGACGATCTTCAGTTCCGTTTGATTACAGTCGAAGCTGCTGAACGCATAATTCAAGTTAGGGCTAAATTTCACTTCGCCGTAGCAGCGACGACATATCGACGTCTCCGGCGTAGTAGTGCGACGACGAGTCTGAGTTCAAGTGAGTTCTTTTTTCTTCTTCCTTAAAGTGAATTCATATGAATCCATAACATTGTAGTTCAATAGAACCTGTTTAGTGCTTTTTGGTTGTTTGCTTTCGAAAACTTGGGATTTATGGTTTGGGGTTCAAGCTTTGTGTATTAAGTTGGAAATCAAAACACATAATAGTTTCTTCAGATTAGTGACAGATTTTGCGAATCAACTTTAGAGGTTTAGGGAGTTTAGAAATCAATATTAAAGATGGTCTTCACTTCCGTTTATGAATTTTCTTGCAAGGATTTCTCTATTTTATTCCGGTCGGAAATGGGATACAACAATGTCTAACCCCAGATAATGTTTGCATTTTAACCAGATTCGTAACAGAATTTTTTCGACCTGCTTTTGAGTTTCAAATTGTAGAGTCGTGTTTCCAGGTTTTGAATTTTATGGATTTCTAGATTCAGGACTAGGTCTACTTTAGACATTGTTGTCGAGTTTGCCTTATTGTTAGCCCATTTTTTTTATTGTAATATTTTCAAAAAAGTAGATTATGAAGTAGAATAATTTATATAGCTTCTCAACTTTTCAGTTTACAAATGTAACTTGGGGGTGCTGATCTTGGGCATTGCAATAGTAATATTTTTTTGTGTACACATATGTGAGTCAATTGAAACATTACTAGCCATGCTATTTTTTTATTTTAAAGTTATGTTATTTAATTTTTAAACTTAAAAGAGAAATTTTCTACTCGACGAGTCAATTTTCTAGAATTCGTGGAGGCTCTTTGAAAAATTCAAACTGTACTTCCCAATGAAGGTAATCAAAATTTTCTTCTACCCTCTTAATTTTTTCAAATACTTTTTTGGTTTTTCGAGTTTTTGTTTCTTAGTATGTGTTTATCTTGGTCAAGCAGGTTTCACGGTCAGAATTCATACTCCAATGGTGTATGGTAGGCTCAAGATTCTTGATAGATGATTTTTTTTATTTTGAATCGTTTTTATACGACATACTTCTACATTATTTTTAGACAACACATACGTTGTTGTTGTTCAATAAGAAGTTGAACTTTCATGTTTTATTCAGCTGTTCCGATTAAAGAACCTGGGTGTGTGGATTACATATTCATGATCTATGGATTTGATTGTTGTTAATCGATGGTATTTGTCTATGCATTCAATCTCGACGATTGTAATGGTATTGTTGGGAATTAATTTCTCAATTTGCTGATAAAGTTACTATAATACTCCCCATTTTGATTGTAGGCTTGTGGAATTTGCAACAGTAAGAGTCTTCTGCAGTTGAATTTTATCGTTTGAGTAGCTTCAGTTTACTGCATTATGGATATGGTACAAGAATGTGATTTGTTTCAGTCAGTTTTTCGGATCCGTTTTCAAGTTTACATTTATTCTTTTCAAGATTTTTAAATTAAGATTTTAAATGCAATTTTAGAAGATTTACGCTTTGTTGGTTATGCTTTGTTGGTTATTCGTTGCAGTACGTTTTTATCATTAGTTTTGATCACTTTATTTGTTCTTATGAGCATTTTCTGATACAGTGTTTTCTATCTTTCCCATCAGATTCGGGGTTACTAGCGATGTTAGGATATTATGTTTTCAGTGGTTTAATTTCACAGTCATTTAGCATACTGTTTACTGTATCTTCATTTTTTATCAAGATGGGCTATCACTTTTGTTTTAGTATTTTTTTTAGGCTTCTCGCTGTATTAAAATTATTGATTTTTTTTTTTCAGCAATTAAACTTCAAATATATATATTTTTTTGGCCGCATAAGAGGAAAAGCAAAATCGAATTTGGGTCCACTGTTATGATATGTGATCGATGACAATATACCTACACTTACAAAAAAAGGATTTTGCATCAATGAGTGTAGATATTAAAACTTAAGAATGAAGAACATGATAATGGTTGTTACTGTGCAAGTATGTATTGATAATAACAAAGAACGGTCTCCTACGTATGATTTTTTTGTTTTCTGAATTTTCTTCGATCAATATAGTTTACTCCATTCAAAATAGAAATTGATTTATCAATTAATTTAATCACTTCATTCAAAAGTGTGTTGATACTAATAAAAATTGGAGTAGGATATTTTTTTGTTTTCTGAATTTTCTTCGATCAATAGTTTACTCCATTCAAAATAGAAATTGATTTATCAATTAATTTAATCACTTCATTCAAAAGTGTGTTGATACTAATAACAATTGGAGTAGGATAATACACTGTGAAACATTGGAGTTTTTTTTTTTTTTAATTTGTATACGATAAAAATAATATAACATAAAATAAATACTTAAACACCTAAATAATGGAGTACATATTAGCCCGTCAAAAAAAAATGGAGTACATATTAGGATAATAATTTTAAAATAATGAGTATTACTTTTATAAATTAATTTTATTGTGTATTGATTACTATTCATATTTCAATTAAAATAATGAGTATTACTTTTATAAATTAATTTTATTGTGTATTGATTACTATTCATATTTCAATTAGTTGTGAGTTGAAAGAGATCTCTGATTCATCTTTAATAATTAAAAGGAAAAAAATATACTCCGTATTTTGCGTCCTAATACTCAGAGTTATAATAAGATTTATTCATATTTCTTATATCATGTGGTTATTTTCACATGTCTTATTTGGATGTCTTTCAATAATTTATACACTTTAAAATAGTAAATTCGAAATAAATTTTATTCTCACTTTATTCAAATTTTAAACAAATGTGAATTCACAAATATATTAAATTGAGCCAATTTCTTTAATCTATATTATAAAAATAAGTTTTAACAGCAACAAAATATACACATTTTTTAGTAACAATATTAATAGTAGCATAATACTATTAATTATTCATTACTCGATAGTAATATTCATAACCGTGCATCGCACGGGTGAAATACTAGTGAAGAGAAAGAAAGGCATCGTTATAAATGAGATGGTTTTTCATTGAGTATTCTAAATTTAAATTATATATTTTTTTTTCTAAGGTGATGAGGCCTATTTTCCTTAATTTGCACATCACAATCAGAGTATCCCACATTTCTTTAACAAATTTAATTACAACGAATAATTTTGCCAACATAATCATTAGTAACAACAGTTAAAAACATATTCTTAACTACTCTTTTGAAGTTGTTCTGCTTCATATCATCTAGGGGTGAGATCTGCTAGCTCTTGATTTGGGCACAAGCTGATCGACCAACAGAGATCTCAGGATTCCTTGTGACTGTATTAAGAGCCATCACAGTGATTGGTCCTATGGTGATCACATCCAACATGAGATCATGAATTTGGCTGAACTGAGCTTTTTAATAGTCATATTTTTCAATGGAGAACATAGGCAGATTCCCAGTGCAAGAGTCAGAACCTATGATTATGATTTTATGAAAAGAATGAGGGTTTTCAACATAGACCAGTTCAAGTGAGCTACAAGTTGATCAGTTGGACAACTATCAAATTAGCTACTAGCGTGGAATTGTGTAGGCCTTAAATATTTAAACTCGTGAGTTGAATGAAAACTTTTTTAATAAAGAATAACTTTATCAAACAATGTATGGTATCAACTGATAGGATATCTGCTGATGGTAAAAACAATACATAGTGAATTTTGACTCTTTTGAAAACTTATGATTTGTAAAGTAAGAATAGTATCAATAAACAACACAAGTATTTATAGTGGTTCAAACAACTTGTTCTATGTCCACTCTCACAATTCAACTGTGAAGTTAATCCTTATAAAAAGTCTTTGCTAACTTTATAGTACCAAGATAAGACTTTTGATCGAGATACACTTTCCTTAGTGTATACGGATCTACTTGTTATTGTAAGAACAAGTACTTTTACAATGGAGTTGGGTTTTCTACAAATAAAAGTAAAGATATGTGAATAACCAACTAAGTGTGAAAGAATCACACTGTTTAAGCTCTAAAGATATGAATCTTGAAACTGGCTTAGTATCTGGAAACTTAGAGCTATGGACAGAAATTGAATTCAGGCTCTAGAGAACTCTTAAAGGATTTCAGAAAGCTTGGTGTTCTTGAGGTCAGCTGGTGAGTTTTTCGCATATAGTTTCCGCAGTTGTTCTAGTGAAAAATGTCTTGTATTTATAGACGATTTCATGTACGAACTAGCCGTTAGGGACAATCTTTTATTTTGAGGACGAGATCTTCATGGAGTTGATGTATCCTAATATTCTGGTACGACATTACCTTAAAAAGGAATATGCATTAAATGCTCTTGTACGACTCTGAAAAGATCTTGCATTCCTAGTCCAAGTCAACCCAATAGTTGTGTTGTCATCTTCTAATTGGTCCACATCAGCCGAGTTGTTAGACTTGCAGTCTTGTCTTCTGTTTGAGCATGTCAGATGATATCCGACATTCTCTTTATCTTCTGTTATCTTTGTCTTTAATGCATTTTTCAAATAATGTGTTATGTTATCTGTTCAATCAGACTAACTGTCTGTAATGCTCTTTAAGGCTTGTTTTGACAAGATGTGGTGAAGTTCATATCAACGGGTATCTTCTGATCGGTTGCTCTCATGTAGCTACCATCATCTGACAAGGTATACAAGAATCTTTTAGTCTGATTTCACTAATGAACTTCAAGTATCTTCTAGTCTTTAGTCTTCTACTCTTTAAGTTTTGAGTGAACGCGTGTTTATTCAGATGTGGTATCAACTGATATACATACATCTGATCCCACTGATTAAGACTTACACTTCTATAATCTATCTTCTAACCTTTATAAAACAGCCAGTGACGGACCCAGAAACTTTCGGTAGGGGTGCCCGATTAATATTATTATAAAAAAATATATATGTACTCATTATTTTCATCAAAATTTTACATTATAAAATTGTCAATACGTCACATTTGATTAAATTAAATTGATCGGATAAGTTGACTTTTGCTATGTTTTGGTACAAGTTAATACTCCCTCCATCCCGTGATAACTTGCACATTTTAACCGATTCACTTTAAAAAACAATTGAATTTAATGGTGTAGAGTTAAATAAGAAAACGTATTTTGAGTGATTTGATAAGGTGTAAGGAGGATTTAGTAGGATGTAAAATAGATTTAGTGAAATTTAAGATAAAATAGACCCAAAATGAGTGACGATTTTAAAATAAAATGATGTTTAGATATATATTAATTTTGTGGATTATTTTTATTTCAGAAGTGTGCAAATAATTATAGAACTAGAGTATTAATTTTAATGTGTGTGAAATTACCAAAATACCCCTAACAAATTTACAAAATTAGTGGGGGGCCCGCGGGCCCCCCTGGGCATTATGTAGGTCCGTCACTGAAAACAGCTTACACTACAAGAAAATAATTAATTGGCTAGAGAATATTTTGTAGGCAATAATTCCAATTTTGTAGGCATTTATATTTACCTACGGAATACCAACGAAAACCATTCGTATGGAATTCGCTCGTAGGTAATTCGGTTGCCCACAAAAATATAATCCGTAGGCAATTACCTACCACATTTTCGTAGCAAATCCATAACATTTCGGTAGGTAATATGATTACCATAATAAATGAAATTTTGTAAGTAAATATCAACTACGAAACATTTCATTGGTAATTCCGTAGGCAAATTTGGCAACAAACATTTCGGTGGGAAAATTTTTAATATATATTTTTTTATTAATAAATTATTTTTTTAGCCTTAGCCTAAAAAATAAATTCATTCAAAATTGGAACATCCGGTTCAACCGGTCCAACCATGAATCGATCATAAAACCGATTCAAAAAGTGTTAAAATGTATAAACATTTTTAAAATACAAACTTAGGTGCACAATAGGCCCCTTTTATAATATTTTTCTCTCATGTTTCTTGTACTCCTTATTCGATGTGGAACAAAAAATTCATGTTTGTTGGTTACTAACTTATTAATACTACTACTTTTATATTGTTTTTTCTCTTATGGTTTTCTACTCTTTCGATGTGGGACATAATAAAGTTCATATGTTTATTTGTTATAACACTATTGCTTTTCTAAGTTCCTAGCTAATTTTTTAGGTAATACAATTAGATAATTTATACATATAAATAGCTAGGAAAATTTTCGTAGGTAAATAAATAAAAAATTCACCTACAATCATTTTGGTAGAAAAATTCTATTTTGCCTACAAATTATTTTGTAGGTAAATCAATATTTTCTAAGTCCTAGCTAATTTTGTAGGTAATACAATTAGATAATTTATACATATAAATAGCTAGAAAAAATTTCGTAGGTAAATAAATAAACAAATCACCTACAATCATTTTGGTAAGGAAATGTTATTTTGCCTACAGATTATTTTGTAGGTAAATCAATATTTTTTAAGTTCCTAGCTAATTTTGTAGGTAATACAATTTGATAATTTATACATATAAATAGCTAGGGAAATTTTCGTAGGTAAATAAATAAAAAAATCACCTACAATCATTTTGGTAGGGAAATGCTATTTTGTTTACGGATTATTTTGTAGGTAAATCAATATTTTTTAAGTTTCTAGCTAATTTTGTAGGTAATAAAATTAGGTAATTTATACATATAAATAGCTAGGAAAGTTTTCGTTGGTAAATAAAAAAAAATCACCTACAACCGTTTCGGTAGGGAAATGCGATTTTACCTACAGATTATTTTGTATGTAAATCAACATGAGATTTTTCCTTGGTAATTTCGTGGGTGAAAATGTGTAAATTAATTTATAAAGATCTGTAGACAATCTGTAGGCAATTCTCAATATTTAAAGACGGAATTATTTTCGTTGGAAAAATTTGTAGGCAATTGAACAATTTCTTGTAGTGTTAGGTAACCTATCATTAGATTACAAATTGAAACTCTAACACTTGAGTTCTGATATGATTTTGGCCATCAAAACTAAATATAAATACCTCTAATCTGATAGGGGTAGGATGAATATTCCAACAATATTAACAAATAAACGTCACATGCACGGTATATGCGTTTGATGTTACTTAAAAATCAAAACTCATCCAAAATTTACCATATATTTAATATTGTGTTTAAAAAATGAAATATTTAAATATATATATATATATATATCACATTTACCCACCAACATTTTATCCCTGTTCACTTTCTCCATTTTGCAAGGGTAGCTAACATACACAAAACTTGTTTACTGGAAAAATGACAGCAACTTCAAGTAACATTCCGCAAAATGTTATTTATCTTCATTTTTTTTCGACCACCACCTTCGAGACAAATAGATGAAGAAATCGACAAGTAAACAGGGGTATGATATTTATCTTCATTTTTTTTTCTTTGCTACCTTTGCAAGTATATATATAAGTCATTTTTTTTGGATGAATCATATACATCAAACTTTATTACAAAGCCTCGTTAATGAGGCGATCCAGGCACGCAATACGTCTTGAATTTACGTTTTAGGATATTTTAACAAATTGTTCATACATTGTAATTAATATTTATTTTTAATTTATTCATTTACTAGTTTTGAGTCTAGCTCTTAATCAAGAAATTGAGATTTTGTACTTTTAAACAATCCATTCGTTAAAACTCGTTTTCAATAATTTTGTGTCGTTAAGTAGGGGACAGATAGAGTAATATTTAATACTGAAAAGTGGTAATTTTAATTACTGTAAAGCGGTATTTTTTTTAAAAAATTATATTTAAAAACTGTGAAAAATGGTAATATTTATTATTAAAAATTGTTACCTATTATTAGAAAAAAAATGTAAGTCGTGTTATTAAAAAATAGTAATTATTATTAGTGAAAATGACAATCTCAAAAAATGAGAAGTGCTAAATTGTTTAATGAAAAATGATAATTATTATTAGGAAAAAGTGTTATTCTTGTTATTGAAAAGTGATAACTAATTACTGTAAAGTGATATTTTTTTCTGTGACCTCGTACCTATGTTAGTTTGCTATAACCGTTGCACCAGCGGTTACAATTTATTATAATTGAATTTTTATTTTTTCTAATTCATAAGGATTGACTTGTGCATTAGTGTGCACGATGCACACTCTTAAATAAATATGTCGCATATATCACATATATCCACTAACATATTCTTCCCTATTCACTTTCTCCATCTTGCAAAGGTTGCTAACATACACCAAGCTTTACCGGGAAAATGGCAGCAACCCCAAGCAACATCCGCAAAATGAGAGCTTTTAAAAGAGTTCTCCAAATGGGAGCTATCCAAACTAAATTGCACTTAAAGGGCTCTCCAAGTGCAATTTAGCTTAGATAGCTCCCACTTGGAGAGCTCTTTTAAAAGCTCTTCAAGGTCAAATATGTAGTAGTCTATATATATTTTCTTAATTTTTTTTTTCATATTTACTTAACATAATTTAAATTTGTAGGCACTTCCCGTTAGCTACCATCGACCACAACCTCCAGGACAAATAGATGAAGAAATCGATAAGGAAACGGGGGTATGATATTATCACATTTACCGCACCCAGTGGCGGATCCAGAATTTCAAATTCGGGGGTGCGAAAAATATTAAGTCATACGGTTCGAGAAAACTTAAAAAAAAAAAAAAATTACGTAATCTTCAAATAAAAAAAAATTACACTTATACTCCTTTTATTTCTTGAATTTGAGGTGAATTAAATGATGAGGTTGAAGAAGACTCCCTATCCATTGAGACTCGTCTATTTGAAAAAGTGCAAGGAGCTTCTTGAGATTTCATTCCCTTGAACATAAATTCTCGAAGATCGAATTATTCTTTCGTTGTATAGTAGACTTTAAACTTTTAAAAACAATTTTATTTTTAAAATTTGATGTATAGTAGAATTTCATAATTATTTTTTCTGTTTAAAATAATCACTTTGTAGTACCAATCAAACGAAATTTAATATAATTGCATACACAAAAATACTTAATTACTAGTATTGTGCATAAAAATATTAATGCACATACGTATTTCAATTTTCAATATAATTAAGTTTGATGTTATATAATTAATCTTTCTAATATCCTTTTTTTTTTTCTTCCGGTTACTCATTGACTTATAAAAATTGTGAAATATTTAACTATTTAGAATTTGAGAATATGTGTATTTGTTCTAATTAAGTTGTAATAAAATGGAAAATAATTGTTTGCCGGCCAGTAAAATAAAGCTAATAATATGTGCACAACGTTCAAATCCAAATTATGTGATTATTATCTTTTAACCACTTAATTTATTTAAAATTGTAAATTATTTTCTTTAATTATAGGTTGGTAGCGCAGAGCGAAAATACTTGGAGTATATATGTAGTATCACCCTTTGATAAAAATGGGAAACTGAAAATGAAAATGGATGCAAGATCAGAAATTAATTTGGGGGAAAGGAGAATTGATTTTTTTATGGGAGGAATTTACCCTAGTTTGGATAATCCAAACGGCATACTTCCTCCATTTTTCAATAAATGATGTTTTAGTTTTTTTTTTTTTTATTACAGAAATAAGTGATGTTTTACAATATTTTACATTGTTTATTTCCATTATACCATTCCCTTCATTTAGAAAATCTTTTCATTTTTAACTTACTTTTATTAACTAATCTTCTCAAGATAAATCTTTTCTCTATATAAACTTGTCATATATAAAAATATTTACTTTTTTTTTATTATTTTAAAAAATACTTGTCAATACATACATTTTTTTAATTTCAACAAATTTCACGAACACGGACCGTGCAACCTAGAAAATGCACTGATGGAAAACATGAAAAGGTAAGTATTAATTTTAGTCTACTATTTCCAGATTTATGGTTTATATATACACAAATGCAAAATGAAATCATCTTTATAAAGCCCTGTGTTTTTTTTAAAGCCTATCATAAATAGAAAATGTGATAATAGTTATTAAATTATAATGGATTATAAGTTATAATGATTATAATAGAGTACACGTAAACCGTGCAACTCATGCAAATATATTTTTAATTTTAAGTAGTATATATGTTCAACTGTTTTCACTAAACAATTACAGTTGGTAAAAATAACACTTGAATTGCACACCAAATGTATACTTACTTTATAATAATTAAAATATAATTAGATCACATATATATAGTGAGTTTGTTCAGAATTTCCTATAAATTAATTATATATCTCAATATGTAGTAGCCTAATTATATTAACCTCTAAATAAATATAACGCATTGTTTAAATTATAATAATAATAAATTTAAACTGATTTTTTTTTTAAGGATCAACTTGACATATTCTTGTAAAGATAGAAAACACACACATACTCCCTCCATTTAGTGTCATATTTGAGTTTAAATTTTTTTCAAAAAGTGTCATTTTTATTTTTACTATGAATCTCTATACTATCCCTATTAATCTCTATTATTTATTTATTTTGAAATATATTAATAATTTTTTTTCTCTAACATTCTCTCAAAAGGTGTATTAACAGTTGGTAGCAAATATTATGGCCTTATTATGTTGACAATTGAATTACTAATTAATGAGGAGTAAATTAAATGTGTCAAAAAAAATATGTTTCTTAATTCTATATGTGGATGAAGGAAAGGTCAAAAGAAGAGTTGAAAAGAAAAATACTCCCTCCACCCGCCTATAAAATTTTCATTTTACAATTTTTGTTCATCCGCCTATAAGCTTCTAATACCCTTTTTGGTAAATAATTTTAATTTTTTATTCTTACACTTCACTTTATATCTTACTTTTTCTCTCTATCTCTCTCCTCTCTCTCTCCATCACATCACTTGTACTATATCTATTATTTAATAATTTTTCTTAATATTTGTGTCAAAAAGTAACGAATAGCTTATAGGCGGATGAAAAGAGTAGATAAATTAATGAGAAATAAATGTGTTAAAAAATATATTTTTTAATTCTATAGAAAAGAGAAAGGCAAATACTTGTAACTCTTTTAAAGATGTACCAGTTACTAGGAGTGTTCAAAAAAAACCTGGACCGGAAAAAAGATCGGAATCGGACCGGAATCGGACCGATCGGTTAGTTTCCGGTTCGGTCTCCGGTCCGGAAAATTTTGGATTCCGGTCTTCCGGTCCGAACCGATTTGGATCGAATTTTTTTTTTTTACTAATTAACTCTCATTTATTTTTCAAAATCAAGTAATTTGTGAGAATATGTTGAGATCTATTGCATTTTTTGCAAATATATAATTTAACAAACATATTTAATTTATTTTTAGAGTCAAAAGATCATTAATAATAATGTAAAACAAATTCACATTGGCGTAGATTGATTTCAAATGAAGAGCAAACACTTTAATTTTCATACACAAATTCATCAATCTTGTTCTTACTTCCATAAACTTGAAAAAATATTAATTTTTTTTTAAAAATCCGGTCCAATCGGTCCAAACCCGGACCGGACCAGATTAATTACGGTCCGGTCTCCGGTCCGCCCTTTAGCATCAATTCCGGTCCCGGTCCGGTTTTGGACCGGTGCACACCCGGCCCCTACCAGTTACATACATGTAACTGATACCACTTGATCTAATTTTCAAAATGGGTGAATGTTATCTATGAGTTATGGTAAATACAGTATAATATTAGTTCAAATGGAGTACAATATTAGTTTAAATATAGTATAGTATTAGCTCACATATTGTATAGTATTAGTTCAAATATTAAATACTAGGAATAAATTATATATATGTAACTGGTATACGAATAGGAGGGATTATAAATTATTAGAAGAAAAAAAAATAGACAAACACTTCCACGTACTCTAGTAAATAAACAAGTAAAAAGATAAATTGTATAAAAGTTTTTCTTGGGAAAATTAAAGTCAAATTGTCGTTCTATATACAAGTGTGTTCCATATACATTTGCATCAATAGTTCTATCGCCGGAGTTTATGAAAATTTATGTAAATCAATTAAAAAAAAAAAAGCAATATTGTCAAGTTTATAAAAATTCATATAAATCAATAAAAAAAAGTCACTCAAACTCCGCATAGACTCTATCAATTTTCTAAATCCATAGACTTTAAAGTCCAAAAAAATCCAATAGAATCTCAATTGAATACACTCCCTAAGACTAAAAATCTGAATTTTAAAAATTATTTTTTAATTAAAAATTTTAATTATATTATTTAATAATTATTTTATTAATATTTCGGTATAACTAACTTATCGAAATTTTCGATATATATATATATATACCGAAATACCGCGGTATGATCATTTTCCATACCGTTATCATACTGAAAATATCGGTACGGTATCATACCGAAAATTTTGATAATTTAGGTATTTTTTCGGTATGATAAGCCTGGTATACCGAAATTTCGATATATTTTTCCACCCCTATATACAACTCATTGTAAAAATCCAAAAATATTAAATAAATTTTGACTAAATGGATTATAAATTTATAATAAAGTTAAAATTGAGTCAAAATTAAATCAATTGCACCATCCATGCATGCACTAGAGTACATGCAAGTATGACTTGATTTAATAATAGGTTGGTAGAGCGCAGAGCGGACATACTATATATATAGTATCACCATTTGACAAAAATGGAAAAGAGGAATTTTTTTTTTTTTTTACGGGGGAATTTATCCTAGCGTGGATAATCAACATGACGTAGGTGGACGCTGCAACATCCGAAAACGCACTGATGGAAAATGTGAAAAGATAAATATTAATTTTAGTCTACTATTTCCAGATATATGGTTTATATATACACAAATGCACAGAATGAAATCACCATTATTATAAAGTCATGTGTGTTTTTTTTTTTTTTTTTTGGATTCTAATAGAAAATAGTTAAGCCCAACCCGTGTTTTTTTATGGCGGGCGCCCCATTTTGACAGCTCTAGATTTACCCATAAAAGGTTACAAAAATACCACTTAAAATATCAAACGTTTCACATTTTTTTACACAATTTAAAAAAAAAAATTTGGGAAAATTTCAAAATACATGCTGTAACTTAGGTCGATTCCATTTTAAATCCTTTATGTTTTCACATTTTCAAAATACGTCCAAAGGTGTCCAATTTACGTCCTGTAACTTAGGACAGTTTCATTTTAAATCCTTTAAGTTTTTACTTTTTTCAAAATACGTCCTAAGATGTCCAATTTACATCATTTTTTTATCGAAAATTAATTTTTTTCTAGAAGCTGTCACGCGCGGCTCGAACTTTTGTTTAAAATTGGGGCTTCCGGCAAATTTGGTTATTGGGCACCTTAGGACGTATTTTGAAAAAGTGAAAACTTAAATGATTTAAAATGAAATCAACCGAAGTTACAGGACGTAAATTGGACACTTTACGATGTATTTTGAAAAAGTGAAAACTTAAAGGATTTAAAATGGAATCAATCTAAGTTACAGGACTTATTTTAAAATTTTCCAAAAAATGAATGCATCTCTATTGTGTAAATTTTAATTTAATATTTTTAAAAAAATCGATTTTTTTGAAATTAAGAAAAAAGCAACAGAATAAAAAAACATAATAAATAAAACAGAGTTTTTTAAAATTAAGAAAATGCAACAAAATTAAAAGTATGTTGAAAAAGCATTAGAATTAAAAGCCATTCCAAAAAAAAAATTTGATTAAAAATCGGTTCATTATGCTTTTGCGAAGACTCAAACCTTTGAAACCACTTGGATACAACTCATATCACGGTAAAAATCCAAAAATATTAAATATAAGAATTCACGAAATAAATTTTGACATTATAATAGTGTTAAAATTGAGTCAAAATTAAATCAATTGCACAGTGCATGCAAGTATGACTTTCTTTAATAATGGGTTGGTACCGCAGAGCGAACATACTATATATATATATGTAGTATCACCATTTGAAAAAAATGGAAAACTGAAAATGGACGCAAGGGAAATCAGTTTAGGAGAAAGGAGGATTGAGTTTTTTAAGGGGGGAATTATCCTAGCGTGGATAATCAACATGAGCCTCCGTCTTCACGGAAGGTGGACTATGCAGCATCGAAAACGCACGGATGAAAAACGTGAAAAGTATTATTGACACGTGCAAAGTGCATGAAAAAATAATTAACGTCCAATAATAATTTTTTTTTTTTCAGTTTTACCATCATGAGAGGGTCACAAAGAAGATGCGATCCATGGTTGAAGTTGCTACTTTTATTATTTAGAACCAGATTTATTAGATATCGATGAGTTATATATTATTTTTGTTTTTTCGATTTTTGGTTATATATACTTCTTATCAATCAGCCTGCGTCTTCATGGAAGGTGGACTCTGCAACATTGAAAACGCACTGATGACAAACGTGAATAGGTAAGTATTAATTTTAGTCTCGTGTGCACGTAATTTGTACAATTCAAATACATTTTTTATTTTAACCATTATAATCAACTATTTTCACTAAACAATTACAATTGATAAAAATAATAGATATTATTTAAAATGCACTTGAATCGCATCTGTTGCATACAAGGCCTATAATTAAAATATAATGAGATCACATATATATGTAGTGGAGTATGTTCAGAATTTCCTATAAATTAATCATATATCTTATATCTAGTAGCATAATTATATATATGAACCTCTAAATATAACACATTGTTTAAATTATAATAATGATTTAAACTGATTTATTTTTAAAGGATCAACTTGACATATAGAAAAACAATCATACTTCTTCCGTTTCCTAAAGTTAATCGAATTTGAGTTTAAATTTTGTTTAAAAAAAATTGTCATTTTTTTCTATTTTTACTATGAATCTCTCTATACTATTCCTATTAATCTCTATTATTATTATTTTTTAAAATATATTAATGATCTCCTATTAATCTCTATTATTATTATTTTTTAAAATATATTAATGATATTTTTTTCTTAAAACATTCTTTTGAAATGTTGACAGTTAATAGCAAATATTATGGCCTTATTATATTGATAATAGAATTACTAATTAATGAGGAGTAAATATGTTAAAAAAAATGTTTCTTAATTCTATATGAAAATGAAAGAAAGGTCAAAGAAAGAGTGGAAAATGAAGGTGGAAAAAGAAAAAAAAAAGGAAGATAAATTAATGAAAGGTAAATGTGTCAAAAAAATATATTATTTAATTCTATACAAAATGAAAAATACGACTAACCTTACAAATGGGAGGGAGTATAAATTATTAGAAGAAAAAAAATAGACGAACACTTTCCACTCTATCAAATAAAAAAGTAAAACGATAAATTATGGTACTAATTGTGCACAGTAAGATGATGTTTACTTTGGGCTTTGAGTGGTTTTGAAAACTGATTTTGAAAATTTTGAGTTTTTGAAATCCTGATAAATAGTAATATGTGCGTTTCATTTGAGTTTTAGAATAGTAGAATAATAATTAGTAGTTGATTCTGTAATGATTGAATGTATTATATTATTGTATTTTATTACTCCCTTCGTCCCCCCAAAAGTTTTCATACTTTTCTTTTTAGTTTGTCCCCTAAAAGTTTGCATGCCCCAAAATAGAAATAATCATTACAATTCTCACCCTCATAATATATAAATATTTATCTTTCATACTATTACTTTTTGGGCCCACCATACACTCAACTCGCCTACTTTATTTACTTTATATATAAAAGTTTACAAAATTACCCTTAACATTCTCATCATTACACTTTTTTCTTAAATCATATGGCAAAGATTTCCCGTAAACTTTTCGGGGACGGAGGAAGTATTATATTATTGTTGAAAAAAATTATAATGATTTGAGTGATATTATATAAATATAACTTTATTAATCGTATGTATGGCCTTCTCCAAGCCCTTGCCATTTGGCTAGCAAACAAATGCATGTCGTCCTTGCCATTTTTTTAAATTTAAAAATAATACTCGTCCGTCAAACCTTGCCATTTTTTTACCACTTTATCTTGGTCCACGTCGGCGACATTTTTTTTTTTTTTTAATGGTACGCATCCAGGCTAATTCACAAATCTTTACAATGTATATTTGACAGTATTTCTCTTTCCTACGTGGCTTACTCTAAATTTGTTTATTTTGAAATCCTGCAATTTCCTTCGTTTGATGTAACTGCTTATTTTATCTTTCTCTGTTTAATATTAATAAAAATTTGTGTGTAAAATTATTTTTCTCTCTCCGTTTTCTCTCTCATATCCCCTCTTCCTATCTCTCTGCATTCTTTTCTCTCTCTAACCTATCTTCACTCAAACTATTCTTCTCATATTTTCGTAACAATTATGTCTATATTTTTTCTCTGTTACATCTGTTTCACTCTTTTTTCCATTGTTTCTGTCTATATTTTTCTCTTCCCCACCTGAGCAGTCAAAGGCAGATCTATTTATGTCTATATTTTTTCTCTGTTACATCTATAGCAAATTATTTTCATTATTCTAATTGTTGTCTTATCTAAAAATTGGTTATTCATTCATACTATTCACAAAGTTGGTTTTCAAACAGAAGTTATAAAACCACCACATTTATCTTATCTAATTACACAACAGTTTTTTTATTAACTGAACACCATTTACTGGAACTGTTTTCCGTATAAATAACACTCATCTTTTTTAACAAATAATTCACACCCTTTACACCTTTCCTTACTTTCTCTGGAATTTATTACGTTCCCATCACTACCATTCCTCAAATAAACTGTTTTTCAATTATACAAATTCTCATCACTACCATTCTTCATAACTAAAATTCATTCACATGGAATCACATTTTGACCCATTACATATTATTACCTCTGAAAAGGAAACTTGGAGAGTCAAGGTTCAAGTTCAGCGATGTTGGATCGTCCCCTCTTTTGATGGTACCAATCGAAACAATTTTTAGAAATGTTACTCATTGATGAACAAGTAAGTGCTCATAATATTTAAATTATTGAATTATTTAATATGTATTCTTTCAGCACATGTGTATCCACCACGTTTTTTTATTGTGAAATTCGCAGCACTGCAGTACACATTTTTTTCTTCGGGAATTCGCAGCACTGCACTATTTTTCATAAAATCTATATTTACTGAAATTCCCTATTTTAACATATCTCTTTCAACACTTCATTACTTAAACTCATTTTATTGAACCTCATTACTTTATTAAAAGACAGATCTGTTTATGTTTATATTTTTTCTCTGTTACATCTGTTTCACTCTTTTTTCTATTGTTTCTGTCTATATTTTTCTCTTCCCCAATAAATCATGTTTGAAAGTGTAGGTTCCTTCGCAAATCTATTCAACAGCGCCTTCGAAGATGTACAGGTGCGTTCTTTTACTCAATCTTATTGATTTCCAAGTCATTTGTTCCACTGCTGTTTTTTTTGTTGGATGTAATGGCATGTGTTGTTCATATTTTTGACGTGAACACAGTAAGTCCATGGTAAGTTGAAAAAAAAGCTGGAAATGATTGTTCAAGACAAATGTAATGTCCTCAATTATTCTATTTTTTCAATTATAATTAATTCACATTACCATTAATGTTACATTGTTTAATAAATTGTTGTTATTATGTATTTAAGGTCCATATTTAAAATTTTGGGGAGAACATTAAAAATATGAACGTCGAAGGTAGGTAGGAAGACGGTAGAGAGAGGATAAAAATTGTTTAACAATATTAATGAATGTTATGTTGTATTTTTTTACATTTAATGGGTTATTTAATATATTACGAATTTGCAGATATTGATAGAGTTATGTCTATTTTGTACATTTTATGTTGATATAAATGATAATGTGTGAGAAAGATCCACATTTACATCGCAATAACTTCATAAAAATTAAAAGAATATTGAAGTGAACTTCACATATAAGTTTTTATAAAATATAGTGTATAGAAGTTTTTATAAAATACACTGTATAATATTTAGTATTGAAAAATATAGTATTGCCAATGATAGTTTCTAAATTTGAATGTGCAATTTTGGTCGTGCCAAAGTAGAGTGTTGTGTGAATTAGTTTGGATGAAAATAAGTTAATGTATTTATAATATTTGAAAAAATTGTTTTAAGCACCAATACTTTGTAATATATAATCCACTTTTAGGGCGAACTCAATTAGAATGTGCAATTTTGGCCGTGAAGTAGACGATGGTTTGTAAAAACATTAATATTGAATTACATAATATTATTGCCCACGTAGACATTATTGAATATCTTTAATACATATATTTGACAGTCTCTATTTTGCCTACGTGACTTCTTCTTATTTTTTTATTTTGAAATACTTAATTGTGGTGAGACTCTTATTTTTTTATTTTGAAATATTGAATTGTGATGAAACTGTTATTTGTTACAGTTTTTTTTTTTCAAATTCTTCTTATTTTCTTCTTCCTTTTTTTCTGAAATTGTTATCGGAGATTACACTTCTCACTCTTCTTCATTTTTTTAATTCTTCTCTTTTCTTGGCAAGTACTTATCTCTCACTCCTTCATTTTTCTAATTCATCTCTTTTTTTCTGAAGTCATTTCTTATCGCCTGCTCAACATCATCCCATTCTTATCTTTATATAATTTCATCTCATTATATCATTTATTTATAATTTTAATTTTAATTTATTTTATTACGGTTCAAATTATACGTAGTAACAAGTTTATGGATAATCTGTAACTCATTTCTTTTATATATAATTAAATAGAGTAATCGCGCGAAACTCGATCAGGATTCCTATCAAGCACGAAACTCAGAATTCCTAATCAAGACTTAGTCCGTCGGAAGTCAAGAGCCGTCATCACAACTATTTTATATAGGTAAAGTTTTATTCTTCTTATAACTACTCTATTGTTTATTTTTGGACAGGAAAAGAATAAATTTTCATCTGCCACTATCTACACCGACCCAATGCTCCAAAACCAGTGCGAAAATATCTGAGGGAGTATTTTTTTAAATCAAATCATCAATCCCTAATTGAAGACATGAACGTGTTGATTAAGACAATTTTATACATCATCAATCCCTAATTGAAGACATGAACGTGTTGATTAAGACAACTTTATACTAGGCTCCTTATCGCTTTTCCTATTTTAATTGCATATTTACATTTTTTTTAAAACTAAGAACTATCTCTTCACTTCACTGCACTTTATTTGTCTGACAGAATATGTTTGTGGATCGGCAACTAAATAGATTTAGTATCATAATATTTTATTTTTACTTTTTTGAGTTTATGTAGATTAGTATATGATAATCTTTTTGTAATTTTTGGATTTCTGTAGATTCAATATAATAATCTTTTTTATAATGGTACCTTAATTTATTTAATGGTTTTGCCGATTTTTGGACCATTGAGAAATTGCTCCAATCATTTGAAGTTTTATTAAGATTGTGTTTGCTCCAAATTACAATTTCTAATTAATCAAGACTGAGAGTCGAGGGTTGTCTCGAAGGAATATTAATGTTGACGAAAATGTGTTTTTTTTCAATTTTCTTCCCTTCTATATTTTTTATTTTTTAATTATTCCCGCATAGTATGCGGGTTGTGCACTAGTGGTCATATAATTTTTCTCTAGCGGTAAAGACAAGATACACTTAGACCAGAAAAATCCATGCTCAAAATTAAATTTAGCATGAATTTTTTTCGAAGTCCACTAAAAGTCATCTAACTTTCAAAATTTTCAATTTTAATCCTTTCAATGTCAATTTTAGTCATTTGTATATCAAATTAAGTCATCTTGTTAATTTGGAGGGGCCACATAAATAAAATATGTCATCCTTGTCATATTTTAACGTGAAATAATAATCTAATAAATAATATTTAAATATAAAAAATACATTACAAATTTAAAAAAATCCTCCCAAGTCAATTAATTAAAAATCTTAATAATAGAATTTATTACAAAAATTAAATTTGGGAAGAAAAAATTATAAATAAATTTAGAATATATATATATATATATATATATATATATATAAATCAAATGCAAAAATATTGTAAATTAAAATATATTCTTTAAAAAACTACTCCTAAATAAGAAAGTCTTTGTGATTTTTTTTTTAAAATTATTTGTCCTTTAAAAGTTTCGAACTTTAAATTTAGACGATTTGCGAATTAACCCCATGATATGCCTCAATCAACTCGTTGGTGTAATTATAAAAAAAAATAAAAAATTTACTTCCCATAGCTTTAAAAAAAAGTTCATAAAATAGTTAAAATTTTCAATTTACGTTTCATAATTTATTCAATTGTTTAATTTAGGTTTAATTTTTATCAAAATTATAAAAATTCACCGGAAACCCTAAACCCAAAAATTTTAACCTGATATAAATAATTTTTTTATCTGTAATTATAGATCCACACCAAAAGTGGCTTACTCATAGATTTACCATTAATTCACGTATGGTTAATGTTAGATATACAGTAAGTCAACACACCCTGTAACCTTATTAAAAAGAATTCCCTTAATTCAAACATTATTTAATTTTAACGAAGTACTATATATAATTGAGAACTACAAGTAGATCACTAGCATGCCAACTAAGAGAATGTAGGTTTTAAAGCACATGCAATACTAGTGAATCCATCTATGATTAACTATCTACTCAAGTGGTGTTTATGCTTTGTCTATAAGATTGATCACACAATAGTGAATTAAAAGTCATTTCAATCCAAATAATCCAAGAGAAATATCACACAACTTAATATCTCTACCTAAATTGCATCATAAAACCCAATCAAGCTCCTAAGATCATCACACATCTTCCTAATCATTGATCACCTTTCAATCTCTCAATAAAATTAGGTCAAATGCTTGCAATCAATTAATCAAAAGAGATTTCTCAATCCAATTTCAATTAACTAAGATTAACATATCACTATTGTACACTAATGACATGTTTTGCAATGGAAATCAAGCATTCAAATAGAATTAAGCCACACAAACACAAATTAAGCAAAACATTAATTCATAAACATCATCAAAAGTTAGCCAACTCGGCCGAGCTACTGCTGGCTTCAGTTTCTGTCCCTCCATCTAGCTCGGCCGATTCTGAGCACTCGGCCAAGTTACACTCCGAACTTGTTTCGTGCATAACTTTTGCTTCTGTCCTCCAATCGACTTGATTCTTTTTGCTATTCCACTCCATTTTTTGAGTCGAATCCAATATGGTGTGCCTTTATCTTTGGTCCAGTGAAGTGTGGTATGTGTTTTGCTCCCAAAATCCATCGTTTTCCCTACAAAATCGACAAAACACCACCTTTCTCTTATTTTGACCAAAACCATCATATCCAACCCATAAATCAATGAAATCAACATCAAAATGAGCTTCACATGTGCATAAAAAATGTGTAAATTCCACCCGAATCAATAGGTTGGCTACCCCACCCCCTTTTTATATGCCTTAGTATCCGGTCTTTAGACCGATTAATTCGAGGGACCAATCACTCCGTATACTTATGAGCAGTGTCGGTGACAGAGTCCACACTGGTTTGGTGAGGGTGAAATCTTTTTGAAAACCACTGGGCCAATGTTGCTTAGTAAACATAATACAATATATACAGTAAATAATTTAGAAATTTGTGGGGCTCAGTAACCCTCAGGGTCCAATGTCCCTTCGTCTCTGTTTGCGGGAGTCCCGTTTAAAGTTAGAGTAAAATTATGTATGAACTGACACTTTAAAAATTGTTTATGAACCTGAAATCTAGAGACGAGCACCTTAATTGATTACCCATTTAATTGGAACACGAATAATTGTCGATTAAGTGGGAAATGTTTATTTCTTTTTTAAAAAATGAGTATTATAGCAAAAGACGGATTAAAAAGTAAAATATGTAATTTAATAAAATATGGGGGAGTACTCCATGCTATATTTTCTGCTCCATTATTCTTAGTCAATAGTCAAATTCAAATATTAACGTAAATTAAACAATATATGGTGGCGTTGCAGCTGTTCGTGGTTGGGAGGAGAGGATGGGTAATATAAATGAGAAATAAAACTAGGGTTTCAATGAGTAACCAAAAAATACAAATTAAATAACCTCTCCAAAATGAAAATTTTACAAACAAAATTTGATTTTGGACCAATGAGTTAACGTTGATCGGTTCAACCGTTCATGCACCTGCTTTTTTTTATTTGAGCAACCGGTCCAATCCGCTTAAAAATGACTAAATTGAGCATTTACAATTACTACCCGTTAATTGTCCTTTTAGTATTAAAACATAATTAGAATAGGGTCATAAGTCACAGCCTATGTAATACTTCATATGATGAAAACTTGTCTCATACACATATTTATTGATTGGTACAAATTTTATTTTCTATATTACACAATGCAATATTACCTGTATGAGTTTTGAATCTCATCTAGCTAGATATAGTTGCGTAATCAATTAATTGCCCTAATCTTTTTATATATATATATATATATATATATATATATATATATATATATATATAAAATATATTGTATGAATGGAAATCCTTGATTAATCTCCTCAAAGAGGTCAACTATATACACAAAGATCCTACAATAATCTAGACTACAATTGTGGAGTGAAATACGTCTACCATATATAGATATCAATCTATTTTATACACATATACTCTATTACACCCCCTCAGTCGAAGTAGGAGGCATGCAGACGCTTAGACTGTTTCTGAATTCAGCAAATAAGACTGAGGGAAGGCCTTTTGTAAATATATCAGCAAGTTGATGGCGAGATGGAACATGAATAACTTTGACTTGGCCAAGAGCCACCTTCTCCCTCACAAAATGAATATCCATCTCTATATGTTTTGTCCGTTAGTGTTGTACCGAATTTCCGGCAAGATAAATCGCACTCACATTATCGCTATACACCAATGTAGTTGTAGATATCGGGCAATGTAGTTCTAAGAGGAGGTTACGAAGCCAACAAGATTTAGAGACGACATTGGCAACACCTCGGTATTCTGCTTCAGCACTTGAATGAGAAAGTGTCGACTATCGCTTGGCCGACCACGATACAATATTATCTCCAAGAAAAATACAGTATCTAGACGTTGAACGTCGAGTATCAGGACAACCCCCCAATCTGCATCCGTGTAAGACATAAGAGATGATGTCGAGGATGGATATAAGTGAATCCCATACTCCAGCGTTCCCTTGAGGTATCGAATTACTCTTTTCAGTGCATACATGTGTTCGTCCCTTGGGGCATGCATAAATAAGCAAATTTGTTGCACAACATACGAGATATCCGACCGGGTAAACGTCAAGTATTGTAGTGCACCTGCAAGACTCCGATAATGGGAAGGTCACGCATACGGTTCTCCTGATTGAGCACTTAATTTTGGTTTCGTGTCAACCGGGGTGGCGCAAGGGTTGCATGAAGACATGCCGGCACGGTCAATAATCTCAGCTGCATATTTCCGCTGAGATAGAAAAAGACCACCTTCATGCCGTTGAACAACAATACCAAAAAAATAATGTAAGACCCCCATGTCCTTCATCGCAAATTCAGAGCTCAAACTAGAGATTATGGAGGAGGTAAGGGAATCTGACGAAGCAGTTAGGATAATATCGTCGACATATAGCAGCAAGTAAGCCATATTACACCCATGTCGAAGTACATATAGCGAATGATCTGACTTACTCCTTGTGAACCCAATTGTGCCCACATAGTTTGTAAATCGTTTATTCTATGCCCGAGGGGCCTGCTTCAGCCCGTACAATGATTTCCTCAATAAACAAACATGATCCGGATGTTTCGAGTCCCGAAAGCCAAGAGGTTGATGCATATACACAGTGTCATTAAGTGTGCCATGCAAGAATGCATTCTTGACGTCCAATTGGCGAATCAACCAATTTTTTGAAACAGCTAAACTGAGAACTATCCGAATAGTTGTTGGCTTGATGACCGGACTAAATGTTTCCCCACAATCGACGCCCACCTGCTGTGTTTTTCCATCACCTACAAGACGGGCTTTATGCCTCTCAAACGAACCATCATATCGTTCTTTATGAGCAAAAATCCACATTGACCGAATAATATTAACATTAGGTGGACGGGGCACCAACTCCCACGTCTTATTATCAATAAGAGCATTAAACTCATCAACCATTGCCAATTTCCAGTTTGGGTCTTTAAGAGCACACACAGGATTACGTGGCAAAGGTGACTTTTGTACAGATGTGTGCAAGTTAAACCGAGGATTTGGCTTAACAATGCCACGTTGACTCCTATTGACAGGACGATGTATGGATTGATTTGGTGGGTTGAGAACTGTATGAGATGTATTTGTAGTAACAGGGATCACTAGTGATTGAGAAGGGGCAATATTAGGGGTCGGGGGAGAGGACTGAACCGAATCAGTTATATGGTGACGAACATATGGAGAAAGACCGTCATCTAGAAAGTCAAATGCCTTAGGAGGTTGAGACTGCAACTTCGCAAACGGAAATTTATTTTCATCGAATATCACATGCCGACAAACGATGACTTTATTGGATGATAAATCAAAGCATTTATAGCCACGATGGTTGGATGCATACCCAAAAAATACACAAGGTATGGATCGTGGTTGAAGCTTATGTATAGTGGTGGAGGGATACAAAGGATAACATAAACACCCAAAAACCCGTAAATGAGAATATGTGGGATTCCTATGATACAGTATTTTGAGTGGTGATGCATATGAGAGCTTTTTATTAGGGAGGATGTTGAGAACGTAGGTGACAAGTTGGAGAGCATGATGCCAAAACGAAGGTGGTAGAGAGGTGTTGGGATATGGTTTATATTAATAAAAGAAAATTTGATTTTGATTTGATACCAAAACCCTAAGTAAAACCCCAAGTATGATGATTTGCCAAGTCTAGATTTTCAGGTTAGAAAAGCTCATATATGTTAGGGAGCTTTAATTTTTCTTAGATAGATTATTCTTTGAATCTATGACAAATGACCTGAAAGCACAGAGCACATGAAGACAAGTATCATTGAAGACAAGGAGCTGAAGTGTTATGAAGGAAGTGACAAGGATTCATGAAGACAAGTATGACAAAAGTCAAGTATGATGAATTTGGATATTCATATACCTTGGACTTGGCATACTTATGGTTAAAGACGATGAATGACTAGGCACTTTACCTAGTACGAGGCCGTTAGCGGGAAGGACAAAATTATTCCAATTTAGCCAAATAATTAGTGCCACCTGTCACTGCGCATAACAAATTCTGAGAATGGAATGCAAAATGCAGAATGGACGTGAATGCATGTACTAATTGCATGCAGGCCCCTGAACAATTTGAAAGTTCAAATTTATGGATAAGTTTGCTATCTCCACCAACGGATATTTTGCTTCATCTATAAATAGGCCACAACTTGAATCATTTCAAGATGACGGACGGGACATACAAGCCATACGCATTCTATAACAATATTTTAGCATTTGAAAGCATTCAAAACACTCGAGAGATTAAAGCTTTTAAGCATATTCATTTGTGAGTGTTACCTTTAGTCCCCACTAGGCAAGCTTATTGTTGATTATCCAAAGCCTAGACAGTGATATCCTAGCCTTTACATTCGTTCTTAAATTGTAAAGGATATCACACTTAGTTGATACTAGAACAAAACCCTACTTTCAGCTTGAGAGATAGTCTGAGAGTATTGTTGAGTTCGTAGTAGTGTTTGAGAGTATTGCAACGAGAGAAGGTTGTAAGAAATCAAGAGAAGAAAAGAAGAAGAAGTAGAGTGCACCTTGGCACTGTAAAAACAAGTTAATTCTGAAGTGATTAAGGAATTATCCTATTAAATTAGGAGAGTGGACGTAGGAGCAGTTTAGTCTCCGAACCACTATACATCTTGTGTTCTTACTTACTGCATTTATCTTATTGCTTTAGCTCTTGTCTTGTTATAAATGCTATTTGCTATTTGATAACTTAGTATTTAAGTGCATATTAAATTAAGGAGTATAATAGGGCCTATCATTTATTCCGCATACAAGTTGCATTCTGTTAAGATCTCTTAGAATCTACTGTTAGTATTTTCATAGGACTTGACATACTGTGTAACTTACTTGACTCTGATTATTTGTGTTGATTACTTGCGAAAGTTTTTGAAAAACACATACACGTGTATTCCCCCCCCCCCCATACACGTGTCACACACCTTTTTGGGACCAACAAGAGGCATGAGCAAGCAACGTACGAATAATATTGTTAAGGGAACGCATCTTTCGCTCTGCCTTACCATTTTGGGATGAAGTATGAGGACACGACAGATGAAATGTCATGCCATTGGTCGCACAAAAATCTGAAAACTGACTATTAACAAATTCTCCCCCATTATCACATTGAAATGTCTTAATCTCCCGTTCAAATTGTGTACGGATGAAATTACGAAATGTAAAAAATGTGGAGTACACTTGGGATTTCTTAGATAACGGAAATGTCCACAAAAAATTTGAAAAATCATCAAATAAAAGAATATAATATCGGGCTCAAAACCGGAGAAGTCCACAGATCACAATGAATAATGTCAAAAGGCATCAAAGTAAACGATTTAGAATCCACAAACGGTAGCTTAACATGTTTCCCAAGAGAGCAAGTATGACAAACAACAGACACACGAGTACCAGAACTCGCAATACATTTATTTTTCCTAAGGGAGTAAAAAACAGGAGCTCTCGGATGACCTAAACGAGCATGCCATACTAAAGGAGATAATGCAGCAAAAGAAGATTGTGAAGGGACTTGAGTTGTGGTGATAGGATAAAGATCTCCCCGACTCTCACACCTTATTAGGCGCCTTCTCGTCTGAAAATCATTAACAGAAAATCCAAACGAATCAAATTCAACAGTCACAGAATTATCAGTGGTGAATTTACGAACATATACTAATTTTTTAATAATCTGGGGAACATGAAGAACATTTTTCAAGGCTAAAGGTGGGTGGAGGTTCGACAGATGTGTATGCCCATAACCAGAAATTGGAGCAGATTGACCATTACCAACAAGAACACCACGTTTATTGCCCAAATTGAAATAAGACGAGAGAGTACCTTGGGTAGATGTCATATGAGATGTGGCACCCGTATCCATGTACCAATTCGCATTCGGAGGATTGAGGCCCAGTGTGTACATTGCAGCTTCAATGTCAGTTGTAGAAGGTGGAGTCGTAGTCGAGTATGCTTGGGGCCGAGACCCAAGCAGCCCAGGTTGTGGTGATTGCATACGCTGGGACGATGGAGGCCTGACCCACGGCGCCGATGGATACGGGCAAGGGGGGACAGGAACCGGCCACTGCCATTGCCATTGTTGTGGACCACCATTCCATGGTTGTTGCCCATTGTTGCTGGCCAAACTTATTCTGACCACGTCCACCCTCAGTCGATGGACCCCCATTTTTCCCATGCTTAGGTCCCTTACCATTAGGGCGCTTAGACACCCGCCTCCCACCAGAACCAGATCTATGTTGGAATGGAGCATCTGCCATTGACGAGTCTGGATCCGACGGAGGGGCAACCAAAGCGCCTGCAGTTGCAACCTTCTTCGCCAATCCGGATTCTTTGAGGACAAGCATAGACCTGGCCTGATAGAACTTCGGCAGGGGGCTGCTCTGGCGAATAAGTGTACCAACCCCATTGTAGGCCTCTATGGGATCGGCCACCAATTGAAGGATTAGGCGGTCATTAGACAATGGGGCACCAACATTTTTCAGTTGATCAACCAAGATCTTGAGGCGCTGACAATAAGCCGAGACACTCAAAAAATCCTCCATGGTTGTGCGGGAGAAATCTTGCTCAAGAGTAACCGCACGCGAGTTCTTATTATCTTGGAAGATGTCATGCAATCGATCCCATGCTTCCATAGCCGTGGAATCTGGTTCAAGTATGGTGTGCAACAAATCTGTAGAGATGGTGGCATAGATCCATTGCAGAACCGTGGCATCAAGAGTCTCCCACAACTCTTTTTCTTCATCAGTCGTCGGTGCAGTTCGGGTGGTTGACGGAATAATGTGATGAAATACTTTGTGGGATCTAGCGTGAATTTTGAAAAGTTCCGCCCATGTCGCATAATGGACATTCTCCATCTCAAGAACAATGGAGATGTGGTTCTTGATGTTGGAGACGGCCAGAGCCGGGTGGAACGACGATTTAGTCGATGATGTCGACATGAGGAGAAAAGCAAGGTGATCGGAGAAGAAAGAAAGGAAAAAAAAAACGGTATGAGAACTGTTTGGGCGCAGCGGAATATAGGAAGAATAAACTCCAGTCTCGTGATACCATGTAGGAATGTAAATCCTTGATTAATCTCCTCAAAGAGGTCAACTATATACACAAAGATCCTACAATAATCTAGGCTACAATTGTGGAGTGAAATATGCCTACCATATATACATATCAATCTATTTTATACACATATACCCTATTATATACTCCTTCCGTCCCTGAAAAGTTTGTGTTGATGTTGATATGAGTGTTATGTTTAATGATCCAACACTGACAGCCGAGTGTTGTGTTTAATGTTCCCAACACTCATGACAACATCAGAATTTGCCCTTCCTTTTCTCACTAACTCTTATCTTACGCTTGTTGTCTAATGATGTCCCCAGAGCAGTTAGAAGACGTGGGCAACACCCAGTCATGCCACTGCGTGGGAGTGAGAAGTTATTAGACCATGGTATAACAAGTCCCTAAATTCTAGGAGTGGTGGAGAGAAGTTTTATAACCGCATGATCTCAAGGTTGAGGCGATCATGGGAGTTGATGGCAGTTCGTGAATGAAGCCTATAAATACAGAAGCTGCCCTCAACACAAGATACACAAGAAGGAAAGCTAAAAACGATTACTACTCTATTGAACGCTATATACGCTTCTAGTTAGGAAAAACTTTGTTTCTTCTTGTAGTTCTTCACATTATTGTAAACCCGAATAATAGTGTGTTAGAACATAGTCTTATTTACTAGGTTGTGTGATTAGATCTATGAGGGAGATAGTTTCATAGGATCTAGTAAATCATTATACACTTTCGTAGTGTAATTATACACCTCAAAGAGGTTGTACTCGTTTCACATATTTTTATATAGTGAACAGCATAGATTATTTTATAATCTATGCAAATTTTGAATACTTCTATTTTCAGTACGTGCAATTTAAATTCCGCTGCATAGTGTTGTCTAGATTGTGCCAACACAACAGACAACATCTCTGATTTCGCACGCACACACACTTTCAGTTGGTATCAGAGCCAACTACTTGATACACTAAGTAGAGATTCTGCTTAGAGTGTGTAAAATCTGAAATGGAGTATCCACTTTCACCCGCACTAAAGCCTCCTATTCTAGATGGCACAAATTATGCTTTCTGGAAACCAAAGATGAGGATGTACATCAAATCCATTGATGAATGAGCCTGGAGGAGTGTTCTTGCTGGTTGGACTCAACCAAGAACTGCTGCGGATGAAGACAATGAAGCTCGAATCAAGAGAGAGCTCGATTGGACGGCTGAAGAAATCACAACGACGAGTTACAATTCAAAGGCATTGAATGCAATCTTCACCTCAACAGATGCCTCAATGTTCAAAATCATATCAAACTGCATTTCTTCGAAGGATGCATGGGATAGACTGCAAGAACATTGTGAAGGATCGGATAGTGTACGAAGGACCAGACTACGTATGCTTGGAACTAAGTTTGAAAACCTGAGGATGAAAGAAGATGAAACCATCTCATCTTACAACGAAAAGCTGACTGAGATTTCAAATGAAGCTCATTCTCTTGGTGATCCAATTTCAAATCAAAGGTTAGTACATAAAATTCTTAGATCTGTTCCTAAACGTTTTGAACCTAAGATATGTGCTATAGAAGAAGCTAAGGATACTGATGTGATAAGTCAAAATGAATTAGTTGGTATTTTGAAAACTTATGAGATGAACATTTCTGAAAAGACTGATAATGAAAAGAAAGTGCTTGTTTTCAAAGGTGATGCCTCATCATCTGTATCATCAGGTTCTGGAAAGTCTCCTTATGTTACTGAAATTGATTCTGATGAAGATGATATTGAGGAATACCTTAACAATCCTGATTATATGGCTTTCATTACTAAACAGTTTAAGACATTTATGAAGAACAAGAATAATAGGCTTAAGGACAACATTCAACCTAAGGTTCAGATTAATAATACTCAGCAATTGCCTATTAGGAAGAACAATTTTAATCCTTCTAGACAATTAGAAAGAGGTAACAGGTTTAGATCTGACCAAGAGTATAGGAAGAAAGTTAAATGTGATGCATGTTCTGGATATGGTCATTATGCTAATGAATGTGCTAACACCATTCTCAAAAAGAAACTTAATTTCAGTGCTACTTTAAGTGATGAGTCTGATGTTGATCATGATCCTGAAAAAGATATTGAAAAAGATTTCTCTGCTAGAATTCTGTATGATGATACTTTTGATGATGATCTGGACGATTATTATGATGTGAGGAAAAATGAGCCATCATTTGAGAAATCACTGAATAATGATGTACCAGAATTTAACTGTTTCACAAGTTCTGTTAATGAGGTAGGTACATCAAATAAAGCAGGTTTATCCAGAAGAGATGCTGACATTCAAGACTTGTCTAATACTGTTTTCAAACTGGAAAGTCTTTTAACAGAGAAGGATAAGGAAATTTCTAAACTCAAAGAAAGGCTAGATGTGTCTGTTCTTGATTTTAAGAAATATTCTTATGAAAAACCTTTAACTAATGAGAAAGTTTGTAAAATATCTTCTGAAACTGAGAAACTTAATCACATCATTAAGTCTCTGAACTTTGAAAATTCTGATTTAAGAGAATCTGCTACTAAGCTTGAAGGCATTCTAACAAGAAAAGATGTGGAGATATCTAAACTGGAAGAGAAATTGAAGGAAGCCTCTCTAAGCTTCAAAAGATTTTCTGATGGAAAGAACAAATTGGAAGACTCTCTTATGACCAACAACTCAAGAAGAACAGGTATTGGCTACCAAGGTAAGAATTCAAAGAAGTCTGAATCTAAGAAACCTACTGTTTTTGTAAAAGCTGAAGTGAATTACAATCCTAGTATTTCTGCTAAGACTCAGATTATTGCAAAAGATGTTATATGCCATTACTGTTTCAAAAAGGGTCATAAAAGTCCTCAATGTTTGAAGAAGAAAAATGATTTGAAACAGTCTGTATTGCCTGGAATGACTCAACATTCAAGATCACATAATAATTCTGCATGGATTTCAAAAGAAAATACATCTTGTAATGTTGTTCATATGTCTCTAAAAGCTTGTATACCTGGATTATGGTACTTTGATAGTGGCTGTTCTAAACACATGACAGGTCAAATTGATTATCTTACTAATTATACTGTTTACAATGGTGGTAATGTCACTTATGGTGGTGGATCAAAAGGGAAAATTATTGGTAAAGGGACATTGAATGTTCCTGGTTTTCCTAAGTTATCCAATGTTTTGCATGTTGATGGATTACTGGTCAATCTTATAAGTATTAGTCAATTATGTGATGATGATTTGCATGTTAAGTTTGATAAGAACTCATGTTATGTGCTAGACAAAACTCTAAATGTATCATGATGGGAAACAGATCTGTTGATAATTGTTATCTAATTGAATCTGAACTTATCTGTATTAAGGCTAAAGTTGATGATAGTATTTTGTGGCACCATAAACTTGGACATGCTAACTATAGACAACTTGATAAACTTGTTAGATTAAAAGCTGTTACAGGTTTGCCAGATCTGAAATTCTCAGATAACAAGGTATGTGGACCTTGTTAAAAAGGAAAACAGATCAAGGTGTCTCACAAAATGATGGGACATTGCTCAACTAAACATTGCTTCGAATTACTGCACATGGATCTTATGGGTCCTATGGAAACAGAAAGTATTGGAGGTAAAAGGTATTCTTTAGTTGTGGTTGATGATTACTCTAGATTCACATGGATTGAATTCTTAAAAGATAAATCTGAAACTTTTTCCATTTTCAAAATTCTGTATAAAAGATTTAAGAATGTTTTCAATTCTAAAGTATGCAGAATTAGGTCAGATCATGGAAGAGAATTTGAAAACAGTTCTTTTACTGAGTTTTGTGAATCAAAAGGTATAATTCAAGAGTTTTCTTCTCCCAAAACTCCTCAACAAAATGGCATAGCAGAAAGAAAGAATAGAACACTTCAAGAAATGGCTAGAGTCATGCTATGTTCTAAGAACTTATCTAAAAGATTTTGGGCTGAAGCTCTTAATACTGCTTGTCATATTGCTAATAGAGTTTATATTAGAACAGATTCTACTAGAACTCCATATGAAATTCTGAACAATAGAAAGCCAAATCTGAAATATTTCCATGTTTTTGGCTGTGTATGCTATATCTTGAATGACAGGGATCAGCTACATAAGTTTGACTCAAAAAGTGATAAAGGCTTCTTTCTTGGTTACTCAAGAAACAGCAAAGCCTATAGGATTTATAACTTTAGGACTGATACTGTACAAGAATCTGTAAATGTTGTTTTTGATGATGATACAAGCATTACAGGTAAAAGCATTGAAGATGAAGACATTTCAGACTTGATTAATGTACCAATCATTACTGAAAATGTTGAACAGATTCAGAATGTTGAGAAAAATGATGACATACCAGAGGAAACATCTGATAATACAGATCCTGAAAATCTGTATAATCTCCAGAAAACTCCATCCATAAGGATTCAGAAATATCATCCACAAGACCAAATTATTGGTGAACGGTCTACAGGTGTTCAAACCAGAAGAAGAATGGGGATGAATTCAAAGGATGTGGTAAGATCAATATGTATGTCATGCATGTGTAGTAAGGTAAATCATGAATGCTATCACTCTGAGATTGAACCCAAATCTGTTAAAGAAGCATTAGATGATGAGAATTGGATAGAAGCTATGCATGAAGAACTTAATCAATTTGTTAGGAATGATGTGTGGACATTAGTTCCTAGACCAGAACATATTAATGTTATAGGAACTAAATGGATTTTCAAAAACAAGACTGATGAAATGGGAAATATTATTAGAAACAAAGCTAGGTTGGTTGCTCAAGGATATACTCAGGTAGAAGGTGTAGACTTTGATGAAACATTTGCTCCTGTTGCTAGAATAGAATCCATTAGGCTCTTACTTGCCATTGCATGCTATATTGATATAAAACTGCACCAAATGGATGTAAAAGCTGCTTTTTTAAATGGTATTCTAAATGAAGAAGCTTATGTTGAACAACCTAAAGGCTTTGAAAACCCTGACTTTCCTGATCATGTCTATAAATTGAAAAAGGCCCTATATGGCTTGAAACAAGCACCTAGAGCATGGTATGAAAGGTTGACAGATTTCCTAATTAAGTTTGGTTTTGTAAGAGGAGAAGCTGATAGAACACTATTCATCAAATATGATAAAAATGATATTATGATTGCTCAAATCTATGTTGATGATATAGTATTTGGTTCTACTTGTGACAATATGCTTAAACACTTTGTGAATGAGATGACATCTACCTTTGAAATGTCCATGGTTGGTGATTTAAATTACTTTCTAGGACTGCAAATCAAACAGCAAAAAGATGGGATTTTTATCTCACAAAGTAAGTATGCTAAGAGTCTAGTAAAAAGGTTTGGTTTAGAGAGTGCTAAACATATGAAAACACCTATGGGATCTACTCAGAAACTGAGTAAGGACAGTGTTGGCCAAAGTGTTGACTCAACACTGTACAGGTCTATGATTGGCAGTCTATTATATTTGAGTTCCAGCAGACCTGATATTATGTTCAGTGTTTGCTTATGTGCTAGATACCAAGCTAATTCTAAAGAATCACATATGAATGCTGTTAAAAGAATCATTAAGTATGTTGCAGGTACATGTGATTTAGGTATTTGCTACAGCAAAGACACAAACTGCACCTTAATAGGTTACAGTGATGCAGACTGGGCAGGAGACTGTGATGATAGGAAAAGCACAAGTGGTGGCTGCTTTTATATGGGGAACAACTTAATCTCTTGGCACAGTAGAAAACAGAACTGTGTGTCTAAATCAACAGCTGAATCAGTATACATTGCAGCAGGGAGTTGTTGTACTCAATTACTTTGGTTGCAAAAAATGTTTCATGATTATGGCTTACCTAGTGATGTTCTAACTGTGTACTGTGATAATACTAGTGCTATAAATATCTCAAAAAATCCAGTGCAACACTCATTAACAAAGCATATAAGTATTAGACATCACTTTATAAGAGATCTTGTTGAAAAGGAAGTTGTTAAGATGGAGTACATCTCTACTGAAAAACAATTAGCTGATATATTCACTAAAGCTCTTGATGATAAGAGGTTTTCTTCTCTACGAAAATCTCTTGGCTTATGTAATATCTGAAAATATGATCAAGGGTGTTGTATCAAATGCGGCAGCATTTGAGACAACACTAAGATAAGTCACTTATGTGTTTCCTTGCTTTAATTTTCGTAATTATTGAATTAATGAAATTCCTTGTGATTGATATTTGAATTCTGAATGACTTGTGAAAAATACTAAAAAGCCTATACACCTCTCAAATGCTACAAAAGAGAAATCACATATTAGATGCTTTATAAATCACTGAGTAACTATCGGACACGGAGCTCGCTACTACGATGATCTCTTTTCAAAAAGTGATATAAATTGCATCAATATATTCACAAATCCATTGAGTAACTATGCGGCACGGAGTTCGCTACTACGATGCACTCTTTTCAAAAGATGGATCAATGTGAAGTGTGATAAAAAGAAAAAGAAACTAGAGCAACACATATGATGAAAAATCATGAAAAAAACTGTGTTGAGGTGTATAGAATGCCAACAATAGTCAAAACACTCGTTAATTCAGATTCTTATCCCAAGTTTCATGGAATTAGTTATTTTTGATAATTATTAAATATTATTCTCTGAAATATTTAATTTGACTTAATCTTGCCTTGTTTTTATTATTTCAGTTATTATATTTCGCATTTATTTAATTTTGTTTTTCCAGAATTTTTATTCTCCTTTTTATCCACGATCAATTAGTGGGGAAGTTACTTCCACTACTTCACTTCCCTCACTTCCAAAAATCGTGTAACTTCTTCATCTCAACTCTCCATATAAGATGAATCTCCATTACAGTGTTGGAAAATACTTGAAAAGTCTTGTTAACACAATTAAGCCTGGTAATTACAGATATTAATTATATTTGTAGCACTCAAGTATATCCAGTTCCCTTAGACTCACACTGTTTGAATTCTAATTTACATTGTGTATATAGAATTCGAAAGGTCTCAATATTAATTTTTGCTGTCTTGTTTTGTGTGAACAGGTTCCAATATGTCCACTCCTTCGATCACTGCTGCACACTCAAACCCAAATTCAAGCAACAAAATTTCTACAGACCCTCTCAATCTCCTTGCTGATATGGCTTCATCAAACTCACCAAACTCACCGTCGTTCACCGTCGGAACCATAATGGTTCCCTTCGCTTCTGAAGAAGAACCCACTCAAACAACCCCTCTTGATATCGTACCTTACAATCCATACGATATTCGCACTAAAATCGCGAACGCAAATGCCGATGCAGAAATTCCAACCTCCAACCCACCAGATGAGCCCTCATCTGAAGCTCTCGTTCCAGAAAATACCCCAGTCACCTTACACTTCCCTCTGGGCACCCCGTTCAACACTTTGAAAGAAGCTTTTGAAACCCTAAGCCTGAAAACAAATCACCCTGTTTTAGTGCTTGAGGGAGAAACGCTGGATAATGCCATGTTCAAAGGGGATGTGGACATGCAAACTCAGATGGAGTCCTCGGATGAAGAAGTCCTGGCCGCAAAGTTCGAAAGAATTCATCGGAACAAAAAGGGCAAAAAGAAAGCTACTGTTGTTCCACCTACACGAAAATGGCCTGGTGGTAAGAGAAAGTCCCAAAGGAATCTGGGCAAAATTGTTGATTACTCTGGAAAGGGGAAAAAGCTCAGAACGGATGGGAATGCCTCTGAGCCAATTGCTGTATCTGATTCTGAACCAGAACCAGAAACAGAGGCTGAACAACCTGCTCCTTCAATGGAAGAAGAAGTGGCTGTTAATGAAGAGGATGTGGACGAAGTTGCTGAGGAAATGGAGGAGGAAAGTGAACCAATTCCACTAGTTCGACGATCGAAAAGGCTTCGAGAGCCCGAAAGTGTTGCCTCTCCGATGGCAACACCAGGTCAATCAGAACCCGATCAGTCATCAAATTCGTCAGATGAGGATGAACATGAGGTACTTTTCTCTTCTGATGATAGGAATAGTGATTCTGATGAAGATTACAATGATAAGTCAAGCATACAGTATAGAACCATAAGAACTAGGCAGATTATAAGTGAAAGATTGATTAAAACTTCTGATTTTGAGGATATGAATCTGGTTGATTGGTTTAAAGAAAGATCTTTACTGCATGCCTTGCAATTTGCTTGTCCCTATATTGTTGATTGGGTATATGAATTTTATGCAAACATCCCTCAATTTGCTGGTGATCCCAACTCTACAAGATATGGTACTTTTTGGTTTAGAGGAAATAGGCACATGATTACCCCTAGAAGGATCAATATTTTACTTAAAACTAAGATTATGGAGGATCCTGTTGTTACTGATCATGATGTGATGATAAGCATCTTGACTGGGGGAGTAATCACTAAATGGAGAAGAAGAATTTTGGCCTCTAAACTCACAAGTCTATATTCTGTTTTACATAAGTTGGTGTGTTTTAATTGGCTGCCTACTACAAACAACACCACTCTCACCTTAGAACAAGCTGTCCTGATGTACAAGATTGGGCACTTGAAAAGATTTAACCTAGGACAGGTTATTTTCACCAACATGATGACCTTTAAATTTGACATGACTGGGAGATGTATCCTACCCTACCCATGCCTTGTGTACACATACATGTTGGACAAAGCTTTTGAGAGATTTGAAGATGAGGTCATAAGCACATATGTCCCAAGTTTTAGCATCTCAAATCAGTTCCTCATCCAAGGTGAAAGGGTGGTTGATCTTCCTTTGAGAAGGAATGATGATGAAGCAGGCCCCAGTAGTGTTCCAGCAAATGATCTCTTCCATAATACCACACTGCCTCCAGAAGGAGCTGCCTCCTCAATCTATTTGTCTTCACACTATATTATGAGGCAGATTGATATTTTGCAGGGTTCTATTCTTAACTTGCAGCATTCTGTGGAGGATCTTCTAGTCCAAAAGAAATTTTGGATGGATCTTCTTTCCACTTCAACAGGGGGAGTAGCTGACAGTTCACACAATCAGTCCACTAACATTGTTGACATTGTTGCTCCTACTGTAGATGAACAACCGGATTCAGTTTCTGGCCGAGCTGATGAACCTGCTGTGGACACTGAAATGACTGAGGGAGATGCACAGGATATCCAGGATCTCTATGGTGATCTGGATAAATGATGAGCTTGAAGACAGGGGGAGAGCTTACACAATGGGGGAGTAAATGCAGATTATGGAGATGCAGCTGATACATTTCAGCCCAATCCTTTCCCTTATGTTAAATTCAGTTCTTTCCGTGTTGTAAAAAGCTTTGTACTTATTTTTTTTTTCAAACTCTGTCTTTATTACATTCTGTAATTATTTAGGATTTAATTTTGCTCTAGTTATTTAAATCTAAACAAGCTTTTTGGTTTAGATGTTGTTTACTTTAATTTGATCTTATGCAGTTTGTTACTTCAATTTTTTTGGAATATCAATTGTGTAAACTTCTTAATCAATATCCTTGTTGTGTGAACTTCAGGAATGTTGATGTAGAAAGGTCAAATTGGGGGAGATTGTTGATGTTGATATGAGTGTTATGTTTAATGATCCAACACTGACAGCCGAGTGTTGTGTTTAATGTTCCCAACACTCATGACAACATTAGAATTTGACCTTCCTTTTCTCACTAACTCTTATCTTACGCTTGTTGTCTAATGATGTCCCCAGAGCAGTTAGAAGACGTGGGCAACACCAAGTCATGCCACTGCGTGGGAGTGAGAAGTTATTAGGCCATGGTATAACAAGTCCCTAAATTCTAGGAGTGGTGGAGAGAAGTTTTATAACCGCATGATCTCAAGGTTGAGGCGATCATGGGAGTTGATGGCAGTTCGTGAATGAAGCCTATAAATACAGAAGCTGCCCTCAACACAAGATACACAAGAAGGAAAGCTAAAAACGATTACTACTCTATTGAACGCTATATACGCTTCTAGTTAGGAAAAACTTTGTTTCTTCTTGTAGTTCTTCACATTATTGTAAACCCGAATAATAGTGTGTTAGAACATAGTCTTATTTACTAGGTTGTGTGATTAGATCTATGAGGGAGATAGTTTCATAGGATCTAGTAAATCATAATACACTTTCGTAGTGTAATTATACACCTCAAAGAGGTTGTACTCGTTTCACATATTTTTATATAGTGAACAGCATAGATTATTTTATAATCTATGCAAATTTTGAATACTTCTATTTTCAGTACGTGCAATTTAAATTCCGCTGCATAGTGTTGTCTAGATTGTGCCAACACAACAGACAACATCTCTGATTTCGCACGCACACACACTTTCAGTTTGCAGTGCTTTTTGGGCACAGAGTTTAAGAAAAATATATTTAAGAGTAATATAATTTTGCAAACTTTTATATATAAAATAAATAAAATAGTTTGATTGAGTGTATAGTGAGCCTCAAAAGTAATGACATGAATGATAAATATGTGTACAGTGTGAGGGTGATGATTGTTTTCATTTAAGGATATGTAAACTTTTAAGGGACAAACTATAAAGAAAAATATGAAAACTTTTGAGTTAGGGAAGTAATATATGCTTTCCGGTTCATGCACGAAAATGACCGATTTTGTTTAAAGTAATTTCTTTCACTGATTTTTGTTTTTGTTTTTTCGGTCCATGCACAGAAACAAACAATTTTGGTCTGAATTTCTTTTTTCAGTTCCATGCACGAAAATGAGCAATATGGTTTGTGATTGTAATGGTTCCAAAAAGAAATGGGTAATAAATAATTAATATATACTCCACCTATTCCACCATGGCACCATGGTCTGCATCATTTTCTTATTCGTCCATTTCACAAATCATAATTATTTGCACATTTTAAAAATGAATTTTTTTTATAAACCACACCCCACAATATTCACATATTTATACAAAATGTCTTACTTTTATCCTCAATCAGATCATTTACTTTACTTTATATTTATAAAAGTTTACAAAATTACCCTTCAACACTTCATTCATTACACATTTTTCTTAATTTGTGTACTCATAAATTGCTGTAAACATTTCTGGAATGGAGAGAGTACATATTAATTGTTTTTTGTTATTGTGGACCCCTCTATATAAACTAGATCAATTCATTTGCTCCACTTTTCATACAATATATATTTCATTAACACGTGTAACTTCCATTTGATTATTTTTTGACATGAAACATATCAATAAACCAAATAATAGTGAAACATCAAAATGGGCACAAATGATCCCATATCACTATATGAATTCGCTTATATAAAGAGGTAGGAGGACTTATTGATAAACAAGCACGTCCATAAATTTATCCTGATCATGGCCATGAAACCAATCAGATATTGTGTGGTATATAAAATTACTATGTGTATTCCTAGTTACTCACAAATTAGTATGTAAATTTAATATTGAAAAATAAAAATTAAACTGCAGGTAAATGCATTTACGGAGACGGCATTTAAGGGGAACCCGGCGGCGGTGTGCCTGCTGGAGGAGGAGAGAGACGTGGAGTGGCTGCAAGCGGTGGCGCGTGAGTTTAACATGCCAATAACTTGCTTCTTTACTCGTCTTTCCAACTCAAATCACAACTTTTGCATTCGATGGTTCACTCCAATCGCCGAGGTATATATGTACAATTAAATTGTTAGATTTGATTTGATTTAATTTTATTATATTATAATATATATGTATATTAATATATGCCATATATATACTGATCACATGTGATATATGTACACTATACTACTTTATTGTGAAATATCAAAATTGAAACAAACGATCTAATTCGTGCATGGTTTTCGAACTAGCTAGCTGCTTGCTAGTTTTCATTTTTATTTTATATTTTTAAAATTATAAGTTATATTGGTATACTAAGTTAAATAAAATATATATCATGTTAGTAATTGTATGATGAAAATTTCAAAAATGTCAAATTAAAATCTAAACATATGATATAATGTTTCGATTTGATCAAAGTTTCGATCTAATTATATCATTTAAAATTGCTCTTGAATTGCACACTTTCACCTTTCCTTCTATCCAAGAAGCAATTTAATTGTTACATATTTTTAATTTATCTGTTTATCATACGTACTATTAATTTAATTTGTTTTAATTTTTGACAGGTTCCAATCTGTGGGCATGCAACTTTAGCTGCATCTTATTTTGTTTTCAAATATGAATTAGTACGTGAAATCGAGTCGAATTGAGTTCAAATCCCAGTCAGGAACTTTAACGGCGAAAAAAAAGTCCGATTTGTGGGAGTCGAACAAGAATAATGTCGATAGCTTCGTCATTGAACTCGATTTTCCAATTATCCCGATAAAAGAATATGAGGGGGCTGCTCATACCCTTTCAAGTATTTATAAAAGCTTGAATGTTTCTGCTGCAACCGTGAATGAAATCCACAAAACAACTACTGAAAATGACATTTTGGTAACTACTTTTTTTTAGTTACTCTATTTTGATTTTAGTCACGTGGACTATAGTAGTGTTACTTTCGACATTTTAGTCCAATGATGGATTGTAGGATGTGAAACATCTAGTAGACGCTGACTTCTCATTTAAACGTCGATAGATTGAAACATAAATATGGATAAAGTAACTTACATGACTAAAAAAAACATATTTTTTTCCAATGATATATATTCCTCTAATTTTCGTTGTAGTACTAATTAATTAATTAATGATATTAGGATAACCTTGTCGACTTTCACAAATTGAAAATAGTACGGTAACTTTTGACATTTTAGTTCAATAACTGATTGTAGAAGGGGAAACATCTAGTTGACGTTGTCTTAATGTATGTGGTATGATATTTGACAGGTTGTGCTAGAATCCGCAGAAGCAGTTATACAAGTGGAACCCGATTTAGATGAGATACGAAAATTTCCTGGCAAAGGAATAATCATTACAGGACTTTTTCCAACCGGTTCTAAATTTGATTTTGCAACTCGTTTTTTCACTCCAAAAATGGGGGTTGACGAGGTATACTAGTAAATTTTTTTTGAAGTCTCGATATTTGATTTTAGAACTGATTAATTTGGAGAATCAATCACATTAATTGTTCACTAACAAATGCTGTTTAAGGTTAGAATTAAACTATGTATGGACGTGGCCGTAAAACTTGTTAGCACCCTAGTAATTATGATAATTTGGGTCTTCATACACAATTTTCACTACAAAAAAACTGCAAAATACCGACGTAATTTTACCGACGGATTTCAATCCGATTACCGACGGAATAACAAAGTCAACCGATTACCGACGAAATTTGTTTTTCGTCGGTAATTACAGACGGATATTCCGTCGCCAATCACAAATTCGAAAAAAAAAAAAAAAATCACGTGATTACCGACGGAAATTTCCGTCTCTAACCACAAAAATTAAAAAAAATTAAAAAAATTATTTTTTTAAAAAAATTATTTTTTTAAAAAAATTGTGATTACCGACGAAAATTTCGATCGGTAATCACAAAATTAAAAATAAAAAAAAAATTAAAAATTTGTGCAAAAATTAAATTATTAATTAAAGAAGAAAATTTGTTATCAAGGAAATTATGATTGATTCAAATAGAAAATATGTCGATTAAATTAAAAATATGTCGATTAAGTTAACTAGAAAATTGTTGATTAAGTTAACTAGAAAATTATTGATTAAATTAGAAAATTATTGATTAAATTAGGAAATTTTATATTAGATTAGAAAATTATTGATTAAATTAGAAATTTTTATTTATATTGTTTGGACATAATGTTTTAAGTTTTTATATCCATTTATATAGTTTATACGATAATTAAGCCTTTTGTTATGGGAATTAACAAATAAAAAAATTATTAATATAAGGTGTCTGCTTACAAATTTATTTTGTTTACTCATAATTACGAAATACTTTTATAAAGTTCTACATTTTTTTTTTCATAGTAATTTCTAAACCTCAATTGTCATATTAATTCGACCGTCAATAATCATATCATCAATTGCTATTTTTCTCTTATTGACTATGGTGATTGATTTTTTTATTACGAATGCTTCAGTAATGGTGTAGTTGAATGTGAAACAAATCAATTGGAGGTAACTAAATAAAAGTATTGGAAAGAAAAATTGTACATAATAATTATTTTTAATTCCCACGTAATACGCGGGTCGTGCACTAGTATACAATAGTTATAAGTCACAAATTTAGTACTCCATTAATATAAGTAAAAGAATGTTCAATTATTAAATGGATTTGTTTAAAAAAAAAAAAAAAAAAGTAAAACATGTATACATGATATGAACTTTTCAGAATTTTAATCAAAACACAAAAAATAAATAAATTAGATTTACAATATATAAATTAAAAAATTAAATTTACAATAGCTATAAATTACAAATTTAGTGATTAATATAAGTAAAAGAATGTTCAATTATTAAATAGATTTATTTTAAAAAAGAGTAAAACATGTATATGAACTTCTTAGAATTTTAATCAAAACATAAAAAATAAATAAATAAATTAAATTTACAATATATAAATTAAAAAAATAAATTTACAATAGTTATAAATCACAAATTTAGTAGGGGCCTTCTAAGGATAGTCCAATGTCGCCTGGACTATCGACAGTCCAGTAATCTGAGCCATCAGATCTGAAATCTAATGGCTTATATTTGATGACCTGCTACCTGTTGCATTTGGCGTCGCAGAATCCATCGCCTTGCATTGCACTTATTATCGTTTTTTGTCGCCCTATTACACTTTTAAATTAAATTTAATCATTTTAAATATATAATTATAAAATTACAAATTTATCCTCACATGATTAATAAAAAAATTAATTGATAATATATAATCTTTATTTTAATTCTCATATCATTAATAATCATAATAAACAATAAATTATCTTTTTTTATTTGAATGAATTGAATTTTAGGTTAAATTATTAATTTAGTTGAATTTTTTATACAAATTTCTGTTTCGAGATCACAAAATTGGACGCGGCTATTTTGTATGTGCTATTGATTGTCGTCTATTCAAAATTCAGAAAACTAGTTGTTACAATTTATGATCATGGAGTAATTGATATGTTTATGATCAGAAAATTAGCAGAAGATACTTTATATAATCTAACAGAAAGAGATTCGTTTGAATTTTTTAAAATCAGGAGAAAACCTACAAAATTCCATTCCCGATCCCAAACACGTTCCAAAAAAAACTCTCTGCACATCCGCTGCTCGATCCAGTTAACATTATGTAATTTATATTTATTTTTTTTTTTCATTTTTAGTCGAATCATGAGTAAAAAGAGGTATTCTCAAATTGTTGATAATTACTTCTAGTTTTTTTATGTGATATTGAGCATTCCTCTGATTGAACTTTTGATTTTTTTTCTGTGTTAATACTTTGTTTTTTCTGCACAATCACATTAACGCAGTATTCTCAAATCTCAATTGTTATTCATATAAAATTTGTATGATTTCTCTATGGTTATTGATTTATGAGATTTATTTGAAATTTATGAATATAATAAGATTCTGACATTTATTAATTTTATTTTTAATGTATATTTTGCAGATATATCTTCTCTAACATGAGTATATGGTTATTGATTTATGAGATTTATTTGAAATTTATGAATTTTATTTATGAATATAATTAGATTCTGACATTTATTAATTTTATTTTTAATGTATATTTTGCAGATATATGTCTTCTCAACATGAGAATGATGATACAACTTCATCTAATAATACATAAGATAATGATTTTGTCATTAAAAAGAAAAGACAAAAGACATCAATTGTGTGGATTAATTTTGAGGAATTTTTTGTTCATTCATTATAAAATTTCAGCATGTTTTATAATATTATAAAATTTCAGCATGTTTTATAATATTTTAGGGGGCTCAACATGAAGATGAGATTATTTTGAAAACTGATGTATTTTTTCGTTGTAATTGTTGAAAGAACATTCTGTTATTATTTTTTTTAACATTTGTTATTACTCACGCACAATTCAAGAAATTGGCTGTTCAATTTGGTTATTTTCTTTGATAAAACAATTGGGCTGGCCACTTTTAATTAAATGCTAGCCCAAAACATTCTCCACTTTTAATTAAATGGGATAACATTGTTGGCCCAAAAAGTCTCCACTTACTCGGTTTGCTCTCGATCACAATATTTTTTATTTTTTTTTTGACGTAAAGGAGGGACAATGTCACAATGGGCAACGTAGGACTGTTAGTGCCCGTAAAGAATTCAAATAAATTTATAATATATTTTAAGTTTAATTTGTCAATTAAAAAAATATTTGAAACATGTACTCCATAGTATAAATTTGTAAATTTGTTATTCATTTGAATCTAGGTAAATATTTTTCAATACACTCTTAACTCTAGAGGGCTGCAACATATAATTGTCTATGCATGAACATGTTTCAGAAGGTACACACTACACACCTACCATGAAAAGAGACTGACCTTTAACTTTTATTTATCGTCATTGCAAAAGACAATAGAATAAGAAATTATCTTATTCGAAACTTTATGGGAGCCGTGTCATCGAAACACTCAATATTATTCTCAAAATAAAAACTTTACTACCAACATTCCTTCCAAAATAAAAATGTGTCCTCAATAATGTAATTTTCAAGTCTGGTAACAATCAATCTAGTTACATTATACAAATCGGACATTAGGTCAATGTTCGTAAGCAACATTATATGGACACATAATTTTTAGAACTAATCGATGGTCTGATCATGACGTTTTCCTATAGTTCCATTCGCATTTTCTAAAGTTTTTTTATTCTGATTTCACCAAAATTCTGCTTTCCAAAACATAGTTTGAGAATGACGTTTTAACACTTTGAAAAAAATAAAGTGTTTATTTCTACTAATTTATGAACAGTGTCGCCATGAGACCATCTCACTTTTAATAAGATAAGTGTTTATTCGTACTAATTACTGTTAATGGTATTACTGATTACAATTTATGGTATTACTCGTTATTACTTATTGTATTAACGACTATAATAATATCATACATATAATATTATTTTGTATTAAAATTAAAAAAAAATACACATGAAAAAATGGAAAATAAAAAAAAAGTAAAAGGAAAAAAAAACGAAGAAATTAAAAGTTTGGAATAAAAACTGAAAATGGGAGAAAAAGAGGAAAGGGAAGAAAACTTAGAAAGAAAAAAAATCAAGATTTTTGCCTAATTTCGATAGTTTTTTTTTAAAATTATGTTTTACGATTTTTTTCTAAAAATATGGATGACTTGATGGTGAATCGACGGTAACTCGGTAATGACTTGACTACAGATTGTAAATATACAAATTAAGGTTGATTTTATTATATTTTGTGTAAATTAATAAAAGGATAATATAGTATTTTAAATGTAATTACTTCTTTAAAAATATTTTTGGGGTGAACTCATAAAATGAGGGGTGTAGATAAACGTGGTAAAAATAATAATTTAGGGGTGAACTCATAAAATGAGCGGGTGCACATAACCGTGATAAAAAATGATTTGGGGGTGAACTCCTAAAATGAATGGGTGCAGATAACCGTAGTAAAAAAAATTTGGGGTGAACTCATAAAATGAGGGGTGTAGATAATTTAGGGGTGAACTCATAAAATGAGCGGGTGCACATAACCGTGATAAAAAAATGATTTGGGGGTGAACTCATAAAATGAACGGGTGCAAATAACCGTAGTAAAAAAATGATTTTTGGGTGAACTCATTAAATAGGTGGGTGTAGATAAAATATAAATAAAAAATTAAAATTGGTGTGTACCGGTATCTTGCATGTACTCGAGTATCACCCTACAAATTAGGGTTGATTTTATTATATTTTGTGTAAATTAATAAAATGATAATATAGTACTTTAAATGTAATTACTCCATTTAAAAAAAATCTTCTGAGGTGAACTTATAAAATGAGCAGTAAAAAATAATTTTGGGTGAACTTATAAAAAATGATTTGGGGTGATCTCATAAAATGAGCGGGTGCAGAGATAACCGTAGTAAAAAAATAATTTGAGAGTGAACTAATTAAATGAGCAGGTGTAGATAAAATATAAATAAAATAATAATTTAATTCTATTAAAAAAATCTAATTTTACGTTCGTATTGTTTAATTTAAATAATATTATTATTAATTTTAATAAAGGATAAAATAGTAAATAATAAAATAAAATTTAAATAATTATTTTAAAATATTAAAAAAAGGCAACAGGTATCAAGTTAAGGCGACACAGAGCGATGCAATTTGACATCCGAACTATTAATAGTCCAGGCGATACAAAAACTATCCTAAGAAAATCCCAATTTAGTAATATTAATATAGAAAGAAATTAATTTTGTGAATTTTTTTTTTTAAAAAATGGGTCGAAAATGAGTACATATACAATTAATATTACAACTATAAACGAAAAACAGACTTGTCCGAGTGGTAGGCGCCCCTCACTAGGCGCCCACACACCCGGGTTCGAGTCCCACGAAGGCCGAAATGTTCAGCCTATTATTCTCGGGCCCTCGCAGGCTTGAGCGGGCCTTGCAAGAGTTATCGACGAGGTTAGCACCGAATTTCCGTCTCTATTTCCGTCGGTAAAATACCTCTTTTTTGTAGTGTTTATTAATTGTACGTCTATAACACCTATTGTATCGATTTTTATTTTTGTCCTCTTATATTTTTCGACTTTAAAATTACTCTTTTATATTAACAAAACTTTGTTTTTAGCCTTTTTATCAGTAAACAAAGTAATTCATTTTATCTCGATCGAGATGATGATATGTTAGACAGTGTTGATGATTTTGATAGTGTCAAAGATTTAGATAACGCGAACTAGGGTTATAAGTGTCCAAACTTTATTTCAAATAAAAAATAATACTCCCTCCGTCCCACAAGTGTTTGCACCACAAAGTGGGCACACTTTTTAAGAAAAAAGTGTAATGAGTGGAGTGTTGAGGGGTAATTTTGTAAAGTTATATGGATAAAGTAAAAAGGTGATTGGAAAGAGAGTAAAAGTAATGGCATTTTGTGTAAATATGTGAATATTGTGAGGGTGAGGTTTATGAGAGAATTTCCTTTTATGGGTGTGCAAACAATTGTGGGACGGACAAATAAGGCAAGTGTGCAAACAGTTGTGGGACGGAGGGAGTATATGCTTTTCGGTAAAATGATTAAAGAGTGATTTTTTGCAAATATAGATAACTAATTTTAAAATCGTAAAATTTAGAGAATAAAATTTAAAATTGGTATTCTCTCCGTTTCTAATTAACTCAATTGAACGTTTACTTTAATTGACACGTGAGATTTGTAATATTAAGATGCATGTTTGAAGGAGACTGTAGCTAGCTAATACATTTTGTGTTGATGTAGGATTATGTGCGTGGGACACTGGGAGTGCACATTGTGCCTTAGCACCCTATTGGAGCAAGTCCCTCGCCAAAAACAATTTCATTGCATATCAAGTAATTTAACAATCCATTATATTTATTTCACAAAATTAACATTTGTTTTAAATATTAAACACCTTGATTATATTAATTTGAGAATGCTAATATTATAATTAATTATGTGTGTAATTAGGCATCATCGAGGAGTGGGGTGCTAATTGTAGATTATGATGACAAGAATCAAAGGGTGTTGCTCCGTGGGAGAGCCATTGCGGTGATGAAAGGCTCTATTCTGGTGTAAACGATTTGTGAATTTCGGAGATAGAGATAAACACATGATAAAGTAATGAGTGAAATGTGTGTATCATATCTCACCCTTAAATTTACAAAAGAAACAGATGATCCACGTCGTTTAAACAATCGAAAATGCAATGCTTTCATTTAGTCTTAGTACTGAATAAAGATTTTATGAGTGCTTTCATTTAGTCTTAGTACTGAATAAAGATTTTATGAGTGCTAAAATTAAATTAAATTTGTGTTTTGATTTTTTTTTTTACTTTATGCATAATACATGTCATAAATTTATGTAGGTATCAACTTCTATATATATATATATGCACATCTATATATACATGGCATAAAAATATGTGTTGTCACAATACAATAAAAATACTACACAATAACGACATGTGACATAATAAGAAAATAAATAAATTATTATTTGTATTTAAATATATAAAAATTAAAATATTTATTTAAATGTTAAAAATATCATGTCATTATCGTGTTATCATTAGATATGTGTCATTATTATGTCGTGTTGTACCAGGTTAATAACATATATGCAATAGCTTGTTAACAGATTATTGTGCTATCTCTGTTAATTTTATTTGTATCGACCCGATAACAACACGAATTTGAAATAAAATTTTTTTATCGTTATCATGTTGCGTGTCGTTATTGACATGACCACGATAAGACCAAATATCAATTCATAATATTTTTTTGTTAAATTCGTGTCATGCTTACACGCCATGCCAAAAATTGTCATCCCTAAAAAAAGGGAAATAAGTTTGGAAAATTAAATAAAAAAAATATTTAACATTTATATTTCTCTCAGTCCCATTTCAAATTCATTCTTTACCGGGTGCGAAAAGTTTAATGCGAAAGTTGTTAATTTATTACTGTTAAATGAAATAAAATTGAAGGTATACAAGTCTGTAATAGAATATATTGTGAGTATAAAGTAAAGTAATAAATTAATTACATGGAATAGTTTAATTTTAAGATGTTTGAAAGGTATGGTTTAAAATGAAAAAAATATTTAATTATCAAATTGCTAGAATAAGGGCCAATTTTAAAGAAAGTTGGACCGGTCGGTCTGGTCCGACCGCTACTAGACAAAGGCAACGGGCTGACGTGAAGTGTTGAACCACTCAACTTTTGAATGACCCACGGATCGCTCAAATTGAAGAAAAAAAAATGAAACGAGTTGTCAACAGTTGAACTCCGTCCAATTTGTAAAAATATCGTTTTTGGAGGGGTTATTTGTAATTTTTAATTACTCATTGAAGGCCTAATTTAATTTATTTCCCTATCATCGGCTCATTTGTCGACCTGGCAATGTTTTTATACGATTTAAGATTATTCTGCTAAATAACATTATTCTATTCCCTCTACTCATTTTACTTTAGCTACACTCATGACTTCAATTTCTACACTTATGGCATGCACAATTTAGTTTATCCTTGGTTATATATATATAATTGAATGGACAAAAAATGATGAATTTCAATAAAATTGGAGACAAAAGATATATATATACATAATGGCATTATGTTAGTGTTATCAAACCACATCAATTTTAATAAAATGACTAAAACGTCATTCCATCTATGAATCTAAGATCATTACTAGATACGGCAATGATGATGATGATGATGATGATGATGATGATGATGATGATGATGATGATGAAAACGTGGAAATTGGGTTGGGGATTAAAGAAATTAACATAATTATTATTAATTATGTTAATTTATATTTTTACTTTGTTTAGGGATTTTGGTTAGACAACTAATTTTTATTTGACTAAAGTTTAAATAAAATTAGTAAATTGGACATCGGTAATTAATTCAAGGCATGGAACACTAGATGTAACATCAATGTAAAAAAATGTGGGTACGTAGTTGGAGTTTGTTTGAATTGTAAGGGTATAAATGTCCTATAATTAGGTATGTTTAGTAGATAATTATTTTAACCCTATATTTAATGGGGTACGATATTTAGTGGGTGTGTATATAAAATTTGAGGGTTTATTTAGCAGTGCCCATATAAATCTGAATCCCTCATAAATCTTAATCACAATGGTGCTTAAACACTAGTTTAGAGGGGAGTAAGTTATTTGTACGATAGATTGTTGTGGTATGTAATTGAGTGTATATATAAATATGAATCTCAATTAAAATATACTATCTTTATTCTATTTTTTTCATTCATCATTAATTTGCTAAAAATGGATGTTCTAAATTAAATTCTATTATTTTCTAATGAAAATGCATATACATATAATGCACAAAATTTGCACAAAATATGCACGAAATATGCACGTACGGATCGTGCACAAAATGTGCACATGATATATGTATTCTATTCACTATAAGAAAAAATATATTTTATCACACATCTTTCGTCACACTATAAAATGTGTCATACATCTTTTGTCAAACTCATTTACTATCAGGCAGGCATGTATGCTTAATTGCCATTTCCAAAATATTTAAGTCTACATAATTACATTCTTTTTCTAATAAAAATTACCAATAAAAGATCGACCCAAAAAAAAAATATACATCCAACTTTTAATTATTTTGATGTATAGAAAATATGCCACCATTTCACTTTCATTATAAAACCAAAACCATTCTATGTGACCATAGAACCATTCTCTTCTGAAAAGCTCCACAGCGTCTCTAGTACCAAAATGCAAGGTGTGACCATCAATCTCCGCAGCGTCTCCAGTACCACCGCCGCCCAAACCAGTTCATTCTTCAAGACGACATTCAATGGACTAAATTCCCTTCTAGGTTTTTTCTCCCACCTTCCAATTTCTGCAGGTTCTATGTTAAAATGTCATTTTAGGCCTAACCTATCTTCGTATAATTTTCAGGGATTGCTTATGGAGCCATGGCAATCATTGGATATCCAATGTTCGGTTCCGAATTACATTCCCAGATAACGCTAAACCTTCCAAGGGATAAGGTGAGCTCTAAAGTGGCTACCTACACTGCTTTGATTAATTCTCTGTCCAATTATGACTTAATTATAAAACCAATTTTCGATACAATTGAGGCCCGATATACAGTTTTGCGTCGTGTACGATGCTACAATTTATTAATGTGAAGCTTCTTCATTGGTAGCACGATGATTGTGGCCTTAGCAATACCGTTTTACGGGTATATGATGTCGCTCGTTGGAGCATTTACGACGGTTGCCGCTTCGATTTTGCTTCCGGGCTTATGCTACTTGAAGATTTCGAGGAATTATAGGAGGTTGTATTTCGAAAATGTGATCAACGTTTTAATAATTTTGATGGGTCTAGTTTTTCTGATTAGTGGGACTTATACATCATTGACGAAAATTATCAAACATTTGTTGCATGGTTGAATTTCTGTGTTAATTGGAGGAATATTTCATATGTTAAAATCCACTTTGTAGGATTTTGTTACACTGACTTTTTTAACTAAACAATTTTGGAGAATCCATCTTCTTGATATTATCTACTTAATTATATTTATTTGATTTGTTTTTATACGATGTGATTTTGTTTTAATTAATACATTAGTTTTGGAGTGGTATACCTATCAATTTTGATTTTAAAAAATCATTTGTTTAATTACTACATTTGTATGTGATAACTAGAGTCTCACTCGAGATACGTAACCAAATTAAATTACACTAACTATGTATACAAAATAAAGTATACAATTCCTCTTTTGAACGGGAATTTAAAAATAAAATCATTACTAAATCTTTCTTTAATTCTATTAAGAATTTTGATTTTGAAAAAAAAAAAAAGAGAGAAGTGAGGGTCTCTTCGACCAAACATTTATGAATACAAAGGATGTCCATGATTAAAATGGACAAAAATGTGAGAACGAAACGAATCGAGACTGAAGTATGGCCACACTTAAAGGTGAAAATAAGTCGGGCCACCCGACAAGAGCCTACAACCTGACTTAGTCTAACCTATTTATTATATGAGAACGTGTGTGCACATTTCGTGCAAATTTTGTGCACATTTCGTGCAAATTTTGTGCACATTTCGTGCATACATGTTTCACGCACGGTCCGTGCATGCATATATTTTGCACGCCCGTACATGTACATTTCGTGCAAATTTTGTTATTTAGTATGCACAAAATAGATTGTGTTTTTGCATGTTGAGTACAATTTATATTTGTTTTTTTAAGGGTTGCAATTTTGTCTACTCCATACGCGTTGATGTCCGGTGGTTGGTTAAGCTTGACGTGTTTGTTCGTGCTTACAACCGCGACGTTCTACACTAAATTGTTGACCCAAAAGTGCATGGATTCTGACCCCAACATAAGAACCTACCACGAAATTGGCCACAATGCATTTGGAAACAAAGGAAGGCTCGCAATCTCCATTTATTTTCATGAATCTTGAACTTAGTTGCCACGAGTTTCCTTATCTTGGTTGACGATAAGTTACACAATATGTTCTCAATTTCAAGCTCAAATTTCATAGAATCATTGCAATTGGGGATCACCAATCTTGTGTGTCATCTCTACAATTGCTATACTAGGGTCAGTTCTGTGGTCGAGGGTGTTCGACGGTGTCGGATTTCATTAGAGGGGAGAGCTCTTCCATTGGAAGGGGCTGCCTACTTCTTTAGGGTTATATGTCCTCTGCTTTTGTGGACATCCCATTTTCTCTACGCTGTATAATTCCATGAAGAACCCAAGTCGTTTATTGATTTCATACTTAGTACGTTAATTACTTGGTATATTGTTAATTTTTTAAAAATTGTTTTACGTTATTTTTCACAAGTTTGTATTTGAGTTCGATTCAAACCCAAGTATTCTTAGTCTCGGCCTGATTAATTCATGTCTTTTTTGGCATTCATGCATGTTTAAGTGATTTGTTCCTATGTTTTCTAGTTTGTGCAATCACTTATGGAGCCATGGCAATCATTGGATATCCAATGTTCGGTTCCGAATTACAATCCCAGATAACGTTGAACCTACAGAGGGATAAGGTGAGCTCTGAAGTGGCTACATACACTGTTTTGATTAATCCTCTATCCAAGTATGACCTAATTTTAAAGCTAATTTTCGTTACAATTGAGGCCCGATATACAGTTTTGGGTCGTGTACGATACTATAGTTTATTTATGTGAAGCATCTTCGTTGGTAGCACAGTGATTTTGGCCTTAGAAATACCATTTTACGGTTATATGATGTCGCTCGTTGGAGCATTTACGATGGTTGCAACTTCGATTTTGCTTTCGTGCTTGTGCTACTTGAAGATTTCGGGGAATTATAGGAAGTTGTGTTTCGAAACTGTGATCAACGTTTTAATAATTTTGATGGGTCTGGTTGTTCTGATTATTGGGACTACATCATTGACAGAAATTATCCAACATTTGTTGCATGGTTGAGTTAATGTATATGATGTGGAAGCATTGACCAGAAATTAATTGAAGAAATATATCAAATGTTAAAATCCATTGTGTAGGACTTTGTTACACAAACTTTTTTAACTAAACAATTATGGAGAATCCATCTTCTTGATGTTATCTACTTCATTATATTTATTTGATTTATTTTTATATGATATGATTTTGGGTTTAATTAATACATTAATTTTGGAATGGTATACCTATTGATTATGATTTAAAAAAATCATCTGCTTAATTACTACATTTGTATGCGACAACTGGAGTCTCACTCGAGATACATAACCAAATTAAATTACACTAACTATTTACACAAATTAAGGTATACAATTCCTCTTTTGAACGAGGATTTAAAAATAAAATCATTACTAAACTTTTCTTTAATTCTATTAAGAAATTTTGGTTTCGAAAAAAAATGAGAAGTGAGGGCCGCTTCGACCAAACATTTATGAATACAAAGGACGTCCATGACCAAAATAGATAAAAACATGAGAACGAAATGGAGTCGAGACTAACACTACAAGAAAACAGCTAAATTCCAACACTAAAATTCCAACGGATTTTTACATTTTTTCCGTTGGAATTAGTGATTCCAACGGTAATTCCAACGAAAATTCGACCATTGGAAAAGTTAGCGTTGGAATTGCAAAATTCCAATGAAAAATCCAACGGAAAAAAAATCCAACAGTACATTCCAACGGATAATGACCGTTGGAATTTTGAATTGTTGAAATATTTTTCAATGAAAATTCCATTGCCAACTCCAACGATAATTTTTCGTAGGAATATTTCCAACGGATTTTGGCCGTTGGGTTTTAAACTGTTGGAAAATTATCCATCGCATATTCCAACAAAACTTTTTTGGTTGGAATATAAATTCCAGCAGACATTTACCGTTGGAATATAACGTTGTTGGAATTTTTTCCAACACATATTTCTTTGTCAATTCCATCCATAATTTCCTGTTGGAATTTTCCAACGGATTTTTGCCATTGGAATTTCAACTGTTGGAAATTTATATATCTCCAATTCCAACATTAATTCAAACAGGTATATAACAATGGAATATTTCATCGTGAAAAATTATTATATACAGATTCCGACGTCAATTCCATCGACATCATTCTTTTAAATTTTATTTTCAATAGTCATATACTATATGAATTTTTAGTAATAGAAAATTGTCCAATATAACACCAATTTCAATGATATTTTTACATTAAAATTGTTTTAAAAAATATTTTTTAATTTCAATAATTAAAATTCCTGTCAAAATCATTCGAAATAACACAATATACCAACTAAATGGGCGTATATAATCTTGGTAAAAAAATATATAACAGTTTCAAAGTCAAGTACAAAATAAATAACATTATAAAATACACAAATACATTCTACGTATGAAACTTATAAATATCAAAGTGTTGATCATCTTCTTAATTCTCATCAACTACAAAAAAAAAAAAAACTAAGATCATATTAGAAATCACCACCATGCATCATCAAATTAGAGTGTCTCCCATTTGGTTCGAGGTGGCCCAAGCACTGAAACATACGACCATTTCTCTTTTGATTCCCTTCTATGAATATCAAACAAACTTGAACGTACAAGAGCTGGCATTTTATGTTTCCATATTCGCTTAATTTCATCTTCACGCTCAGGATCTCATCTACAATAATTCAACCAAAAAAACACCGATAACCTTTTAGATTTATATACAATCCTAAATTAATAAGAAATAGATTCAAGTGGAATGCAATTAAATAGTACAAGTTTTAGCAATTATATATGTTCACAAGCTCATGATATCACGTGAAATAGCAAAAACCACATGTTCATCACATTTTTAGGGGTCGCGCTCCATCCAAGCCATGATTGTCCGTATTTAATATCGATGGCTGCGGTGATATGTTTAGTTATTTCTCAAGGTAAGAATTAACGTCCATCAGTAAAATAAATAAATTAAATGCATTAAAACCATTGAAAACAACATAAACATTAAAGATACCTTAAAAGCATTGAAACTCCCAGAGCATGATCAGCAGCCATGTAATGTCTTTTTGTCCAACTCCCTGAGCATGATCAGAAGCCTCAAAACCAAAGAAAAATAAAGTTTAATAAATATGTTTAATACATGTGAAAAATAGAAGTAGAAGGCTAGGTGAAACAAATTTGAAAGTTCAGTGCTCAATATCAAAACACAATAAGTGTAGAAGGCTTGGTAATGATAGAGAGAGCGTAGAAATTAAATAATAGAGCACATGCCAAAATATGAGAATGAAAGAAAAGTTAAGACTAAACAAGAAATCTTCTTAAAGACGTAATTCTCCAACACATTGCTTCTTCACAGGTGACTTCCCTTTAGCACTTTCAACAATTCATGTTTACTTTATAATGTATAATGTAGATATATGATTAATAAACATAAAAGAAGTTTAGAGTAATATATGAAAAATAAAATAGTCACTTTCTGACAAACAAGGACAAGAAACAATATATAAACTAATATTATTAAATGTAAATCAATTTTATTTTATTTTTAATAATAAGCACTTGTTATCTAAAGTTATATGAACTCAACCTCTCATATATCAGTACATATTTATATCATATATGCACCAAACAAAAGAGGTTGGTAAAATCAAATAGATAATAAACAGAATGAAGAACAAAGGGACTGTGGCCTCTTTACCAGAGCATTATGGAATAGAGATATTTAAATTCCATTTACTAGATAGGCAGATTAAGATGCCATGGCTTCACTGTTTATGTCTTAGTTGAAATGCACCCGCTCTCTCAAATGCTCCTTATATATGCTTCAGCCTCCATCTCTACCTCTTACAGTTTGTGAGTTAGTGGCTCTGCCTTATCCTTAAAAACCACCACGATTACTTCTACCTGTCAACTGTGGACATTAAACATGAAAATTTTAAAACATTCATATAAGATAAAATAATTGTTAAATGTCATAAATAAACACCTTAAAATAAAATAGATGTTTCGTGAAGATCCTTTGCAGATCTCTTCTTTGCAGACATCCAAATGACCACTAACTTGGTATTTTCTTTGCAGATCTCTTCTTTGCAGAGTTTAATGAAGATGAAAACAAAAAAATTGGCATCACTTCCATGGTGGTATTGTTGTACAAGTACAATATACGCATAAATAAACTTCATCTCTCATCTCATCTCATCAATATCACTATTTAAACCTTTGATCCTATCCTAATATTCAAAAACAGTCTGATTTGTTTAATTATACAAATCTAGCAGAGCACTGCCATTAAGCACCGTCTCCACAGCCGACGCTATTTCAAATCAAAACCAAGAAAAGGTTTAGAATTCGAAAATGAATCTGGGCGCACAATACAAAAATAATTCGAAAAAGAAGCAAACCAAGAACTTAAGGAACTGAATTTAAACTAATTTAATCAGAACCAAACCTAATTGTTACCAATTTTTTTACAAAATATCTCAGAAAATTAAGTTGTATATATGAGAGAATACCTGTTAGTAATAGCTTCAGATGAATTGGGCGAGAGAGGTGAACTCGAGTTGTGGAATCATCAACCAAATTGTGTGGAATAGTTCTAGGGTTCGTCGCATGATTGAAGAAATTAGAGGAGGGGAAGAGAATATGAGGCGATTTGTGAAACAATTATTTAGAAAATAGGCATAAATTGATGGAGGATTGAAATTTAAGATTTTAGGGCTCCCGAGGGGGTGGGAGAATTGGAGGGAATTAATTTTTAAAAAAGAACTAAGATCGGGCGCTCAAATTTTAAGAGTAGCAGGCTAGCAGCAGGATTTAAATTTTTACTTTTACTGTTATTTTCATTATTTTATTTTAACTTATTTTCAATTTCATTATATTCAATTTTTTAATAATACTATTAAAAAAAAAGTTTTACTTTTTAACTACTTACTTAAATTCTCATTAACTTAATTCATAAATAATCACTTTATTTTTTAATATTATTATCGTATCCAAAATTTTCATCATGGTATCAAATTCCAATAAATTTAGCATTTTTAATACACCAAAGCACGGTATATCGATAATTCAATATTTTTTCCCACCCTAATCAAAAGTACTTGAAAATAAGAATTACTCCTACATAAGGAAATAAAAAAAAAAACTACCACTTTATTATTGTTACCGTCCCTTCGAAAGCTACTTATGAGTTTTGGGCTCTAAGATTAAGAGATATAATAGAATAAGTAAATATATTAAAGGTGATGTGATTGAGAGAAAAAATAATACGGAGTAGTATAATAAAATGTAAGAGGGTTAGTTTGTAAAAAAATGGAATGAATAACTTTTATTGAGACTAACGAAAAAAAAAAAGTTGATAGTTTTCACTGGAACGAGGAATTATAAGTTTTAAGGGTTTATATTTTCTTAAATAAGTTGTTAATTAAATGTCAATTGCCTATTTTATTACTAGTCCTTAAAATAGTCTTGATTTTTTTAATATAAAACTATTAAAATTAATTTGGGGAGCTCTGAAAGAGTTCATTTGCAAACTTATAAATAAGTTTACAGGTTTGTTTGAATTTTAGACATTAATAAACATAAGAATGTATTTGTAATTTATTGAAATTTATGTCAATTTGTGCTTAAATATATAAATGGTAGTCTTCAGTCAACCGAGCAAGTTGGAGCTCAACTGCATAATTATTTAGTGAGCGAACTAAACACCAGTTTGATTTACTCGCTCCCTTGTGGCCGATCTAGCGGTAACTCCGATCATTGATGATCCTAGCTCACTCAACATCAGTGTGTCACATGACAACTTGACCTCTTACTTGATTTAGTCTGATGATAACTCCTAGCTCGGCTTTTCGCAGACATGATGATGTCTGTGTTCGATTTTTTACTTGTTTGATTTCATCTAGCGACACATGTGAACTCGATATAAGGATGGAGGTGCTCACTGACTTAAATAGTGTGGGATCCAAAGAGAATTAGGTGTCAACATGAAAGGTACAACAACATTCATGAACTTAGAATATCTGTCAAAGACTTGATGCATACTTTACTTAAAATTAAATGTAGGATAAATCTGTCAATTGCATCACTTGTATTATATTTATTATTTTATTATATTGTATCTCATACTACTAGTCTATTATTTTATCTTTCAATCACATTACTTGTATTATATATATTATTTTATGGTAAAGTCTAGTATGCACTCGAGTGCATGTTGTGCACCCTAGTCTAAAGAAAAGTGTATGTTATTAAACTGAAAAGTACAACACAATATTACTAAAAAGTGTAAGTCACTATGACTAAAAATATTATTATACAGTTTAATAATTGAAAAGTGCAACACCATTTACCAAAAAGTGTAAGTCAGTAAAACTGAAAAGTGCAACATGGACTAGGGTGCACAACATGCACTCCAGTCCATAGCAGACCAACCCTTATTTTATTATATTTTTTTAATCAAAACAACAAAGAAAATGGTTTTATCATATTCATTAATTAAAAAATGTAAAAGAAAGGAAAAACGTATAATGAAAGGAAGGGAGTATATTTTTCTTTAATTATTTGAGCTTATAATTTATTATTTTTCTTCAAATACTTGAGGCTTAAGTTATGTATTTGTTCGATTTAATTATTCGAGGCTTATAGTATATTTTGCGGCATATGTAAATTAAATTTTAAAAAACGTGGTTGTACCAAAAAGAATTTCATCAACCCGCTCAAGGAAAAAGGAATTTGAGAGACGCGGGAATATATGGAGGGAACCTAATACCTCTATTCTTAATTCAAAATACCTAAATCTCAAGTTCCTAATTACACGCTGATAATTATGACCACTAACACGATCACGGCCATTCTCTGCCGGCACCCTGTTGCGAACGGAATTCTCAGCAGTTACGCTGTTTTTTGCAGCCCTCTGCCGGTGCCTCCTGCTGTTGCGGCCTGCCCCAAAAAAGATTTCAGAGAGGCGCAAGTGCTGTTCACTCCTTGAGTTCCAGTCTAAGTCCTCTAGTCTCTCCTCTCAGCCTCAGGTATCTAATTCTTCTAATTTCGTGAACTATAGGTTTTAATTAGATATTAAATTAACGTTTCTGCTAATTTTTTGAAGTGAGAAACAAATATTCTAATAAAACTCTTTCTTCCTGTGAACCACATCTCTATTCTTTTCCACTATTTTTTTTTTCAGATTTACCCTTTCTTTTTCACTAGGATCATGATTTGTGATGGATTTTAGATTCTCTGAGCTACCATATGAGATCGTTATTTCTCATGTTGAATTAACTGTATGAATGAAGCTGAGCTCTTCTGCTAGATTTTGATTTGTTGCAGTTTTTTTTTTTTTTTTGATAAAATGTACTTATTTTTGTTTACGATGGACTGCTCATAACCTGTTTGATAAAATGTCCATGTAGCGGTTTTGGTTTTTCAAGCTTAGTGTGTGAAATATAAAAGCCTTTTGCAGGTTATTTATAGTAAAATGGTCGGTAAGAATGTGCATAGCTTTCTTTCTGGAGCTAAATATCTATGCAAACAAAATAATAGGATACAAGGATAGATGACTTATCCCCTTTATTATATTGGGTTTGCTTCTATTTTAAATAATACCCTTAAGTCCCCTTATATTTTTTTATTTATCTTTTAGTTTGGGGAGCTTTAGGCAATATATATCAACTATTAAGGATTTTGGGTGGAGGAATTGATGATGTACTAACTTCATTTGTTGTTGTATAAAGTTGAAGAATTAATGATTCTGCTTTACATATTTGATGCTCTCTCCCACTCTGCTGATTAATTTGTGTTTATAATTGAAAAAATCCAGCATGATCTGAGTCCTAGCTGAAAAATCATGTGAATCCTGTTGTCCTGGAATTGCCATCGAATAAACCCGGTAATGAAACTAAGGCATAGTTGAGGGAGTGGGTTCACATGAGAAAATAGGCAGATCATTATATTAATTTATTATACTTGCTCTATGTGTTTTTGTGTTTCTAATAGTCTGTTATATGTTCAACATATGTTTGTCTAATTCTCTCTAAAAAGTCATGGTTTAATTGTCCTACTAGTTGAACTCTAATAACATAAGATATTTGTGTTGTTGTTGTATGCTTTAATGAAATACGTGGTATTTTGATAGACTACCAATTGTCAAAGTATATAAAATTAAAAGGAGGGATAAGAGGAATTAAAAGGATTACTTTGGGTATTATTCTGTGCGTATTAGTTGTTAGTAATTGTGATGCATGTATATATAGGGGAGTTAGTTGTGGGCTTTGGATTATGGAGAATTATACATTTGCAGCTGTAAGCATGTGGCAGAGCTAGTCTCTGGGCTCTCTGTGGGATTCTTTCTATCAAATTCTGAATGTGTTGCTCAGTCTCTCTTTGCTCTTGCATTATCCAGAAGAGATTAAGCAGAAGGCCAGAAGTAACAAGAATTAAGGTAAACTTGTCAGAGATATTTAAATTTCTTCTTATCTTCTCTTGAAGGTTAAATTTCTCTATGCATTTCTTGTTCATATAGGCATATTGGTAATATTACTGGTAATTGCCTAATTGGATTCAATACTTGCTGGATTTTTCAAAATTTACATTCGAGTGGATTAGGTTTAGATTCTGTCTAGAATTTCAAATTTAATTTTTGTGTTTAGATTTTGAGTGATTTTTTTTCTGGCGTCTTTCATTGTTGCTCTCGATTGGATAATTTACTTAAATCTATTTCGAACTGGATAGATTTTGTAAATTGTTTTAAATTTCCAATGTATTACAAAGCTTCGTTAGTACCATTGCTAACCATTGGTTCTATTAAGAATAAACACAAATTAAATTCTTGGAATTATGTATAGTACATAGAGATTATATGATGTGGAGCGGGCTAATGAAGTCTCTGACTTTTTTATTCTATGTCATTTTCAGATAAAACCACTTACAGAACCAACAACATAGATAATGAGGATTTGGATTAGAAAACTATATACGAGAATGAACTTTTCCCAGGAGGTAATCCTGTGTGATCCTTTAACTCACATAAAATAAAAACAAAATTTGCAATTTTAAGTTGTGTATATAATTTGACGCGAGCTTCCCATATTTAGTCAATAGTAATGTGTGCGCCATTGCAACAATATGGTCTCTTATCTCCTTGCAAGTGTTTGAATACCAGAACTTTTAGAGTATATTGTGATGAACTAATAGCCACCTCGATTGAAATCAATTATTAATTGTCATTATACTTATGATAGCATTTTTTTGTTTTCAAGTGTATTTCATGGATACACAAATATGATATTCTGTTTACTACTATATCTGGCATAGTTTATTAAGGAATTTTGTTTCTTAAATTCTGTCTGGATTGATTGTGGTTTTCCCTGTTTCTTTTTCTCTCAATGGATCTTGGTAATTTCTTCATTGGAGTTATTCTCCTTTTTTTATATTCCATTTATGTTATTTATATTATTAGTTGCTAGTCGAATCTTGGTATGTCGATTTTTTCTTACTTGCAGCAACATATATAGATTTTTTCTTACTAGCAGGTGTCATAAGTCATAACCCTACTGCATATTCAGTTAATTTACAAATTATAGAATGCGTTTTTTCTATTTCTTATGTCTTTGTGATCTATGACAGATTCTCATCTATTCTTTGCTATTGATGCAAATACATCTTTTCTTTCACAAGTTGCTGCATCTGGAGAGTTGAAAAAGATTTTTTCACATTGATTAGATGAAAACGAAGGAGGTGGGAATTTTTCTATTGGTGGAGTTGTGCAGCCAAAAGTCAATAAAACACCACTAGTTCCAAATAAGTATGTGATGTTTACATGCAATTCTTACGTATTATGCTGAATGCTGATAGTTTCAAAAGTCTTCTATCTGTAAGTTGTGCTCATCAGTAAATTCCACTTAATTGTTATCATGGTTCTTCATCCTATATTTTGTTTGTGAATCTGTTTTTTATATTAGTTTTATAGGACTAGTCTTCAATTGGGGTGACATAATGAATATCATCAGTTGAATTTGTTAGAGTTTTCATTTGTACATTATATACTAGATGGTGCTAAATGTATTGTTAATTTAACGGAGATATGGTAGAAATTAAATTGGTTGCCTTTTGAGCATTACCTTTGGCATTGCAGGGCTCAGAAAATCACATGCTAAAAGCTTTACCAATGAGTGATGCATCACTACATTTCTAGTCTTGGCACACTCTTGAATTAGCCAAGCTACTGTTCCTAATACACAAGGAAAAACTTGTAAATTTGTAATTGTAATGTGCTCTTATTTTAGTTTTTCTTTCTTTCTTTTGGGGTTACAGTATATGCATAAATTAAATGGACTTCTTGATAAAAATTGGAACAAAATATTAATGTAATAATCATTTTTTTCTTCTTTCAAATTTCATTTAATTTGGTACCCATGTCATTAATATTAATATTTGGTTATCAATTTTCATTTAAATTTATTTTTTTATATTAATGAATTAAATTATAAAGAGCTTTATGCAAAACATGCTTGAACCCTAATAACAAAAGTTAAGTATTAATATTTGGTAAATACTTAAATTGAGGTGATACAACAAAATAAAAAAAATTGTTAGAAATACCAATTATTAATGATGGGCTAAATTAAGTTGTAATGAGAGGGTACTCATTATTTAATTATATCAATTAAGTAAATCTTACTTGGAGAAAATTTTATCACTAAATTATGTGAATCATTCCAATAGTCTACCTTTGTTGGAAATTCCATTGGAAAATTTAATTAAAAAGTCAATTTGTTGAAAATTTTGCTGGAATTATATGTAAAAACATTATTTGATTTAGAGAATCATTCCAACGGGCTAGCATCAATGAAATTATCGTTGGAATAATTAAAGAAAAATCCAACAATAACATGTCGTTGGAAATTTCGTTGGAATTAGATATAAAAATATAATTTAATTTGGAGAAACCATTCCAAGAGTCTAACGCCAATGGAATTTCCGTTGGAATGATAAAAAAAATTCCAACGATATAATGTCGTTGGAAATTTTATTGGAACTAAATATAAACATATCATTTGATTTAGCGGAACCATTCCAACAGTTTGGTGTCGTTGGAATATTTGTTGGAATTTTTTTTAAAAAAAAATTCCAATGCATTTTCCAACGGTATACTCCAACGGTTTCTATAAGGTGTGGGAATCTCTGTTGGATTTTTCCAACGGTTGCTTATGTCGTTGGAAAAACTGTTGGAATTTTAAAAATTCCAACGGTTTATTTTTTCGTTGGAATTTTTCCATTGGAATTTCACTGTTTTCTTGTAGTGTAAAGTGTGACTTCATAAGGGTGGAAATAAGTCGAGCCACCCGACAAGAGCCTTCGACCTGACCTGGACTAACCTATTTATTATATGAGCCCGTACGTGCACATTTCGTGCAAATTTTGTGCATACATGTTTCACGCACGGTCCGTGCATGCACATATTTTGCACGCCCTTACATGCACATTTCGTGCAAATTTTGTTATTTGGTATGCACACAATATATTGTGTTTTTGCATGTTGAGTACAATTTCTATTTTAGGCCTAGATTATTATGCATCTATCTTGAACCTGATTATCCACCTGATTATTATTGCAAAAAAAAAAAGACTAAATTGATATATTTAACTTTTTTTGGACTATTTCAAAAAATGTAGAAAGTTATGAGACTAAATTGACTTCTACTCCGAAATTAATTCATTTATATTAATTCTCTAACACTCACTCTCACTCGTGGGCCGAATTATCATCTCTACCCCTTGGGGAGAATGTTATTTGAGTAGACAATTTAATATGAATTGAACTGAAAATATGTGGGCGTGAGTTTGAGGTTCTTATATGATATCATAAATTATAAAATTATATCTCATTTAAAAGTGTGAACTCGATAGAGAGGTGTGAAATTAATTTAAATATATTAGTATTATTTAAAAAACTTCGTTGATTATGTTTTATGTCAAATCAATATGTTTGATAGGGGTGATTTTGAGTGAATTTTGAAGACCGATTTTTAAATCGCAAAGTAAAACGGGTTTAGAATCTTAAAATCCAAAATTTGATTTTTAAAATAAAAAATAAACATAATCTAAGTGTATAAAAGATTTCTTTAGGAAAAATTAAAAGCCAAATTGTAGAGATAAACATTCGGTGAATATAAATACATGGGTATATATTACATTTACCTACTCCCCAATTAACAATACACAAAACTTGTGTTTACTGGAAAAGTTCTAGCAACATTACACAAAATGTTAGCACAACAATCATACATATATATTCATAATTTCATTTTATTTCTTTAATTTACATGACTTAGAATTTATAGGTGTTGGGCTTGGGTTTGTCTTAAAATAAAAGAAGGATTTTTTATTTTACATGATTGTGAACAAAGAGGGGAGAACTTTCCTAATACTCCCTCCGTCCCGAATTAACTTTCATATATACTTACTGTTCACCCTCTTTTTAAAAAATATTATAATAAATAGAATTTTGAGATATAATTTTATAAAAAAATAAATAAGTGAGTTGACTTGAAAATACGGTTCACTGAAATCAAATTTAAAAAAATGAAGATAGAGTCACTACAAGAAAATAATTAATTGGCTAGAGAATATTTTGTAGGCAATAATTCCAATTTTGTAGGCATTTATATTTACCTACGGAATACCAACGAAAACCATCCATATGGAATTCGCTCGTAGGTAATTTGGTTGCCCACGAAAATTTAATCCATAGACAATTACCTACCACATTTTCGTAGCAAATCCATAACATTTCGATAGGTAATATGATTACCATAATAAATGAAATTCCGTAGGGAAATATCAACTATGAAAAATGTTGTTGGTAATTCCGTAGACAAATTTGGCAACAAACATTTCGGTGGGAAAAATTTTAATATATTTTTTATTTTTTTATTAATAATTTTTTTTTTTGGCATTAGCCTACAAAATAAATTCATTCAAAATTGGGCCAACCGGTCCAACCATGAATCGATCACAAAATCGGTTCAAAAAGTGTCAAAATATATAAACACTTTTAAAATACAAACTTAGGTGCACATTAGGCCCCTTTTATAATATTTTTCTCTCATGTTTCTTGTACTCCTTATTCAATGTGGGACAAAAAATTTATGTTTGTTGGTTACTAACTTACTAATACTACTAGTTTTATATTATTTTTTCTCTTATGTTCTTTCTACTCTTTCGATGTGGGACATAATAAAGTTTATGCTTATTTAATTTGTTAGTAACAATATTGTTTTTCTAAGTTCCTAGCTAATTTGGTAGGTAATACAATTAGATAATTTATACATATATTTAGCTAGGAAAATTTTCGTTGGTAAATAAAAAAAAATCACTTACAACCGTTTTGGTAGGGAAATGTGGTTTTGCCTACGAATTATTTTGTAGGTAAATAAATATTTTTAAGTTCCTAGCTAATTTTGTAGGTAATACAATTAGATAATTTATACATGTAAATAACTAGGAAAATTTTCGTTGGTAAATAAAAAAAAATCACCTACAACCGTTTCGATAGGGAAATGCGATTTTACCTACGGATTATTTTGTAGGTAAATCAATATTTTTTAAGTTCCTAGCTAATTTTGTAGGTAATACAATTAGATAATTTATACATATAAATAGCTAGGAAAATTTTCGTTGGTAAATAAAAAAAAAATCACCTACAACCGTTTCGGTAAGGAAATGTGGTTTTGCCTACAGATTATTTTGTAAGTAAATCACCATCATATTTTTCCTTGTTAATTTCGTGGGTGAAAATGTGTAAAATAATTTATAAAAATCCGTAGGCAATCCGTAGGCAATTTTCAATATTTAAAGACGAAATTATTTTCGTTGGAAAATTCTGTAGGCAATTCAACAATTTCTTGTAGTGAGTATAGATTTCTCTCCCCTGTTGAGAGCCGAGCCAATCTTCCGTGATCTTTTACGATCAATGCTTGATTTCTGAGATCTTCTCATCCCGTGAAATCCTCTTTTTTTTTTGTTTAAACCTCTGATTCCCTTTCATCATTTACCTTACCCTACGATTATTTATACAACACATTCACACCTATTTGGCATCATGGAGAATATTAACATAGCACCAACTGGAGTCGATGAGGAATTCTTCCTCGACGATGTGGTTGGCGCGGATCAGGACAATAACGGCGCTGCCAGACAAAGCCTTGTGGTTCGTTTCCTCACCGACCCCAATCTCTCGTTCAATCTCACGAGAAATCGGATCGCGTCGTTATGGAGGCCGGCTCGAGGCAAGATGATAAACGAAGTGGGAGATGGAAGACTCATTTGCAACATTAACCACCGAATGGAGGGAACAACATAATGATCTTACACCACCTCAATCGAAGTGATATCCCTATCCAAGTACCTCTAAAAACTACTCAATTCTGGGTGCAAGTCTATGACATACCCGTTGGGTTTTTCGAAGAAAACGTGGGGGTAGCAATGGGCAATTTCATTGGCCGATTCTTGGAATACGACAAATCAAACAAAGGCGGGATATGGAAACGATTCATGCGCATACGAGTGGAGGTGGACGTAACAAACCCCCTGAAACATTCACGATCGATCAAGCTTAGAAATGGCATAACTATCTTAGTATACGTGTGGAGGTTGAAAACATTTTGTTTCTTCTGCGGCATAATGGACCACACTGTCAGTTACTACACTGCTAAATTCGATTCGGGACAAAAATCAGATATTTATGAATGGGGTCCTGATTTGGTTGCACCGGATCAAAGATTGCCGACACGAACATGAGAAAAATGGTTGCATAAAGATTCCGGCAAAGAGGCGATGCCGGCGGCGGAAAAAGAGGAAGGAGTTAATGCTAATTATGCGGAGGCAAATTTGAATTTTGAAACGCCAAACCGAAACGGAAATCATGGGAAGTCAACTGCAATTACCACTAATCCCCAAAATTCTGCAATTACGGAGGAAAGATATGGTCGTGGAGTTAATGACAATCATGCCATAATTAACAACCTAATTTATTTCGTTGACTCTCCCACTGAAGAGGAAAAGGAATATGATGACATGGAACTGCTGGAGTTAAGGAAGCGAAAACGCCAGAATATTCTGCATGGGAAAGCTATCGCCCAAACTATGGAAAATGATGCACATTTTTTATCAGCTGGTCCCGGCTCGGAGGCCATCCGGGAGTTATGAAAATTCTAAGTTGGAACTGTAGAGGGTTGGGTCAACCGACTACAGTTCCTGCGTTAAGCGAGCTCATTCGAATTCGTAAGCCTGATATTATTTTCTTATGTGAAACTCTAGCACATGGAGTTAGACTAGAATCTGTCCGAGTGAGGCTCAATTTTGATTCTTGTTTTACTGTTGACTGTATCGGCCACAGTGGTGGTCTTGCTTTACTTTGGAATAATAATATTAATTGCTCGATTGTGAACTACTCAACTTATCATATTAATGCGGACATCAATAATGATACTGGAATTTGGCGTATGACGGGATTCTATGGTTATTTAGAGAGAAGCCCTAGAGACCTTTCATGGGACTTACTACGTTCCTTATCACATACGAACGACTTGCCTTGAATTTGTATCGGAGATTTTAATGATCTCTTATCTACATCGGAAAAGAGGGGGAGAATTTCACATCCGCAGCACTTAATTCGGGGCTTCCGAGAGGCGGTTGGAGATTGCCAATTAGTGGATGTTGAAATAACCGGGCATAGGTTTACCTGGAGTATGGGGAGGGATCCTATTACAGATGTTGAGGAAAGATTGGATAGGGCGATAGGCTCTCCTTCTTGGCACGCTAGATTCCCGAGAGCGGATTTACTGAACTTAGTTGCGCCAATTTCGGATCACAATCCGATATTATTGAACACATCACCCACTGCAATTTTGATTAAAATGAGGACCTTCCGATTTGAGAATCGATGGTTAGAAGAACCAGAATTAAAGGAGGTAGTCCAGAAGAGCTGGATTGGTTTTCGCGATGTGGGCTTGGTTCAAAGATTGACAGCAACCGGGGAGGTATTGTCTATATGGGGATCGAAGGCTGATGCCAATTTTAGAAGAGCAAAATGTGACATTGAAAGAAAGATTGAACAATTGCAGGGGGATATGAGCAAAGATGGACGACAAGAATATAATCTGGCTAGACAACAATTGGGTTCTATTCTTAGACAGGAAGAAACATATTAGAAGCAAAGGGCAAAGTTGTTTTGGTTACGAGAAGGTGATCTAAATACAAAAATAATTCACCAAACGGGTTCGACCAAGAAAAATAAGAACCGCATCCGCAAATTATTGAACGATGATGGAGAGTGGGTGGAGTCGAGGGAGGATTTAAGCGCGGTAGTCCAGAATTATTTTGAAAATCTATTTTCGTAGAACATGAATCGCGGAGACGACTCTGATTTTCTGGATGCAGTGGTTTCAATGGTAACGATTGAGCAAAACAATTCCCTGACAAGAGATTTCTCAAAAAAAGAATTCGATTTAGCTATACGTCAAATGAATGGAGACAAATCCTCTGGCCCTGATGGGTTTAACCCCCTTTTTTATCAACACCACTGGGAGACTATTGGCGAGGATATTTTTACAGAAGGTGTCAGTTGGTTGGAGAATGAGGAATTCCCTCAAGGTTTGAACGACACAAATGTTGCTCTTATTCCAAAGATAGAAACCCCTGAATCGGTACGTGATCTTAGACCAATCTCATTATGTAATGTCGTTTATAAAATTCTCTCGAAGGTTCTATATAATCGATTGAAAAATATCCTTCTGGGGATTGATCGATCGAGCTCAGTCGGCATTCGTGAATGGTAGACTTATTCAAGATAATATATTGATTGCTTTCGAATCATTGCATGCTATGAAAAATAGACGAACATGCAACAGGGGAGATGTGTCGGTCAAGGTCGATATAAGTAAAGCGTATGACAGGGTTGATTGGAATTTTCTTGAATCTATTTTGAGGAAATTGGGATTTGAAGACAAGTGGGTGAGGTGGATGTTACTTTGCGTTAAGACAGTTCGCTACTCATTTTTAGTGAACGACGACACGATCGGGCCTATTACTCCCAGTCGGGGCCTGAGGCAGGGGGGTCCTCTCTCCCCCTACCTCTTTATTCTTTGCTCAGAAGGTCTTTCAGCCGCCCTAAACTTGGCTAGAGAATCTGGACAGATACACGGGCACCGGGTTTGTAGGAGAGCTCTAGAGGTCACTCACCTCCTTTTCGCCGACGATAGTCTCTTGTTTTGTAGAGCAACCTTGGATGAATGCAATCGACTAAAAAATCTGCTTGATAATTATGAGGACTGTTCTGGCCAAGCAATTAATTTTGCGAAGTCCAGGGTATTCTTTAGTCAAAACGTGTCGAGTGAAAGAAGGGGAGCTATTAAAACGGTGTTTGGCATCCAAAATTCTATCAACACATGGAGGTACCTTGGCCTGCCCTCGCTTATTGGCCGTAAGAATAAATAAATATTTAACTATATCAAGGAGAGGCTTTGAAAGAAACTGCAAAGTTGGAGAAATAAAAACTTGTCGAAAACAGGTAAAGTAATTTAGATTAAATCTGCTGCCCTCGCTATCCCTAATTTTTGCATGACTATTTTTCTGCTCCCGTCGACTCTTTTGAATGTATTGGAGGTTATGATAAATAAATTTTGGTGGGGAAGCTCGACGGACACATCTAGGGGAATTAATTGGATGAAGTGGCAACGACTGTGTGTGAGCAAGCAGGAGGGTGGACGGGGTTTTCGTGATTTGCAAAAGTTTAATATTGCTATGTTAAGCAAAATGGGCTGGCGCCTACTAACGGATCCCGATTCTTTGGTGAGCAAAATTTTGAAGTCAAGATATTTCTCGAGAGGAGACTTTATCTCGGCAAGAAAGGGATGGAATCCAAGCTACACTTGGTCTAGCATCCATGCTAGCCAAGATCTGATTAAAGTTGGGTTGCAATGGAAGATCGGGTCTGGAGATTTGATAAGAGTATGGAAAGAACGGTGGGTTAACAACAATGAAAACAGGTTTGTTGTTTCAGACAAAATAGTCGGACTAGAGGATTTACGTGTCTCAACTTTGTTTGATCCCATTGCTCGAGAATGGGATGTGCCACTCATTCAGGACCTGCTCCCGGATGATGTTTCACTAATCGTGAACATGGTAGTGCCTCCGTTGGGAGCGGTTGATAAAATTTCTTGGGGGCAAACGAGAAGTGGAAAATTTACGGTGAAATCCGCTTATCATCTCAAAATGAGTATGGAAGCAGACCCTACTTTAGCAACCGAAGGCGACTGGGGAAACATTTGGAGGCTTCAATTACCTCCACGAGTGAAAGATTGTTTATGGAGGGCTGCTCGAGATTGTTTGCCGACGAGAGCTAATTTATACTCAAGAAGGGTGATCCAGGATACGAACTGCATGTTGTGTGATCATGGATGGGAGGACGCCTGGCATATTTTCACGACATGTACGTATGCTAGAAGCTGCTGGGCTGCTGCTGGCCTGCTTACAAATTTGGAAGCAGAAATGCAGAATGTTGAATCAATGAAGGATCTAATTCTAAAAATGGTTAGGAGCCTTATTCACATGGTAGCAATTAGTTTTGCCATGACTCTATGGCAGATTTGGAGAGAAAGAAATTAAATGCTATGGAACAACTGTACAAAATCAGCAATTGAAGGAGTGCATATGTCGGCAAGTGAATGGCTCGAATGGAAAAAAGCTAAAGGAAATGATAGAGAAAAAGTTGGCAGAGTGTTGCGCTGTGGCGCATGGCACCCTCCAAAGGAAGGAATGAATAAATTGAATGTCGACGCGGCTTTCTTTCAATACTCTCGTCAAACAGGTGTGGGAATGGTGTTACACAACGACCAGGGTACATTCTTGATGGGCAGAACTATTGTAAAGGTGGGTTGCTTCACGGTGGATATTGGGGAGGCAGTGGGTTTTTTCGAAGCCCTCTCGTGGTTGAAAGCCAACAATATGGACGGTGTTATGGTGGAAGAAGACGCGAAGGTGGTAGTTGATGCAATTTATTCCACGGACTCTTACGATTCTACGTTTGGGGATTATATTTTAGCTTGTCGAGCTTTATTAGCTCAATTTACAAATGTTTCGATTTGTTTTGTCAAAAGAAGCGCGAATGAAATAGCGCATTGTTTTTCTAGGGAATCTCATCTTTTATCAAACCCTTGTAATATGGTAGACCTACCGAATTTTGTGGTTGGGCTACCTCATTCTCCTTGTTTATGCAATAATGGAAGCTAAGCCTTCCTATGTTCGAAAAAAAAAAATAAGTGAGTTGACTTGTGTGTATGTATGTACCATGAAAATAATGACATTAAATATAATATTTTAGATATTGTATGGGTGAAGTTTCTAAAGGACCGAAAAAGTAGGTGTGAAAGTTTCTTTGGGATGGAGGGAGTACTATATAAGAAGTCTAAGAGTCTTTGTTACAAGTGCATCAATCAATTCACTTTAGTCTTGTATTTTTATTTTTTTTTGGAGGAATTCCAGAAGAGTCTGGTTGAGAGTATGTTTCGGAGTGCAATCTAAGAAACTCTCACAACAAACAAATCTGAAAAAACACTACTCCACATCAATATTGAGATATGATAGAGTTGACCGCCATTTGCGCAAGTCTGTGAGCACCTTGATTATTCTTCCTTGTTATATGTGAAAACTTGCACACTATAAATTTTTGTTTAGTCGTTATGATCTGATGAAGAATAAATTTTTCCGGTCCAAACATCTTTGCGTTGTTTTCAATCAAATTAATTGCCTGTTTTGAATCTGTTTTTATGCAGATCCTGTCAGTTCTGTGTTGTAGGGCTACCTGTAGTCTTAACTCGATTGCCTTTAATTCTGCACGTAAAGCAGATCTTTGTGGCGGGATTTTCCTCAAAAAATGTCTCAATTGTGTCTTGTCGATCCTGTACAAGATGCCACCAACGCCATATTTTCTGTCCATCGGTCTAAAGGCTCCATCTACTTCAATGATGTTGATCTGATCCATATAACTATAATAATTGGTGACGCAGACCTCCAGATTCCTATTCTTATCCCCATTTTGGTGTTGCACTGCTTTGAAATCTCTAAGGTAATGGAGTACTTTCCTTCCCGTATTACTATGGATTCTAGCTCTTCGATGCTCTTTCTAGTGCAGGATCTCACAACGATCTTTCCAGATTCCCCATGCAATCATGATTACCTCTTCTAATTCTTTTCAGGATAGTTCATGTCGAACAAAATTGAAGTACTTCGGGGTAGAGAGGAGTCTTCCTTTTTTTATAGCTGCCCACCAAGAATATTGTTTCCACATGTGCTTAATGCTTGGGCAGAAGAAGACTGCATGCATTGTCGACGCAATGGGTGAGCCACACAGTTGGCAAGATGGTTCAATTGGGATGTGTCTTCTCCAAAAATTTCCTTCAGTTGATAAGCAATCCCAATAGAGCTTCCACGCAAAAATTTAAATTTTTTATGGCAATTGCAGATTCCACCATCCCCGATGGCTATCACTGCATGAAGTCGATTCATTCTTCTTGTTCCAAGTTTCCGCCGCCACAGCAGTCCAATAACCGGACCTAACCGGGTATTTTCCTTTGTCATCCTTATCCCAGAACCTTGTATCTTCTTCTTCCTCTTCCCCGATTGGGGTACGTAGTATGTCCTCCACTTCGTTAGCCCAAAAAGTCAATCGAAGGATTGACTCATTCTACTTTATTTCCTTCGTCATTAATTGGGCTACATTGCTCACCACACATATTCTAGAGTGGATACTACCACTATGGTTCCCTTGAACCCATGCATGCTTGAAGTACATAGCCTTGAAGGCCTTAGCAATTAAAGAATATCCCTACTCCAGCAAAGTGTTTCCATTGCCAATGTTCCAGCGTAGCCCTTCGTCCAGAATATCCCTACTCCAGCAAAGTGACCTCCACACAAATGAAGGATTACTTCCAGACTCGGCTTCCATGATGTCAAAGTGTTTAAAGTACATAGCCTTGAAGGCCTTAGCAATTAAAGAATTTGGGTTCTAAATAATACGTCAAACCTGCTTTGCTAAAAGGGCTTTGTTGAACTGAATCATCTTTCTAAAACCCAACCCTCCTTCCTCTTTAGAGGAGCACATCTTATTCCATTTCTTCCAATGGATTCTATTATGATCTTCTTTGTCCCCCCACCAAAATCTAGCACAGATTTTCTCCATAGCCTCACACATTTGTACCGGGATACGGAAGCATGTCATCGCATATGTTGGTATTGCTTGTAGAATGGATTTAATCAGGATTTATTTACCACCCTCCGAAAAATCCTTATGTTTCCAATTGTCAACAGTTTTAGACATTTTGTCCACCAGGTAAGAGTATTACATTCTCTTGGCTCTCAAATTGAAGGTCGGTAGACCTAGGTAAATATCATGCCCTTATTTCATTCGGGTGTGTAGATTCTTCCTAACCTCATGGATTCTGTTGGGGTCCGTACCTGGGCTGAAAGTGATTGCAGACTTGTAAAAGTTGATCATTTTTCCTGAAGCTCTCTCATAAGTCCGCAATGAATCTTGAATAGTCTCGATGTTCTTCTTAGTAGCCTTGGAGAAAATAAGGTTATCATCTGCAAAGAAGAGATGAATGATCATTGGTGCCTGTCTAGCAACTCAGACCCCTTCGAGTTTGTTCCTGATTGTTTGGCTTGTAAGCCATGATGATAAACTTTGAGCACAAAGAACAAAGAGGAAAGGTGACAGAGGGTCCCCCTGCCTTAATCCCCGAGTTGGCGTCACATTTCCCACTGTGCTTCCGTTAATTCTAAAGGCGTATCTAATTGAAGTCACACATCTCTTAATAAGATTAACAATTCTTCGATTAAATACTAGCCTCAACATGTGTGCTTGCAGAAAGGTCCATTCGATCATGTCATAGGCTTTGCTCATATCAAACTTTAGAGCGGTATATCCGGTCTTGCTCCTGTTATTCTTGAGCCAATGCATGTATTCATAGCTGATCGGGACATTGTTCGTAATTTGTTGTTCTTGGATGAATGCACTCTGATTTTAATCAATTACATCAGGTAGCACTTTTCGAAGTCGATTGACAATGACCTTTGCAAATATCCTATAGTTGACATTGCAAAGGCTGATCGGGCGAAAATCCTTCATCGATTCTAGTTTTTTCCTTTTTGGTATAAGCGTAATCCATGTTTCGTTCCAATCATGCACTTCTTCTCCTTCATTGAGAATTTTTAGGATCCCTTCAGTCACGTTATCCCCCACTCTCTCTCTCACGTTTCCTGATAGAACTTACCCGTGTAACCATATGGTCCCCGTGCCTTCATTAAGCTGATTTGAAAGGTTGCCCTTTGCACCTCCTCCTTCGTGAATGACATATCCAACATCACATTCATGCTACTTGATACTTTGGTAGGGGTGAGCTCTATAATCTTGTTAATATCTTATCTCGATGGCCTCATTGAGCAAAATAACTCTCGGTAGTAATCCTCTACCACCTTCAGGATGTCCGGTTGGGACGTCACCCACCCATCGTCCTCCCTCATCAAGTAACCCTTTTATAGAATTGTACCGTTTCATTTCTAACACTCGACGATGAAAATAATTTGTGTTTCTATCTCCACATCTTATCTAATTAGTTCTAGCATGTTGTTGTCATATAGCTTCTTGTTGGGATAAAATGTGTCGTCCTATCACTGATCGACACGTGACCTCCGGGTAAATTATATCCAATTCAATTATATACTTATTCTTTTATTTATCTCCTTTATTATATTCATTATGGGCTTTTGAGATATTGAGTAGGGCATAGAATGGGCTAAAACACACAAAGATCAAGGCAAATGGGCTGGATTAGCCCCAATGAGAACAAGTCACAAGCTCTTCCACCATTATAGGAGCGAGGGAAGTTGGACCAGAATCTGGATTTTCGCTATTCAGACCTGTAGGGCTCTAGAACCTCCAAGTCCTCGAGGTTTGAAATCCCGAAACTTCTGCCCCTAGCTTTGATCATACTATGCAGGTGACGAGTGGGCGAGATTCTTGCGCCCTCCTCCTCTTTTCGGAGTCTAGGTGCGTGAATAAGGATAAAGAGGTTGTGGGCTTAACCCACAAGGTGGGAAGTTGAGGAAAAAGGGGAAATGGATAACCCTTCTCCAAAAAAGGTACTCCCTCCGTTCACCAAAAGTGAGCTCATTTCTTTTTTTGGGTTCAAAAAAAATATGTTTATTCTATTTAAGTAGTTCACTTTTGAATATTTTTTCTACATTCCTAACAAGATTGAGTATCTATCAAATATATTATTTACTCATTATCTTAAATATATTCTTTATAAATAAAATATGATTTTTTTAAAAACATGTATAAAAAAAAGTGAGCACACTTTTGGTGGACAGAGGGAGTACTATTTAAGCTTTTTACTCGCCATTTCTGGAAATATAACGACCAAAACACTTAACCAATATCAATATACAATCGTCCATTGGAAAAGGGCCCTGACATTCTTTCTGGTGGAGCTGTAAGAGCTAAACCAAAGTTGTAACACCTCGAAATCCTGTTCTTATCCAATTACTCATACTTTGAGCTATAATCGAGCTATTCTTACACGAGGATTCTTCCTCATCACCCTTCTCCGATCATATTTCTAACTTTAGTGTCGGAGGCCCAACGCCGGGGACCTCTCCGGCAGGGCTTTTACTGATTTCGAGGCCATTTGGAGACGAGAAGTGTGGTTGTTATCCATTGGACGTTTGTGTAATCTTGGACGTAAGGTTATACAACCGTCATAATTGTTGTGTGTTATTTTTTAACACATCAAACAAACTCATTTTTTTAAGAAATGTGACTTTTTAGTGATGTGTGAGGTCAAATAAATGAGGAGTGTTTTGAGTGATTTAGTGAGATTTAAAGGGAATTTAGTGAGGTGTGAGGTCAAATAAATGAGAAGTATTTTGATAGATTTAGTATGGTTTAAAGGTGATCTAGCGAGGTGTACGAAAGAAAGGATTCAAATTGAAAGGGCATAAATCAGAATTTTGATTTAGAGAAGTTCTATGCCAAAAGAGAAGTTGCACTAAAAATTCTGAGAAGTCTCACATCCAAGTGGGACATATACTCTGTCATGATAAGGTGTTAATTGCTATTTTTAGCATTGATTGGACATTTAAAAGAATTCTTGGGCTAAGAGTAGTCTATTTTTAGGATGGCGTGTGCTATTAAGGTTTTAGCCCCCAAATGGCAAGTCTGCATTTAATGCAAAATCTCTTTTAAGATTGCATTAATTACTGTGCTATCATCAAAGCCATTGATTACTCTTAAACCTTCATCTAACCGTTTCACAACCCACTACCCCACTTTATCCATTTGGTTTTATGATTTGTCCACCCTCAAAAGCTTTTGTCCAACGGTTAACAAAAGTCTTACATATAAAAACATTCAGTTTTCACCCTCATTTCTCACGCACCCATATCCTCAAACCCTTAAGCAATTTTGAAAAACTTTCAAAACCTTCAAACTCTCCACTCATCACTATCAGAAAACATCCATGGCCCCCAAGATCAAAAGAGAGGAACTGGTAGACTTCAATGATCCATCACTGGATATTGACTTTACCTATCTGAGCAACATAAACTCCTTATGGTTCGAAAAGCTTGTGGCTTTTGACAGCCCTGATGAGGAAGTTCATCCAGTCCTTCAATGGCTAAGGGATGTTGGGCTCGAAAAGTTCTTAGGAACCAAGCCAGACTCATGCCTTAATGCATTCATGGCTGAATTCTTTGCCTATCTAAGGTGGAAGGGCAAGAAAGGTGATGTATGCACCAAGCTCACATATGCAGAGGAGGATGAAGAGGAGGAGACCCAACACACCATCATCTTCTCTTCAGAAGACTTGGATGCCAGCTTTGGGCTACCCTCAGAAGGTCTGAATCCTAAAAGTTATAGAGAAGGAGAGGAACAGGAGTTCTCAGATCCTTGGATGAAAGTCCCCAAGAAATTGGTAGGTGCCCAAAACAAGAAAACATTGAAACCAACTTATGAGCACTTATTTGATATTGTGGTCAAAAGTTTGCTAAGCCATTCTAGAAGTGTTGAGCAAATTAGTTTGCCAAAATTAAGAGTGATGGCTGCTGTGATTGACTCTGCTGAAAAGGGAGTCAAGTTTGATTGGAAGACTTTCATTCTAGGGAAAATGATGAATGAAAAGTACAAATTTAAGGAGGTGAAACATCACAAGGTTGTGGTGGATGGGAAGCTGCTATTTTGCACAAGAGCAAGCCTGCTCTTGGAAAGATTTGCCCACTACACACACCTTCAAGCCAAGCCAAAGCCATTTCCAGCCCAGAAGGGGATGTACAGGAAAATGTCCTCTAAGACAGAAAAGAGGAAGCAAGGAGCAGCAACCAAACAAGCCCTAACTGTTGCACGTGTAACCAGATCTTCTCCAAGAAAAAGAAAAGCTCAGACAGTGAAAACTCAGCCCAAAATGAAGAAAATGAAGCAGATTCTCAGTGAATCTTCACCAGAAAGCCAGTCTAGAAGTGGAGGTGCCACTTCTGGGGAGATTGATAGAGTTGAGGAAGAAGGAGTCAACCCTCCTGAAGAGGGAGAAGAGTTCAGGGAGATTGTCCCTCTTCAACCTGAGACTGTAACTGAGTACAGGGACCTTGAGAAGCCAACAAGGTCTGAGAGGAGAAGAAGGATAATCAAAACTTCTGAGAAGCAGAAGTTGATGGAGGAGGAGAAACAAAGAAATGAGTTCTTCAAGGAGATTAGACAAGCCAGTAGGTCTAACTCCAAGACAAGGTCCAAGTCCAAGAGCCCTGGAGCCAACTCCCCTGATATTCAATCTCAAAGAATATCCCCATCACATGATGAACCAAATCCTGAAGAAGAGGAGTGCAAGACTCCTGAGGATGCTCCCATTGTGGCAAAAAAGACCTATTCTCCTGAAGATGCCCCTGACAGGACAGGTATTGATGTATTGGCTGATTTGGCTGATATAGAAGATAGGCCATTTTCCCCCTTGATCCCAGACTTCTTTCATATACCAAACTTCTTGAAACTGCTCTTCAAGAAGGTGATCAATTTACTCTACCACCCATTCAAGCCATTCCAATAACCTCCTCAGGAACATTGCTCTCTACAGCACCTGAGACCCAAATCATTCTCAGTTATTCTGAACCCTACCCATCTGAACCCCAGCCCAATCTTCCTGAATCCCAATCCAACCCTCCTGAATCACAAGCCAACTCTTCTGATGAAGATGAAAGTGGAGAAGAGTATACTTATGAGGGGATGCTAAGGCAGATTGCCAAGGCTAATGTTGATCAGCTGTACCCAGGATTGAAGGATTATCCAAGGCTACAACAACAGTTCTATGATCTCAGAGCTCTTGTTGAGATCAAAGATAGAACCATGGTGGAGATAGCTCAGGCTATCAAGGATAAGGGTGCAAGCTGGTGGCAGGTTGAGGAGACACTACTACATATTTGGCCTTGGAGAGCTTTGAAAAGAGCTCTCCAAGTGGGAGCTCTCCAAGCTAAATTGCACTTCTCCAAGTGCAATTTATCTTGGAGAGCTCCCACTTGGAGAGCTCTTTTCAAAGCTCAACAAATCCAAATATGTAGTAGTGAGAACAAGTTATTGCATTTTGCCAATGTCAAGAAATCCAGTGTGTTGACCACTGAGGCCTTGTTCTGTACAATTGTCCATGAGAAGGTGCTGGCTGAGAGAGAAAGGATTGCTCAAGGAGTCAAGCATCCTGACAGCACCTCAGATGATGCAGATGATGATGATGATGATAACACCAATCCCAACCCTCCTGGACCTAATTCTGCTCAGGTACATTACTTGACTTATTCTTCAATTAAGGACTCTGATAAATCAGAGGAGTTGACCAAGAGTGGTGACTCAGTCCAAGATACATTGGTCAAGGATGGTTCTTCTGAGCCTGAGGCAAAGCTTGACAATGTTGAGACTTCCATAGGAGAAGCTGGTTTGACTAAAGCCTCATCAATGTCAGATAAGTTGGACATTGACCAGCCTTTAGTCATTCAGGATGACTCAGTGGACTTGGGATGCCCAACCACTGTGATCTCCCAACAACTGTCCTCTGTGGATCCTGTTGAGGATATGGAGGTGTTAGGTTTAGGAAATGAAGGAGTTGAAAAGGGGAGTAGTGATGAAGAATCAGAGGGTGATGAAGGTGATTGTGTGATAACTGGTAGTATGAGTGCACCACGTAAAGAGGGAGAGGAGAGTGAAATGTTGGGTGAAGCCCAAGATGAGAGTCAGGTTATTCTTCAAGTCAAATCTGAACTTGATGAATCCCTTGGTGAAAGGAGGCCTGATTCTCCAGTGTATGTGAGTCCATCAAATTTGAATGAAGAAAAGAATTTAGTTGAAAATGAGAGAGAATGTGCTAATGTATCAGACCTTTTGGGAGATGAAAAGAAAGAGGGTGTTGAGGGAGATTTACCTAACCCCTTGAGTTTTGCAGATTCTGTAGCTGTCACAATTGAACAAATCTTTGCAGATGCTTCCCTCACTGACATTCCAGTTGATACTAATGTTGATCTTGAAGCAATCTCAGCCAATATGTCCACTTTGAACAAGATCTACTTCGAACAAGCAAATGCAACTGAGGCTGGTTTGCAAATTGCTACACATACTGCAACTTCTATTGAGGAGCAGTCAGAAAAGTTGGACATTTTGGTCAGGGAAGTTGGGAAGGCCCATGCAGAAACTGCTGACACCCTTGATGGCCAAGGAAAGACATTAACCTCTGTGGAGATGAGGCTCACAGGATCTGAAGAAGTGGTATTGCCAACCTTGGATGCAAGAATAAGTGATGTTGAAACTGGTCTGCAAACAGTTTCAACTGAAGTTACAAAAGCCAAGGATGCAATGACCAAGTTCACAAGAACTGTGAAGAGGGAGCAGAAGGGATTAAGAGACAGCTACAAGCACAATGTGTTGGCCCTGAAAAGAACAATCAAGGATGCCCTGAGGCAAAGAACAGCAGCTCAGAGGAGAAAAGCTGAGGACCTTAAAGCTGCAATGGTGAAGGAAGCTGCTGAGAAGTTCACTATGGAACTTATGGCCAAGGTATCTGATCAAGTTGTGACCAACCTCACTGACCAGTTGCAGGCCAAACTTGATCAATCTCTCAAGGCCACACTTGATGAAATTGTTGCCCAGAAGATGAAGCCAGTCCATGCCTTCCTTAGTATGGCAGATGACAGGATGCAAAACATCCATGATGAAAATGTCTATCTACTGCAAGAGCTCAAGTCCCTCACTCATGCTCATTCCCATCTCTCTGTCACAATGAGTGAGTTAAAGCCCCAGTGTTTTGATAATGCCAAAAAGGGGGAAAGAGAGAGAGCTAGGGCAAAGGGAACCTTGAAGATTGGAAAATCCAAGGGAAAGGACAAGGTACCTGAGTTTGAAGAAGAGGAAGAAGTAGACATTGGGAAAGGCAAAGGCAAAGGCCCTATGAATATTGAAGATCTTACTGAAGAGGAGCAAATTCAGATAGCAGTGAAGGAGTCCATGGCCTCTGTGGTAGAAGATCAGGCCAGATGGCAACAGAGACCTGGAGGTGAATCTACAGGCCTTGACCCCAAGGAGAAGGTGATTGAAGTGAGGGGGAAGGTCACTAGAGCCTCTGAAAGGAAAAGAAAGGAACAAACATTCACTGACTTTCCAACCAGCCTGAACCTACCATCTGAATTTCAAGCTGAAAAGGCAACCCAAGAAAGAAAATCAAAGAGGCTGAGGAAAGCAGCCATGTTGCCTGAAATCCAAGAAGTGGAAATTGAAAAAGAAGAAGAGGAGAAGGAGCCTGATGTGAGAATGCCCAAACTTGCTGATGATCCCTCAAAGCTGTTTGAGGAGGTATTTGGAAAGGATCCTGAAACTCAGGAAAAGCTGGCTCTTCAGAGAGCCAAGGAAAGAATGGATCAGTTGGTTGAGGCCAACAAAGCAAGGGATGAAAGGAGGGCCAATTTCAGAGCTCCAAGGAAAAGGGCTTCCTACAGAAGGCTGAAGCCTCAAATGCTTCAAAGATGGGACACTCAATACCCTCACCATGACAAGTGGGTGCCAATCCAACTGAATGATGCATGGGAGGAGGCCAAAAGGAGTTTTGTTTATGACTTCTATGTCATATGAAAGTGGCTAGGTGAAAATGTGGATGAAGTGTTTGTCCAGTTTATGTTTGAGAATCACAGGGACTTGTATCAGAAGTTGTTTGCAGCAGCTGACATGGCAAGGATTGAGTTCAAAGCCCCTGGTCCAATTCTGTATATGCCTCCCAAGTTCAATGGGAATTTGATTGATGAAGGGAAGATTTTGGAGGAGTTTATCTCCATCATGAGGATGGAGAAGATGAAGCCTGGCCCCAAAGGAACCAATCGGGATATCTGGGAATTGAAGAAGAGAATCTGGGCTCAGTATGGAATTGCTCCCCAAGATGATGGCACTCTCTGAAGCATAAGTCCCCTCTTTCCCTTTCTATCTATGTTGTCTGTTTGTTGTTATCTTTATCAGTCTGTCTAGTATCAGAATAGTGAGTCCTTTTGATTTTCTGTATTGTAATGCCTTATGATATATATTAAAGGATCACTATTTTTTAATCAGAGATAACAACTCATTATCTCAACTAACCTGACATAACCTATATACTTGATTTATTATTGTGCTAACAGTTTGTTTCAGGTAAGCTGACCAGGTCATTCATCCTGAAGACAAAGTTTAGTATAAGTCAAGTTCCCTTTGTAATAGGTTTTGGCATCATCAAAAAGGGGGAAATTGTTGGAAAATAAAATGATTTTGATTAAGATACCAAAACCCCTGAATGATAATGATCAGATTAGTTGAGATACAATCAAGTTTGAATCAGTCTAGTTGTCTCAGGATAGTTGAGACAGTAAGAATGCTTAAGTCTAAATCTCAGAAATGTTGTGAGATTTATAGTTTAGGATAGTTGTCCAAAGCTGAAAATGTTAGGCAGCTTAATATGTTTAAGTATCTTAGGTTAAGTCTGCTGATTACACAAGACAAGTTTGCTGAATGATCAAGTCCAATATGGCAAAGCTATATGCATTGATAAGAGCTGTATCAGATCAGTTGAAGCCTTAATGATCAAGAGCATTGAATGCTGCATTCACAGAAGACAAATTTATTGAAGCATTTATTGCCATCAAGCCTGAACAAGCATTGAAGATTTAGAAGCATTAAAGACTGAAGAATTGAATGAATGTTGGAACATTCTATTTGCAGCAGGAATGTTCAGGGGACTTGTCCCATCTGACCGTTGGTAAAGTCTGCCACAATCAACCTTGGGAAATGTGCAAACTTGGAAGCTGACACAAATCTTCTCAGCCGCATTTTTCAGAAGTCAACACATTCATTCAAGCAACCACTGAAGAGTCTTTTACACAGTGGATAATAGAAGGTTAAGCTTCATAGCCGTTTCAATGGAGCTGCAAATAGACAATTTGAATTGCTATCTCTCCAACGGATAGTTGATCAAATTACTCTATAAATTCAGAAGTGATCCAAGGAATCATGTATCCAACTACTTGCTATCAAACTATCATCAAGCAATTAAAGGAAACCAAAGTTGTTCTTAAGAATCCCAAGTTTCCTGATCACTTCAAATAGCTAAGCCATTTCTTGTAATATCCCAAGCTTAGCATTGAGATGTTCTAAGCCTTTACACTTTTCTTATTGTAAAGGGTATCTCTATTAGTTGGAACCAAAACCTCAAACCTTTACCTCATTAAGTGAAGTAGTGTTTGTTGTAGAAGTGAGGAGTTAAGGACTGTTATTGAGAAACACAGTCTTAACTCAGAGAGATTGAGCACTAGGACTCAGATTATCCTAGGGATCAAAGCATTAAGAGAGTGTTGTTGATCAGTGCACCTTGGCACTATAAAACAAGTTAATTCCATTGTTAAGGAATTATCCTGTTCAATCAGGGAAAGTGGATGTAGGAGCTTGATGAGTCTCTGAACCACTATAAATTGTGTGTCATTTACTTATTGCACTCATTCTATTATTACATTACTTGCAAACAACCATTTTTAAAGAGTTAATTTCAGTAAGTGAAGAAAAACTGTTTTGGACAAAGTCCCTGATCAACTGTGTTTTCAGAAATTAACTTGGAGTTTTCTTTCAAGAAAAAGGCCAACCACATTCCGCACTTAGCAACTCTTTTAGATATTTATCCAACTGATCACTTAATAGTTTTCAGTAGGACAAGTATCTATTCTAGTTCACACTCAGGCTAGTTGTCAGACAACCTCCCTGATAAGATCAAACTGTTTTTGAAAAAGAAAGAATTTGCATACACAAGTGCATTCCCTCCCCCCCCCCCCCATACACTTGTGTCATACTCCTTCAAGGACCAACAATGACTTGCATACCTTAACTGATGTGAATAAAATGTGTCGTCCTATCACTGATCGACATGTGGCCTCCGAGTAAATTATATCCAATTCAATTATATACTTATTCTTTTATTTGTCTCTTTTATTATATTCATTATGGGCTTTTGAGATATTGAGTTGGGCCTAGAATGGGCTGGATTAGCCCCAAGAAGAACAAGTCAGAAGCTCTTCCGCCATTATAGGAGGGCAGTTGGGCAAGAATCTGGATTTCGCTATTCAGACCTGGAGGGCTCAAGCACCTCCAGGTCCTCGAGGTTTAAAATCCCGAAACATATACCCCTAGCTTTGACTATACTATGCAGGTGACGAGTGGGCGAGATTCTCGTGCCACTCCCCCTCTTTTCGGAGTCCATGTGCGTGAATAAGGATAAGGAGGTTGTGGGCTTAGCCCATAAGGTGGGAAGTTGAGGAAAAAGGGGAAGTGGATAACCCTTCCCCAAAAAAGGTACTCCCTCCGTCCTGGTATAAGTTTCCCCTTTTTTTTTGGTGTTTTGATTAAGGAATATGATAAAATAATGGATGTAGTACAAGTGATGTGATGGTGAGAGAGAAAGTAATAGATTATTAAGAGATGAAGTATGATAAAATAATAGATAAAGTAGAAGTGATGTGATTGGGAGAGAGAAAATAATTTGTCAAAAATGGAATAGGAAACTTATTGGGACATCCAAAAAAGGAAAGTGGAAAACTTATAGTGGGACAAAGGGAGTACTATTTAAGCTTTTTACTCGCCATTTCTGGAAATATAACAATCAAAACACTTAACCAATATCAATATACGGTCGTCCATCGGAAAAGTGCCCTGACATTCCTTCCGGCGGAGCTGTAAGAGCTAAACCAAAGTTGAAACACCTCGAAATCCTGTTTTTTCCAATTACTCCTACTTTGAGCTATAATAAAGTTATTCTTACACGAAGATTCTTCCTCATCACCCTTCTCTGATCATATTTCTAACTTGAGCGTTGGAGGCCCAACGTCGGGGACCTTTCCGACAGGGCTTTTGCAGGTTTTGAGGCCATTTGGAGACGAGAATTGCGGTTGTTATCCATTGGACGCTTGTGTAATCTTGGACGCAAGGTTATACAACCGTCCTAATCGTTGTGTGTTATTTTTTAACATATCAAACAAACTCGTTTTTTTTAAGAAATGTGAATTTTTAGTGATGTATGAGGTCAAATAAATGAGGAGTGTTTTGAGTGATTTAGTGAGATTTAAAGGTAATTTAGTGAGGTGTGAGGTCAAATAAATGAGAAGTATTTTGATAGATCTAGTATGGTTTAAAGGTGATCTAGCGAGGTGTACGAAAGAATGTGAACCCAATGAGTTACAATTTTAAAAATAAAATAACGCATTTTGAGCATTACACCGTTTTTTTAAAGAAAAAAATATATAATATATAAATGATCCTTGCCACATTTAGAGCATAACATTACAAAATTCGGATATGCACCTTGAAGGAGAAGGCACATCTGTTTATATTTAGAATGGTGAGGGCATAGCGAGAGTTATAGGGCCTCACCTAAAAAAATTATGACGTCATTTTTAAAATGGTAAGGACTACAACAACCCTCGCCTTTTTTTAGTACCCTCACCATTTTTAGTTAAATTGGTTACCGTCGCCATTGTTGATGGTTAATTCAACACTCGTTAAGACATTCACTAGGTCTTAGGTCCTGGGTTCGAATCATGGGAAGGGGAAAAAATGGATGGATATTTAACTTCCATAAAAAAAAAAGATAATTACAAAGTCAATTATCCAAGATTGATTAGATTTGATTTCATTACATTAATTAAGATAAGGGTGACACTATCAACACCCCAAAAAATGTTAACCATACCCCAATTTTTTGAAGACTAAAATAGACATATGTATATTAATCACACTCCATTTTTTAACATCTCTCCTAATCCTCACTTCAACACTTTCCTCAATCTCTTATCAATGAAAAATATTCTGATTTGAAAAAAAAAATCCCTACAATCTTGCTTTATCTACACAAATTAAACGGAATTTAGCAAATTCAAAATTTAGGAAGGTTGATAATATTCGATCAGTTCAAGATGGGAAGAATTTAAACCTAAAAAGATAAAACCCTAATTACTGCAGAGAGCAGAAACCACCAGATCTTAATTTAAACGGTACTGTATTTCTTTAATAAAAAGAAAAAAAATTGGAAACAATAAATCATAGTAATCACTAGAATACTCAAGGAGCTTTCCCTTGTGAGAGAAAACAATCAAATTAAGCGCACGAGACAAAGATCTCATGAGCTTTCTTCAAATGTATGTTTTTTTTTTTTTTTCGGCCAATGATTTTTTAGCTTTTTTTTGTTTCTGCCATTGATTTTTTAGCGCAAATGGGAGGAGATGAAAAAAGGGCTACAAGGAAAAGAATGAAGGAGATGGGGTGTCTTTAGTAGTAGATTAGTTATTGAGTTGTTTTAAGTTTTAAATGAAAAAATAAGGGTATGAAAGGAATAAATTGGAGTGTGTTTAGTAATAAAAATTGATTTTCAAATTTTAGTGGGGTGAGTTTAACATTTGGGGTGTCTATAACATTTTATGGGGTGTTAGTAGTCCACCCTTAAGATAATTAATCAGGAATATCATTTACATTTCTCTACCGTGTTTTGGTGTCATTGCCTATAAACTTAATCTTAAAAGGTTGGAATTTTGATAATGTTATAATCAATAAATATATACTCCCTTCGTCCACCAAAGGTGTGCTCAAATATGTTTATTTTATTTAAATAGTTAACTTTTGAGTATTTTTTTCTAATTTATTAACATGATTGAGTATCTACTAACAATATTTTTTACTTGCTACTTCACATATCTTTTTTATATTCAGAATGCGGTGAGGACATAACTAGGGTTGTAGAGGGTTAAGTCAACACTCATCAAGACACTCACTAGCGGGTGAGGTTTCTTTTAGTGCTTATTCATAATTACATAGTCAACTATCCAAAAGTGATTGGAAATTTGATTCCATTACATTAAGATAATTCAGGATTGATGATCACTAAACTTTCTTTTTGGTAATGACAAAGTCAACTGTCCAAGATTAATGAGAGACTTGATCCCATATACATTTTCTCTAGTGTTTTAGTGTCATTGCTCATAAACTTAATCTTAAAGTTGGAATTTCGATAATGTTATAATCGAAAAATATATAGATTATATAAAGGGTTTGTGCAATTAAAATAGTTTAATGATTACTGATTATATAATCCTAATTTTGACAACAAATTTAAAATATTGTACACAAAACTATATAAAAAAAAGTATTAAACTATATATTGTACATTGCTATTTCTAGGTTGGTAACACGTTTGGGTAGTTAAGATAATGAAGGATTTGATTTGATCGATGATATTCACAGCTGGATGGAGATTTGATTCCATTTTCTTAAAATGCAATTAAGAGTGGCATGTGGTTCTGAATATTTAATTAAGTATTGAATTAGTGCTTAAATCATGGATCAAGTGGTGCTATATATATATAAATCTGCCTGCATCCCCTTCACAATAACCCTACACCCACATATCTATAGCATGGCAAATGTTAAAGTTGTACTTATTGCGTTTTTCTTGGTTTCAACAGGTATATGTTTCTTGCTTACAATTAAATTTTTTTAACATATATTGTAATTTTTCTTGGGCATTTTATGGTAGGAGTGCACAAAAAAAGATCGGATCGAAAAAAAGATCGGAATCGGATCGACCAGTTAGTCTTTGGTCCTTCAAATTTTGGATTTCGATTTTTCAGTCCGAACCGGTTTGGAACAAGTTTTTTTTAAATATATTTTTACTAATGCACTCTCACTTATTTTTCAAAACGATTTATTACATTTTTTCAAATATATAATTTAACAAACATATTTAATTTACTTTTAGGGTCAAAAGATTATTAATAATAATGTAAATAAAATTCACATTGGCTTAGATTGATTTAAAATGAAGAGTCAACACTTTAATTTTCATACACAAATTCATCAATTTTGTTCTTGCTTTCATAAACTTGAAAAAATTACTTAAAAAAAAAAACCGATCCAAACTCGGACCGGACCAGAATTTACTGGTCCGATCCGATCTGGATCAGATTAATTACGGTCCGGTCTACACATTAGCATAGATTCTGGTCCCGGTCCGATTTTGAACCGATGCACACCCCTATATTTGATGGAACGAAGTTTAAGAAAAAAATCTAATAATTAGAGCTTTGAATTGAACACAATTTTGTAAACTTTTATATATAAAGTAATTTAATTGAGTGTATAATGGACCCTAAAAAATATTGTATAAAGGGTAAATACATATGGTGAAAGTGACTATGCAAACTTTTCAAGGGATGAACGTAGTATAATTTTGATCAACTCCGGATTATATGGAGTATATATTTGTTGATAATATATATGTATAAACTTGCAGTTGTGATGTCTCCAAAGATGGTTGAAGGCAGAACACTACTGCAAAATGTTGTCGAATGCCCTAGCGAATGTTCCCGTAATGAGGACTGCGAAGTGGAAGGTTGTAACTACGACACATGCGCATTTACGGATACCGGAAGTAGTACGGATACCAAAGGATTTTGCGAAACTGCCTCAGGTCAATTATCTCATTTCCCAATTTAGATGTTTTATCGAAAATTACTTGATTTCATTTTTTTTTTACATCACCCTAGCTTGTTTTTTTTCTACATTTTTTCTTTCCTAACTCTACCTGCTTTTTATATTATCTATCTTTCTCAATCTCAACAACCTATTTAGGAGTTTACGTGAGTCGAGCCTAAATAATCGTTAGTTACTCTTAATCGACCCGAAAAAAGATTAAAATTGATTCAAAGTTAATCGAGTTGAGTTCGAGCTACTCGAGTAGCTATTGGATTCGAGTTCGAACTCATAAATACTCGATTCGAGTTTATTTAAAAAAAATATATATGTTTTGCAATTAATTTTGAAAATTATATACTCGATTCGAGTTTATTTTTAAAAAATATATTTTGCAATTAATTTTAAAAATTATATAGGTAATCGAGTCGAGCTCGATCTTTAAAATTTTATACTTGATCGAGTTAAGTTTCGAGCTCAACACTACTCGATTCGACTCGTTTACATCTCTAAATCTACTACATATTTTATACTATATTTCTTAATGTATGTGTCAAGACTCAAAAGTAAATGTATAGTTTTGAAAGAAACCGAGGGAGTATTTTATTAGAGAAATATTTGTCTACTATTTTTTAATTAATGGAGTAGTAACAAATGAGATGCGTGGTTCTTTATACGTATACTATATATTTTTTTTAAGTTTTGGGTATCCGATTCTTTATACTATACTAATGTGCAGAGTCGGCATTATCACCCTCACGAATTATATTTTAAATTAAAGTGAGATCTAAATACTAAAATTGAGTTATATCTCTTATACATGAGACTAGTGGCAAAGGTGGCATGGTACATGTGGGTGCAACAAGCCACGGTTATACGCACACACAGGGTTATTAAGGACCTTCATTTTAAAGGGCATTTTTTTCATTTTAAAGGGCATTTTTTTTCATTTTAAAGGGCACGTAAAATGTCTCATATACTTTTTTTGTGATTTTTTTTTTTTAAATGCAGATTAATACACCAACTCTTTATCTATCACAGAAAGGCATACGAACGATAAAAAAAATAAGCAAATAAAAAAAAAAAAAAAGCTTATGTGTTTCGGGATTTTTTTCAGAAAAATTAACATTGTTCGGAAAAAAAAATCTCAGACAAAGTTCATTTTTTATTTTTTTTTTCGAACTATGAAGCTTTTTCGAACACTATGTTATTTTTCATGTATTATTTTTGAACATTTGATTATTTTTCATTTATTATTTTCGAACATTATGTTATTTTTCATGTATTATTTTCGAACATATGAATAAATTAGTTTTTCTTGTTATGTTTCATACTAAAACCCAAAAAATTAAAACAAATTCCAAATCAAAAAATTGAACAAGAATTCGAAAAAATAGCGCCGTGTAGGGAGGGGATGGAAGAATGAAAAAAGAAAATTAGAGTTTTCATAAAAATAGTTGGGATGGAAAAAAGAGTGAAAGTGAGTATACCGCATAAAGGGTTGGTCTGCTATGGACTTGAGTGCATGTTGTGCACTCTAGTTCATATTGCACTTTTCAGTTGTACTGACTTGCAATTTTTCATGACTTGTACTTTTTCATGATTTACACTTTTTGGTAAAATAGTATTGCACTTTTCAATTATTAAACTGTATAATAATATTTTTTATTTATATTGACTTACATTTTTTTAGTAATATTGTGTTGCACTTTTCAGTTTAATAACTTACACTTTTCATTAAAAATTGTGATACTGACTTGCACTTTTTAATAATATTGTGTTGCACTTTTCAGTAAAAAAATTTGTTGCACTTTTCAGTTATAGACACTTACACTTTTCATTAATATTGTGATGCTCTTTTTAGTAATACTGACTTGCACATTTCAGAAATATCATATTTCATTTTTAGTTATACTAACTTATACTTTTAGTAAATATGGTGTTGCACTTTTTTGTTATATCGACTTACATTTTTTTTAGTAATTTTGTGTTGCACTTTTTATTGAATACAAAATTTTCTTAAAATTTTAATTTAAATGGAGAATGTGTATAATTTTTAGTAAAAATAAAAAAAAAGGTAAAAAAATAAAAATAAATTAAATAAAAAGAAACAAAAAAAAAGGCAAAAAATGAAATAAAATGAAGAAAAAAAAAAGAAATAAAGAGATTTTATAAGTCATATAATTATTTTTATAATAATAATAATAAATTGGACTAGGGTATACATCATGGATTCAAGTGTATACTAAATTAAACCATAAATGAGAATTAGAATTAAAAAGAAGAATAAGAGTATTTTTTTTTTTTGTTTTTCACATGAATATCCTTATCCTCCCACGGTGAGTGTGTTTAGTCAGTGGTGTCCTCAATAAGTCTGTGTGCGTATATAACCGTGCCCTTAAAAGAATCATAATGTGGCCCATTCAATTCTCTAGTTCAAATTTAAAAGGCCCATTACATCACAACATGCATTACTCTGTCCTCACTAGCTCACTCTTTCTTTCTCTTCAATTTTCTTTGACACAATAACTCACTCTTATTTTTATTTGTTTAATACTATTATTAAATATATTTTTTTATCTCATTATTAATTGAACATTTACGGTTTGCACGAGTTTAAATGTAAGAACTATTTATTAATACTTCCGCCGTCTCGTGATTACTTGCACACTTTCCTTATTGAGACGTCCCAAAATTACTTGCACACTCTTAATATAGAATTACCCAACAAAATTAATAACCTCACAACATCATTTTATTTTTAAAATTGACACTAATTTTTTCCATACATTTCACTTTACACATAATCAAATCATCTAAAATACCCTTCATTTATCTTATATCATCAACCATTAAATCTTAATTTCTTAAAAAAATGTAACGGCCAAACTATGCAAATTATTCCGGGACGGAGGGACATTAAAGGATATAAAGTTACTTTTTAGGAGGGATAATATGAGTAATTTTACTTTATATTGGAGAAATAATATTTTGGTTGTGTGTAAAAAGTAATGTTATGGGGTGTAAATAAAATATATTTGAGTGAGATTTTTAAAAGAATAGTTGACAAATGTTCAAATAATAATTAGATAAAAGTTTTTGTCAAATATTCAAATAATAATAAGACGGTATAGTGTTTTAAAATTTTAAATTTTAAATCAACCACTGCATGAGACCTTGTAAGACTCCCATCTTATATTAATTATTTATGATTGTTGCCTAGATTTAATATATCTCTTTTTACCGATTTGAAAATTGGAAACCATTTTACAAACCTCCAAATGATTATATATATATATATATATATATATATAGATATATAGATTTGTTAAGGTCATTATATTGTGTCAAAGTTTCAAGTATATATCCATCTCTTATTTCTACATAATTTTCAGATTCAACGATTTCAATTTAAAAAAAAATCATATTCATATATTTTACCATTTCCTAATATTTTATACTATATTGTACTCTTCGTCTCTAAAATTTTTTCATACTTTTTTTTTTTTTGGTTTGTCTCTCAAAAGTTTACGTACTACATATTAAAATAAAAACAACCATCACAATCTTCACCCTCACAATATACACATATTTACTCTGAATTTCATTATTTTTGGAGGTCATCATATCCTCAATCCACCTACTTTATTTACTTTATATATACTCCCTCCATCCCATAAAGATAGTAGCTCCATATTCTTTTTTTGGATGTCCCAAATTATAGCTCTATTTCCTTTTTTATTTTAGTATTAAATGTTTTATTGTCAATTTTACCCCTAATTAATAAGAGTAATTAAGGTTTAGCAGATTTTGGAGAATGTGATTTTAAGGGTAAAAATGATACATTAGCTAAATTTGACTACATTTATTGATTTTTCTTAATATGTGTGTAAAGTCAAATGGAACTATCTTTGTGGGACGGAGGGAGTAAAAGTTTACAAAACTATCACTCAACACTCTCATCATTACATTTTTTTCTTAAATTATCTCATCATTGACTCTGAATTCCATTACTTTTGGAGGTCATCATACCCTCAATCCACCTATTTTATTTACTTTATATATAAAAGTTTACAAAACTATCACTCAACACTCTCATCATTACATTTTTTTCTTAAATTATCTCATCATTGCACTTTTTTTTTTAAATCATGTGTTCAAGATACCCCGTAAACATTTTGGGGATGGAGGGAGTATATTTTTGTATTCAGGCCCGACCACTTGACCAATGGGCTCTTTTTGTTTTCAATTCACTTTTTAATAATAATGCGTACATTTAGTGGAGTATAATTTTGAGTATATTAACATACATTTAAAATGGGTTGGTCTGCTATGGACTCGAGTGCATGTTGTGCACCCTAGTCCATGTTGCACTTTTCAGTTTTACTGACTTACACTTTTTGATAAATGGTGTTGCACTTTTCAATTATTAAACTGTATAATAATATTTTTAGTTATAGTGACTTACACTTTTTAGTAATATTGTGTTGTACTTTTCAGTTTAATAACATACATTTTTCTTTAGACTAGGGGGCACAATATGTACTCGAGTGCATACTAGACTTTACCATTTAAAATATCACAAGTTTAATCATTTCTATGAGTGAACCACTGTTGAGATTTTACAACCCAACGACATGGCTTCAACAACGAGGATTAAAATTATTTAGTTGCATTCATTTAGATCTATGATATTCGTTTAATTGGGTTTTTTTTTAAATTTCGTCTGCTATGTGTTATGCTCTTTGATATTCTATAGCATGAAATTAGAAAGTCATGAACTTACATGTTTGAGACTAATAGGAATTAATAGAGCGACACAAGGCTCGTACTAAGTATCTTTCTGATGGCTCAATAGAGCGACACAAGGCTCGTCTAGTTGCTCAAGGGTTTACACAAATACCTGGTTTGGATTTCTCTCACACCTTCAGCCCAGTTGTGAAAGCTTCCACGGTTCGGGTTATTTTGGCTCTCTCCGTTCACCACAAGTGGCCACTGCATCAACTTGATGTCAAGAACGCATTTTTAAATGGCATACTTGACAAACCCGTTTATATGTTTCAGCCTCCCGGATTTGTGGATCCACGATTCCCGGATCATGTCTGTCGTCTGAAACGTGCTCTTTATGGTTTGCGCCAAGCTCCTTTAGCGTGGTTTCGACGCTTCAGCACCTTTTTGTTCAGTATGGGGTTTCTCGTTAGCAAGTCTGACTCCTCTCTATTCTACTTTCATCGAGGGTCGACGGTTCTCTATCTCTTATTATATGTGGACGACATAATTATCACAGGCAATGATCAAATAGCTCTTCGTCGCTTTATCTCTCGAACCCACGCTGAATTTTCCATCAAAGATTTGGGTCGTTTAAGCTACTTCTTGGGCCTCGAAATTTCGTATACCGACTCCGGCATCTTTGTTGGTCAAGCAAAGTACGCCAACGACATCTTGAAAAAGGTTGATCTCCTCGAATCCAAGCCTGTCGCAACACCTTTAGCCACGGGTGACTCGCTGGTCAGCACGGGTGATTCTTTTCCTGACCCTACTCTGTATCGCTCTTTGGTTGGCGCTCTACAGTATCTTACTATTACTCGTCCGGATCTCTCTTTTGCTGTAAATCAGGTCAGCCAATTCCTTCAGTCTCCCACTGTTGATCACTTCTCAGCTGTAAAACGGATTCTACGCTACGTTAAAGGGACTCTCCATTTCGGTTTAACATTCAAGCATGGCCCAGAATATTCTATTGTCGCCTATTCCGATGCAGATTGGGCTCGTTGTGTTGAGACACGACGATCAACGTACGGATTTTCTATATTTCTCGGGGGTAATCTAGTATCTTGGAGTGCGAAGAAACAACCTACGGTCGCTCGATCCAGTTGTGAATCTGAGTATCGGGCCCTTGCTAATGCTGCTTCAGAAGTCGTTTGGTTAATGAATTTGTTGCAAGAAATTCGAGCCCTGCCAACGTCTTGTCCCTTGCTTCTCTGTGACAACAAAAGTGCAATTTTTCTTAGTCAGAATCCGGTGGCCCACAAGAGAGCCAAGCATATTGATATCGATTGCCACTTTGTCCGCGAATTGGTCTCGGCCGGCCGTCTCTCGACTCAGTTCGTTCCGTCCAATCTCCAGCTCGCAGATATCTTTACGAAGAGTTTGTCACGCCCGATTTTCGAGTTCCTTCGCTCCAAGCTTTGCGTCTCCTCGAATCCGACGCAGCGCTTGATGGGGGGTATTGACGATAATGATAAGATCAAGAATATTTGAATATTTCTATTTCATCTTGTAAATATCTTCTGCTTAAACTCATTAAATAGAATATACACTAGATCACCAATTCACGGTGAATCAAATCTCTTTCTATCATGGTATCAGAGCAAAACCGGGCAAACGACCTGGGTTCGATTCCTGTTGAAAGCACTCCACCCATTTAAATTGTCCACTCGTTGGGCCTCCTCCCCAAAGGGTAAGAGGTGATAATCCGGCCCACGAGTCCACTCGTTGGGCCTCCTCCCCAAAGGGTAAAAGGTGATAATCCGGCCCACGAGTGAGGGGGAGTAATAGGAATTAATATACAAGAATTAATTCTCAACCTCTCTACAGAGACTATAAAAGTTGCCATCGGGTGTCACCGGGGTCATTAAAACAACCATGAAGGCTTGTAGTGCTAAAAAAAAAAGTTTATGAGATAGTTCTAAATATGGTAGTACATTTATCTTTACATTGATATTTTTTTACTACTATATGTTTAATATTTGATTTTGAACAACATGATCTATTTGAGTGTGATAACACTCACTTTTTTTTTTAAATTTTACAGATTAAGGAGCTGGTGATGAGGAGAGACGATGGATATCCATCTGTTATGTTATACTATATCAATAAAAACATTATGAACTAAATTATTTCCTTTCGAAGTTTTTCAATTCCGCGTGATTCTTCTATTTCTGTATAATTGTTATGTTAAGTTTAATTTTCATTTTAAATGTTTGATTTATGATAAACTTATTTATTACCTTTTTATTTGAAGTCAAAATTTTAATTAGTTTATCTATGTCAAAATAAAATTCAATTCACACCTTTTAATATTTTATTATAGGTTAATTGCAAAAAAAAAATTACGAACATCATTTTTTTTTTCTTCTTTGCAACTTGATACACCATTTTTTTAAATTTTGCAATTCAATGCATCTGTCAATTTTCTAACAACAATTAAATCATGATGTGATTGTCAGTGTTGTTGAGGTGCCACATAAATTTCATGAATGAGAGACAATTTATTTATTTTAATTTTTAAAATGTTTTTAACTAAAAAGAATACTAAAAAAATTGTTTTAAACAAAAAAAAAAAACTACAAAAGTTATTTTAAAAAATAAATAATAAATCAATTTAATTATTATCATTCCCCCCCCCCCAAACTCAAAAGAATAGAATCACGTCCTCCAAATCACAGTCCACAAAAAATAATGTGAAAGTTTGCATATTGTTTTTATTTAAAAACATTTAAAAAAAATTATTGATCAGTCATGAGTCTTGAGATTTATGTGGACATTTGTGTAGAACCTTAATGCGGCTTCGATATATACATCATTCATGTGTTGTCAAAAAATAAACATGCATCGAATTGCAAAACTTAAAAAGGTGATGTATCGAATTGTAAAAGAAAAAAAGAATATTTTGTAATTGATAAACACTGTAAAGGTCGTGATTTTTTTTTTTTTTGCAATTAACCATTTTATTATTGTTAATCATTTCAAAAAATATATTAGGGTGTGAGTCGTATAATTGAATTAATAAAATGAACTTATGAATAGAATGAATACTTGAATGAAATGATATTCTTATTATTGATATTGACCAAGAAATAAATCTAATTGTTGTATGAATTTATATTATTGTTATAACTTATTTTAAAATTTAAATTATATTTTTAATAATAATAATAATTTATATTTAATTATAATACTCCTTCCATCCATCATGCTCAAACTTTTGAACACACATTTAAAAAAAAAATAGATAAAGTAAGTAGATTTTTTCTATGATAAGACAAGACTCACACTGCCTACGCATTATTTAGATAAATGAAGACAAGTGTAGTAAGGAATGAACGATAATATATTGCTTAAAAAATTCGAGAAACCATCCTGCAACGTCTTACTAGGAAATGCAATGATAAAATACTCAGCAACGTCTAAAGAGAAAGCGAGGATAGAACACTCAACAATGTCTAAGGAAATTAATCCGCGGAAGTAATCATCATATAAAATAAGAACTAATTTAAAAGGGGTCGAATAGGTTGGTTGATCACCTAACAACATGTCAAAGAAATAACTATCCGTGAAAGGTGAGGTCAAGTCTAAGTCAAAGGCGTCGAAAAACTAAGGTAGGGCCTGGAACGACTTCGTTAGGGGCAATGATCCATCCATATGTGCCTCAAGGTTCATGTTGGGATATTCAGGCAGTTGATATCTCTTGTATTTAGTTTTGATAAGTCAAACCACTTGTAATTGGAGAAATTATTTTGTATATCCAACTTCATTATTCATCCTGTAATAGTTAACTTCTGGTAGCATCAGCCGAGGGAGAACCCAACTAATGTAGTAGAGTTACATGCGTATGCTCAAGACTAGAAGAGAAGACGAAGACCAAAAGAGAAGAATCATTCAAGGGGGAACTCGACTGATCAGCGGAGTGAAGTCAACTAAGTGGATCAGTTGAGTATCAGACAACTGAGGACCAAAAAACTAGGGACCCAAGCTGAATTACTAGGTAGCCAAAGTTCATACAACTGAGGTATGCAATCAAATGCATATAAAGATCAGACGAGTTGAATCCAAAATTAGTTAAGGCAAAGGTCGTCTGATATGGTATATATTGAAGGTCACATCAGAGCCAACGTGGACCAATAGGAACGCGTTAGCAGACACAAAAGATCTGATTAGGTACAGTTGCACAATAATGGAAAGTCAAAGATGCGTTGCATATTACATGGCACGATAATATTCAGAGTATCAATCAAAGTTTGCAATTCTTAAAATGGGGGAGATTTGATGTTATACTATAACGATAACAATTCAAATCTACACTATATAAATGAGTTCATTACTCATATCTCAAGTGAGAAGAGGTGATGCAAGGTCGAGCATGGATATTCAACAATTAGACGAGAAGAAAAGCTTGAAAGCACTTCAATTGAAATTTAACAAGTATCACCATCCAAGGGTGAGTGAACTCAAACTAAATCTGCATAGTGATATACACATTCCAAACTTGGAGATATTTTCCCAATCCTAACATGAGCCTAAATTGATTGTAAGGGAAAATCTCACCTAATTCATCAAACTTCAAATCAACCTTCTATCCAAAACCCTAGAAGCCAAGTTTGTTGTGAATCTATGTAAGAGTGCTAGTTTCTCAAAATTTCTAGTAGACCGAGTACACTTGGAAGTGTCAAAATATCTAAGTCTTCTCTTGGGACTATAAAGTAGCAAGTCGTGTTATTCTTGACACGTAAAATACAAGTCCTTGATATATCACGGTTGGAACTGTGAGAGTGGATGTAGGATTGGAATCAGAATCACTATAAACATATGTGTTCTTTATTGTTTTCATATTAATTGACATAATCTTGCATATTGCATAACATAGCTTTAAAGACACGATCAAGAATAAATGGTTATAAAAGTTTTTCTTTAAAAGATGAGTATAATCATGGGCAACCACATTTTCGCACTTAGATATCCATCAGTTGACAAACTTGTCCTAAGCCCCTGGTAAATTGTTGGTCCCTATAAACGAGTATGTTGGACTAATCTATTGACTGCTTGTTAGCTTATCAGTTGGACAACTATCTATTCAGTTGTTAGTGTGGAATAGTGTAGGCCCTAAATGTCTAGACTCATGAGTTGAATGAAAACCTTTTACACAGAATGTCTTTGATTAAATCAATGAGGTTATCAGCTGGCTTAATATCAACTGATTATGTAAACTTAACTTGTGAATTTTGACTCTTTTTAAAACTTATGTGTATGAAATATATGTTATATTAAAAAATGATAAACAATGTAAAGTAATAAACAACACAATATTTATAGTGGTTCATGTCCTTATCCTACGTCCACTCGCATAATCTAGTTGTGATATTAAAAGTTTATTGACATTTAGAGACAAAATCCAAGAGCCAAAAACAAAATGGGACAAAAATTTAAAACAAAACAATTAAGGCCAAATTCAGTTTTAAAATTCCTCGGGCTAGTTTTGGGTGAGACCGTCTCACGGAATGAGATCCGTGAGACGGGTCTCCCTTAACCCTCATGTAAAAAAAAGTGATAGTGTTTAATTAAAAAGTTATAATGTTTAAGTAAAAAGTGATAGTCATTTTTGTTAAAAACATTATCACTTTTTAATTAAACACTATCACTTTTTTTACAAATAAAAAATCTGAAAAAAAAAAAAATTATTCTACCCAAAATTTTAAAATATAGGTTAAAAGGGATTCGTCTCACGGATCTTTATCCGTGAGTCAGTCTCACACAAGTTTTTGCCAAATTCCTAATATGTCCTGCATTCTTATATAACTCGAATTATATTAAAAAATTCCATTTAAAAGATTTATACAGCTTTCCCATAATTTTAGCTTCTACTTTCCTTTTTCGAATTCAAATGTAATTGAATCCTTTAATTCGATTGTCATCTATTCGTCTGCAATCAATCGTTCTCCAAAATTAGATTAATTTCGAGTATATCATCCCCCTGCAATGAATATCTTACCAAAATTACATCAATGAATTTTCAGTTTTTGATGGAGATATTGATGAAAATCAATATTAATATTTCATTAGATATTTATCCTAATATTTAAGAGATTTATTTTGATTTCATTATATTTAATATTTATATGTTTCTTATTCTCCAAGTATTTCATATTATAAATAGATAGGTTCTAGATTGTTATTAGGGAGTTGAATTGATTAATAAAATATAGGGTTAATTGCAAAAAAAATCACGATCTTTAGTGTATTTATCAATTACAACATATTCTTTTTTTCTTTGCAATTTGATACACCACCTTTTTATGTTTTGCAATTCGATGCACCAATATATTTTTCAGTCAATTTTGATTTAACTTGGCGCCGAAAATAGCGAATTAACCACGTTGTTGACACATAGACTATCAACTAATAAAATTTTTTTAATGAATGACACACATTTTTTAAAATATTTTTACATAAATTGCACACTAATCCATCAATATATATTTTCTTTGATTTTCGATAAAATTCTCCATCATTACGCTTTGATATTACAAGTATTGTTTGGGTGTTTTCCATCTCAAACTCTTATCCTCCATACAAATGTGATATCTATATAATTTTATTGAAAAAAAAGAATCAATCAAGAAGTTATGCAAAACAATTCATATAGTAATTATATTTATTCATTTGATGTGCATTAAAGTGTTTTGCAAAAAAAAAAAAAATTATAATCACACAAGTCGTGCATTAACCAAAATCATATTTAATTATTCCTCCATTGTCTTAATTTCTGTTCCTTCATGTTACTTTATTTTTTTTCTTAATCACATAAAATAGTTTTTTCGGATGTTTATGTTGTTTTTTTTTTTTCTAATCGCACACATTATGGAGAATTCATAATTTTAGATAGTCATATCGAATTAAAAATGATCAAAAAATATTTTGGTGCATTAAATTGTAAAACTTAAAAAAATTGTGCATGAAATTGCAAAATTTAAAAAGATGATGCATCAAATTGCAAAGAAAAAAAGAATATGTTGTAATTGATAAATACTCAAAAGGTGGTGATTTTTTTTTGCAATTAACCCTAAAATATATGGTTTATTATCGTCCCTTCGGTTAATTATCGTCCCTTCGGTTTAATTATCGTCCCTTCGGTTTATGTGTTCGTTGTTCTTGATCGATCGTTAATAAGATTGATATGATTGAGGCTTGCGCTGCGTCAGTTGGTAATTAGAGACTAGGTACGATTCTCGATGATGGTTCCGAGATTCCAACCGACTTACGATACTATTCGTGATGAGCAATCAACGTATGATGAACCACCAATTTTAGATAAATATTTTGATGAAAATTGTGGTTATGATGAACCACCAATGTTCGATGAATATTTTGATGAAAATTGTGGTTATGATGGACCACCAATTTTTGATAAATATTTTGATAAAGTTTGTGGTTATGATGGACCACCAATATTCGATGGAGATATTGATGAAGATTATGGTTATTGTTTACCTCCAATTTTTTATGAGAAAAAGAAGAAGGAAAATATTTTTGTAGTTGAGGGTGTTCATCCTAATATGGAGGTTGAGAATAATTATTTTGTGGTTTTTACCAATAATGATGGAAGTTACACTGCTTTGTCGACATCATATCAAGTTGTTAGTGTTTTGTGGCCAAAAGAATACAAAGATGTTCCAGCTCGTTTTCGTACCTTTCCGATGAGAACTAACATGATTCGAGGGCGAATCATCTTCAAGAAGAGGAGAATGATGGAGACATTGATGAAAATCAATATTAATATTTGATTAAATATTTATCCTAATATTTAGGAGATTTATTTTGATTTCATTATATTTAATATTTAAAGTTTCTTATTCTCCAAGTATTTCATATTATAAATAGATAGCTAGGTTCTAGATTGTTATTAGGGAGTTGAATTGATTAATAAAATATATGGTTTATTATCGTCCCTTCGGTTAAGTATCGTCCCTTCGGTTTATGTGTTCGTTGTTCTTGATCGTTAATAAGATTGATATGATTGAGGCTTGCGCTGTGTCAGTTTCCATTCACATATTTTCATCTTAAATAGTGAAAACCTTTGGATTTCCCCAATTTAATTCGTGTCCCGCCATTTTTTCCATAATGTGCAGTGGATGTGTGTGGTTAATAAAACAGTTAACTAATGCAGTTTGTTGCCCCCTACTAGTAATGATAAAAAAACCCAAATTATTAAGAAGAAAAAAATTGAAATATGAATCTATAAATTATTTAAAAAATAGAATAAATATACAATGTTTTCATATAATTAATTTTTAGATTCAATAGTTTATTTACTTCAAGAACTAGAAAAATCATAATTATTATAGCATGTATGATAAAGTGTTATATTATTATTATGCAATGCACATATTAGATATATGCATCTCCTATAAATATGCAATGCACATATTTTATATATGCACCAAACTATGAGTATATGCACATTAGTTGCGCATTACGTATAAAACTACAGGTCAATCCGACCTTTGTGTTAAAAATTCCAATGAAATTCGAAATAATTTATTCTAATTTTTCAGTACATCAAAGATTTAAACTAACATGAAAATGATGAAATTGAAACAAACACCTTGAATGATTTATGTACAGTTGATCTTGAATGCTTCAGAATTCTTCTTCCAACTTTAGATAATCGAATGTGTGAAACGAATGTGATGACATATAACATTAAGGCTACGCAAGCAAACTAGTCATGTAGTTCGATAATTTAATCAGGCATTTATTTTTACTACGAGAACCCTCTTACACTTGAGAGGTGAGTATTTATAAAATACATGTCAGTTACATGAAATTTTTAAGCGAGCACACAAGCACTCAAAGCAATCAAAACATTCAGGTGGTGTTTGGTTTGGGATTGATTTGGATTGGATTTGGATTGTGGTGGATTGAATTGGGATTTGGGTAATCCATGAATAGTAAATTGTGTGTAAGTTGTGTTTGGTTAAGGATTGAGAAGTAGGTGTAGATTTAACTTTATGTCACATCAAGAGTGATGTTATATTATTTTATTATTGTTAATAGTGAAAGAAAAGTAAGAGAGAGAGAAGAAAGTAGGAGAGAGAATGAGTGTGTGAAAGAAAAATAAGAGAGACAATGATTTGATGGTATAAAAATAGGTGTGTAGGTGTATTATAGGGGTGGATTGGTATATGGATTTGTATTTGAATTGAGATGAATTGAAAGAGATTGGATTGGGATTGGGCCAATCCAAATCCGGATTGACCAATTCCAAAACAAACACCGCCTCAAGCATTCGAAGAAATTTGTAAATGATATCTCTTAGTTAGAATCCAAACTTAAACCCTACTTGGGGGTAGAAGTTGAACTTATGAGAGTAAAGAAGAGATTGCAAGTAAGTTAATAAGTGATGTCAATATGAAAACAAGTGGTTGATTGTTAGGACTCAAAGCTTCCTAGCATCAAGTATGTACCCAGTGGCGAAGGGAGTATGGGACGTGGGGGTAAAACTGTACTCCAAATTGATTTTTTTTTTTTAATTTAAAGTAAAAAAAAAATTATAAGAAAATTAAGGGTCTGACTATTTACACCTCCATTTCGGTTTAGAACATTCCCCGATTGATGCATCCCCCCTAAAATCGGCTTGAGATAGATGCACACCCCCTTAATTGTCATAAATGTCCTCTCATAAAATTCCAATTACTACTCACACCCCCTAAACCCTAGTTTATCCTCCATCTTTCATCTTCTTCTTCCTTCTCTCCTCCTCCCCCAAATCACTCCACCCACCAGCCCCCGCCGCCGCTGCCGGCGACATCCACCCTCGCCCCCACCGTCGCCGCCGGCGACACCCGCTCCCGCGGCCGCCCTTGCCCCACCCTTCCTGCGGCCGATCTGTAAACAAAATTCTTTCCAGCGATCGTTGCGGCCGCCCCCTCCTTGGTGCCCTGTCCATCCTTCTGCCGCTCTCCCCCTCCCTCTCCCTTCTCCCCTCTCGATCTGTTAAAAAAAAAAAACATAGTATCAATGAAGTAGACACTCTCAATGATTCCATAATAGATATTCTGTAAATCGAAAACATAGCAAAGAATTGGTAAAAAGAACTGAAGAACTACATGAGGGCAAAGAATATACAGGAAACACATGTATTCCTTATGAGATTTATCTGTATAGTATTATAAACTTCCAACATTTTTTTCAAATTAGGGTTTTGCACCTGATTGTAGAGCTCATTTACTGTACTATCTTTTTCAAAATGGTGTTCTCAGTATTTTGTGCCCAACATTAAGAGGAAGAAGAGAATGGTGATAGATTCTACTCTATATTAAACCTCTTGTCAAAAGAAAAATCAAAGACCTAGAATGTACCGAACGGCGCACTTCTGACTCATAACTCATTCATTTCTCCTTCTGCACTGTATTAATTAGATAAGTAAAATTTTAATTTTAATTTATATTTTATTAAGTATATTTATTTATATTTATTATTTGTTTTGATTATTGTGTTTAATTTATGAATATATTTATCTGAGTCTATAAATAAGTTATGAATTAGAGTTTATATAATAATTATTAATTTACTATTTACTTCAATTAGGAATAAGTTAGGAATTAGGGTTTGTATTATAATTGTTATTTTGCTACATTATGTTAAATTAATTTAGTTTAAAATTTGAAATAGATAATTTGAATTATTTTTTTATTGTAGATTTATTGTGAAATTATATTTGTTAATTTCGGGGTTTGCATGATCGTCGGTCTCAGTTGTAATTGTAATTTGATTTTAATGTTATGTAATTTTTTTTAAAGTTTTCTCGAATCATATGACTTTTATTATTAAATACTCCTTCGTCCCATAATAATTTTTATAGGTAGATGGGCATATATATTTAAAAAGTGTAATAATTAGTGGAATTTTGAGGGGTAATTTTGTAAAGGGTATGTCTGCTATGGACTCGAGTGCATGTTGTGCACTCGAGTCCAGTAAATTTAGTAAATTTTGGTGTTTCACTTTTCAGTTATGTGACTTACACTTTTTGATAAACGACACTTTTTTATTGTAGTGTCCTACACTTTACAATGATATTTTTATTCATAGTGACTTACACCTTTTAGTAATATTGTGTTATACTTTTTGGTAAATGGTGTTGCACTTTTCTATTGTAGTGTCCTACCCTTTACAATAATATTTTTATTTATAGTGACTCACAATTTTTATTAAAATATCGTGTTGCACTTTTTAGTTATATGAACTTACACTTTTTAGTAATACTGTGTTGCACTTTTCAATTACATTAATTTACACTTTTTAGTAATATTGTGTGGTACTTTTTAGTTATATTTACTTACACTTTTTTATAAATAAAAAAACAGCCCAAAAAAAAGGAACAACAAAAAAAATGAAGAAAAAGAGGATACACTATAAAACATGGAAAAAAAAAAAGGAAAAAACTATAGGCGAAAAAAAAGAAGAAAAAATCGGGCTGAGAAAAAGCCCAAAAAAAGAGAAAAAAAAAACAAGAAAAAGCGAAAAAAGGAAAAAAAATTAAAACGCGTAAAAAAAAAAAAACCTAAAAAAATGAAAAAAAGCAAAAAAAAAAAAAAAAATAGAACTCGAGTGTACAGTGTACACTCGAGTCTATATTAGACTAAACCTTTTGTAAACATTTATGTATAAAGTAATGACATTTGTATAAAATTGAGGATATTGTAATTTATAAGGGTGGAGTTTATAAAGAGTTTTTCATTTTAAGGGTGTGAAAGTTAATATGGAACGTCCTAAAAAATAAAATGTGAAAATTATTGTGAAATGGAGGGAGAATAATATTTTCCGTACCCCGAATGTAAAATTCTGGATCCGCCACTGTATGTACCTATGAGATATTTCTCGTTTAAGTGCACTTTGACACTCTAAAAACAAGTAATTCATTTGAGAAAAAATTATCCTATTTAATTTGAGAAAGTTGACGTTGGATCTTAAGTTTTTAAGACATTATAAATTATTGTGTTCTTATTGCAGCTTACTCTACTGTTCATATCATACAAGCTAGACATGCTTAAATCGTAATCAGGAAACCGTCGAACCGACCAAACCGGCGGTTTTTTAATTTTTTTAACCGCCGGTTACGGTTCAGTTGTTTACCGAAAAATTGCGGTTCGGTTTCGATTTTACATTTTGACATACGCAAACAGCCGGTTTGGCCGGTTTTGGCGGTTAACCGGTAGTTTGGCGGTTTTTTTAATTTTTTTAATACACAATTCTTCTAATATTTTCAATGTATAAATTTAAGTTATATCATTTTTATTCAATTCTAGTAATGTATTTTCTAAAAAAATAGTTAAAATTAATAAAAAAAAGAGCGAAAATGAAGTGAAAACGAGCGAAAACGGAGAAAATTAAAAAATAAATAAAAATTGTAACCGGCAGTTAACCGGCAAATCGGCAGTTCGAAAACCGTAACCGTAATCGGCGGTTTACCGGTTTGGTTCCGATTTTCGGCAAACTGTAACCACCGATTTTCGACGGTTGTGTATGTCTAATACAAGCATTGAAAATCATTTTTAAGTCTGTTGTAATCAATTCACATACTCTACAATAAATTGGACAAAAGCCATGATAAAATAAATTTCATAAACTGAGTGTTTTTTTAGAAATTAAAACGAATATAAACTTAAAGGGTCAACCACTTTGCACTCATAGACTTGTTTAGATTTGTCATCTTAACCTTGTCTCAATTAAATTGTACTCAAGACTTTTAGGTTGGGATGGGAATGAGACAATCCAAGCTTCTCATAAAAACATCAGGGTCGGGTATTTAATTTCTGGGCTTTAAGTCTAGCCTGTTACGTATCATAAGTTTTTATAAGAGGTTTGGTCTTACATTTTTAATAAATTTAATACTGTTTACTAAATAAATTCTTGCATCACTTGTATTATTATTAATTTAAATCATACTCTATTCATTCCACAATTATTTGAACATTTATTTTATTTATTCGTTTCACAATTTGCACACCCCTAAAAAGGAAACTCCTTTATAAGTTAAATCATCACAATATTCATATATTTACACAAAATGTCAATAATTTTAGACTCATTTCAACCACATTTTTACTTTATTCATATAGGTTTACAAAATCACCCTTCAACATTTCATTTATTACACATTTTTCTTAAAAAAAAAAATGTGTTCATTTTGAGTTTTGAGGTACAAAACACTTATAGGACGGAGGGAGTAACAATTAACTTTTTAAATCTCAACATGAAAAAATAGTACTCCCTCCGTCCCCGAAAAGTTTGCGGAGAATCTTGGGCAAATGGTTTTAAAAAAAAAAGTGTAATGATGAGAGTTTTGAGGGGTAATTTTGTAAACTTTTATATATAAAGTAAATAAATATAAAGTAAATAAAGTAGGTGGGTTGAGTGTATGGTGGGTCCCAAAAATAATAGCATAAAGGGTAAATATGTGTATATTGTGAGGGTGGGAATTGTGATGATTATTTCTATTTTGGGAGATGCAAACTTTTCGGAATTATAAAATAGTATAGCAATAACAAATCCATTAAATTGTCCATAAAATAATGTTCAAATGCAAATGTTCGTATCATTTCTCTACAACGATTACAAATGAAAATAGAACAAAAAAAAAAATCATTTCTGTAATTTCATATTAGTTCCAACCATTTCTTATTAATCCCTCAATCCCAAAGTTACCCAACTTTTTTTTTTCGTCCGTCCCAATGAAAGTTATTCATTCCTTTTTTAGTAATTATTCCCTCTCACATGATCGAAGCTCATGAGAAGCTTTCTCCGAGATGGAGGGAGTATTTAATAAAATTGCATATTATGTATTAATTGACATGCAATTGTAGGTTCTGAAACAAATCGTATTTCTAAAAAGTCTCGAGGGTAAAGGTGAAAATGTTTTTTTATCTTTTTAGAAGTCATGTGCTATCAGTTGGGAGGGATGATGACTTAGTGAAATGTTTTCGTATATACTTCCTTCATTTTTTTATGGAATTTTTTTCGTACAAGACCTAAAAATTAGGTCAACTATCAATTTAAGGTCTAAAAGAATATTCTTATCGATATAAGACTCGATTTATATAAAACTATCAATTTAAGATTTAAAATTTTAACACCGTTAACAATCCATTTAACGGAAGCTGACGAGACAATTAAGTGCCACATAATATATCCATGTGGCATCTAATTCAATTAAAATATAAAAAATTTATATTTTCTTCTTCCTCTTCTAGTCTTCTTCCATGGATGTGCGGCATTATAAACAAATACTTGGCAGCAATAGTTTTTGGATATTTTATGTTTTTTCTTCGGTCTATTAAGTGTTTGATGAAATGCTTTAAAAATTATTTTTTTCTTATCTCCATGAACTTTAGTCTCTTTCTGCTCAACTAATTTCTTTCAGAATGGCTAGATGAATAAACATTTATCAAACATTAACAATAACAATTACGGAGTAATATTTATAAGTAAAACAGGAATAAAAATCTTATGTTAATTTATAGTTAATTGCTATTGATCTCTTGAGAGAAACTATAAAATAAATAAAACATAGTATCATTATCGGACTGATAATCTGTGTCGAAGAACGAAGAAGAGGGAGTGAATATTGTAGATGACAAATGCAGTAACATAGAAAATATAAACAGAGATGGAAAGGCATTTTTTTTTAATTGATGAATTAGATGACCCATAGAAAATATTTGACATCTAATTAATTTCTTCGTCGGATTGGTTTGTCACTTGATTTGCTAGCTTGTTGCTTCCAAAAACTTCGACTGCCAAGTATTTGTTTATAATGTCGTGCGTCCATGGAAGACGACTAGATTACTAGAAGAGAGAGAAGAAAATATAAAATCTTTATTTTTTAATTGAATTAGATGTCATATGGATATATTATGTGGCACTTAATTGTCTCGTCAGCTTCCGTTAAATGGATTGTTAAAGGTGTTAAAATTTTAAGCATTAAATTGATAGTTTTATGTGAATCGAGCCTTATATCGATAAGAATTTTCTTTTAGGTCTTAAATTGATAGTTGACCCAATTTTCGGGGCTTGTACCGAAAAAAAATCCTTTTTTTTATTAAGTGTTATTCTAACATTTTTCAATAAATTAAGATATTAAATTATGGACCATTTTATCCTTTATTAATTATAAATAATTTTAATATTAATATTTTATTTAATAATGAATGTGGTCAATAATGTAGGTGATATTTATATATACAATAATTATGATTTTTTTATAATTTATGCTGATAATATATTCATAAGGGTAAAATTATCAAAATTAAAGAAAAAAAAATGTAGAATGAGACTTATTTTAAAAATATTTAGAAAATAAAGTGACACTTAAATTAAGCGTGAGTGTAAAGACAACTTGAATAGACAATAAACCCTACTAACTGCTTATTCAGTTGATATAGTTGAACTACTATCAATTTAATTGTGTTGTGTAGACTCAAAATGTTTAATACGAATTTAAAAAACACTTTTGAAATCGTGAGCAATATAAAGCTAACTCAACTGACAAGATGTTTAGGTGATTTAATACTAATTGTGATATTTTATGAAATACTCAGAGGCCAATATGATCGATCAAAATATGAATGACAATAATAACTGAAAACTAATAAATATAATTAATTAATATTAATTATTATTTAATTATTCCACACATGAGTGGATAAGAATGAGAAGTTACTGGGATAACTTCCTATATAAAGAAATCCAACTGGATTTATAGAAGACCGATGGAAAGAGATTATGTTTGTCTCTGATCTTTTCCACGCTCACAAAATAACAGAGAAGACAGAAACAGAGAATATGTATTATGTGCTATAAAACATCACACACTCAAAGGGCACTTAGATTGTGGATATAAGAAGCGATTCGTGAAATTCATGTGATCGTGTTCTAACTACGAGGATCACAGTACGTATGTGGAATTCAATCAGGTTCAAGAATCTTCCGCCGCATTGAGAATTACAGGTTGGTACGTAATTCTAATTCTTATTTCTCGATTAATAATTCCAACATTGGTATCAGAGCCAATGAGTTGGATTCTCGTACGTAACAATGTGAATTTCTCGTGTTTAAATGCATGCATGTAATTATAGTTGATTATGCACAACATAAATGAAGAATCTGTAAAAATTTCAGAATTTCGATTTTTTCAAAAACGGTGGAATTAGGGGCTGAATTTTTTACTGTACATTCGTAGTATAGTGTAGAGGATATCCGAAAATTTTCAGAATTTTCGGTCTTACCGTTTGGGAGAAATAAATTGGTCTTTGGAAATTTACAGAAATTTTGACTGGAAATTACGAATGATATATAGGGAATCGTGATTAATTCTTGTTACTGGGTTGAAGTAAGTTGAATGAGGATTCCATCGATGTAAAGTTTGTTAATTTTTATCAAGAAACGAGTGAGATATGAATTTTTGAAAAATCCACGTTTTTTGGGTAATTCCTTTGTGGGTGGCTGAATGAGAATTTGATATTCTCTAAGGACCATTCTGCAATTAGTAGTTGTGCGCTCTTTTAAACTTGTTTCGGCTCGTTTAGGCTCCTTATAACTCCATTTTTAATTCTGAAAATTGTTGTGAACTCCGTTTTTCGTGTAGATTCTTAATTCTCATAGTATGGAGGTATTTGAACAATGAAAAGTTTAAGTACTTATTTATCTATAAGAATGAGAACATTGGTTGGACTGATTTCACTTGTGAATTGGCTATACGTGTTGAATTAAATTTCTTTGCGTAATTATGGGCTTGAAATTCATGTGTTCCAATTTGTAAACATTAAATAAGTTTTAATGGTTGCTCGTTTTATGGGTATGACTCGAAAATAATTAGAACATTTAATGGAGTTAAACTCTATAATTTTAAGAATTACATGGTTAAGAGCTAATTTTTTTTGAAACTTTACGTTGCTTAATGGATATGTATAGTTTATCACTCTTTTGTTATCACGTACGGATATTCCGATTGAATAGCTCATGATTTAATTGGAGTTAAAATTCGAGCTAGGATAATTTCAAGAGAACTTATTGTTGTTTTCTGAGATGAATTATGTCTAGATTGGAAAGTGATAATTTTATGAAAATTGTTGACATGATTGGGTAAAAAGATACTAGTGAACTAGTCGTTGGAACGACTTGTTTACGTGTTGAAAAATGATTTCGGGGATCCGACGTTCTTAGCTTGAGAAGTTGGAGCAACATTCGGATGGAGAACCCTGATCTGTGATTTTTCCCATTATTTTTTCATAATATTGGTACTAAAGTAGTACTACAAGAGTGCATAAAATACATTGAAGGTTATTCGAAATCTTCAAGTTAATGGCCTGATAGTGTAGCTGAAACTAGATTTTTCTGAAATAACCATTGTAGTTGATTTATTAAATTTACAGTAGTTTTTTGATTACCTGATCTACTTTTGGGTTGTTTTAACTTATAACATGATTGTGCTTTATTATTTTTATGTTGATAAATGTTTAAGCATGCAGATTCATGTTGTTAAGTGGGATTTTAGCTAATATTTGAATTAAATGCTAAAACTAATTTTGTCTATGTTTTGGAGCTGAATCTTTTAAATGCGGATATTTAGTGAGATTGATGATTAATAGCTCTAAGTTATTTTTCAATATCAAATTTTGTTTCAGATTTTTCAGATGCCAGTTAGCTTAACATTGAACATAATGATGCATAAATTAACATTAACTTATTGAATCACTTCGATATTAAACCAGACAAACGCAATGATCGCTGAGTTAATTAAAAAAAAAAAACCCAAAGGCGATAATAATGACACATGGTGTCATAATTAATTTTTTAATGTTCTTGGAAGAACATGATTCATTAGATACTATCAACCATATTATGGATGATCCTGAAGTTAGGATGGAGACTCAGATTATTAAGGGTCAAGAGACTTACCACAATTGAAAGGTATTCGCATAGCTTGTGAAATACTGGTAAACTCAGTCATTGACGACATGATCTATAATTGTGAACAACACCGTACTACCTATGATATTTGGGAATATCTGAAGGACAAGTATGGTGATACTTCATTTTCTGAGAAACATAAAATTTGGGATCGAATCCGTCACTTCGTGAAAATTGGGAACACTTGAGGTTCATTACGTTATTTGATGAAAGTATTGAGACTTTCACTTATACAACTCAAAACATTGAGTTATATGATGAGTGACTTGAAGTTAATTAAGTCTACATCTTATGTTCTCATTTCTGAATCAAGTTCTAAACATAAGAGATATTGGAGAGAAGGGACATAGCTAGTAGCCTAAGATTGGGCACACTACTAGAAATATAGATATCAATCTTAATGCTAAGAAGAATAAGGATAAAAATATGTTAAACTGAAAATGGATAAGAGTGAGATGACATGCTACAGATGTAAAAAGCGTGGTCATTATACTCGTTAATATCCTGAGTCCACGATGGACAAGGTAGTTCATTCTAATTTTTGGTTGTGGCATAAATGTTTTTAGTACTGTATTTCAGTCTAAATCTTATGATTGAGGATTATAGACACAGGAATGACATGCCATTGGCTAAAGAAATATGAGCATTTGTAGATCTCTGTTTATTCCAAGAAATACGAGATTGAATTGTGTAGGAAACCGAGCTCGAGTTAAAGTTTAAAGACTCGTAAAACTTGAGATTGACAAAGGTCAATGTTTCATAATGCATGATGTCTAGTTTGCTCTAAAGATCACTCAGGATCTCACCTCCAGGCCTGTTCTTCTATGATTGAGATGTGATTTATTATTTCCTTTAGAGATGGTTGTGAATAGTATAAACAATGTAGATTATGGTACTAAACATTTATATGACTTTGGTTTGTATGAGAACAACAACTAGTTTTATGAAGCGAGTTCATAGTTACTAAAGGTTTGTTCCTCTGGTAATGCTTGAGTTATTGATGAAATTCGGTATGCTATATTAGGTCATGTTGTGAAAGATTAGTAGAATTGACTTGTGAAAGAAGGACTACGGTGTTCATCTTTATAAGTTGAGTTCTTAACACGTTGATATTGTCTTACTCATAAGTGACTGAAAAACCATTTGATTATTGTTAATTCTTCATTGCATATATTTCATTAGGATAAAATGTGATTTTGTAAATGTCAAATAACATGGAGCTGGTTGTTTTCACTTCTTACGTCGATAATTTTTCACGTGTTGGACTTGTGCATACAATTTCTCAAAGTCTAGGCATTTGGATTGCTTTAGACATTACCTAATAGGGGTTGAGAATAAAAGACACAACTTTAAAGGTTTTAAGAACCTATAGAACATGAATGTTTATCCAACAGTTCAAGGAACTGTTTAATGAAAATGATATAATCCGACAATTATCAAAACCTTATATTGTTGCACAAGGATGTGACTGTAAGAAGGAGTACACGTTGTTGGATGTGGTAAGATCCATGATGGCAAAACTTTAACTATCATCTTTGGGAGATGAGTTGTTAATAATTGCCGGCGTTTTTTTTGTGAATAAAGTAATTCATAGATATTTACTTCAACTCCATTAGAACTCTGAACGAGTGAAATACCTGTTCTTGAGTAATTTTTTGTATCTAAAAATCCGCAACTTATATACTTGATTCTTCGAGTCAGTATGAAAAGTTGGGGTTGAGGGTTTAGAAATGTATCTTCATAAGGATATTGTGCTAAATCTAAACGATACATGTTGATCGAAGATCGAGGAGTTTGGAGTGTGACATGAGATAAAATCACATAATACCATTTTTCTGAGAATTTCCTAGTATTGGAAGCATTTGGTATGCTAAACCATTTTTGTGATTGATATAATCACTCTCTATCAGATCCAAGTGGGAGTGATTTACTTAATGTGATATTTGATAGAAGTTTACCCATTAAAGATCAGATGGATCTTAATGAGAGTAATTATCTAGAGAAGATGTCACAGAGTTTCAATCTGAAACTTCTAATTATCTAGGTGGTGTTTGGTTTGGGATTGATTTGAATTGGATTTGGATTGTGGTGGATTGGATTGGGATTTGGGTAATCCATGAATAGTAATTGTGTGTAAGTTGTGTTTGGTTAATGATTAAGAAGTGGGGGTAGATTTAACTTTATGTCACATCAAAAGTGATGTTATAATATTTTATTATTGTTAGTAGTGAAAGAAAAGTAAGAAAGAGAAGAAAGTAGGAGAGAGAATGAGTGTGTGAAAGAAAAGTAAAAGAGAGAAGAAAGTAGGAAAGAAAATGAGTGATTTGATTGTATAAAAATAGGTGTATATGTGTATTATAGGGGTGGATTGGTATTTGGATTTGTATTTGGATTGAGATGGATTGAGGGAGATTGGATTGGGATTGGGCCAATCCAAATCCGGATTGGCCAATCCCAAAACAAACACCGCCTTAGAAAACGTGTGTCTAAGAGACATCATAATATTGAAGGACATGACTTCTATGTATCTTCAGAAAATAAGATAAGTTTTAGTGAATAAGGAAGAACCTACAAACGTTTTAGAGGTTCTAGCTCGTTCTACAAGAGACTAATGAAAGAAAGCAATGGAAGAAACGACAGAGTCGATAAGGTCAAACTAGGGGTGTAAGTGAGTCGAGCCTACTCGCGAGCTACTCGTGCTCGACTCGAAAAAAGATCGAAATCGACTCGAAGTTAATCGAGTCGAGTCGAGTTTCGAGCTACTCGAGTATATACCGAGTTCGAGTTCGAGCTCATAAATACTCAGCTCGAAAGGCTCGCGAGCCTAATCGAGCTTGAACAATATTTACTATTTTGCCATTAATATATACTCCCTCCGTCCCACAACTGTTTGCACACTTGCCTTATTTGTCCGTCCCACAATTGTTTGCACACCCATAAAAGGAAACTCTCTAAAAAACTCCACCCTCACAATATTCATATATTTACACAAAATGCCATTACTTTTACTCTCTTTCCAATCACCTTTTTACTTTATCCATATAACTTTACAAAATTACCCCTCGACACTCCACTCATTACACTTTTTCCTTAATAAGTGTGCCCATTTAGTGGTGCAAACACTTCCGGGACGGAGGGAGTAATTTATATTTATATACGAGTAATCGAGTCGAGTCGAGCCAAGTCGAGCTCGAGTTTATTTTAGAAAAAAATATATTTTAAAATTAATTTTGAAAATTATATAGGTAATCGAGTCGAGTCGAGCCGAGCTCGAGTTTATCGAGTTTCTTATCGAGTCGAGCTCGATCATCAAAATTTTAGGCTCGATCGAGTCGAGTCGAGTTTCGAGCTTCGAGTATAACAATTGAGTCGAGTTTCGAGCTCAGCACTACTCGGCTCGACTCGACTCGTTTACACCCCTAGGTCAAACCAAGTTTGGAAACTTGTCAATCTTTCATCGAGACACAAATCAATTGAGAATAAATGGTTTCTCAATCAACTAAAAGATATACTGATGGGTCAATAGTAGACTAAATGGTAGAAAAGTTCACTTGGTAGAAAATAATTATACTTAGATGTGGGTATATAAACTTTTTTCACCTGTTGTGAAATTTACCTTGATTCGTCTACTTCTGGCTAAATTTAGAATTATATTAGAATGGACGTTTAAACTGTGTTTTCTCAATGGAGAATTGGAAGGAGAAATCCACATGTTGAAAAAGGTGGGATTCATTCTTCAAAGAAGAGGATAATGTTTGTGAATTTATGAGATCGATTTACGAACTTAAACAATTCTCAAGATAGTGGTACTTGAGACTTCATTGAATGATTGTCTCATGTAACTTTGTGATGATAGACAAAGACCATTGTGCTTACGTTAAACGGTCCTAAGCAATTTTGTAATTCTATCCTATGTATGTTGATACGATGTTAGCTGGAAAACGATAATGAGTATGTTTGGTGAAAATATTCATAGAGATAGTTCAAGGAAGTTACTTGGGTTGTCTCAAGAGACATATAAAGAGACTTCTAGAACAGAATCAAAATGGATGCATGAAAGCCTGTTGATACTCTTGTTGTAAAAGACGAGTTATTAAACTATTATGAGTGTTCGAAGACTCAAAGATGAAATGTTAGTAGTACTATATGCGAATGTAATTGAAAGTCTGATGTTTTCTAAGATGAGTGAACATCCAGACGTAAGATGAGATGTTGATTTGGTTAGTAGATATCAATTCAATTCAGAATAGACACTAGTGACAGTGTAAGGGATTGTAAGATATCAGAAATGTACTACAAATTAATTTGAACCTGAAAGGGTATATAGACATGTACTATCCACTGTGCAAGTAGAGCTTGTGGCAAGTGCATCTGTAAGTACGAGGAATAGTTTGGGTAAGAAATTTATTGAAACTTTAGAAAAAAGTAAGCAGTCCATTATGAGCTGTAATGATTCATCGTAAAATCAAACACTTTAGTGGAAGAGTTGTAACGATTTACAATACCTCGGGAGTTGTAACGATTCATTGTTGAATTAAACGCTCTAGTGGGAGATATAACAATTCATTGTGGAATCAAACACTCTAGTTAGAGTTATACTGATTCATTGTTGAATCAAACACTCTAGTGGGAGCTATAACAATTCATTGTGGAATCAAACACTCTAGTGGGAGTTATACGGATTCATTGTTGAATCAAACACTCTAGTGGAAGTTGTAACGATTCACTGTGGAATCAAACACTCTAGTGGGAGAGTTGTAACGATTTACACTACGCTGGGAGTTGTAATGATTTACTACATAATCAAACACTTCAGTGGGAGTTGTAGTGATTCATTGTAGTAATCAAAGTAGTTAAAACTTACACTCGAGATTTCGAGTTTCATGAAAAACCAAACAAATTAGATACAAAGTTTTGACTTTGTGAAAACATTAAAAGAAGAAAATTGTGATTCTTAAATGCATGACTACTCACTTAATGTTTGCAGATCCTCTTGTCAAATATATTCCTGAGAGATGTTTTATAGACATCTAAGGTTTTGAGTTTGTGTGGATTTGAACATAGTGCGTTGTAGTTGTTAATGTTGTTGAACATTTATGTATTGTGAATTATATAATGTTTCATATAGTAGTATGTCGACAAGTAAAGATTGGCTCACTCATACGAGCAATCGCCTCTGACATCGAGGCATGTGCAGAGATGAGATTATTTAGAAATAATCGTAATAGATTTTACCACAAATCTATTTAACTTGTTACGAAGCTAAATCAGCGGATTTTCTGGACTATAGTGGGAGGAAATTCAAGTTAAGTGTCGAGAATACACTTGAACTGTGATTTATACGATATCAAATAAAAGAATGACATACACTTCCATCTTGGAAAGTTAAGATATCGTGACATGTGTTTCATACCACATGTGCTAAGATGATCATATGAAAATGAGAAAGATATCCCTATTTTCTTGTTGTATGAGGCCTTGAGGGTTAAGAAATCCTCTAATAAGTACCCTTAAGACTTTTTACTGTATTCTTAAGTCTTCGCTGTAGTGTTGCTACTTTAGCATGTTACCAATATTTATAAGTTATATGGCAATGCGGTGCATGTCTAGGAAAGAAGCTATAGTGGGAGTCTGGAGATATTAGTGTAAAAGGAAGGACGTCTTTACTAACATTGTAGGTCCCGAAGATGAGTTAATATCGAGGGAAGCTAAAGAAAATGTCTAGAGGGGGGTGAATAGACTTTTCTAAAATCTTTCGATATATTAGAATTAAGCAATATGCGGAATACAAAAAATAATAATGAGCCCAATTAAAGTTTATACTCAATCTTCTAAATTCGAGAACTGTGTTCTATACTTCAACTTGTCTTGTTCAGTTATGTGTGTAAACAGTTAAGCAATTAAACAAAACAGTAAAGTAAACAACACAAACAATTTATAGTGGTTCGACAACTTGTCTACGTCCACTCTCACAACCCAGTTGTGATGTTTCCACTAACTCTTCCAATCGAGTACAAAGTGTGAGTTCTTGTTCTTTTGAGTTCCAAGAAAAAGACTTAGATATTCTAAGACTATACCACCAGATATGTCTACCTTAGTGGACTTAGACGAGTTCTTAGAAGTAGATGCTCTATGATCCCTATAGAACTTCTTGTATCTTCCAAAACGTTTATTCAGCCTATCAAACTTTCTAACCATGAGGCTCACCTGATCCTTCAGACTAAGATCAGTATCTAACTCGTCTTTTACAGAGGCAGACTTAGTTTTAGACTTAGACCTGTCTACCTTAGTGGACTTAGACGAACTAGACTTAAAGGCAACGTTCTTAGACACAGTATGTTCTCTCTCACTACTGACTACGGGTTCATCTTCGTCTAAATCAAACTCATGGGCTTTAAGAGTTTGAAACATGGTCTCTGCACTCCACTTATCTATGTCTTGGGTATTCTTAACCAGCATCTTTACCATTTTCCATCGAGGATCTAAGCTCTTAAGAATCCTAAGATTGATTTCACGAGGAGTATAAGTTTTACCAAGAACTTCAAGGTCATTCATAATTTTAGTAAAACGAGTATCCAGCTGGTCGATAGTTTCGCCAGCTTTCATCCGAAATGATTCAAATCTTTGGACAGCAGTGGATAATTTGCTCTCTTTGATCAGGGATGTCCCTTCACAAATGATGGCTAATCTGTCCCACATCTCTTTGGCAGTTTTACATTTTAACACTTTTCCTAGATACTCGTTAGGAAGAGTGTGTAAGATGTAATTTTTTGCCAAACTATCCAAATTATTTTGACGCATTTCTTCTGAGGTTAGATCAGACCTTGGTTTCTTAACGAGCGTGCCAATTGGTTTGTCTTTGTCAAGATTAGCAGTATTTGGGACCATTGTCACGATCGGACCCTCGGTCACAACAGAGATCATTAGATCGTGCGTGGAGCTGAAAATCGCTTCCATTCGCAGCTTCCAGTAGTCGTAGTCCTGAACCTGGAACTTGGGCAACTTATTAGCACTTATTTCAAGAGACATATTGAGTAAGTAGATTAGTGCTAATCAGTTTTATGATCAAGAAGCAGATAAGTCAAGAACACGGAACAAGAAACAGATATAACAAGAATGTTGATCAAGAACACGTAAGCAAATACAATCACGGACCAAGACTTCACCCTAAGTCTTAAGTCGGTTATCAAGAAACAGCAGTTCGTAAACTACTGCTCTGATACCACTTGTAGGTCCCGAAGATGAGTTAATATCGAGGGAAGCTAAAGAAAATGTCTAGAGGGGGGTGAATAGACTTTTCTAAAATCTTTCGATATATCAGAATTAAGCAATATGCGGAATACAGAAAATAATAATGAGCCCAATTAAAGTTTATACTCAATCTTCTAAATTCGAGAACTCTGTTCTATACTTCAACTTGTCGTGTTCAGTTATGTGTGTAAACAATTAAGCAATTAAACAAAACAGTAAAGTAAACAACACAAACAATTTATAGTGGTTCGACAAGTTGTCTACGTCCACTCTCACAACCCAGTTGTGATGTTTCCACTAACTCTTCCAATCGAGTACAAATTGTGAGTTCTTGTTCTTTTGAGTCCCAAGAAAAAGACTTAGATCTTCTAAGACTATACCACCAGATATGTCTACGATCTTACTAGAAATTTAACAAGTATCTAGCAACTTGAAAATAACAAATAAAAACTAAAAACTTATTCAGTAGCAGTCTTCTGGTTTCTTCACTTGACTTCTGGACTTGCTTTCTGAACTTCAATAAACTCTGTGAGTAAACTTCTTCAAAATGCTTCAGTATCACTTTAGTATTCAGTAGTGCAGTAGTATCAGTAGTCTTGAATCGATAAACACCATGAAGTATTTATAAACTTCTGAAATCAAGAACTTAGTTAGTTGTAACCAACTCTTCTTGAAAACTAACTTGTAACTGCATCTTCTTATCCATCCACGCGTTTTAGTTATTTAGTTATTTCTAACTAATTCTTATCTTTATCTTTATACGCGCTTCATCTTTACTTCAAATTGACCTGCCTTGTTGAGTCTTGCAGACCACCTGTCTTCAGTAGTAGACTTCATTCTTCTTGTCTAGTCTGGTCTTCTTGTGCGATCTTCAACAGTAGACTATTCTAAACCTAACAAGACTATTACATTACTTTAAGCTTATAGCTCAGCTTAGTCAACTTATAAAACTATACAACGAATCTATCTATTACATACGAAAATCATGAGCTCTATACAATGATTATTATAGCTCAATAACAAGCTTATACAGTCAATATAACAAATATGAAGTACTTATAAATTGTACTTATCTTTTAATATAGTAACAACACTTGTCTTTCAAATGTGAACTCTACTGGTCTGTACAAGATGACTCCTCTTAACTAGACTAGATCAGTCAACACTTAGAAAAATTCAAACTACTTTTGGCTTATCAAAACTTCATCTTATCTTTTAATATCATGTAGGACTTGTTCCAGGATTCATATCCCAACAATTTCCCCCTTTTTTATGAAGCCAAAACTACTTGAATATTTTCTCAATAGTAGACTAGTTAAGTAGTTATCTTGTCTTAACATCAAATAGTACTTATATTTTCATTCATTCAAAAATAATACCAGTAGATATTACACATACTTATCAAAAATAAAAAACTAACAAAAATTAATCAGAGCAAATAAAATAAAAAAAAACTAATCAGTTATGTTACCTCCTTCAAGATTAGGAACACAAAACGCATCTAGGAGTCTTCTGTGTATAACTGAAGTATGATCATCATCATCAATCTTCTCTTTATCCAGTAGCTCTTCTTCAAACTTCTTGATTTGATTAAAATCAACTCTTTTTCCAGAGCTAGTCATAGGACATTTCCATCTTGGAAATACAGGAACAAGAATATTGAAATTTGCTCCAGCAGATATCCTCAAGATCAGGTTCCACAGCATCTTGTTCTGACCTTCCATGAATTTGTCGAACATAGAATACAACTCATCTGGACTTTCAGAGTCACTATACTTACGAATAATCCAATGATCAAGTTCCCATTGCTTCTTCACTTTCATCCATTTAGATCGATGTTCTCTATCAATGAAGTAGTCAATGAACTGATCTTCCATCTGATCTACATCTGCCTTCAGCTTCTGCAAACTTTCAATGTGATTTCTAATTTTCTTCTTGCTTGCATAGCGACTTTCATCATTTGGATCAGAAACCTTCTGCTTCTTCTCAACAATCGCAGTAGGTTCTTCAGCTTCTTCAACAGCTAACTTTCTCTTAGTCCGTCTGGTCTGAACCTCAACTTCTGGAGATGCAACACCTTTGCCCTTCTCCAATCTCTTCTGCTCATCAGCTTTAGCTTGCTCAAGCTCTGTGGTTTTGACTAGCTTGCCTCTCTTAGGCCTTCTTAGCTCTTATATTGCAGTAGCAGCTTCCTTCTCTTCCGGTTCAGCATTAGACTTAGAAAATTCAACTTTCTCAACTCTACTCGCCTCTTCCCCCTTTTTGGCTTCATCAGTCGCCTTAAGAGTGAAAAAACTTGTAAAGCGAGTCATCTCTTCCTTCACAGATTCCTTCATCGCCTCAGCAGCCAACTCGATCTGCTTCTGGTGCGTCTTGTCATGACTCATCTTGTCAAGACGATCAGTAACCAATTCCAGCTTCCTTGAACTTGAGACTAGTTCATCTTTGAAATACGTAGTTGTCTGGCGAAGGAGTGTGTTCTGCTCTGTTAGCTTGGTGAGAACTGCTCGAGAACGCACCAACTGATCTTGTGCTTCCCGTCTCTGTTCATCAGCAATCTCAATTTTAACCCTGTAGAGCCTTTCCATTTTACTTGACTCTTCAGCTAACGAACGAGCAAATGAGATAGATCTCTTTTCAGAGAAATCAACTTGTTTCTCAAGGAAACTTTGAACTTCAGCATACATCTCTGCTCTGAAAGTTGAGTCCATCTTGTTGACCTCTCCAACAATTAACTCTCTTGAGCTGTCAACAAGTGATTGGTTCTGCTCAACTAACATATCTTTCACCTTTGAGTGTAGAAACTCATCAATAGCAGAGTGTACAACCTCTTTCAAATCCGACTTCAGCTCTTCAAGATATCCTTCAGGAAAGACTTGAGTAGACGACTGAGCTTCAACAACCACTTCTTCTTGAACTTTCTCCACAAGTTCATCTTCAGTAAACATGACTGCATCCATGAACTCATCGTCTTCTACTCCAAGTTCAAAAGAATCAACTTCTTCAGAGCTTTCAGCCTCTTCTTCAGCAGGAGCACCTTCTAATTCCAACAAGGGCTCTGAGGTTTGAACAGCAACATCAACGAGTTCTGCCTTCATCTCTTCTTCTACCAGATCAGTCTGGGTTCCAATATTGAACGAGAACTCTTCAACCAGAACACCATCAGGAATGCTCAACATTCTTTTTACAAGATCAACTAAGGCCTTGCGAGGGAATAATTCGGAGTGGTCTTGGACACCACTGTTTTCTTTCTGTTCCATCTCCCAATCCATAAAGTTGGAGATTCCTCCCATGCCTTGAATGACCTCAAAAAGATCATCTGTCGAGGATTTCTTCAATGCAAACCAAGTGCATATCCTGACAAGTTTCTCAAATTGTTCTGAGGAAGTGTCGACTTCAAGAGTTGAGAGCTGCTTCTTCAGATTCTTGGACACTCGAACACGAACTCTCTTCTCCCTTAGACACATAGGATAATATACCAGGGAATCAAATCTAACATCAGACGGGTTCTGAGCAGGTGGGGTCCCTGTCTCAGCTGTTGCAGTGGCAACTGGCGTCTTGTCTGAAGTAGATGGGTTGGAGGGTTCAACATATTCTGTTGAGGGTAAGGAGAGAGTTTGGAGTGTGGTTTCTGGGGGCTGCGATGTGGCAAGGTTTGGTGTGACAACTGTCGGAGTATCAGTTGTATCCTTTATGGGAGTGTTTTCAGGATGACTGGCTCTAAGCGGTAATGCTGCCAGTACTTGAGAGGTTGAGGGTACAGGATGAGGCCTAGGTCGATGTGACCTAGCCTTGGTTCGAACAGAGGAGAGAGAGAGAGAGAGGAATTGAAACAGATTGTGTAGAAGAACCAACTTGTGGACTCGACTCGTCTGGTTGAGTAGGCGAACCAACTCTCACGAGTGTGTACAATTCAGGAACTTGAGCACTTGGCTCCTTCTCTTGTTCCGACTCCTCTTCCGACTGAGTCTTCTCTGAGTCAGCTGCACTGGACTCAGCTATCGCAACGTCCTCCGATTCTTCATCATCGGACTCGTCTTCTGAAGAGCTAGACGAACCACCATATGGCATAGCTTCCGAATCATCAACCTGAACTTGCCTTGGGGCAGATGGCCTTGCAGCAACTTGCTTCTTCAGCGCCTCCTTCTTCAGATAGAACTTCAATGGGTGAAAGGGCTTTCCTTTGCTCCAATCAGATTTGTTTGGCAACAACAAGGGTAGTAAGATACTCGGCTTGTTGCCAAAACCAATAACATTCGACACCACCCAGCTGCAAGAGTCGGTGTCAACCCTAACACTTCTTTCGAAGTACATGATTCGGTCGGCTATTAACTTGAACCAATTACCCTCTGTAATTCCGTCATATATCGCCGCCATCACCCTCGCCTTAGCTAGAGTGACTGAATCATGAGAACCAGTGGCACATAGTAGCATTTTGCTAGTTATGTCCAGAAGAGTGCGATATTTCTCAAGGAGTTCCGCTTTCTCGACGGCTGGAATTTTGCCATCTGGTTTGAGCCTTAATTTCCTTCCACAAAAGATGCTCAAATACCTCATCTCCTACCCAGAAGCATAGTTTTCTACATCAATCGTTCCGATGGGCAATTTCAAGTGATTGAACACAGCCTCGCGAGTGAGTTCCACTCGGCTTCTTCCAATAAATGATTCAATTTTGTCTCCTTGTCTGGTGGCATTGGCATATAACTGCAACACCTCTTCTTCCAACACGACCTGAGGAAATGCCTCCAAATACGGCTTTAATCCACATCGAATGCACTTATTGATGATTTCTTGGTTTCCTTCCGTGTGTAACCCTTTGAAAAACATCGAGGGCTCCACATGCACTTTCCCTTCTGCAATGAACTGGCCAAGATCAAACTTAGCTTGCATGTTAGTTCTCATATCAAATAGAGAGACAATCGACATCTTTAGTAGATAGAGTAAGAACAGGGGAGTTTGATTTTGCAAGAAATTCGAAAGCTAGAATAGGGGAGTTATGAAAACGTGGGGCAAGTTGTGTGTGGAAGATGAGTTTTGTTAGAACTGAAATTCCAATCCAACGGCCAAAATTGAAGAATTAGATCCAACGGTTGGGGCCTTTGGTATTCAGTTACGGAATCGAGAATATTATGTGATTTGATATTGTAAAATTTGGAATCCGCCTCTTCTATTAGTTAGGTCAGGGGAGTGTACTCATCCGACCTTGTATAGTAGAGTGGTGTGCGAACTGGGTGTATACACCTCATTAAAATGGGAGTGTATGAATCCAATTCTAGGATTTTCCAATTTTAGCATTATCTAATTACCATAATACCCTTAATTTGTTTTGATTAAACACTTAACATATTTAAATCAAAAGAACACTTATCTTGTTTGTTCGAGTCCATCCAGAACAGACGAGTAGACTTATGAACACAAGACGAGTTCCCCCTTCGCCTGTGCTTGTCTATTCTTGAATCATCGAATGGCTTTCATGTACCTATCTTATCATATACAACGTGTAATCGTAGGTACAAGTAGAGTAAAAATAAATAAGATGAATATCAATCTAGAGCAATGGTCAAGGTTTCGAACAAGATGACTTTTAACAAACATAAGAGTCAACATAAGGATATTTAAGAAATCATAGATTCCCCCTTAAATGTTTATTCCCTTAGTATTACCCTCAGCTTTACCAGCTTCCTCATCGGGTTGTTTGGTCATCTAGTCTAGCCTTGTATACCTGTCTGTTGCGTGAGTAGTCGAGTGCTCTGTTCTTGTCTCCTTGTTTCTTTGATGTACCTGACTGGTTAGTACATGTCTATAGGCAAGTAGGGTCTAGATCAATTAGCCCTAAACTAATGCATAACTCACGAAATCGAGCTTCAGCTAATGGTTTTGTGAAAATATCAGCTCTTTGAAAATCAGTATGAATCTTTTCCATGCGAATATCCTTCTTTTCTACATGATCACGTATGAAATGATGCTTCACATCAACATGCTTACAACGTGTGTGCAAAACAGGATTTTGAGTAATTGCAATGGCACTATTGCTATCACAGAAAATAGGAACATTTGATTCATGTATATTGTAATCTCTAAGCTGTTGCATGAGCCAGAGTAGTTGACTACAACAGCTACCAGCAGCCATGTACTCGGCTTCGGTAGTAGAGGTAGCTACACTAGTCTGCTTTTTCGAAAACTATGAAATGAGTTTTGTGCCTAAGAATTGACAAGAACCAGATGTAGATTTCCTATCTATTCTACAGCCTCCAAAGTCAGAGTCTGAGTAGCCACTTAAGGATAGATCATCATTTGAGGGATACCATATACCACGATTGATGGTCCCTTTCAAATATTTCAAAATCCGTTTCGTGGTTTCCATGTGACTTTCTTTTGGATTGGCTTGGAAACGAGCACAAACACCAACAAAGAATGCAATGTCTGGTCTACTAGCAGTTAGATACAGTAGAGAACCAATTAATCCACGATAATAAGATTGGTCAGCACATTTACCGCGTTCATCAGGATCCATTCTGTAAGTTGGTTGCATCGGTACGCCAGTAGACTTACAAGTCTTAATCCCGTACTTGTCTAGAAGATTTCTAGTGTACTTCGCCTGATTTATGAAAATCCCTTCTGGGGTCTGTTTTACTTGAAGACCAAGAAAGTAATTCATTTCACCCATCATGGACATCTTAAATTTACTTTGCATGAGTGTCGAAAAACTTTCACTCAGCTTTTTGTTAGGTGACCCAAAAATGATGTCATCTACGTAAATTTGGACGAGTAAAATGTCTTTCCCTTCTTGTCTTCTGAACAAGGTTCTATCGACCTTGCCCTTAGTAAAACCATTTTCCAATAGAAAGAGAGAGAGAGTATCATACCATGCTCTTGGAGCTTGCTTTAGTCCGTATAAGACTTTCTTCAATCTGTACACCTGGTCGCCTTTGACTTCGAAACCTGGAGGTTGTTCAACATACACTTCTTCCGCAAGAATACCGTTAAGAAATTCACTTTTAACATCCATTTGATATACAGTAAACTTCATGTAAGCAGCATATGCAAGAAACAATCGAATGGCTTCTAGTCTAGCAACAGGAGCATATGTTTCATCATAGTCTATGCCTTCAGCTTGTGAATAGCCTTGGGCAACTAGTCTAGCCTTATTCCTAACGACTACATCATTCTCATCTTTCTTATTTTTGAAAATCCATCGAGTGTCAACTACATTATGATGTTTAGGCCTATCGACAAGTTCCCAGACGTCGTTTCGAACAAACTGGTTCAACTCGTCTTGCATAGCGATGATCCAATTACTATCAGTCAATGCCTCTTTAACAGTGGTAGACTCGATAGCAGAGAGGAAACAACACTAGCAAAACATAGTTGGACTAGGCTGTTCTTGCGACTCAAAGAGTTGTCGTCTAGTCTTCACACCAACAGTAGAGTCACCAATAATATTTTCAGTATCATGCGCAGATTTCCATGTTTTTCTATTCTTAACAGTAGCACTATCATCATCTATATCATGTACAACATCATGCATATCAACATCATTTGTATCATCAACAGATTTACGAGGAGTAGTGGAGTCAACTAGAGCAGGCATGTCAGCTGGTCTAGAAGACTTACCTTGAGCACTTACCTTCTCTTTGTTATCAAACTCGAGAGCTTTCATGAATGGATTGTAGGCTTGAACGGATTCATATACCTCTGAGTCTTTGTCAGATTCGATCGTTAGATCAGTAATTTTCTCACTGATCTTGTTGGCAGACGAGTCCTGTCGAGATTCATCGAAAATCACATGTGGTGTTTCTTCCACACAAAGAGTTGAGTAGTTGAATACCCTAAATGCCTTGCTAGTCGAGGAGTATCCTAAGAATATTCCCTCGTCTGCTTTGGCATCGAAGGCATTCAACTTGCTCGTTCCATTGTTATGGATGAAACACTTACAACCAAATATATGGAAATATGAAATGCGGCGTTTTCTACCTTTCCAAACCTCATAAGGTGTCTTGCCTAAAGCTTTGTTGATCCGCTTCTGTTCTGTGAGTGGCATGCAGTATTGATAGCTTCTGCCCAAAACTTTTGAGGCGTGTTGTACTCGGCTATCATGGTTCTACAGGCTTCTTTGAGGGTTCGATTCCTTCTTTCTGCTACACCGTTTTGTTGTGGTGTCCTGGCTGCACTAGTAAGATGCTGGATACCACGTTTAGCACAGAAATCTTTGATATAGCAATTAATGAACTCAGTTCCCTTGTCACTACGAATCTTGACAATGGACTGGTTCTTCTCAACTTGTAACTTCTTCAACAGTTCAGGCAGAAGTGTTTGTGTATCACTCTTCTTGTGTAGGAAGACTACCCAAGTAAACTTAGAATAGCCGTCTACAACAACAAGAGTGTACCTTCTACCATTCAAGGTTGGAGGAGTTATTGGACCATGAAGATCCATATGTAGGAGTTCTAGGACTCTACTAGTTGAGAGAGTAGGAATTGACTTAAAAGAACCTTTCACCTGTTTACCCTGTTGACAAGCCGTGCATACATGTGACTTGTAGTAAAGTTCATTGGGAATACCTTCTACAAGGTAATCTCTGGCTATCTTATTAAGAACCTTAAAGTTTAGATGACAGAGGCGTCTATGCCAGAGCCAGCCAAGTTCTTTAGGATTCTTAGTAAGTAGACAGGTGTCCCTCGGACAACTGTTCCAATTCACTATGTACACACTTCCTTGTCTAACGCCGACTAGTAGGACTGTGTGTGTCCTTTTGTCAATGATCTGACATTTGCGGCTTTTGAACTGCACCTTGTATCCACGATCACAAAACTGTGAAACAGAGAGTAAATTATATTTCAAACCTTCAACATATGAGACATCTTGTATCTCTACGTCTCCATTCCGGATGTAACCAAATCCTTTAGTAACAGCTGTGGAGCTATCACCAAATATCACTTTTGGTCCTTTTTGCTCATGGTAACTTGATAAGAGAGCCTTGGTACCAGTCATGTGGTGCGAACAGCCACTGTCTATATACCAGGTTTCTCCTACTGAGCCACCCTTCTTATACAAGTCAAGTCGACCCTGCAATGAAGATATTCAATAATTTAGGTACCCATTTGTTTATTGGGGTCCTTGGGGGTTAGTCGTGTTCAGAGGAATCCAAATATACATTGGAGTCTTGAACAAGTTCGATCTCTTAAGCTTTCGCCCATACTTGTTACAGAATAAGACCTTGTTGTCCTTGTCTGTCCTATCATTCGAGTTCGAGTCTACTCGTTTGAGATAGCCTTTCGACTTGATCTCTACTTGAGCAGGCACTGGTCTATGATAGTCAGAGTAGGGATTGTAAGCATTAGGTCCATACGGTTTATAGACGCGTTTGGGTCTTTCCTCACTAATAATATCATATGATAAAGGTGGAGGATATAGGACAACTTGTGTACGATATTTTGGAGCTACCTGTCTAGGTCTAGACGAGTAGAGCTGAGACTGCCTTATGAAAGGAGGTCTAGGCTCTTGTCGTCTAGTCTGTACCTGTCTAGTACTCGTCTGCTCAGGATACCAGTCCTCGTATCTGACCTGGTTGGGTCGTCCACGATTAATGGTCCTTTGAAGATTAGTTCTAGGTGGAACAGGCTTGTAGTTACCATTCTTTTTACCTCCCTTGGTAATCGGAATGTTAACTCGAGCTTGTTTAGGTACCGTACCTTGAGATGGAGTACCAATATCGTATATCATTGGTCCTTTTCCTTTATCATTTGGCAAAAGTCTTGCATTAGTAGTAGTAGGGTTCTTAATGACTCGAGTAGACGAGCTAGATGACTCAGCACCTATACCTGTCTTGTCACCTGGATCTCTATACCTATCTGACAGTACAAGGTTAATCTTTGAAGAGTTAACCAGGTCAGTAAGCTTGAGATCTAATGTGACAACCTCGGTCTCTAAGAACTTATTACGTTCTTCAAGTCTATTGCACTTGCTCTTTAAAACATTGAACTCATTTCTCTCAGTTGCATGTGTCTTAAGTAGGTCTTGATATAACCTGTCTGTCAATGCACACTTTTCTTTGAGTTGTCTCAACTCTTCAGTCAAGCGTTCATTTAGGACTGTTACATTAGGATCTACTTTAGACTGAGCTTCCTTAAGATCAATGATTTCTTGTTTTAATGCAATGTTCTCATCACTGACTTCGATGAATGCTTGGTTAGCAAGTAAAAGGTCGTCTTCAACAACACTAGTAGAGTGCTGCAGACTACTAGCAGTGTCACTTTCATCAGTATCAGAATCATCACAAGATTGAAAAGAAGTAGCAGATGATACCTCTTGGTCGATTTTAGCCATGCAGCATAGGCCATCATCTACTATGAATGCTTCGTCGTGGTCTTGATCAGATGGGTAGCTAGATAAGGACGATGGCAACTCGTCTGAATCCGAATCAGAGTCATCATTGGCCATCATTGCCTTCTTGCCACGGTTGTATCTTCTTTCCCTTCGAGCTTTACGTTCTTCTCGATCGTCAGTGCTCAGGTCTGGACATTCATAAATGTAGTGACCTGGCTTTTCACAGTTGTAGCACAAGAGATCATTAGTAGCCTTTTTAATAGGAGATTTATCCCTACGCTTATCACGTCTATCAGAACGCTGAATCTTCCTATCGTCAGACTCTCTATCTCGCATATTACCTTTCGAGACTTCGTCTCTCCTTTCGGACGAGTTTCGGTCTCGTCTGGTCTCAGACGAGTTCTTAGAAGTAGATGCTCTATGATCCCTATAGAACTTCTTGTATCTTCCAAAACGTTTATTCAGCCTATCAAACTTTCTAACCATGAGGCTCACCTGATCCTTCAGACTAAGATCAGTATCTAACTCGTCTTTTACAGAGGCAGACTTAGTTTTAGACTTAGACCTGTCTACCTTAGTGGACTTAGACGAACTAGACTTAAAGGCAACGTTCTTAGACACAGTATGTTCTCTCTCACTACTGACTACGGGTTCATCTTCGTCTAAATCAAACTCATGGGCTTTAAGAGTTTGAAACATGGTCTCTGCACTCCACTTATCTATGTCTTGGGTATTCTTAACCAGCATCTTTACCATTTTCCATCGAGGATCTAAGCTCTTAAGAATCCTAAGATTGATTTCACGAGGAGTATAAGTTTTACCAAGAACTTCAAGGTCATTCATAATTTTAGTAAAACGAGTATCCAGCTGGTCGATAGTTTCGCCAGCTTTCATCCGAAATGATTCAAATCTTTGGACAGCAGTGGATAATTTGCTCTCTTTGATCAGGGATGTCCCTTCACAAATGATGGCTAATCTGTCCCACATCTCTTTGGCAGTTTTACATTTTAACACTTTTCCTAGATACTCGTTAGGAAGAGTGTGTAAGATGTAATTTTTTGCCAAACTATCCAAATTATTTTGACGCATTTCTTCTGAGGTTAGATCAGACCTTGGTTTCTTAACGAGCGTGCCAATTGGTTTGTCTTTGTCAAGATTAGCAGTATTTGGGACCATTGTCACGATCGGACCCTCGGTCACAACAGAGATCATTAGATCGTGCGTGGAGCTGAAAATCGCTTCCATTCGCAGCTTCCAGTAGTCGTAGTCCTGAACCTGGAACTTGGGCAACTTATTAGCACTTATTTCAAGAGACATATTGAGTAAGTAGATTAGTGCTAATCAGTTTTATGATCAAGAAGCAGATAAGTCAAGAACACGGAACAAGAAACAGATATAACAAGAATGTTGATCAAGAACACGTAAGCAAATACAATCACGGACCAAGACTTCACCCTAAGTCTTAAGTCGGTTATCAAGAAACAGCAGTTCGTAAACTACTGCTCTGATACCACTTGTAGGTCCCGAAGATGAGTTAATATCGAGGGAAGCTAAAGAAAATGTCTAGAGGGGGGTGAATAGACTTTTCTAAAATCTTTCGATATATCAGAATTAAGCAATATGCGGAATACAGAAAATAATAATGAGCCCAATTAAAGTTTATACTCAATCTTCTAAATTCGAGAACTCTGTTCTATACTTCAACTTGTCGTGTTCAGTTATGTGTGTAAACAATTAAGCAATTAAACAAAACAGTAAAGTAAACAACACAAACAATTTATAGTGGTTCGACAAGTTGTCTACGTCCACTCTCACAACCCAGTTGTGATGTTTCCACTAACTCTTCCAATCGAGTACAAATTGTGAGTTCTTGTTCTTTTGAGTCCCAAGAAAAAGACTTAGATCTTCTAAGACTATACCACCAGATATGTCTACGATCTTACTAGAAATTTAACAAGTATCTAGCAACTTGAAAATAACAAATAAAAACTAAAAACTTATTCAGTAGCAGTCTTCTGGTTTCTTCACTTGACTTCTGGACTTGCTTTCTGAACTTCAATAAACTCTGTGAGTAAACTTCTTCAAAATGCTTCAGTATCACTTTAGTATTCAGTAGTGCAGTAGTATCAGTAGTCTTGAATCGATAAACACCATGAAGTATTTATAAACTTCTGAAATCAAGAACTTAGTTAGTTGTAACCAACTCTTCTTGAAAACTAACTTGTAACTGCATCTTCTTATCCATCCACGCGTTTTAGTTATTTAGTTATTTCTAACTAATTCTTATCTTTATCTTTATACGCGCTTCATCTTTACTTCAAATTGACCTGCCTTGTTGAGTCTTGCAGACCACCTGTCTTCAGTAGTAGACTTCATTCTTCTTGTCTAGTCTGGTCTTCTTGTGCGATCTTCAACAGTAGACTATTCTAAACCTAACAAGACTATTACATTACTTTAAGCTTATAGCTCAGCTTAGTCAACTTATAAAACTATACAACGAATCTATCTATTACATACGAAAATCATGAGCTCTATACAATGATTATTATAGCTCAATAACAAACTTATACAGTCAATATAACAAATATGAAGTACTTATAAATTGTACTTATCTTTTAATATAGTAACAACACTTGTCTTTCAAATGTGAACTCTACTGGTCTGTACAAGATGACTCCTCTTAACTAGACTAGATCAGTCAACACTTAGAAAAATTGAAACTACTTTTGGCTTATCAAAACTTCATCTTATTTTTTAATATCATGTAGGACTTGTTCCAGGATTCATATCCCAACAAACATGTTCTATTGTGATTCATTGACCGGTCAATCAAGTCCGGAACTTGATTATGAATACATAGATTTGATAAAAGGTTGAATACGCTCTTATGTTCAAGGGATTGAAAGAGATATGTCAACTAATATTAAATTGAAAGAGTTCTGGGGTATAACGAGTTTTGAAATCTTCATATAAAACTGGTTGAGTTGCTATACATCCTTAACAAGTGTATAGCGTGAAAACTCATATTCTTGAGGGTCACACAATTTATTTGCCTTTATGAAATGGTGTTATGTGATGGTACAAAGATGTGAAGTATATGAGTATGAGACTCAAATTTCATGTGTGAGTGGGAGATGAAAGCTAATAAATATAATTAATTAATATTAATTATTATTTAATTACTCCACACAAGAGTGGATAAGAATGAGAAGTTACTGGGATAACTTCCTATATAAAGAAATCCAACGGGATTTCTAGAAGACTGGTGGAAAGAGATTATGTCTTGTCTCTGATCTTTTCCACGCTCATAAAATAACGAAGAAGACAGAAACAGAGTGATGCGTCGAAAAAGAACGCCTTCGGATATCAGTCGTTCCTCTACGAGCACTGCTAATCACGAATCGGATTACTCGTTTGTCTTTGGCAATCTTCAAGCAAATCTCATTGGGAATCCGAAAATGACCTGCAAAAGTACGCTGGAGGGGGGCTCCGGCGCGGAAGCTCCGACGCTGAAGTCAAAATCGATACTAGGAGAATCAAAGAGGAATTCCCCTGTATTGCTAGGGGAATTCCGGCGAATAATATGGTGTTTCTTCTCAATTCAGTGTGTGTTTCGTAAGAATGTATGTATTGTGAAAAAACGTAACCAAGAATATAGAAATAACCTGCTTATATACCTGGCCCCTCTCTCGGGAGAGGGAAAGACTCGTTCTCCCTATATTTGCTCGCCTCTTCCTATAAACTCAGCCCACTCCTCCGAAAGCTTGGTCCAAGTTCCTAGATATTCGGCCCCTTCCTAAATTGACTCCTTCTTTTGACTAAGTTAGGAAAAGATGAGCCATACTATGCGTTCCCCTTTGGGCCCTATCCTTAGGCCCAAAGGATATTATCCTTCGAATGTGGGCCAAAGGCCCAACCAATCTTCTTTCCCTTTTGAGGTCCAGGGGTGTATTAATCCAACCTTCAAGCTTATTGACCTAATTAAGACCATCCTAATCTATCCCTTTTCCACGTGTCGACTTTTCCAAGAGCGACATATTTATCTACATCAACCACTCCCCCCTACTCTCGTAAAAAGGATAATTTTTAAGAGAGTAGGAAAATAATAAATTATAAAAGAAATAATCTATTCCTTTAATCCTTACTTCTTCATACTTCCCTTAAAACAAGAAATATTCGGTTCTTTTTTTTTTTTTTTTTTTTTGAATTACATTAAATACCAATCCCTTTTTCCCTCCCCATGACTCGAACCCAGGATCTAATGCCTAGGTAGTGGTGCTCTAACCACTTGAGCTATCCCACTTTGTCAGAAATATTCGGTTCTTAATAATTATCTACAGTCATCATGCCCTTTCCGCTTCCACACGCAAGCCTACTCTCGAAGTCTGTGGCCAAGCATCTGCCCGAGGGGAAACATCAAGTCGCCTCTTTTCAGGCACGCGCTCTTTTATTGGGGGGTATTTAATTCTTCTTGGTTTTTACCCTTCTCTCTCCAGAGTAATTATTTCAAAACTTGTATTCGCTCCACTAAAAGAAAACCCTCTTCCCTTTTCTCTTCAAACTTATCCACACTTTCTCATTCTCATTTTTACTTCTGCAATTAACCACTTCGCGCACGTCTATCGGTCAGTTCATCACCTTCGAAAACCGACCTCGCTTCAGGTATCTCTTCTTCTTCCTCGTTTTTTCTTTTACTGTAACCTCATGTCATCTTCCATTCAAACCTCGTCGGACTCAATATCCATGGAAAGTTCAACTTCCAACCCCCTTTCTATCTTTCCTGTGACTAATCCTGCTCTGAAGGACAAGATCTCCGGTCCTTCGATCCACCCTTCCGAGCGTGTCGCCGCTTTTCTCCGCTCAGGGATCTTTCCTCCCGATTACATAGTTAGGGCAGCACATAGGAAAGAACGCCCTAATTTTCCAGGTCCCAACACCTTAGCTTTCTGGGAGGCCCAACTAAAGGCGGGCCTCCGCTTCCCCATTCACCCTTATTTCTCTGAAATTTCCACCTACCTTCGCATACCTCTGAATCAGTTTACACCTAATGCTATTCGTGCCATGTTAGGCTTCTATATTTTGATGAAGGGGAATGGTGGTGAGCCCTCAGCCCAACTCTTCTTAACCCAATATATGTGCAAGTTTGCGGATGGGTTCTTTTACGCTTGTGGCCGTACTTCCAGAACCGAAAAGTTCATGGAAAAACTCCATGAAGGGGTCCAGGACTGGAAGGACTACTACTTTTTTGTCACAAATCCTTCTCCTTGGGAATTTCCTCACGAAAAATGGATTTATGAGAATCCTGGGGTGCCTCGTCCTCCCCTTTCTGTTTGTTCTTCTTTGAACTTGGATGTGATGAACCACTTAAATGATAATGTTTCTGCTCATGGATTTTTCGATGTGATGAGCATTTGTAAGAACCCTAGAGCCCTATCACATTTCGGTTTTGGTCGCCCCGATTATCCCCTAGGTCCCGACGATGGTAATACCATTTCTTTTCCCTTGGTATCGTCCTCAAGGTTTAAACTGCTGTGATTGTTAACATCTTTTCATATTTCTTTGTGCAGCTATGAGTTGGTTAACTCAAATTTCCCGTGATGCTACTCCTCTCTCGATGGTTGCTAAGTCTCCGGCCCCTGAAAGCTCCTCAAAGGCCCCTATTCCTCCCTCCCCAGTGAAACCTTCCCCTGGGTCAGTTGCTAAGCGTACCAGGTCATCTACTGAGAAGGCTATGATTTCCTCGTTGCCTCCTACCTCTGATGCCTCTAAAAAGAAGAAGTCCAAGATTAAGTCCTCTCTGCCCAATGTCGCTCCAGACGCACCTGGTGACATCAATGTCGACCACCTCATGGCTTTCACAGAGCGTCACACTCCGACTCCTGCCACCGAGGCCCTTAATGCTCTATCCTCAGAAGAGCGAGTTGTGCATTCCGCCCACAGTTTCACACAGGTATATTCTCAATGCAGATATTGCTTTAAATGACTAATAGGAGAAAGTATAGATATCTTACTTCTTGATATTGTTTCTTGTGTAGTTTGGCCTCCTGTTTTCTGATGTATCCGAACGAGCCCTCCAATCCCTTCAACTAGTGGATGATCTCCAGAGCCAAGTCGAGCTAGAGAAGATAAAGAAGGAGATACTTGATGCAGAATTACGAGACGCTAACCAGAAGTGTAAGGTACTTCAGGCGGAGAAGGCGAAGCTTTCGGAGGAGGTTTCTTCGCTGAAGACTCAGTTTGGGGAGCGGGTTGAACGCTTAGAGGCTACTCTCCCTTTAGCTGGGATGAAACTATGCATCGACTCTCTTTTTACCTCCGCCATGGGTCAGAAGTTCTTAGGTACCCTGCATCAGGAATGGTTGGAAGCCTTTCTTAAGAGTACCAGCTTCTTAGGGGCAATGGGTGCATATATTCCCCACTTCATCGATCATGGATTTTCCAACGTCGTGGCTGAACATTCTGCTCCTGGGTTCAATGGCCAGTACACTCGTGCTCTTCGTTTGGATGAGTTAGCCACTCCCCCCAAGTTCCCTGGAGATCCTCAAGAAGATATCATCACTCCCTGGTGGTTGCCTGGGATGAGGAAGGCGGTCTCTGAGTTAAAGCAGACTGCCCTGAAGTTGGACGACCTTGTACCGGCGAAGGATATGGCTTTTCCTATCCATGTGGCTAACCCAGATCCAGTGGCAGCCGACGCTCTAGAGGAGAAGGCAGAGGGAGGTGGTTCCAGTGGGCAAGTTGATGAGGCAGGAGAAGGTTTCGAGGGGAAGAATGATATTCCCCTCTCTTTATAACTTTATTTCTCTGATAACACTTCGGTACTTTTAAAACACTTTTATTTTTGTTAAGGCCTCTAAGGCCCCTTTTGGTATTTTCAGGAGACTCCACACTCCTGCGTTTTTCTGTGGAGGGCCAAGGCATGGTGCCCTTGGTCTGGGATATTTCTGTTTTATTTTCTGCTTAATATCGTACCTGCACATTATCACCTGGCATGCATATATATATATATATATATATCTCTATCTCTGCTATTAGATGTATGATGTAATACCTGTCCTGCTCTTTCTTTACTTATGAATTTAGCATGTTTCTAGCATCGTCTTGACACGTAAAGGCTCTAAAGCTCATAGAGAAATCTTAAATGAGAATATAGGGTTTATGTTTCTGTACTTACTTGGTGACTTGATAGTGCTTCTAGTTTCTCTCTTAGAGTCAGAGTTTTTAGGGATTATACTCTCCCGAAAGTTAGAATTCATAGGGATTATACTCTCCCAAAAGTTAGAATATTTAAGGATTATACTCTCCCAAAAGTTAGAATATTTAGGGATTATACTCTCCCAAAAGTTAGAATATTTAGGGATTATACTCTCCCAAAAGTTAGAGTGTTTAGGGATTATACTCTCCAAAAAGTTGTTTGTACTCGTAAGAGTTCTTAGGGATTATACTCTCCCTGAAGTTGTTTATACTCGTAAGAGTTCTTAGGGATTATACTCTCCCTTAAGTTGTTTATACTCGTAAGAGTTCTTAGGGATTATACTCTCCCTTAAGTTGTTTATACTCGTAAGAGTTCTTAGGGATTATACTCTCCCTTAAGTTGTTTATACTCGTAAGAGTTCCTAGGGATTATACTCTCCCTGAAGTTGTTTATACTCGTAAGAGTTCTTAGGGATTATACTCTCCCTTAAGTTGTTTATACTCGTAAGAGTTCTTAGGGATTATACTTTCCCTGAAATTGGAATTTTTAGGGATTCTTGGCAGGTTAATCATATTTTCCGCTACCATACCCCCTACTCCCCCTAGCTTTAGAGGCTGACGTATATAGAAGCTTTGGGAATTGTTTTTAGGCATTTCCCTTTCAAACATTTGTGAATTGGTGTAAGTCTTCATATCTTGCAATATCTCTATCATCTTGTGTTTTAGCTTTCAGAACACATTTATCATCTCAACATTCATTATATGGGCGCTTAGCAGTTATCTCAGCACAATATTCAGCGTATGGGAAACACTTCATCGTAAAGTCGGAATACATAAGAGCCATCTCATCATAGAATCGGAATATAAGAATCATCTTATCATCACATTAACATGCATTAAGAGAAAACGCTGAAATTTTCCAAAAACGACGCTCCATTGATCAAAAGTGTTTATCAACATAGGCAAATAAGGGGAACCTATGTCGGCCTCATTAAAAACCTCTCCGTGGTAAAACCCCAAGGGGAAACCCACGTAGAGGGAAAAAGAGTGCCGGTGAAGCAATTATTCGAATGAGAAACACACATTTAAAATTGTTCATAAAGGGAAATATGGTAAGGAAATAACACCTTCCTCAAACATAAAACCTCTTCAAGTGGCACACGTTCCATGGCCTCAGTATTTCTTTTCCTGTCATATCCTGTGATGTAGATAAATATGTCGCTCCCGGAGAAGTCGACACGTGGAAACAAGATAAAATTATGATAGTCATGATTAGGTCGATTTATGGGAAAACAGGATTAATACACTCCTAGGCCTAAGTAGGGAAATCAGGGTGATTGGGCCTTTGGCCCATATTCGAAGAGATTACTGGCCCTTGGGCCTGAAAGGATCCGGACCAAGTAGGGGAAGACTAGTCAATCTTTCCTAGCCAAGTCAAATAAGTGGATCAGCCCACGAAGATAGGGCGGATATGCTGAAGAACCAAGTCTCCAGGGAGAGTGAGACCGGTTCTTTAGGGAATTGAGGCCAGATTTACGGGAAGGAGCCGAGAATATAGGGAGAATAAGTCTCTCCCTCTCCGGATAGGGAGGCCAGGTATTTAAACAGGTTATTTCCATATTCTTACTTACGTTTTACATATTATACATACTTTCACAAGAACTACACACTGAATTGAGAAGAAATATTACTGTATTCGCCGGAATTTCCCTAAATATACAGGGGAATTCCTCTTTGATTTCGCCTACGATCGATTCTGACTTGAGCGTCGGAGCTTCTACGCCGGAGCCCCCCTCCGGCGTACTTTTGCAGGTTATTCTTGGATTCTTGGGAGATTTACGAGGAGATTGCCAAGGATAAATAGACGATTAAAACTCGTGATTAATAGTGCTCGCAAAGGAACGATCGATATCCGAAGGCGTTCTTTTTCGACGCATCAACTGGCGCCGTCTGTGGGAACATTTCAAGGTAAGGCGTGAGAAAAGTTTCGTATTTAAATGGGTGGAGGACAAGATCCAACGAAGCAGACAAAGGAGAAAGGAGATTCTACTCCTCCTCCTCTTCCTCCGCCTCCGCCAGGGTTTCCCTCCAATCGAAATTTAGGGAAACGACCCGTGGATCATACACCAGAAGATATTCCCCCTCCAGGCTTTCCCTCAAATCGAAATCTAGGGAAACAACCTGTAGGTCACCCATTAGAGGATATCCCTCCCACTCAAGAGGGAGATGTACCAGGTACCTCAGGAGCTTCGGGGAGTGGGATCAATAGGGATAACCCTAACGCTCAACCGGAACTCCTGACTGTCTCTCGAGATCAGTTAGATGAGATGATCGCACAATCAGTGGAAAGAATAATTGCCACTCGAGGACTTCGGTTCCAGTCCCCTCCAGGAACGAGGATCCCCCTCGAAACCCAGAAGAAAAAGTACCTTCCCAGGCTGAAAGAAGCATCCTGGAAAGACCCCCTCGGAGAGATGTGGAGAAGGTCCTGGGGGATACCACCCTGGATACAGGGATGGGAGAAAGCACGGACGACACGTATCAAGGAGCCGTCAGTGATCAGATACAGGCCTTGCGGAAGGAGATGAGGGATATGTAGAAACATATTACTGACAATGTAAGTAAACCCTCTTATACCACTGGATATCAATTCTCATCTAGTATTTTGCAAGATGAACTGCCCTCTAATTTCAAATCTTTAAACTTTGAATATGATGGCACCACGGACCCATACGAGCATCTGATGAGGTTTGAGAATGCTGCTCTATTACATCGGTATGGAGAGGGCGTTAAGTGCAGGGTATTCCTGACCACACTATCTAAGGCTGCACAGCAATGGTTCACGCAACTGGGACCAGATACTGTCCACTCATGGTCCGAATTCAGCGAATTGTTCCTGCATCAATTCGCCAGTGCTAGGAGACAGCCTAGAGCCACCCTTACTTTATTTAACATGCGCCAGGGAGAGAACGAGAGCTTACGGGCTTTCTTAAAAAGATTCAACCAAGCAGCTCTCGAAGTACCTACAGCCTCCTCAGAGGTCAAAATCAACGCCCTCACCAACGGGTTAAGAGATGGGGATCTATTCACATCTCTAGCCAAGAAGCCAGTTCGAACCTTTGATGAGTTATTGAGGAGAGCAGAGAAATACCTTACCCTGGAAGAGGTAAGGAAAGCTAAACGATCAGAGACCAGGGCCATAGTGGGTAATGGAGAAAGGAGGAAAGAAATTCCGCTTAGGAGGCCAAGTCCGGAGAGACACAGAAGCTCCAGGAGGCTGGAAAATGTAAGAAGAGAGGAAGCCGCACCCTGGAACCCCAGGAGAGGGGCGAGGAGATATACCCCTTTGAGGATAGAGCCAGCCGAAGTCCTAGAGGTGGCAGGGGACCATCCGGATATGAAATTCCCCTACTCAAGAAGCAGAGGTCCCCAAAATCCTAAGTCAAACAAATTCTGCAGGTTCCATAATGACTATGGCCACGATACCAACCAATGTTGGCATCTGAAGGATGAGATAGAGAGGATGATTCAGGCAGGTCACCTGAAAGAGTTTATTTTCAGAGATCGACAAGGCCCCAGGGGTCAAAAGAGAAAGGACCCCGAGGGGAAGCAGGAAGATGATAGAAGAGATCAGAGGAAGGCCAATGAGGAGCCACCACCCCCTCCCCAGAAGAGGGGAACTATCCACATGATTATGGGAGGCCCCGCTGATGGGGACTCCTTCAGGCAGAGAAAGCAGAGCGTTCGGTCGCTGAAAAATGAGAGGAAAGTAGAGCACCATGAGGTGGGAAAGATGACAGAAGGTCCAGACATTCATTTCGGGCCAGAAGACGCAGGGGAACCTAGAGAAATTCATAATGACGCATTAGTCATTACCACGGATATAGCAGGATACGATGTAGCAAGAATTTTTGTAGATACTGGAAGCTCTGCCGACATCATGTTTTTGGAGTGCTTTAAGAAGATGGACCTGAATATAAAGCTCAGACCGGTGGAAACCGCTCTTTACGGATTCTCAGGGGGAGCCATTCAACCCCTTGGTTCAGCGTTATTGCAAGTAGGGTTAGGAGTCGCCCCTAACAGTCGAGTACAAGTCATAAAATTCCTGATTGTAGACGTCCCATCTTCCTACAACGTAGTAATGGGAAGGCCAAGCTTGAATATTTTTCAGGCAGTGATCTCCACCTTCCACATGAAGATGAAGTTCCCTGCCTCGGGGGGTGTGGGAGAGATATGTGGCAACCAATATCAGGCAAGGAAGTGTTACGTGGAATCGGTCAAAATAGCAGACAGGGCCGTGTTCCGGGGAATGGAGAGATTTAAGGGCGAAGACCCTGAGCTGAAGAGACAGAAAGTGGGTGAGCTAATCCAAGAGCAGCCCAAAGCTAAAGCAGACGAGGAGTTGATGAGCATCGAGCTCTACCCAGGAAAGGAGGGATTCACAACCAGGATAGGTACGAATATGAACCCTGAGCTCCAGGGAAAGATGATACTTGCCCTCCAGCAGAATGCAAACATCTTTGCATTCACAGCGACGGATATGACGGGTATCCCTCCAGAAATAGTTGTGCACCATCTGAATGTGGATCCCAAAGCTAGGCCCGTAAAACAGAAGTTGAGGAACTTCGGTAAAGAGAAGAACCTCATTGTAAAGGAGGAGATCGATAAATTGTTGAGTGCAGGGCACGTGAAGAGAGTGCAGTTCCCTGAGTGGCTCTCGAATGCAGTACTGGTGTCCAAGGGAGCCGGCAAATGGAGGATGTGCATTGACTTCAGGGACTTGAACAATGCGTGCCCTAAAGATCACTATCCCCTGCCTAGGATTGATCAGCTGGTGGATGCCACGTCCGGGTTTGAATTACTCAGCATGATGGATGCTTATCAAGGGTACCATCAAATCCAGTTGAACCCCCTCGATATACCAAAGGTATGCTTTATTGCAACGTGTGGTACTTTTGGTTATGTACGTATGCCGTTCGGACTAATAAATGTAGGAGCCACCTATCAAAGGATGGTAGACTCGGTTTTCCGAGGATAGATAGGGAGAAATATGGAGGTTTATGTAGACGACATGCTAGCTAAAAGCATCAAAGCAGAGGAACACATTGATGACCTGAAGGAGATATTTCAGGTAATTAGAGAGAACGGTATCAAACTTAACCCAGCTAAATGTTCCTTTGGAGTAGGGTCAGGGAAATTCCTCGGATATATGGTGACGCAAAGAGGAATAGAGGTTAACCCTGCCAAGGTGAAAGCGGTCCTTGACATGCAACCCCCTCGGAACTTGAAGGAGTTGCAGACCTTGAACGGCAGAATCGCAGCCCTTAGCAGATTTATAGCAAAATCAGCGGAGAAGAGCCACCACTTCTTCAGAACACTAAGGAAGGGATCAAAATTCGAATGGGATGAACAGTGTCAAAAGGCTTTTGAAGAACTGAAGCTCCATCTGGAACAACTCCCGAAGTTAACCAAGCCTACTCAGGGAGATGTCTTACTCCTATACCTCTCAGTAGGGGAACATTCTCTGAGTACTGCCCTGATGAAAGAGGAAGGCCCCACACAACAGCCCATATATTATGTGAGCAAGGTCATCCAAGGAGCGGAGACGAGGTATTCAGAGGTAGAAAAGGCAGCGCTGGCAGTGGTAGTAACGGTTAGGCGACTACGCCCTTACTTCCTATCTTATAAAGTGATGGTGAGGACTAACTTTCCGTTGAAGCAGACACTAGGGAGAGCAGATTTATCAGGTGGGCAGTGGAACTGCAGGAGTATGATATTGACTATGAACCAAGGAGAGCCATCAAGGCTCAAGCTTTAGCAGACTTTATTCAAGAGTCTACCAGAGTGGAAGAAGAACAGGGATGGAAGGTGTACGTGGATGGCTCAGCATCCGCCTTGGGATGCGGAGCAGGGATAGTATTGGTTGACCCTGATGGCCAAGAAGTACAGGTTGCTGTCAAATTCCGGTTTTCAACCTCAAACAATGGCGCAGAGTATGAGGCCCTGATTAGAGGAGCTAGCATGGCAGCAGAGTTAGGGGCACAGAAAGTCACCCTGTACTCCGATTCGCAGCTGGTAGTACAACAGGTCATGGGGGAGTACCTCGCCAAAGATGAGAGAATGATCGCTTATCTAGAGGAGGTAAAGAAATTAAAAAATAAATTCCATACTTTTGAAGTGGTACAGGTACTAAGAGAAGAGAATGTGAAGGCAGACGGACTGTCTAAACTAGCTAGTTCCACTGAATTCGAGGGAGACGGAAAGGTGACCCTGCTGGTGGCGGATCAAATAGCTACGGAAACCCTGATTGGAGAGATAACAGCAGGGGATGATTGGAGGAAAGAAATATGGGAAGAATTGAACAGGGGTCCAGTAACCCCAATGTCCAGAGAGGCCAAAGCTTGGAGAAGGAAGTATTGCATCCTAGGAGGTCAATTGTACAAGAGGTCCTTCACTCAACCTTATCTAAAATGTCTTTCAAGAAGAGAAGCAGAGCTAGTGATCAAGGACATCCATGAAGGTTGCGCATCCAGCCATGAAGGTTACCAGACCATGGTGAAAAAGGTATTTAGGGCCGGTTTCTACTGGCCTAACATAATTAGAGACGCTAGAGAATATGTGAAGAAATGTGAGAAGTGTCAGAAGAATGGGCCTTTGATACGAGTACCCGCAGAGGAAATGGGGGCTATGTACTCGCCTTGTCCCTTCGCCAAATGGGGAATAGATCTGGTGGGACCCTTCCCCTTGGCACCTGGAGGGAGAAAATTTCTGATCGTGGCTGTGGACTATTTCAGTAAATGGGTAGAGGCTGTGCCCTTGGCCAAAATCGAAGAAGATAATGTAATTCTTTTTCTTGCTAGACATATTTGTTGCAGGTTTAGAGTACCCAGAATCTTGGTTTCCGACAACGAAACGCAGTTCAATGGAGAGAAAGTAAGGAGGTGGTGCGAAAGGTGGAACATTACACAGAGGTTTACTTCAGTAGCCCATCCACAAGCTAATGGGCAGGTGGAGGTTACAAACAAAATCCTAGTGGATGGTATTCAGACACGATTGGAAGAGGTAGGAGGAAAATGGGTAAAAGAGCTAGACAACGTCCTCTGGTCCTACAGGACCAGCCCTAAAACAGCTACGGGCGAATCTCCCTTCTACTTGGTATATGGGGCAGCGGCAGTGATACCTCCTGAGGCCAGACTCAAATCGCACCGGATCACCTATTTTGAAGAAAAAAGAAATGAAGAGTTGATGAGGGAGGCGCTGGACCAGATAGATGAAGAAAGGGAGATGGTGAGATTAAAAGCAGAAAGGTACAAGAGTCGGATCAAGGCAGCATATGATCGCAGGGTGATCCCTCGCTCCTTTAAAGTGGGAGATTTAGTCCTTCGCAGAGCAGATGCTTTGAAGAACACGGGGAAGCTGGAACCCAATTGGGAAGGTCCGTACAGGGTAGTACAGGTACTAAAAGGCGGAGCATACAAGCTCCAAGACATGACCGGGAAAGAGATACTAAGGCCATGGAACGTGTGCCACTTGAAGAGATTTTATGTTTGAGGAAGGTGTTATTCCCCTACTTCCTTTCTCTTTATGAACAATTTTGAATGTTTACTTCTTATTCGAATAATTGCTTCACCGGCACTCTTTTTCCCTCTACGTGGGTTTCCCTTTGGGGTTTTACCATGGAGAGGTTTTTAATGAGGCCGACATAGGTTCCCCTTATTTGCCTATGTTGATGAACACTTTTGATCAATGGAGCACCGGTTTTGATAAAATTTCAGCAATTTCCCTAAATGCATGTTAATACTGTGATGAAATGACTCTTGTATGCCGATTTTATGATGAAATATTTCTCGTATGTTAATATCATGTCAAGACAACTGTTAAGGGCCTGCATAATGAGTACTGAAATAACGAACATGTTTTGAAAATTAAAACATAACATGATAGAGATACTGCAAAATAGAGAGATTTACACCAACTCATGAAGATTCGAATAGAAAATACCTAGGAAGAATTCCTAAAGTTTCTATCCACGACAGCCTCTAAAGCTAGGGGGAGTAGGGGGTATAGCAGCAGAAGATATAATTAACTTGTCAATAAACCCTATCCCTAGCGACTTTCGCAAACTCTTACGAGTATAAACAAACTCTTACGAGTATAAACAACTTAAGGGAGAGTATAATCCCTACGAATTCTAACTTTTGGGAGAGTATAATCCCTAAACATTCTAAACTTCAGGGAGAGTATAATCCCTAAGAACTCTTACGAGTATAAACAACTCTTACGAGTATAAACTAACTCTTACGAGTATAAACTAACTCTTACGAGTATAAACTAACTCTTACGAGTATAAACAACTCTTACGAGTATAAACTAACTCTTACGAGTATAAACTAACTCTTACGAGTATAAACTAACTAACTCTTACGAGTATAAACTAACTCTTACGAGTATAAACTAACTAACTCTTACGAGTATAAACTAACTCTTACGAGTATAAACTAACTCTTACGAGTATAAACTAACTCTTACGAGTATAAACTAACTCTTACGAGTATAAACAACTCTTACGAGTATAAACTAACTCTTACGAGTATAAACAACTCTTACGAGTATAAACAACTCTTACGAGTATAAACAACTTAAGGGAGAGTATAATCCCTACGAATTCTGACCTAGGGGAGAGGATAATCCCTAAAAACTCTAGTGTCAAGAGAAAGACTAGAAACGTTAGCAAATCACCAAGTAAGTACAGGGATATAAACCCTATCTCCTCATTAAGGTTCCTCTAGGAGCTTTAGAGCCTTTACGTGTCCAGAAAATATCGAAAACATGCTAACAGATACCACACCTTATAACAGAGATAGAGATATGTTGGGATATAAATTCACCCTAAGCCCCACTTGATGTTAGAATAGTTTTGATGGCCAAAACACTTAGAGTTTATAAATGTAATAGGATCAGCTGACTTGTATAGAACAACTTAGACTAGTCTTGTGTGATCAACTGTATTAATATCAGCTGATCAGCACAGTCCTGGCTTACATGCCTATCCTCAAGATGAGAAGAGTAGAAGACATGAAGACTAGAAGATCCTTGAAGACTAGATAAGTTAAGGTGCTTGTATACCTACTTATCTGATGGAGTCCCAGATTGAAGATGGCCTAAAGCAGTACAAAGAATTACCAGATCAGAAGAGTGTTACTCTGCTGATATCAGAAGACAGAAGACCTAAGGCCAGAAGAGTAGTCAGAAGACTAGTAGTACAGATCAGAAGACTATGTGATCTTCCAGGACTCGGCTGATTCCTAAGTCATCTTGCAATTCAAACGAAGACCTACCTTATTTAGAAGATTGACATGATCCCAGGATTAAAGCAATCAAGCGGCTGGAATCAAGGAATCAAGCCATTATGGAAAGATTGTTCAAACGGCTAGTCAACTCCAACGGCTAGTTGCAACCAATCTCCATTATAAATACAAGAGAATCACAACAACAAGAAGTCACAAGAGAGAATTCAACAAGCCAAGCAAGCAATCAAAGCTAAAGCCATACTGTTCTAAGAATTCTCAAAAGAGCCAGAAACCATTAGATTATCTATAGCTCTTAAGTGATTTCTATCCAACCCCTAAGAACCTGAAACCTGTTCATATTGTATAATCATTGTTTTAGGCATAGTGGTTAAGCAAATTATAAGCTTGAACCATTAGTTGGATACACTTCAAAAACCCCAAACCCGCACCGAAAGGTTAAAGTTTTTGAACCCCTTAAAGTGCAAGTGCTTACAATCACTTGTGGAGACCGTAGCTGTTAGGACGGCTCAGATCTCAAAGTCCTAACCTTGGGACTATAAAGGTCAAGACCCTTGTAATTTGTGGTAAATTAAAGGGATTAAACATCACGTGTGGACGTGAGAGTGGACGTAGGAACGTATATCCGAACCACTATAAATCTGGTGTCATTTACCTTCTGCACTTTACATTTCTGCCTTTACATATATCTTATATAGTGCATACTGTATTTTCAACTGTCTTCAAAACAAGGCCATAATTTTCAAACCAGCATCAGCTGAGTACTTTCATAAAACAACAGGTTAACACTTAAAGAACGAGTCTAAACAAGGCCTACCATAATTCCGCATATAACCTCTTCAATCAGATCACTATAGTCATCTGGACCAGCAGACTAGCAGTCCAGTTGACATAGCAATCAGAAGAGGTTCCCAACTCTATTGAAAAAGTTTTAAAGTCTATTCACCCCTCCCCTCTAGACTTTAATCTCATTCACTACTCGTTCAGGGACCAACAAGATATATATGTATATATGCATGCCAAGTAATAAATGTGCAGGTACGATATTAAACGAAAGAGAAGCATGAATATTCAAGACTTAAGGCACCATGCCTAAGCCCTCCACAGAAAAACCCCGGAGTGTGGAGTCTCCGGAAAATACCAAAAGGGCCTTAGAGGCCTTAACAAAATAAAAAGTGTTTTAAAAGTACCAAAGTGTTATCAGGGAAATAAAGTTATGAAGAGAGGGGAACATCATTCTTCCCCTCGGAACCTTCTCCTGCCTCCTCAGCTCGCCCACTGGAATCGCCACCCTCTGCCTTCTCCATCAGAGCACCTGCTGCCACGGTAGCCACTGGAGTTGGGTTTTTCACATGAATAGGGAAAGCTATATCCTTTGCCGGTGCAAGATCATCCAAGTTCAGGGCAGCATCTTTCAGCTCCAAGACTGCCTTCCTCATCCCAGGTAACCACCAAGGGGTATTGATGTCTTCCTTAGCATCTCCAGGGAACTTGGGGGGAGTATCCAGTTCGTCTAACCGGAGGGCACGAGTATACTGACCATTAAATCCTGGAGCAGAATGTTCAGCCACAGCGTTGGAAAACCCATGATCGATGAAATGGGGGATATATGCACCCATCGCCCCTAAAAAGCTGCTGCTCTGAAGAAAGGCCTCCAACCACTCCCGATGCAAGGTACCTAGAAATTTTTGACCTATGGCAGAGGTAAACAGGGACTCTATGCATAATCTCATACCCGCCCGAGGGAGAGTAACCTCCAGTTGTTCAACTCGTTTACCAAACTCTTTCTTCAACGAAGAAATCTCCCCCGAAAGCGTCGTCTGGAGTACTTTACACTTCTGATTAGCGTCCTGTAATTCTGCATCGAGGATCTCCTTCTTCACCTTCTCCAGCTCCACTTGGCTTTGGAGATCATCCACTAGCTGAAGGGACTGGAGAGCCCGCTCAGACATGTTGGAAAACAGGAGACCAAACTACACAATGAACAATCTAAAGAAGTAAGACAGGTATACTTTTGACAATATTAAATTATCCAGAAGTATATTTGCATGGAGAGTCTACCTGTGTAAAGCTATGGGCCGCATGCACAACTCGCTCCTCGGGGGACAGAGCATTAAGAGCCTCCGTGGCGGGGGTCGGAGTGTGACGCTCTATGAAAGCCAGGAGATGGTCAACATTAATCTCATCAGGAGCGTCGGAAGCGGCATTAGGCAGCGAGGATTTGGTTTTGGACTTCTTCTTTTTAGCATCAGAGGCAGGAGGCAGAGTAGAAACTAAGGCTTTCTCAGTAGAGGATCGGGTGCGCTTAGCAACTGACCCGGTGGCAGGTTTCACTGGGGAAGGAGGAACTGGAGCCTTGGAGGAGCTTTCAGGAGCCGGAGACTTAGTAACCATCGAGAGAGGAGCGGCATCACGGGAAATCTGAGTTAACCAACTCATAGCTGCACAAAGAAATATGAAACGACATTAAATAAACAAGGCAGCTCTAGTTTGGAAGACATTACTCAGAAAAAGAAATGATATTACCATCGTCGGGACCTAAGGGGTAATCGGGGCGACCAAAACCGAAATGAGAGAGGGCTCTAGGATTTTTACAAATACCCATCACATCGAAAAAACCATGGGTAGATACATGGTCATTTAAATGGTTCATTACATCCAAGTTTAGAGAAGAACAAACAGAAAGAGGAGGACGGGGTACCCCAGGATTCTCATAAATCCACCCCTCATGAGGAAACTCCCAAGGAAGAGGATTTGTAACAAAGAAGTAATAGTCTTTCCAGTCCTGGACCCCTTCATGGAGCTTTTCCATGAACTTTCCGGTCCTGGAAGTACGACCACTAGCGTAAAAAAACCCCTCCGCAAACTTGCACACGTACTGAGTTAGAAAAAGCTGAGCCGAAGGTTCCCCACCATTTCCCTTCATCAGGATATAAAAACCTAACATTGCGCGTATGGCATTGGGAGTAAATTGGTTCAAGGGTATGCGAAGATAGGTGGAAATTTCACAGAGATAAGGATGTATCGGAAATCGAAGGCCTGCTTTTAGTTGGGCCTCCCAAAAGGCTAAGGTATTATGGCCTGGAAAATTAGGGCGCTCTTTCCTATGTGCAGCCCTAACTGAATAATCGGCGGGGAAGATCCCTGAACGGAGAAAAGCGCCTACGCGCTCAGGAGTGAGAATCGAGGGACCAGAAATTTTGTCCTCCAAAGCTTGGTCAGTTACGGGAAATATAGGAAACGAGTCGGAAGTGGAACTCTCCATGGATGTGGAGTTTGAGGAGGAGGACATGAGGGTATTGTAAATGAGAAAAGAAAGGAAGGAGTAGATACCTGGAGCAAAGTCGGTTTTAGGAGTGATGACGGAATGGCCGCTGGACGTGTGTAGAGAAGTTGATTGCAGAAATATTAGAGAGAAAGAGAAGAGTGGATAGGTTTGAAAGAAGAGAAAAAAGGATTTTTGGTGGAACGAACGAGAATTTTGAAATAATGGTGCGGAAGAGAGAGAAGGGGGAAGGTCGAGGAGAATTAAATACTCCCCAATAAAAAGGCGCGTGGCTGAAAAAAGGTGGTTGGATGTTTCCCCTCGGGCAGACGCTTGGCTCCAAGAATCGACAGTAAGTTAGCGTGTGGAAGTGGAAAAGGCGTGGAGCTTTCTGAAGATAATTATTAGGAAATAAATTAAATGAGCAGCATTTCGAGGAGTATTTTAAGGAATTGAATATTCCTTTAATATTTATCTTATTGATTATTGTTTTCCTACTCTCCTAAAAATTATTTCTTTTATGAGAGTAGGGGGGAGTGGTTGATGTAGATAAATATGTCGCTCCCGGAGAAGTCGACACGTGGAAATAAGATAAAATTATGATAGTCATGATTAGGTCGATTTTTGGGAAAACAGGATTAATACACTCCTGGGTCTAAGTAGGGAAATCAGGGTGATTGGGCCTTTGGCCCATATTCGAAGAGATTACTGGCCCTTGGGCCTGAAAAGATCCGGACCAAGTAGGGGAAGACTAGTCAATCTTTCCTAGCCAAGTCAAATAAGTGGATCAGCCCACGAAGATAGAGCGGATATGCTGAAGAACCAAGTCTCCAGGGAGAGTGAGACCGGTTCTTTAGGGAATTGAGGCCAGATTTACGGGAAGGAGCCGAGAATATAGGGAGAATAAGTCTCTCCCTCTCCGGATAGGGAGGCCAGGTATTTAAACAGGTTATTTCCATATTCTTACTTACGTTTTACATATTATACATACTTTCACAAGAACTACACACTGAATTGAGAAGAAATATTACTGTATTCGCCGGAATTTCCCTAAATATACAGGGGAATTCCTCTTTGATTTCGCCTACGATCGATTCTAACTTGAGCGTCAGAGCTTCTACGCCGAAGCCCCCCTCCGGCGTACTTTTGCAGGTTATTCTTGGATTCTTGGGAGATTTACGAGGAGATTGCCAAGGATAAATAGACGATTAAAACTCGTGATTAATAGTGCTCGCAAAGGAACGATCGATATCCGAAGGCGTTCTTTTTCGACGCATCATCCTGGATCTTGTACGCTCCGCCTTTTAGTACCTGTATTACCTTGTACGGACCTTCCCAATTGGGTTCCATCTTTCCAGTGTTCCTCAAGGCATCTGCTCTCCGAAGGACTAAATCTCCGGCTTTAAAGGAACGAGGAATTACCCTGCGATCGTATGCTGCCTTGATCCGGCTCTTGTACCTTTCTGCTTTCAATCTCGCCATCTCCCTCTCTTCATCTACCAGGTCCAGCGCCTCCCTCATCAATTCTTCATTTCTTTTCTCTTCAAAATAGGTGATTCGGTGCGATTTGAGTCTGGCTTCAGGAGGTATCACTGCCGCTGCCCCATACACCAGGTAGAAGGGAGATTCGCCCGTAGCTGTTTTAGGGCTGGTCCTGTAGGACCAAAGGACATTGTCTAACTCCTTCACCCATTTTCCTCCTACCTCTTGCAATCGTGTTCGGATGCCATCCACTAGGATTCTGTTTGTAACCTCCACCTGCCCATTAGCTTGTGGGTGGGCTACCGAAGTAAATCTCTGTATAATGTTCCATCTTTCGCACCATCTCCTTACTTTCTCTCCATTGAATTGTGTTCCATTGTCGGAAACCAAGATTCTCGGCACTCCAAACCTGCAGCAAATATGTCTAGCCAGAAAAAGAATTACATTATCTTCTTCTATTTTGGCCAGGGGTACGGCCTCTACCCACTTACTGAAATAGTCCACGGCCACAATCAAGAATTTTCTTCCCCCTGGTGCTAAGGGGAAGGGTCCCACTAGATCTATCCCCCATTTGGCGAAGGGACAGGGCGAGTACATGGCACCCATCTCTTCTGCAGGTACTCGTATCAAAGGTCCATTCTTCTGACACTTCTCGCATTTCTTCACATATTCCCTAGCGTCTCTGATTATATTAGGCCAATAAAAACCTGCTCTAAATACCTTCTTTACCATAGTCTGATAGCCTTCGTGGCTGGATGCGCAACCCTCATGGATGTCCTTGATCACTAGCTCTGCCTCTCTTTCGAAAGACATTTCAAATAGGGTTGAGTGAAGGACCTCTTGTATAATTGGCCTCCTAGGATACAATATTTCCTTCTCCAAGCTTTGGCTTCTCTGGACATTGGGGTTACTTGCCCCCTGTTCAACTCCTCCCATATTTCTTTCCTCCAGTCATCCCCTGCTGTTATCTCTCCGACCAGGGTTTCAGTAGCTAATTGATCTGCCACTAACAGGGTTACCTTTCCGTCTCCCTCGAATTTAGTGGAACTAGCTAGTTTAGACAGTCCATCTGCTTCATTCTCTTCTCTCGGCACCTGTATCACTTCAAAAGTTTGGAATTTATTCTTTAGTTTCTTTACCTGTTCTAAATAGGAGATCATCCTCTCATCTTTGGCGAGGTACTCCCCCATGACCTATTGCACTACTAGCTGTGAGTCAGAGTACAGGGTGATTTTCTGTGCCCCTAACTCTGCTGCCATGCTAGCCCCTCTAATCAGGGCTTCATATTCTGCACCGTTGTTTGAGGTTGAGAACCGGAACTTAACGGCTACCTGTACTTCTTGGCCATCAGGATCAACCAACACTATCCCTGCTCCACATCCTACAGCGGATGCTGAATCGTCAACATATACCTTCCAGTCTTGTTCCTCTTCCGTTCTGGTAGACTCTTGAATGAAGTCTGCTAAAGCTTGAGCTTTAATGACCCTCCTTGGTTCATAATCAATATCGTATTCCTGTAATTCCACTGCCCATCTGACCATTCTTCCTGATAAGTCTGCTCTCCCTAGTGTCTGCTTCAAAGGGAAATTAGTTCGCACCATAACTTTATAGGACAGGAAGTAGGGGCGTAGTCGCCTAGCCGTTACCACCACCGCCAAGGCTGCCTTCTCCACCTCTGAATATTTGATCTCTGCCCCTTGGATGACCTTGCTCACATAGTATATGGGTTGTTGTGTAGAGCCTTCCTCTTTCATCAGGGTTGTACTCAGGGAGTGTTCCCCTACGGAGAGGTATAAAAGTAAGACGTCTCCCTGAGTGGGCTTGGTTAGCTTCGGAAGCTGCTCCAGATGGATCTTCAATTCTTCGAAAGCTTTTTGACACTGCTCATCCCATTCGAACCTCGACCCCTTCCTTAACGTTCTGAAGAAGTGGTGGCTCTTCTCTGCGGACCTTGCTATGAATCTGCTGAGAGCTGCGATTCTACCATTCAGGGTCTACAATTCCTTCAGGTTTCGAGGAGGTTGCATGTCGAGGACTACCTTCACCTTAGCAGGGTTAACCTCTATTCCCCTCTGAGTCACCATATATCCCAGGAATTTTCCTGACCCTACTCCAAAAGAACATTTAGCTGGATTTAATTTAATACCATTTTCTCTAATTACCTGAAATATCTCCTTCAGGTCGTTAATGTGTTCCTCTGCTTTGACACTCTTAGCTAGCATATCGTCCACATAAATCTCCATGTTCCTCCCTATCTGTCCTCGGAACACCGAGTCTACCATTCTTTGATAGGTGGCTCCTGCATTTATCAGTCCAAAAGGCATACGTACATAACCGAAAGTACCACATGTCGCAATAAAACATACCTTTGGTATATCAAGGGGATTCAGTTGGATTTGGTGGTACCCCTGATATGCGTCCATCATGCTAAGAAGTTCGAATCCAGACGTGGCATCTACCAATTGATCAATTCTAGGGAGGGGATAGTGATCCTTAGGACATGCTTTATTCAGATCTCTAAAGTCGATACACATCCTCCATTTGCCGGCTCCCTTGGACACCAGCACTGCATTCGAGAGCCACTCAGGGAACTGTACTCCCTTCACATGCCCTGCACTTAACAGTTTATCAATTTCCTCTTTCACAATTAGGTTCTTCTCCTTACCAAAATTCCTTAACTTCTGCTTCACTGGCCTAACTCTGGGATCTACATTAAGGTGGTGCATCGCTATCTCTGGAGGGATACCCGTCATGTCCGTCGCCGTGAAAGCAAAGATATTTGAATTCTCCTGAAGGGTGTGTATCATCTTTTCTTGTAGTTCAGGGTTCATATGTGTACCTATCCTGGTTGTGAATCCCTCCTTTCTTGGATAGAGCTCGATGCTCATTAACTCCTCATCTGCTTTGGCCTTGGGCTGCTCCTGCACTAGCTCACCCACTTTCTGTCTTTTTAATTCAGGGTCTTCAACCTTAAATCTCTCCATCCCTCGGAATACGGCCCTGTCTGCTATCTTGACCGATTCTACGTAACACTTCCTCGCTTGGTATTGGTCACCGCATATCTCTCCCACACCCCCCGAGGCAGGGAATTTCATCTTCATGTGGAAGGTGGAAATCACTGCCTGAAAGATATTCAAGCTTGGTCTTCGCATTACCACATTATACGAAGATGGGACGTCCACTATCAGGAACTCTATCACTTGCACACGTCGATTAGGGGCGACTCCTAACCCTACTTGTAATAATGCTGAACCAAGGGGTTGAATGGCTCCCCCTGAGAATCCATAGAGAGCGGTCTCCACTGGTCTGAGCTTTATATTTAATTCCATCTTCTTGAAGCACTCCAAGAATATGATATCAGCGGAACTCCCCGTGTCTACAAAAATTCGGGCTACATCGTACCCTGCTATATCCGTGGTAATGACTAATGCGTCATTATGGATTTCTCTGGGTTCGCCAGCGTCTTCTGGTCCAAAATGAATATCAGGACCCTCCGTCATCTTCCCTATCTCATGGTGTTCCATATTCCTCTCGCTCTTCAGTGACCTGACGCTCTGCTTTCTCTGTCTAAAGGAATCCCCATCAGCAGGGCCTCCCATGATCATATGAATAGTTCCCCTCTTTTGGGGAGGGGGTGGCTGATCTTCGGTGTTCTTCATTTGATCTCTTCTGTTATCCTCTGGCTTCCCCTCGGGGTCCTTCCTCTTCTGTCCCCTGGGGCCTTATCGATCTCTAAAGATAAATTCTTTCAGATGGCCTGCTTGAATCATTCTCTCTATTTCGTCTTTCAGGTGCCAACATTGGTTGATATCATGGCCATAATCATTATGGAATCTGCAAAATCTGTCTGACTTGGGGTTCTGAGGACCCCTGTTTCTTGAATAGGGGAACTTCATATCAGGATGGTCCCCTGCCACTTCTAGAACTTCGGCTGGCTCTATCCTCAAAGGGGTATATCTCCTCGTCCTTCCCCTGGGGCTCCAGGGCGCAGCTTCCTCCCTTTTTATGTTTTCCAACCTCCTTGAGGTTCCGTGCCTCTCTGGACTTGGCCTTCTCAGTGGGATTTCTCTTCTCCTTTCTCCGTTCTCCATTATTGTCCTGGTCTCCGAACGCTTAGCCTTCCTTACCTCTTCTAGGGTGAGGTATTTCTCTGCTCATCAAAGGTCCGTACTGGCTTCTTGGCTAGAGATGTGAACAGGTCTCCATCTCTTAATCTGTTGGTAAGAGCATTGATTTTGACCTCTGAAGAGGCTGTGGGTACCTCTAGGGCCGCTTCGTTGAATCTCTTCAAGAAAGCCCATAAGCTCTCGTTCTCTCCTTGTCGCATATTAAACAAGGTGAGGGTGGCTCTAGGTTGTCTCCTAGCGCTGGCGAATTGATGCAGGAACAATTCACTGAATTCGGACCATGAGTGGATAGTGTCCGGCCCTAGCTGGGTGAACCACTGTTGTGCAACCTTGGATAGGGTAGTTAGGAATACCCTGCCCTTGACGCCCTCTCCATATCGGTGCAGTAGGGCAGCGTTCTCGAATCTCATCAAATGTTCATAAGGATCCGAGGTGCCATCATATTCAAAATTTAAGGATTTGAAGTTAGAGGGCAGTTCATCTTGTAAAATAGTGGATGAGAATTGATAGCCAGTGATGTAAGAAGGTTTACTTACATTGTCAGTTATGTGTCTCTGCATGTCCCTCATCTCTTTACGTAGGGCCTGTATTTGATCATTGACTGCTCCCTGGTACGTGTCATCCGTACTTTCTCCTATCCCTGTTTCCAAAGTGGTATCACTAGGGATCTTCTCCGTGTTTCTCCGAGGAGGGCGATCTCGGATGCTTCTTTCAGCCTGGGAGGGCACCTTTTCTTCTTGGTTTTGAGGAGGATCCTCGTTCCTAGAAGGGATTGGAGCGGAATCGATGACGTGTTCCATGGGGTTTTGCTTTGTACCCTCGTTGATCGGTGGAATAGGTCCAGGAGGACGAAGTCCTCGAGAAGTGATTATCCTTTCGACCAATTGCGCGATCATTTCATCCAATTGATCTTGAGAAATAGTTAAGAGTTCTGATCGAGCATTGGGGTCAGGGATATCCCTATTAACCCCACTTCCCAATACTCCTGAGATACCCGCTACATTCCCCTCCTGGGCGAGAGGGATATCTTCTGGTGTAAGATCTGCAGGCTGTTTCCCTAAATTCCGGTTTACGGGAAAATCTGGGGGAGGTGGAGGGAAAGGAGGAGGAGTGGAATCTCCTTTCTCCTTAGTCTGTTTCGTCGGATTTTGTCCTCCACCCATTTAATATGGAACTTTTTCTCACGCTTTAGCTCGAGATGTTCCCACAGACGGCGCCAGTTGATGCGTCGAAAAAGAACGCCTTCGGATATCAGCTGTTCCTCTACGAGCACTGCTAATCACGAATCGGATTACTCGTTTATCTTTGGCAATCTTCAAGCAAATCTCCTTGGGAATCCGAAAATGACCTGCAAAAGTACGCCGGAGGGGGGCTCCGGCGCGGAAGCTCCGACGCTCAAGTCAGAATCGATACTAGGAGAATCAAAGAGGAATTCCCCTGTATTTCTAGGGGAATTCCGGCGAATAATATGGTGTTTCTTCTCAATTCAGTGTGTGTTTCGTAAGAATGTATGTATTGTGAAAAAACGTAACCAAGAATATAGAAATAACCTGCTTATATACCTGGCCCCTCTCTCGGGAGAGGAAAACACTCGTTCTCCCTATATTTGCTCGCCTCTTCCTATAAACTCGGCCCACTCCTCCGAAAGCTTGGTCCAAGTTCCTAGATATTCGGCCCCTTCCTATATTGACTCCTTCTTTTGACTAAGTTAGGAAAGGATGAGCCATACTATGCGTTCCCCTTTGGGCCCTATCCTTAGGCCCAAAGGATATTATCCTTCGAATGTGGGCCAAAGGCCCAACCAATCTTCTTTCCCTTTTGAGGTCCAGGGGTGTATTAATCCAACCTTCAAGCTTATTGACCTAATTAAGACCATCCTAATCTATTCCGTTTCCACGTGTCGACTTTTCCAAGAGCGACATATTTATCTACATCACAGAGAATATGCAGATAAAAATAAATAGTTCTACGAGACATAAAAGTAAATAGTTCTACGAGACATAAAAATAAAATTGTTCAACACATAAAAAAAAAAAAAAATTGTTCAAAGTCACTCAATCACCATAGAGGAATATATCAAGGTCATCATCGTTGCCAACGAACTGCTGACCCACCATGTCATTATCCTGCATGGTCGGGACATAGGCTGAGGGGGCTGAGGGGAACAGGCACGTTCACGTTGGCCGTCGGTGGAGGAGCTTGCATGGTTCTCTGATAAACCTCCTCGATCTTCTCGTCCGACCACCCGAACTCTCGACCCATATTCATATGCATCACATGGATGTAATGGTTAAATTGTGCCATCATATCAGGAGTTGGGGTGGAAGATACGGAACCCTGCGATGCCGTCTGGGACGGACCAGCGCCGGACCTGACATCAGCGCTCATACGACCAAGGCCCAGAACTCGTCCGCGGGTGGTGGGGGCAACTTCCAAATAAGCCCGGTCCACCTCCTCGACTGTAGGGGCACTGCTGGTTCCGGCTTGAGTAGGGTCGACTTGAGTTCCGATCTCGGCCATCCTCCGGTTCATCTCCAACTACATAATTAATAATTTTAAATTAATAGAATAAACTATAAAAAAATGTATTTAATTAAACAATTTTATTACTTACGTGGAGGTTAGTTGTGCGCTCGTATATGGATTGATGTGTACTCTCGTTAAACGGATGAGCAATGCTCATCCGGTCCAAGTGAGTGGGTACACGCCCCGTCTCCCGTTCCTAATAATTAAATTTATGTATTATATATACTAAATAATTAAATTTATTGAAATTAATTAAAAAATTAATAAACACTTACAATGACAATCGACCGCTCAAGGATGGACCGGGCTCCACCCCGATGCCTGGACATCCCACCCCCAACGTCGGATCTCCGGTTGGCCTTAGCAATCTCACACTTCCTGATGTACGCAGGATCCAGCCACTCCCTCGTCAATGAATCCCACAACACAACATCATTAGCATCCTTACCCAAGCTCTGCGTCGTCCCATCCCTCCGCCATGCCATTCTCCATTCGTACGTTAAATCCTTATACCGCTCTTGCGCCGATTTACTGAAATACTTGAACATAGCCTGGTCTGAGTACATATCCCAATCCCAACTGGCATGTTTCTGCACATATAATAAATTGTTTATTATTGAACAAATTAACAAACATTAATTAAATAATTAAGTAATTAATTACTACCTGAAATTCCTCGAAGTAGGCCCACTTTTTTTGTTTTGGGACCTTCGACCAGGTAATTGCACTCGTAGAGATCGGTAAAGAGCCAAAAGCAATCGTGCATGCCCTGGAGACCTCGTTACCAGGTATCAATCTGTGACATTAATTAACAAACAAAACACATTATAAATTAAAATGAATGCAAAATTAATTATTAATTATTAAACAATAAAAGTATTTAATTACTTACACTCCTCTATCGACCCAAACGGGCTGCCGACCATCCCGAGCAGGAACAACATCATGCTCCCGGGCAGACGATTGAGACGACAGCGGAGGCGACGGGTGTGGAATGGGTGGCGGAGGCGACGACAATGGTGTCCGAGGCAGTATAGGCGGCGCCTCGGGTCTAAGTGTGGCTTGGCTCTTCCTCGATCGGCTACGTGACCCGGAGGCCCCGTGAGATCCTGAGCCACCAGCACCATCTCCAGTCATCTATTTAATTTAAACATTCAAATTAATAAATATATATATAATACTAATTAATTAATAATAAATTTCTTAATTTAATAAAAAACAATAATCTAATAAATTAAAATTTAATCCCTAAATAATAACCTATTTTAATCAATAATAACCTATTTTAATAAATAATTTTTTATTCAATCAGCAATGCCTAATTTAATCAATAATAACCTATTTTAATAAATAATTTCCTATTTTATTCAACAATGACTAATTTAATCAATAATTTCCAATTTTAATTAACAATTTTCTATTTTAATTAACAATCTATAACCTAATAAATTTAGTAACAATTTTCTAACTTTAAAATAACAATTTCCTAATATAATTAACAAAGTCCCTAATTTAATCAATAATTTCATAATTAGTAAATCAACAATATTAATCTAGCTAATTATAACGTACAATATCATAATTTAATTATGTAATTAACTCCACTCCAACGTATATGCAAATTAAACAATAATATCCACTATATATATAACATCAATTATGCAAAACATGCAATATCGATCTTAACAAATCACATCAATTTATTATAAATAACTATATACATCAACTATATATAGACAATTATCCATGTACAATATCAACTAATTAATTAGATATATCAACTACATACATGCAAACTAATTAACTATATACATCAACTACAAACAATTTCATATTAATATATATAACAAATTAAATTAACACATGCAATTTAATTCATAATTATAGGCATTACAATATACGGAGTAATTTAAAAATTAATTATTAACAAATTAAGAAAGCGTACCGTATAGATTTTCTAATCGAGAGATCACCTCGGCAAAGCCTCTTCGCGCGATGAAGACGAACGAACACGAACGAGAAAGAGGGAATTTTTTTCTTTCTTTCGAAAGAGTAATCTGTATGCAGATTATATACAAAAAAAATTGCCTTTACCGACGGAAATTTTCGTCGGTAATGACCACATTTAATTTTTGGGAGACAGTCAAGAGGCGGTTAGTTAAGGCGGGTCGGTTACCGACGGAAATTTCCGTCGGTAAGGACGAATTTAAAAAATTACGCGCCCGTTTAGTAGTTCATGTGAGGGCCCAATAATATGGCGCGGTTACCGACGGAAAATATCCGTCGGTAACCCTAATTCACAATGCCGACTGAAAATATCCGTCGGTCGGTGACCCAAAAACGACATCGTGTAGAGAGTTCTGTGTGTCCGTCGGCATTTCCGTCGGTATTCCGTCGGTACAGCCGACGGAAATTGAATTCCGTCGGCAGAGTCTTCTGACTTTCAATTCCGTCGGTAATCCGTCGGTATAGCCGTCGGTATATTTCCGTCGGTAAAACTGCGCGTTTTTGTAGTGAGAGAATATGTATTCTGTGCTATAGAACATCACACACTCAAAGGGCACTTAGATTGTGAATATAAGAAGCGATTCGTGAAATTCATGTGTTCGTGTTCTGACTACGAGGATCACAGTACGTATGTGGAATTCAACCGGGTTCAAGAATCTTCCGCTGCATTGAGAAATATTACAGATTGGTAATTCTAATTCTTATTTCTCGATTAATTAATTTCAACAATAACTAAGATAATCAGTAGAGTACGTAAATAAAACAAGTAATTATAGTGATTCGAATCTCAGTCGATCTTTGTTCACTTTTACAGTTTATCTGTGATATTAATTCATTTCAAGGAATGCATCTTTATAATTTTAATTGTCAAGAATAACACTTGAATTGCCACTCTTAATGAGCTTAATCCTAATTGTTATATCGGGTGAACAAATACACTTACAAAGTTAAGTATATTTTGTAAAAAAAATTAATCATATTGTAATAATTAAATTGACTACCAAAAGAACACAAATAAATACATTTGCAAGAAATTAATGTTGAGACACTATTTCACGTGAGAAAAATCCAAATTTATCTTATATTGTTGTTGGTGTGTGCAATTTCAATGTTATATATATATATATATATATATATATATATATATATATATATATTGTGAGAATTGTTCAGAATAAATTAATTATATATCTTATATCTAATAGCCTAATTATATTAACCTCTAAATATAACACATTGTTTAAATTATAATAATAATGATGATTTAAACAGATTAAATTAAAAAAGGATCAACCTAACAAAAGACAAAAGACTTCCAACTGTAGCAAATAAAAAGAGAAATTATATACTCCATGGTACTTGTGCAAAGTAAGTGTATAATGTAAATTTTTCGCGATAATAGTAACTTAATTAATTAAATATTGTAAATTTATTTTTTTTAATTATAGATTGGTAGCGCAGATCGAACATACTATATATGTAGTATCATCATTTGATAAAAATAGGAAATTGAAAATAGATGCAAGAGAAATCAATTTAGGGGAGAGGAGTCTAGCCTAGTGTGGATAATCAAAACGACATACCAATCAGCCTGCGTCTTCATGATAGATGAACTCTGCAATATATAATTAAAGAAAACGCACCGATGAAAAATGTGAAAAGGTGAGTATTAATTTTAGTCTACTATTTTGATACATATATATACACAAATGCAATATAAAATTACCTTTATATAGTCATATAGTATATGTTTTATTTTTGTTAAAGCTAATTATAAAATGATAATGGATTACTCCATAGACAATATTTATAAAATTATAATGGATTATAATAAAGTAGGTCATAACTGTGCAACTCAAATACATTTTTTATTTTAAGTAGTACTAAATAATTACATACCGTTGGTAAAAATTAATAATTAATATTATTTTAAAATGCACTTAAATTTCACACCAAATGCATACTTAGTCTTCATTGAAATTGTTTCATATATTTTTTTTCTTTGCAAATCTGATTTAATTCTTATAATATTTTTTCAATCATATAAAATATTTAATGAATGTCTGAATCATATACTATATATGAGATACAATTAAAATGACATAAAGTTACCAAATGCTTATACTCTTAAAATTGCAATATACATGCACACACTGCACATATATAATTTTCTTGTATTCTTATTTTTATTTCTAAATAAATTTCAGCTATTTAAATAATTTTTTTAGACTTTCAATTAACTTTTAAAAGTAATATATTTTTTTATAAATAAATCTATATTATTCTTACACTTTAAAAAGAGTCTGAAACCATGCACTATATGTGATCGATCTCATCACTTTGTAGTCAATTCAAACGAAATTTAATATAATTGCATGCACAAATTAAAAATACTTAATATTATGCCCCAATTAAAGTTGATCGATATACATATATATATATATATATATATATATATATATATATATATATATATATATGTATTTTGATCAATTTTCAATATAAGTTTGATGTTATATAAATATTATCCACATATAAAAAATTGTGCAAATAATTTTTCTCCAAAATTACAATGAACAATTAATGTATATATTTTTTTGCAGGAACTACAACCCAGAAGAAACAGTGGGTATGTGATTGTGCGAAAGGTTTGTTGCACATAGCGAACATACTATGTAGTATCACCATTTAATAAAAATGGGAAACTGAAAATGGATGCAAGAGAAATTTATGGATATATATCACATTTACCTGCTAACATTTTCTTCTCTTTTCAGAATAAACACTTTCTCCATCTTGTTTACTCCCCAATTAACATACACTTTATAACTAATTTTAATTTTTTTTGAGATATTTTTTGTTTATGTTTTAAAATTGAGTTTGACTAACTTATTTTATTGATTTATATGAATTTTCATAAACTTGTGGAATAAATTTATAAAATATTGATGCAAAGAGTTAAAGAGTTAATTTTATTTTTTTTTAAATTAATATTATATATATTATATAAAATATTTTATCAATAAATATATATATATATATATATATAATTTATTTTACCAATAATATATATATAAAGTATTTTATCAATAAAATATATATATATATATATATAAAGTTTATATATTAATTCGGGGCGGGGCGGATACCCGCAGGTCGGGCATAAGACCCAAACCCGACTCATACTCAATACGGGACGAATCTGACCTGACCCAAAGCTCGCGGGTCGGGTCAATATTGTCCTTCCTACTTTTGATCTTTAGTCTTTAGAGTTCTCTAAGAGAATCCGTTGAAATCTCTTGTTTTTAGAAGAGATTTTGGATAGTTCAATTTATTTATATTTTTGAAGGAAAATCCAACAAAATCCATAGAGTATTAAAATCCATAAACTGTTTAATACCTAAATATTTTTAAAGACTTTTTAAAATACGTATTGAATGTCTCAAAATTTTTTAAGACTTTTTAAAATTCGAATTGAATACCCCCAAATTTTGAAAGTCCAAATTTTTTTATAGAATCCACAACCAATACACCCCCTTAATCAAGAAAATAATATCCCTAAATTCATTTTTTACTTTTAAATTTATATAAATGACTTTTTGGTTTCTATTCTAGCACTTATATTATATTCCCTCCGTCCACCAAAAGTGTGTTCAATTCTTTTTTTGGGTTCACAAAAAATATGCGTATCCTATTTAAATAGTTCACTTTCGAATATTTTTTTTACTTTACTAATAAGATTGAGTATCTACCAAATATATTCTTTACTCATTATTCTAAATATATTCTTTATAATTAAAATATGATTTTTTTTTAAGACATGTATAAAAAAAAGTGAGCACACTTTTGATGGATATATAGAGGGAGTATTTAGATATTATCCAAATCTTATTTACAACTTTGAAATTTAATGAGAACAAACAATTGAGATGATGTGATGAGTTTTCCGAGAGCAAAGATTGATTGATGGGCACATAATTGTATGTTATATTAGGGTGCAGGCAACAAACTAGATTCTTTTATTAGGGTGCAGACAAAGAGAGAGAGAAAGGGGACGGCAAAGTGGCGACGACGGCTCAGCAACAACGGCTGCGGCCAAATCGACGGCGGTGGTCGGCTGCAAGAAATAGGAGAGGCTAGGGTTTTGTTGAAATTGAAAAATAAGAAAGAAAAATTCATTTTACTTCCAGTAACTTAGACCTAATGCAATTTATATTCTTTCAGTTTTCACTTTTTTGATTTACGTCATTTTTACCGAATTTTTTTTAAACTCACCGAAATGTGAGAAATAAATTGGGATTCCGGCCAAAAAGTCTAATTTACGTCCCTTAAGTTTGAAAATTAAAATTTAATAAATAAATTTTCTAAAATTATCATTAAATAAATTAAAATTTAATAAATAAATTTTCTAAAATTCTAAAAACCCAATAAAAAAAATAAAAAATTATTAATATTTTATTAAAAATCAGACTTGATTCGAATTCATTTGCCATTAAAGTTTTTCTCGAAATCTTTTTTTTTTTCATTCCGTACGCCTTGATTGATTGTAGAACTATGTCAAATTCATTTTAATGAGGTTTTTAGAATTGTATAATTTTTAATTTTATTTTAAAATGTTTAATTTATAGATTTTTAATTTTTAGAATTTTATGTTTTTATGAGATTTTTAGAAAAAAATATTTTTAATTTACAAATTTTTAGAATTGTAGATTTTTTAATTTTTTTTTTTAGAATTTTTTATTTTTATTTTACACAATTTTTAAATTTTAATGATATTTTTAGTTTTTAATGAGATTTTTAATTTTTTTTAGAAAATTTTAATTATTAATTTCTAATTTTTAAACTTAAAGGACGTAAATTGGACTATTTGATCGGAATTCCATTTTTTTGGTGAAAAGAACATAAATTGGACACCTAGATAGTAAATTGAAAAAGTGAAAATTTAAATGATATAAATTGGATTAAGTCTAAGTTAAAATGAAATTCTCAAAATGAGATGAAATGGGAGAATGAATGAGTTTTGTGGGAGGGGAGTTGTATTTATACAGGGGTAGAAATGATTTTTTAGCACACATTTTGCACCTAATTGAAACTATTTAAAAATGTAAAATCTAATTGTAATGGACACTCCTAAATGACACCTAAGAATAAATAAACTCACATATTTACCCATATCATTACTTTTTCACACTCGGCCATCAACCTTTTTCTTTATTTTATTTATAAATTTTACAAAACTAATTTCACCTTAAAACATTTTTTTAAAACATCACTTATACCTTACACATTTTTTAAACTGTCACAATCTCAAAAGTGAAAATTTTCTTAAAACAAGAGAGTATAAAATAAAAATAAATAAATATAAAAGTTAATTTATCATTCATTTATTTTTAATTTTGTGCTGTATAAACCACCAGACAAAGATTACGCAGCTTTATGCTACTCATCAATATTTACCTGACACAGATTTATGCGCTTTACTCTTTAATCATATAGTAATACTCTTTTCATCCAAATAGAGTTTTTTTTTTTTTTTTTTAAAGTAAGATAATTAATGTAAAGAATAAAATAAATAAAGTAAAAATGATATAAAGTAATTAAGTGTTGTACAATATATTTTTAAAAAAATGCACACATTTCAGGTGAACAACCCAAAAAAAATAACATATACACTTTACATGGACACGGTTTGAGATTTCATCAATTCAAATGGTGTTTTATTTCAATTTTCATATAACAACAATCATGTTCCTCAATGAAGTATATTCTTTAAAAAAATAATCTTATTTTACTTTTATCAGATTGTAATAATTATTTTGATTATATCAAAAGAATACAAATAAATATAAAGGCGATGAATTAAATTTAATACACTATCTCCGTGAGATAAATTAATCTAAGTTCATCACAATCAAAAGAAATAATTCAAAAAGGATTGTGGATAAGATATATATTTAATTCGCATTTATCTTATAGTTATTCAACACTGTAATGGCTTACAAAAAAAAAATTATTCTCAATATATGAAGCTGCGTAGTGAAAAAACTTAATTCTAAGTAGAATTAAAGTGAAAAAAAAATGAAATAGAAAAATAATAATATTTAAAAAAACTAGATTAAATTTTGTTTATAGAAAATTTCCAACCACATAGACGGTCGACATTCAAACAAAAGTTATGCAGTTGATAATCTACAATAAAATTAAAATAACTACTTTTACAATAAATATATGTTATTTATATGACACAAATTCATAACGTTTAACTATTTAAATACTAGAGTATTTGTCAGTGGTACTATATAGTATTTAATCTAAAATTGTTTTTCACAAGTTTTTATCTTTCACATATGTACGTGAATGTAATAAAGATAAATGCACGACAATGATTACTTACGCACTCATATGTACAATCAAAGACAGATATAAAGTAATTGTGTATACAGTAATTTTGTGGGTGTTAAAAGTAAAGTCACACTAAAAAGATTAAAGTTTTTTTTAGTTTTTTAAATTTGATTAATTTTGAATTTGATCCTTATGAATACACATTTTAATTTTAGTACAATAAGTTGGCGTAATAATTAAAATATATCAGTTCAATTACTACTATTGCAGGTAAATGATCCGTCAAATCATTAACTCGTGTGCAATTCAAATTAAACATGAATTTACTCATGTGTAGAAAAATGTAGAAAAAAATGAATTTGATCGGTTTATTTACCTGCAATAGTAGGTAATTGGATTGAATTTAAAATTTGGGTCAACTTATAGAACCAAAATCAAAATGTGTATTCCATGCATGAGAACCAAATTAGTCCAACTTAAAGGACTAAAAAAAAAAAAAACTTTAATCCCCTACAAAAAAAAAAAAAAAAAATTGACTTTATAAATGACAGAAATGATCTTTAATAATAAACCATATCAAAAAATTCTCACTTTTATTTCATTAAAGAGTACTTTTACAGGTGATGGAATTTTTTCATTAAATTGTCATGCAATCTAATTGTATTGCCTTTAAGATAATTGGGATGAGTTAGTCTGTATATAAATACGTATACCAATAAACATTTTATTCAATTTTCACTGTAAATTCTCATCCATCAATACACGAAAATGTCTTCAAGTTCCAGCAATACTCCCCAAAATGTAAGTACATATATATATATATAATTTTATTTGATTCAATTTTACTTACGAATTATATATATGTGTATATATAAACGTATTTTTGTTCTTATTTAAAGCCTCGTTGATGAAGGTGATGCACGAACGGCTTGAAATGATTTATCTGGGCATTTTAACTAATTTTTCATATATAGTTTATAATCCCTCCATTCCACATTAGATTGTCCATTTAATTTTGACACGAAATTTAATATCAGAATTATTTATTAATATTATAAATGATAAGATAATTTTTTGTTGAAAATGTATTAGTCAAAACTGAAAAGAATAAGATAAAAAAAATACTCATATTTTTGTGTAGAAAAAAAAAGTATTGACATTAAGTATAATTTTTGAGATATTTGAAGGAGATAATTGTAAAAAGTAAAGTTATTTTTTTGCCATTTTAGTATGAGATGGGCTAAAATGGAAAATGGACAATTTAATATGGAATGGAGGATTTATTTTAAATTTATTTATTCTGAAATATTTTGAGATTTTTTAATTGATGTTTTTAAACTTATTAACTACTTAATATTTAGGCTCTGAACTTAACTCTAAAACGTAATCATACAATTTATATCTTGATTTTGTTCGTACTTTAATTTTTGTTATATAAATAACTTTTTGGTTTCAATTTTAGCCCTTAAATTTATTTAGTGTCCAGGTGTTATTTAATACTTTTAAATTTGTTGAGAATTTTCTAAATTCAAATTGTAATATACACATATATATATATATATATAAATAATTTCCTCGTTTTCTTATTTTTTAGGTCTAAATAACCTTCAGTTATTAAATAGTATTCTGACTTTAAATTTTTTAACGCAATTTAATTTTTATAATTGACTTTTTTTATAGAGAATTTTTATAATTGACTTACAAAGTCACTTTATATAATTGCTCAAAAATACTTAATCTTATAAAACTTGTGCAATATTTAATTAAATAACCTAGTAATTGATTTTTTTCTCCTTTTAACTATTAAAATTTTAGAATATCTGTATTTGTTCAACAATGAATAATGCCATCCTCCTTATAATGTGTACCACAAAAACATAATACTCCTCCACTCGCATAATTTCGTTATTTCAAAAAAAAAAAATGGCATATAAAAAATAACATCCACACTACTTTTCATCTTCAACCACAAAATATTTACTTACAAATTGTCCAACCTATCTATTTATATATACACGGTCTATAATAAAACTCGTGTTCAAAAAAATAAGAATAATAAATTTGAAGGAAAATAATTTTCTTGTATATAAAACCTGCAAATTAACTAGTAATGATGTGCACACAACTTTTTTATCATTTGTTCAAATCCTAAATATGATTATGCTATATTAATTAGATTATTATCTTTAATTAATCAAAATAAAAGGAATTATTAATTTTACCAAACTTACAGCTCAATAATATTAATTAATTTCCACCTTTTTTTTTTCTCTCAAGGAACCACGATCCAGAAGAAACATTGATGGGGCTGAGATTGTGCAAACTAGCACAGTTTTTTTTCAACTCTTTCGTTGCCATGAAAAAGATGAATTTATACTAGCAATGCAAGAGGTTAGTAATCCTCGTGTTTTATTTTTGTTAAAGCTTTTTTTTTTGTGCACCGATTGCTCGGTTTAACTCAAGTGCAGTTATATTCACTGAATAGCGTTATGAGAAAACAACTGCAACTGTTTAGTGAAAACAACTGATACTACTGTTTAAAGTACATTTGAGTTGTAATGATACTGAATATATAAATATTTTTTTATAATTAATCTTAATTATTTTAAATTTATTTTCTTCAACTATAGATTGGTTCCTCGTACCGAACATACTACTATGCTGTATGGCCATTTGAAAAAAATGGACGACTAAAAATGATGGCCAGGGAAATTAAGCTAGGGTTTAGGAGAATTGATGCCTGGCTTGGAGGAGTTTACCCTATTGTAGACAATAGAAACGACATACCAATTAGTCAACGTCTTCATGGAAGATGGACTGTGCAAGTTAGACGACGTACCGATGGAAGTGGAAAATATGAAAAGGTACGTAAGCGTAAGACAGTCTCATAGTGAGTCTGTTCACAAAATTAGCACAAATTAACACTTGTCTGGGACGATCACAAACATTTTTAACACGTACAAATGTTTCTATCTTTTAATTAAAATACCATTTAATTAATTTATTTTTATTTCAGTTTTACTATCATGAAAGGGTCACAAAGACAATGCGATCCATGATCGAAGTTGCCACCTTTATTGTATTCAACGTGATTTATTAGACATCAGTGAGTTGTTAATTATTTTTATTTTCCACTTTTTTGTTTTACTTTTTTCTTAAATATACAAGTTTTTTTTTTCTAATATATTTGATTATATATGATTGTGCAGATGAGCATTTGGTGGTGATGAAGAAATTAAAGAAGAAGATGAATATTATACTCCGTCGATTTAAATGTATTTTTTTATTAATATCATTTTGAAGAAGTTGGAACTCGTTGTTATTGTTTGTATGATTAATTGATGAATAAATACAATGTTTTTTATACATATATATTTTAAGTATCAGAAATTTATATATTTAATAAACCATGAAACCATGCTAATTTCGTTTAAAAATAAATAAATTAAAGTCATGTTTTATAATCAATTTGATCCCCCTTTTTTTATATATATATATAGATTCTGTAATCAAGACAAGACCGTAGAATTTAAAATAATTATTAAATTATTTAAAATAATACATTAAGTTTAGTGGTTAATCTAATTAGGTTATTTCAGATAAATTAACTCATTAATTTATAGCAGTTTGTAAACATTTATGTGAAACTCACTGTAGTCTGTACATGCTCATGGTTACATAAACAAGGGTTGCACTTTTACGTACCACTCACGTACATATAACTTGTTCCTATTTAATAATTGAACGAATACTATATAATATATGATTTAATACTATATTGTATTTGAACAAATACTATACTCTATTTGAACTAATATTATACGTATTGACATAACTCATGGATAATATTCACTCATTTTAAAAAATTGAATTAAGTGGTACCATGTAACTGATACACACAAATATTTGCCCACAAATAAAGCACTGAAATTGCACAATATATAATTATCACCTTCTAAATGATTTTTAAAAATGTATTAGGTTTTAAATGAAAATAAAACTAAACTGATATTAAAAAAAAAAAAAAACAAGCTTCATATAAAATTTGTGAGGAATTTTTTTTTTGTCCTATAAATTTGAGTAATTCCAAAATAAATCTTTTAAATTTTAACTTTACAAAATACATCCTATATTTTATAAGTTATAATTAATTTTAGTCTTTTTTTAAATTAATTTTAGTCCTTTAAGTTAAAAAAAAATATAAATTTTAATCTACATTTTTATAAAACATCATTAAAATATTTTTTTAAATTAAATAAAAACATCAGTAAGATCTTAATTATGCTCGAATTCTATCCGGTCATTTCCCCTCTAATTAATTAAAAATATAAAAGTCTGAAAAAAAAATATATACTAAAATCTAAAAATTAAAATTAGATTACTAATTGAATAAAAAAATATACGTCGATCCACCACCCATCGTGTTTCCCAAAATGAAAATTAAATTAATAAATATTTCTAGATTTTAATTTGAAAAGTGTATTAATAAAGCCTAAATTATATTAGCAAATCAAGAAAATTATAAAAATATATTAAAAAGACAAAAAACTCCAATCCACGTCATATTCTCCAAATGTAAATTATAAATGATGAAATATTTAAATTTGAATTTATTTTTAAAATTTAACTATAATTTACATTATATTTTTTTAATTTATCAATTTAATAAAAAATATAATTATTTCATTTTTTAAATTTTATATTAAAATTTAATATCTTCATAATTTTTTTGTCAAAATAAATCTTATTTTAACTAAATATATTTGGTACTATTATTTTACTAAAATGCAGATGTATTTATAATTTATATAATAATTTTTATATTTTATTTTGTTGATTTTTAATTATTTTATTTTACTAATTATTTTTTGTTAAATAAGTTTATATTTTCAGATTTTTAATTTTTAAATAATTTTTTATTAAACTGAAAATTTTGTACTTTTCGATTTGAGAAAATAAATTTTTGTTAAATATTTTATTTAAATATAAATTGAGACCTCTATCCAAATTTCAATTTTATATTCTTTTCAAATTTATTTAGTATTTACATTTTTTTTAAATTTAAAGGATTAAATTGATTTTAAAAAGGATTAAAATTAATAACATAAAAGATTTATTTTGGAATCAATAAAACTTATAGGACTAAAAAATATATTTCTCCTAAAATTTGTTATTGATTTAATATAAGATTAATTTATTCAAGATAAATACATGTATGCACCCGTTGCACCGTGAAACTCAATGTATTTTTAATTGATATTTATTGTTATATTAAATGATACTCCCTCCGTCCACCAAAAGTGTGCTCATTTATTTTTTTGGGCCCACAAAAGACGTGCTTATTCTATTTAAATAGTTAACTTTTGAATATTTTTTCTACTTTACTAATAAGATTGAGTATCTACTAAATATATTTTTTACTTATTATATTAAATATATTCTTTATAATTAAAATATGATTATTTTAAAAACATATATAAAAAAAAGTGAACACACTTTTGGTGAACAGAGAGAATACTACCCAATTCTGCAATATTAATGAATGTTTGTGTATATCAAGAGTCATAATAGAACCTGTTATACCTAGTCAAAGAAGTCAATCTTTGACAAGTCAATCCTAGTCAACAGCTTACGTGGCGAGGACCAGTCAACAAGTCGTGCGACGACTAGTCAACAAGATGAAGAATATGTAATAAAAGTAATGTATTTAATATATTTAAGTGCTCGCCCAAAGATGTGGGCGAGCAAATGTTTTAGTTAGCTGCTCGCCCAAATGAGTTGGCGAGCACATGTTTATATATAACCAAGAGAAGACAAGTGTTGAAGCCTTGGGAGACGACTCGGAGCGTGGCGACCACCTTCCTTCAAGGTGTTGGCGACCACCTTCCCCGACGACCAGGTCCTCCGGCGACCACCAGAGGCGGTTTAGCTCCTCGGCATCTCGGCGAGGACGACCACCAGAGGCGGTTTAGCATTAAATGCGCCATCCCATCACCTTTTCGGGCAGAAGACAGGTCCAGTAAGGGTGTGCCACGTGTAAAGGGCGGGCAGCCCCTAAAAACCACTATATAATGCCTAAAAGGCTCATTTGTAAGGAATAAGTTACAAATTCCACCAAATCACCCAACCCAAAGCAATATACTCTCCCAAAGCTCTCAAGCTTTTAGCTTCTCCAAGAAGCTATATCTTGTGTTCTTACTGCTCATCTTTAAGATCATCAAGATCATCATATAAATCCTCTCTAAACACGTAATAAACCCCCGATAATCATATATGTTTGCTTCGTGCTAATAAATATTCCACATCCGAGTCAACCCGACCAAAGCACGTACAACATTTGGCGCTAGAAGGAGGGGTCCTTTTACGTGTTCATCATCTTAGTTTCGACCGATCATCGAGCGATCGGTTTGCAAAATCCGTTTTTCAGGTTTTAATCGGTAGATCCACCGTTTAAAGCTTTATTTACGTATTTTAGTGTTCTTCGTGTTCTTGAATATTTGCGGTATTCGAGACATATTTTGGAGTTTGATCTCCTTGTAACTTTGTTTTCAAGCTTGTTGTTACTTTGCTAGAAAGTAGTTGTAATAGCACGTTCTTCTGCGTAAGAACTCTAATCTTTCGTTTTTTAAGCGTCTAAAGCTTAAAGAACAGTCATATCTTTGTAATAATCCCCAGGAGACACTCTTTAAACGATGTCTCATCATACTCCTCAGGACGGATTTGTAGCTCCCGGAGGGAACGATCCCCCTCCGCCGCCGGTAAATCCTTTTGCAAACTTGAATATGGGGGACATCTTGAAAGATCCCCAGCACTTGAAAGACTTTTCTGACTTCCTCTTGGAGAAGAGGAGGCAGAACGAGAAAGAAGAGCTTGAGAAGGCCAAAGATCAGGCCTTCGACAAAGCCCAAAAAGAAAAGGCAAAGGCCAGAGGAAATGATGGGGATGACGACCGCTCCTATCACTCATATTCTGTTCGTCCCCAGGACAGAGGAAAAAATAAGGTCGCAGATCAATCCCACAACAGCCATACGGGAGACTCCCGAGGCCGAAATTCTATTTTTAGTCGCATGAATGACAAAGACGGAAGGGCTCCTCGCCGGGTGCCATTCGACCTGGGAGGCCGACCAGACAAAGCCGGCCACAGAGATCGGGCTGATAAGAGAGGACAGGGAGACAAGATCTCCGCCCTCGATCGAGTAGGGCCAGGGCAGGGCTCGCGAGCTCCGGCGAAGAGTTATCGCAGCCACCACTCAGAGAGACATTCTCCCAGGCGATCACGACATGATGATCGTCCGGCCCCATCTCACGGGAGTCGACGCGACGAGGTCGTCGTCCCTCGACCACAAACTGCCGAGGAGGGGCAGATCGCCCAGTTCCTCGAGACCCAAAAGATAATGAAGCTGGAAATAGAGGCTTTGCGAGCAGAGGTGGTCGCCTCGAAGCAAGGGACTGCCCCACCAATCACTCTGCCCGCTCCTCCACTAAGTGTTGCGGTCCTCACCGCCCCCATCCAAAGGAAGATCCAGATGCCCTCCATGGCGGCATACGATGGAATGTCCGACCCTAGAGTACACTTGTCCAAGTACTCAAACTACGTGGCCTCAATTGGGGCAACGGACGCCACACAGTGCAGAAACTTCTCCCTAACTTTGGGAGACTGGGCTCATCGTTGGTACACAACTTTGGGTGCCGGATCTATCACCTCATTCCTTGAGCTGGGACAATATTTTTTGACCTACTTCGGGTCTATTGCTGCTCGCCCAGCCTCAAAGCAACGTTTGACAAACGTTCGCCAGTCCCTGACTGAATCTGGTAAGGACTTCATCGAGCGCTTCGACAGGCTGGTGATCGATGGGGAGGCCGTAAACGATGAGACGAAGCTGATCTCGGCTGTTTCCGGTCTAAGGATAGGTTCCAAGCTTTGGGAATCTATTCATACTACTTTCCCAGTTTCTTATGTGGACTTTCGCATGAGGGCTGGGAACTTCATCCAGATGGAGGAAATCATGGACGCCGCCAAGGCTAACGAGCAGCCTGAGGCGTCCAAGAGGATCTGGCCCAAGAAAAATGCTAACACTGGGGAGTCGTCCCAGACAAAAAAGGCGACCACTCAAGCTGGCAGTGCTCGCCCAACGAACTTCAGACCTTTCGAGGAGTCCCCAGAGATCATTCAATTCATAGAATCTCTCTCTCTTGATCCTAGGGGCATTTTTAATGCAGTCAGGGGAAAGAATCTGCTCCCCCATGCCAAGCCAATGCACATAAGTGAGGACAACTTAGATGGTGGTAAATTCTGCGACTACCACAACTCCATCGGCCACCACACTAATGGGTGCCGGGACTTGGTGAGAAACCTTTTCAAGCTGTACAATGAGGGCAAGCTCGCCCAATTCATCAAGCCCCTTGGAAATGGCGACAACAGGGGGAAGAAACGTCGCGACGACAGCGACGGCCTGTGCCAACAGTTGAATCGTCCGAAGCTAACTCCTCCCATGCCAAACAACCCAGGAGGCGACATCGATAATGTGGGCGGAGCTTGTATGGTTTTGGAAGGCCCCTTGGGGGGAACTCAGTCCGGGAAAGCTCTGTCTGTTCGCCGACAACAGAGTGAGATGCGAGCACTTAACAACGTGCATCAAGTGTGCGTTGCTCCGGCTGCTGAGAAGCCTCTAGCCCATCAAGTCCTTTTCACGGACGACGACCTGAACGGTGTGGTGCAACCAAACAATGATGCTTTGGTCATCACAGGAAAAATTATGGGAACCAATGTCCATCGCATGATGGTCGACACCGGGGCATACACCAACGTCCTCTTCAAGCATACTTTGGATGCTCTTGGTGGATATGCAGAATACATTGAGCCTTGCGATGATATTATCGTCGGGTTTGGGACACGCGCAACCTTCCCATTGGGAAAATCAGACTGTCTCTGGAACTGGCATCGTCGAAAAAGCCAGAAATGCACCATGCTCGGCAGCTCGACTTTTTTATTGTAGACATGCCATCTTCCTACAACGTGTTCCTCGGCCGACCTTTCTTCAACGAGTTCTAGGCGGCCGCCTCTACTTTTTTCTACTGTGTAAAGTTTCCAGCCCCGACGGGAGTTATAACCGTCAAGGGCGATCAGACGCGGGCGAGGGAGTGTCTCGTCCGTTTTGCAAAGCGTCATTCTAAAGAAACTACTATGGTTGGCCAGTATATCGAGTGTCAAAAACAAAAACAACAAATGAACTACTTGGAGGGTCTTCCTAGCAAGTACCGGAAGATTGAAGTTGGGGAGTGCAGTCAGTGTTTCGACGACCACCAAGTGGAGGCAAACGAGCACGCCTCCATGGAAGTGGACGACCACACCCCAATGGAAATTGGCGAGCAGACAGGTTCGGGCGATCAGATCCCCGACGACCAGGTTCCAGAGAACATTCCAGATCTAGAGCCTAGGTTAGGCTTTGAGCCAGAGTTCGGAATCGAGGATCCTCGTTGGAAGGAGCCTAAAGAGCGGGCAACTTCAGCGGAGGACCTTGAAACCATCCATTTAAACGAAGCTCGTCCAGAACTCGAGGTATTCATTGGTTCGAATTTACCAGAACAATTGCGGTCAGATATGATCGCATTTTTGAAAGAAAACATCGGTGCATTCGCCTGGTCGCACGAGGATATGGTGGGCATTAGCATGAACCATGCCTGCCACATATTGAATATTGATCCATCAAGGAGACCCATCACCCAAAAACGAAGAAAATTTGGGCCTGATAAATATGCGGCTTTGGCGGTCGAAGTCAAGAAATTGATCGACAACAAATTAATCGAGAAAACTGGAACTGATCCCGAGTGGTTGGCAAATCCAGTGCTCGTCAGAAAGACGACCGGGTCGTGGAGATTGTGTATAGACTTCACAGATCTAAACGATGCATGTCCGAAAGATCATTTTCCGATGCCCCACATCGATCATCTAGTAGACAATACAGCGGGGCACGAGATGTTAACTTTCATGGATGCTTTCGCAGGATACCATCAGATTGCGATGCATCCCGACGACCAGCGACATACGGCTTTCATGACTACAGTCGATATGTATAGCTGGAAGAGAATGCCTTTCGGTTTAAAAAACGCGGGGGCAACATACCAAAGACTGGTAAATAAGATGTTTGAAAAACACATCGGCGAGATGGTGGAGGTCTATATCGACGACATCGTTGTCAAAAGCTTACGAAAAGAGGATCACCTATACCACCTTGCCATGACATTCGATATTCTGAAGGAGTACAACATGAAGTTAAATCCAAAGAAATGCAATTTTGGAGTTAGCTCAGGAAAATTTCTGGGGCACTTGGTTAGCCAGCGAGGCATCGAGGCAAATCCAAGCAAAATTCAAGCAGTCATCAACATGCAAAGCCCAAGGAATGTGAAAGAAGTCCAGATGTTGACAGGATGCCTTGCATCGCTGAACAGATTTATTGCACGAACGGGCGATCGTTGCAAACCTTTTTTCGATGCTTTGAAACAAGGGAGGTTCGAATGGACCGATGAGTGTGAAAAAGCTTTCGGAAAGCTAAAGGAATATCTATCAGATCCGAAGGTCCTATCTAAGCCAGTCCCCGGTGAAATTTTGTATCTATACTTGGCGGCCACTGACTGTGCGATCAGTTCAGTGCTCGTCCGAGCAGAGGGGAGCACACATCTGCCAATATATTACGTAAGTCAATCACTGAGAGATGCGGAGCTGAGATACACTCCAATGGAAAAATTGGCATACGCACTGGTCATGAGCGTCAGAAAACTAAGGCAATACCTGTTCGACCACGAGGTGGTCGTCCACACGACTTTTCCTCTTCGGCGAGCACTGCATCGTCCGGATACCACTGGAAGACTTTTGAAATGGTCGGTGGAAATCGGGCAATTTGGGCTCACCTACGCACCCAGAACGGCAATCAAGGGACAAGTGTTGGCAGAATTTATTGTAGAGCTCACTTTCCCGGAGAAATTGAACGAGGGAATCGAACTTCCTTGGACACTGTTCGTCGATGGCTCGTCGACGAGCACCAAAGCAGGGGCAGGAGTCGTCCTCACCAGCCCAACCGGACAGACGTTTGCTTCGGCGATCGAGTTCGAGTATCGGGCGACCAACAACGAAGCAGAGTACGAGGCTCTGGTCGCAGGAATCAAGATGGTTATGGCCGTGGGCGCCAGAAAACTGAAAAATTTTTCTGACTCTCAGCTGGTTGTATGTCAAATTACGAGCGATTACGAGGCTTGCGGCGATCAAATGATAAAATACCAAGACCTAGTGAAAGGATTACTCGAGCAATTTGATTAATTCCACATCGAGCAAATCCCTAGGGAGGAGAATACGCAAGCAGATGCGTTAGCTCGGCTGGCCACTTCAGAGGGGGAGGCAATATTTTCAGAAGCGACCATCACTAAAATTTCTTCCCCGTCGGTGAACAGAGGTCAAATTTTGCAGGTTGAAGCGACCATCGATGAGGACTGGAGGTCGCCGATCACCAAGTACATCAAGACCGGCGAGCTCCCGGTAGACAAAGTGAAAGCAACCAGATTGCAACTCAGGTCCGCAAGGTACACTATTATTAGCGACCAGCTGTACAAACGGGGATTTTCAATGCCTTTATTGAAATGCCTCGGAGAAGACGAAGCGAAGATCGTCATGCACGAAATCCACGATGGAGCGTGTGGAAATCATATAGGGGGGCAAGCGCTCGCTTTAAAGATCATGAGGCAAGGCTACTTTTGGCCAACACTGAAGAAGGATGCAATCCATTACGCCCAGACGTGCAAGAGATGTCAAGTTTTTGCACCCGCTATTCACTCACCTCCAGACGAGCTCATCTCCGTCTATAGCTCTTGGCCCTTCGCGAAGTGGGGCATCGACATCATCGGACATTTCCCGCCTAGCGTCGGGGGGGTAACTTTCGTAGTCGTAGCAGTCGATTACTTCACCAAGTGGACGGAAGCAAAGGCATTAAAGACCATCACAACGGCTCAGATGACAAGCTTCATTTGGAAAAACATAATTTGCAGGTTTGGCCTACCACGAGCAATAGTGACCGACAACGGACGTCAATTCACAAGTCAAGACATGGTGGATTTCTGCTCAGAGTGGAACATCAAGAAAATTTTTTCAACACCCTATCATCCACAATCAAATGGTCAAGTAGAAGCAATCAACAAAATCATCAAGCACACTTTGAAAGCTACGCTAGATGGATTGAAGGGCAAATGGGCGGACGAGCGGCACATGGTTCTGTGGGCATATCGGACGACCACGAGGAATTCTACAGGTGAGACCCCGTTCGCGCTCGCGTTCGGAACCGAAGCTGTCATACCAGCAGAAGGGCAGGTCCCCACTTTTCGAGTGGCTAATTATGACGAGCTGTTGAATAACGATGCACAGCTCTCTGACTTGGACTTCCTAGAAGAGCGAAGGTTAACAGCGGACGAGAAGAATGTGGTTTACAAGCAAAGGTCAGAACGCTACTACAACACCAAAGTACGTGCTCGCCAATTCACTATCGGTCAGCTCGTAATTCGGAGGGCGACGGAACAGTCCATTGGCATACTTGGCCCGACTTGGGAGGGTCCGTACCGAATAACGCGCACACTCCTGAACAGATCGTACGAGCTAGAAGATCTCGAGGGCAAGCCGAGCAAGTACCCATGGAATGCGGTCAAGCTGAAGAAGTATTATCAGTAAGTTTTTAAATTCTTTATATTTGTATAGTTTGTATCTAGTCATCATTTCAATACAAGTCAAAATTTTAAAGTTCATCAAGTGTTAGAAGTTTTAGAAATTTTAGATAAGGCTCTGCGCAGCCAACTAAGAAACAAAGAGTTCAACCGACGAATGGTTAACTCTAAAAGACGAGCACTCTTTCTTAAAGATGTTCGCAAGGTAGTGGCAACGACGATCACTATCTGAGAAACAAAAGAGTTCAACCGACGAATGGTTAACTCTAAAAGACGAGCACTCTTTCTTAAAGATGCTCGCAAGGAAAGACGAGCACTCTTTCTTAAAGATGCTCGCAAGGTAGTGGCGACGACGACCACTATCTAAAGCATACGAACACAAACCAATGAAAGGCAAAATCAAAAGACAAGTATTTACTGAAAGATGCTTGCAAAAAATAATCATAACATAAATCGAAAAGCAGTGATGAGGACGATCACTCAAAGTAAACAAACACATCATAAGCAAAAAGGTTCCATTCATTAAAAAGCCTTAAAAGGCTGAAGTTACAAAAAGGCCCTAGTGGCCGAGCAGTCCTAAAAAAAAAAATATAAAAAAAAAGGGTACTAAGTTAAGCTTCCGTGGCATTCCCTTCGGCAAGAGCATCCTGCTCGCCGGCAACCTCTTCCTCGCCCGCGGCCACCTCCTCGACAGGAGCACTCTGTTCGCCCTGTTGAGTTGGGGAGTCTTCGGGCGGATCCTCAAAGTACACCGGAACTCCCAAGAGACGAGGGAATTGGAGTCCCATTTTCATCAAAGGGAGTAGGGGGAGTTTTGATTCCGGCTGAGGATTTTTCCCCATAAGGAGGTCGTCTATAAATCCGCCGAGCAGAGTTACATCCACGTTCGGATGAACTTCTCTAAGTTTATGAATGAGCCCGTTGGCAGTAAGCGCCACCGTTAAAATGGCCACGCTTCCAGCGATGTCGTTGCTTTCATCTCGCTCATCTGTCATGGCGACCAGCTCTCGCCTAAGAGTGGCTAAATCATCCTCAGCAGTTGTGATTTTAGTTTGAAGAGTGTTTACCTCGGCGGACTTCATTTTTAGCTCGTCCTCGGCAGCTCTGAGGCGAGCACGGAGATTCTCGATCTCTTGAAGATCTTCTTGATCTTTCTTTCGAACAACCTCAAGTTGGGCCTCAGAATCGGCCAACTTGGTCTCAAGGTCGGCCACTTTCTCCGCAGAAGCGGCCAGCTGCCTCTCAACGCCGGCTTTAGCCCTAGCCATCTGGGCGAGCTTCGCGCTCCTATCCTCGTTGATTTTGCGACTCTCGCAGATTTGGCTGGCAAGCTTCTCGACAGTGAAAGCTGCGCGGCTGAGCTCAATGCCGACCAGTCTTGCATTCTCCAGAGAATTCTGGTTATTCACCTCGTCGACCAGCGTTGTCGTCAACGATCGGGGCAGGTTCCTCATGGCCCTAAGTGTGATCGGATCCAGAGGCTCTTGGCTGGCCGGATCCCGCGAGCGGTAGTAGCCGGCGAGGTTCTCGTTGAAAGGTTCGACGATCGGGTGTTCGGCAACCCTAATAAGAACAAGGGAGAATTAGGAAAGGTACTTGAAAATATTCTAAAATTGTTCTTTTAGTACTTACTTGGCAACCCTCAAGGCATCCCAGCCGAGAAGAGTGTTGTCCCCGGGTGCCCTCTGCTCGGCGGACGAGCTCGCAGCAACATCTCGCGACCGAGTGGTCCTGCGAGGAGGGGATACGACCTGTGTGGGGGGTTATCCCTCGCTGGAGATCTCCTCGGAGAGACCCTATGTTCGTCCACTTGCTCGGGCCTCTGCTCGGCAGCAGGTGGGCGAGAAGAACCCCCTCGGGTTGGTTTTGCAATTTTCTTCGGAGGAGCCCCCGAGGTCTCCGCCCCTTTCCTTTTGCTCTTGTTTGAGTCGTCGACGATCTGGCGCTCGCGGAGCGCTCTCGCTTGCTGAATCATTCTGCTCGACATGATTCTTTCGAGTTCGATAGTTGGAGGAAGATAAGTGATTACTCTTTCAGGAACCACTACTAAAAAAGAAAAATAAGGAGTCAGTGTTACGAAAAGAAATTTCACAAAAAACTTAGAAATATTTCGGTACCTGGAGGGAACTCTCGAGTGGTGTGATGAGGAGGTACTCTAAGGCCTGTTCGCTCTCGCATACACTCCCTGTTCAGAAAGCGGCAGGACCTCTCCAGGTAGCGACGAGTAAGCACGCAGCAAATGTGGTATTGGAAGAGGGGCGAGATACGGTGCTCGGCAGTCTTCGTGCGAGCAGATTCACCTACAAAAGCGAGGAGTTATTCAGTATAGACAAGATCGAGCAGAAATAAAATGACTTACCACGCATTCTCTGGTAGTCGGTCGCGATGGGAATGCGAGCAGAGGATCCATCTGGCCTCACTGCACTTTTCCCTGCTACCCACCACCAATTGGTCTTCCAATCTCGAATCTTGTTGGGAACCCCTTCGACCAACTTGATGTTATCGCGGCTTCTTACAGAGTAAAAACCATTGCCCACCTTCTTGCCGGCCTCAACCGCTTGAAGGAGATAGTTGAGCTCTTTCGGGATAAGCCAAGTGTTCAGGCAACAATTCTCGACCGCCACCAGGCCGAACACCGTGAGGAGCCCAATCAGGTTCGACCACCCTTTCGGCAGTATTTGAGAAGGAGCCACCCCTAGAAAATGTAAGAAGTTTGAAATTCCGGGGTGCAGGGGGAACCTCAGCCCTTCCTCCATCATGCCAATGTTGACAGCGACCATCCCTTCTAGCGGCTGGTCGGCTCTTTCATCTTGGCGAGGGACAAAGAAACAGACATCGGCCGGCAGTTGATATTTTTTCCGAGAATTTTCTAGCTGGGCGAGGAGACAGTGCTCGCGTACTTGCTGGCCTCATACCTCGATTCATATGCTACTCGATATGGGCGAGGAACCTCCCTAGGCAGGTAATCGCAGAAGTACTTGTAGTAGGTCTCCCTCGAGAGCTCATCGCCATCCAGGTTGTCTCGCCCACTCAAAACATCTTTTATGCTCGCCGCATAGCGAGCAACCTCCTCATAATCCTCGCGGAGACTACTTGTCAAAGTCTCCTCGACTCGGGCCGGGTCAAGATGCTCGCCCAGTCTCATGTTTAGATCTGGATCGCCCAGATCCGAGCCAGTCTCCTCGGTACCCTCCTCGGCATCATTGCCGACATCATCCCTATCGGATTTGTCGATCTCGTCTACATCGACGACCTCCGTCGTTCTAGCGCTAGCATTGCGGACTCCAACATTGATGGGGTCAGGGGAATGGATCCTAGAGCCCGAAGAGGCTGTCCTCTCCACTAAGGCCAAGGCTAATCGATCAACCTCGCCGGAACTTGCGGTGCCACCGTCCAACGGCGGCGGACCACCACCGGAGCCACCACTAACCTCCATTTTTTCTTAAGAAATGGGGGAAAAGAAGATTTTTGAAGAAAGAAATGTGATTTTTACCTTTTTGTCGATCGAAAGCCACCCAAAAGTCGTCGGAAAAGCTTGAAGAAGAAGGCTTGGAAGGAGGCTCGAGAAATTCAAAAGTTGCAAAAGTGAAAAGTGTTTTGAGGAAGATGAAGGCCTTATTTATAGGCAATTTTCAGGGACCATTGTGCAAGAAAACGGGGTCAAAATCGCAATTTTCCCAAAGATTTGGGGTCATTTCCGAAATCGAGGTTGGAAAGTGACCCCCACGCGCGACCGTTGAGGTCGGTACGCGCTCCACGCGCGGAATTCAAATTTCGGGCGCCGATCACGCGCCTGACACATGTCACATCAGTCATCATTAAAGTTGCTTCGAAAAGCGTGCTCGGCGTAGGAAACGAGGCGACCGCCTCCAGCTTACGTCATCAAGATTTCAAAATGGATTTGTTTGTCGAGAACAAATCCGTTTACCACACTGACGATCACACTGCTCGCCTTACTATTCTACGAACACGAAGAAAGGCGACCAGGGGGCAAATGTTATACCTAGTCAAAGAAGTCAATCTTTGACAAGTCAATCCTAGTCACCAGCTTACGTGGCGAGGACCAGTCAACAAGTCGTGCGACGACTAGTCAACAAGATGAAAAATATGTAATAAAAGTAATGTATTTAATATATTTAAGTGCTCGCCCAAAGATGTGGGCGAGTACATGTTTTAGTTAGCTGCTCGCCCAAATGAGTTGGCGAGCACATGTTTATATATAGCCAAGAGAAGACAAGTGTTGAAGCCTTGGGAGACGACTCGGAGCATGGCGACCACCTTCCTTCAAGGTGTTGGCGACCACCTTCCCCGACGACCAGGTCCTCCAGCGACCACCAGAGGCGGTTTAGCTCCTCAGCATCTCGGCGAGGACGACCACCAGAGGCGGTTTAGCATTAAATGCGCCATCCCATCACCTTTTCGGGCAGAAGACAGGTCCAGTAAGGGTGTGCCACATGTAAAAGGCGGGCAGCCCCTAAACACCACTATATAATGCCTAAAAGGCTCATTTGTAAGGAATAAGTTACAGATTCCACCAAATCACCCAACCCAAAGCAATATACTCTCCCAAAGCTCTCAAACTTTTAGCTTCTCCAAGAAGCTACATCTTTGTTCTTCACTGTTCTTGCTTTGTTCTTCATATTATCTTCATTAATCATCATAATAACCCGCATAAACACGTAATAAACCCCCGATCATTATATATGTTTGTTTAGTGCTTACGAAAGCCCACTTCCAGATCATCCACTCAAAAGCACGTACAACAGAACCATTTGTGGTACAGAATATCGTGGAGAATATAGATGTCATATATCGCTAACGACTGAGATTAGCGAATAAGATCACATGTTCCAATTTTTTTTTTCACATTTAGTTTTACTATAGATGATCGCCATTTGTTATATTAAATAATAATTAACGTTCTATAAATTCAGTAGAGTGGAACTGGGGAATCGAACCATGAAATTAGAGAGCAAATTACTTCCTTCGTTCCGCAATTACTTTGACACTTTCTTTTTCGAGACGTCCCACAATAATTTTCACACCCTAAACTCTTTATAAACTACACCCTCTCAATATCTTCAATTTACATAAATATCATTACTTTTTCCTCTCACACATACACAAAAGTCAACTCATTTATTTACTTTATACATAAAATTTTACAAAATTACCAAAACTTCACTAATTATTACATTTTTTAATATGGTAATCCTAATCCTGAGACGGATGACTAAAATTGCCTATGAATTTAATTTTCGACAGTAAATGAAGATTTATACAAATATTATATTTAATTTTTACAGAATCAATTTAGTGCACACCCTGCAGGTTTTAAACATAAAAAGAAATTTCGGGACCCCAAGTCCATCAACTTCTCCTCTGCCTTCAAACCTGCCAATGTTTTCAGGACATTGAAATAAAAATGAGATCGGGCTGAAAAATTCTCACAGAAAATTTGATTTTTAATGACAACATCTTCTCATTATTACTTTCTCTAGTTAAAAGTTTTTAGTGACAGAAATATTTTGAGAATTAATGACAGATCTCTCACTAAATATCAATTACCATCACTAAAACTTTTATTTAGCTAGAGAAGTTATAATAATAGAAATTCTGTCACTAAAAGTCAGTTTTCTTGTAGTGCATGTCTGTCTAATCTAAAAATATAAATGAATGAAGTTACTTTTAGGAGAAATCGAATCCAGAACGTTTGAGAGTGACCGCGTTCTCCTTATATATTAATATTATCTCAACTAATTAAAAGTACACAAGCGTGGAAAATTAATCCTTATATATTAATTTTCTAATAATATTTGTATGTAATTGAGGTGATATATAGAGGTTGAGAACTCACATTCGAGGCTAAACGGGGAATAGTGAAGTTCGAAACTGCGGGGATCGCTACTCCCCAACAACGGTCGCCGTTTCTCCTTCACGTAAATGCTTATCGCCACCTTCATCAGCTCCTCTATGGTGTTTTCCGGCGACATTATTACCTTTATTGGCCCCAAACTACTTTGAAAATATACATTGAATAACACTTTCGTTAATTGCCGCCGCCTCTCCTCGCCGCCACCCGAATCTAAAGAAGCTTCTCTCCCCACGCCGATGTAGTTTTGGCGTTTAGGTGGAGATAAAGAGTCCATAATAGAAGCAAAGAAAGAAAGGTTTAATTTCCTACGAATTTAAACTAGAACAATATTGGTTTATATATATATTGGTGCACTAATACCATCCCTATTGCATATACATATTAGAAGACTACCACTACCATTATAAACTAATACTACGTCAAACAAACACGTTTAACTGTGTGAAAAATATTGTGTAAACGTAGTATATCAGTTGATAAATATGGTAATAAAAATTGTGTCAGATAATTTAGGTGCAACTTATACATTTAAGAATTCGTCATATTAGGAATCTCTATTATCTAATTAATTTCAATTTATTTTTGTTATTCAATTTCATTATTCTACCTTTTTTAAAAATATATATATTATTCACGTTATTTTATCTTCATCTTTCAATTATTATTTATTCAAATTAGCATTGTTTTTATGAATAAAATGAATAATTATTTAAGTAAATAAGTGATGATTGAAAGGTGAAAAATAAGTAATATGAATAATATTATTTTAAAAAAAAAAAGAATAAGCATAATAAAAAGGAGAATATATGTATTATTTTGCGATAGAATTAGGCAATTTTCAGGATAGCTATAATCAATTCAACTGAATTCTCATGTTTTAGAGTACATTTGTTAATCACAACACTAATAAGTTAGAACATTTTGGCAAAAATAAATAAGTTAAAATATTTTGTCAAATAAATATACTCCACCATTCAATAATAATTTGTTTATGTAGATGAACAAATATATTAAGAGAGTGTAATAACGAGTAGAGTTTTGAAAGATAATTTTTATGTAAAAATTAAATAAATAAGTTAATTTTTATGTATGTGTCATTTAAAAGTAATGATATTTTGTGTAAAATTATATATTATGGGACGGGGGAAGCTAGTATATTAAACCCATTAATAAAATACCATATACAAAATAGGAATTAAAAAAATACAAAATATGGGTAATTAGTGGTTTTCATGAGAAATAATTATGCATATATTTTTGGGAGATAATGCATGCCGATTGAATATAGAGTTTGATGATGATGATATGGGATAGGGAAAGTTCTGCGAAATTTATCAAATTTTGTCTTTGTCGAAATCAATTAAGACGTCACTTGAATTCATCTCATACAAGATAGAACGTCTCGTCACCGTCCCTTTTCGTTTCGGTTAGTCAATTGTCTCTTTTTAAAATAATAAATAGGTAATATTATTTTTTCTAATTATTTTTTTCAAATATTTCAAAATTACAATAAATGTCATAAATTTTCAACATAAAACATCTTTTTTTGTCTTGTACTCCTAAAAAATGTAATTACACTCTCAACAAAAATTTATTTGGTAAACCGAACGAGGGACGAATGAAGTATATTTTATAATTTTTTTTAAAATTGTATTTTACTACTCCGTTCGTCCCATACATAATAACTTTCACACTTTATTTTTTAATTAGAACGTCCTACAATAACTTCCAAACTAAGTAGAAATTCTTTATAAATTTCACCCTTACAATATTTACAATTTTTCATCCTTTGGGGCTGACTTCTCCTTTCTCGGTCCTGATTTTCCCATCCCCCAAGAAACCCTAATGAAGTTGCCGAGGAGGAGCAAGAGGTTGAGGAGGTTGTCGATGCTGCTGCAACCATGGATGATCAAGTGCATCCTCTCTCAGAGGGTCTTTTATTTTATTTTTGTTTTTCTCGGTCGAAAGCCTTTTTGTAATTGCCTTTTGTGACATGTTTTTTTATTTGGCCTACGGGGCTTTTGTTTATTAATTAATTGAACAAATTTGATTTTTTAACCATTATTGTTCTAGATCGTCTTTACTTTCTAGTATTGTATCTCGTACTTTTTGTTTTCGCCTCACTCGTTTAAATGAACCAAAAAACTATTAAGAAAAAAATATGAAGTAATTTTGTTAGGCTTTATACTTTGATCATGTTTTGCCTTTTAACCTTTGACATCTTTGATCTTCCAATTAAAGAGTGATTTTTTCGCCTTGATCCCTTTATTATACTCGGATCGTCCGATTAAGGAGTGATCACTGTGTTGTAGGATTTTCACATTCAAACCACTATTATCGACCTTTTAAGAAACGATCTATGGGTCTTAGGGTGTATTAATATATATAACCTCCGACTTCTCTGATCGTCCCTTTAAGAAGCGGTCTATGGGTCTTGGGGTTCATATATTTAACATTTGACCGCTCTAGTTGTCCCTTTAAGGAGCAACCTATAGGTCTCGGGTTTCATATAACTTTCAATCGGCTCTTGATAAGTTGGGATTACATGTTGTTTTTGTGTTTTAATTGATTATTTTGTGAGAATTAATTTAATATTTTATTGTGTCTGTCCAATATTTTGATGTTGATTTTCATATAATTTCATGTTATATTCGGTCTTTTTTATGAGGTTGTGAAAGAATTCCGTCTCATCTAAAAGTCCGAACTTGTAGAGAGGGTGAAAATGAATTCTTGTATATTAATTCCTAACACTCCCCCTCACTCGTGGGCCGTATTAACACCTCTTACCCTTTTTGGGGAGGAGGCCCATCGAGTGGACAATTTAAATGGGTGGAGTGCTTTCAACAGGAATCGAACCCAGGTCGTTTTTCCCGGTTTGCTCTGATACTATGAAAGAATTCCGTCTCATCTAAAAGTCCGAACTTGTAGAGAGGGTGAGAATTAATTCTTGTATATTAATTCCTAACAGGTTGGAGACAAGTCGTGTGTGAAGATACAAGTGTAATGGTTGAAATCAATAGGATGAACATATAGACTGTGTTTACTTTGGGCTTTGAGTGATTTTAAAAATCAGGTTTTTGAAATCCTAGTTTTTGAAATCTTGATGAATAGTAATATGTGTGTTTCTTTTGGGTTTTGGAATAGTGGAAGATTTAACTTTATGTCAAATCAAGTTGTAAGATTGAATGAGTTTGTATTATTATATTATTGTTCGGTGAGATTATAATTATTAGTTGATTGTATAATGATTGAATGTATTATATTATTGTATTATTACTCCCACCGTCCCGAAAGTGTTTGCACCACAAAGTTGGCACACTTATTAAAAAAAAGGTATAATGAGTGGAGTGTTGAGGGGTAATTTTGTAAAGTTAAATAAATAATGTAAAGAGAGCGGTTGGAATGAGGGTAAAAGTAATAGGAGTAACATTTTGTGTAAATATGTGAATATTGTGAGGATGAGGTTTATGGAGGAATTTCCTTTTTAGAGTATGCAAACAATTGTGGGATGGACGAAAAAGGAAAGTGTGCAAACAGTTGTGGGACGGAGTGAATATATTATTATAATATTATTATATTATTTTTTAGAAAGATTATAATGATTGGAGTGATATTATATAAATATACTTTTATATCAAATCAATATGTTTGATAGAGGACCATTAGGGGTGGTTTTGAGTGGATTTTGAAAATTAATTTTTAAATCCCGAAGTAAAACGAATTTATTCGAGGCGAACTCGAATAGTTAGACATTTTATACACTAAATTTATATTTTTTACTTATCGAGCTCGAGTCGAGCTTTAGATCATTTCAAACATAAATATATGTTCGAGCTCGAGGATGTGCAATCTTTATATATAGATTTATACTTTTTTAATTAAGCGATTAATGATTTATCTCAGTCTCTGTTTTTTTTTTTTTTTGTTTTTTTTTTTTTGTTAATTGATTATATGTTATTGATTAGTGTGAAAATTGCTTGATATTCATATATATAATTCACTTAATTTAATAGAATTTCATTTATTAATTTTAATTTTGGTCCAGTTACCTGCTACAACAGGTTTAACAGGTCATTTTTTAAAACACACCCTATAAAATGTACGTTATACACACCCCAAATGTTAAACCCACCATACTTAAATTTAAAAAATAATTTTTTTATTACTATACACACTCCAATTCTTTTCTATTTAATAAATTGTCAAAAATTATTAAATTAAAAAAAATAAGAATTCACATTAATATGAAAAATATAAATAAAAATCTATAAAAAAAATCGCTTAAATTTTTAAAAATGAAATAAAATTAGAAAAATTAATTAATTTAATTAGTTTTTCTACTATTTTTAATTTTTTTTTAGCTTTATTGTCGATATTTTTATAGAAGTTAAAATGCAAATAAAACATTAATAAAGCATTGGAGTTTTAAAAAAAAAATTAATATTTATTTTATATTAAATGAACCTACTAACACCCCATAAATATTATATACATTCCAAAATGTTAAACATAAAAATTTAAAAATCAATCAAAGTTAAATAAAATCATAAAAATATTTAATAAATTTTCAAAAATAATTTAATTAAAAAAAAAGTAAGAATTCAAATATAAATAAAACCTATAAAAAATACCTAAATCTTCATTTTATGGGGTGAGTTTAAAAAAATGACATGTTAAACCTGTTATAGCGAGTAATTGGACCAAAATTAAAATAAATTGAAATTTAATTGACTAAATTCAAAAGATAGTAATCTGGTGAACTAAATTTAAAAACTTGGTAACTCAATAAACTAAAAAAAAAATATAATCCCTTTTGTAATTAAATTGAGGATTATTTTGGAAAAGTCGGGTGGAGGAGTGAGTCCAAAACTGAGAGAAAAAAAAAAAGTTTACAATTGGACCATTTTCATTAAAGGCAAAAACTTGTGTGAGACCGTCTCACGGATCTTTTTCTGTGAGACGGATCCTTTTAACTCATATTTCAAAATTTTGGGTAGGATAATTCATATTTTTTTTCCAGATTTTGGTTGGTAAAAAAAGTGATAATGTTTAAGTAAAAAGTGATAATATTTTTAACAAAAGTGACTATGACTTTTTACTTAAACACTATCACTTTTTGCTCAAACATTATCACTTTTTATATATAAAAGCCGTCTCACGGATCTCATTCTGTGAGACGGTCTCACCCAAGACTAGCCCTTTCATTAATTGAATTTCAGCATGGGCGCGGCTAAAGGCACCCAAGGATCCTATGAGAACACCCACCAATCATTTTTTTAATCTTTCAGAACATGTGAAATGTCCCATATACCTCTAAGGTAAAATTTATGAAAAAAACGAAGATGAGTACACCCACCCATTCTATTTCACAGAATTATCTCCACATCCACCTCCACCACCACCTCCAAAACAAACACCATTCTTCAACAAAAAAAAAAACTTCAAAATTTCAACAAAAATAAATAGGACATCTTGTTCGAAAATTTTTACCCAACAAACTATGTTCGAAAAAAATTCATGAACAACTCAAATTTGTCCGAAAAAAAGATCGAACAAGATGTTCGAAATTTTTTCCAGAACAAACACCAACTGTACGAAATTTTTTCCAAAACAAACTCAATATGTTCGAAAAAAATTCCAAAACAACTCAAATTTGTCCGAAATTTTCAAAAGACTGTATTTCGGGATTTTTTTTTCGGACATATCAACATTGTCCGAAAAAAAAGAGTTTTCAAAAATTTTAACCCAACAAAGTGAATATGTTCGAAAGTTTTTCCTAAAAAAAACTCATTTTGTTCGAAAAAAAAATCCAAAACAATTTTCATTTGTGCGAAAAAAAAAATTGAACACGTTGTTCGGTAAAAATAATCGAATAAAGTAACTGGATTAGGAACAAAATTTCGGACAAATTCAAAACCCTAATTTTTTTGTTTAGATCTGTAACAAAAATTTCAACCCCCTACTTACCTTCGTTTGACGGCGGCAACAGCATAGGAGGGGGTGTGGGTGACGACTTTCTTGGAGGGAGGAGGTGGGGGGCGGCCGCTTGAAGGAGGAGGTGGTGCGGCCGCCGCGAATAGCAGCGGAGGGGACGAGGTGTGAAGAGGGGGCCGATTTCTTACAGATCTGGAGGTGGACTTCTTCAACGGACTGCGAGGGCGGCGTTCTTCACACGGAGCGACGACGGCGTTCTTCACACAGAGACAGCCACGGTTTTTTTTCACGACGACGACTTTTTTTCTTCAAATGGGGTGCAAGGCTTCGTCTGGGAGGGAGGAGGTGGGTGGGCAGCGGCCGCGCCTAGGAGGGAGGAGGTATGGGCGACGGCCATTGGAGTGATGGGGAGGGAGTGGTGGCCTGGTCGGTGTACTGAAATGGAGAGAGGAAGAGGAGAAGAATGAATTAGGGTTTTAATTGAGAGGAGGGTAATTTTGGATTTTTCACGTGGTGTCTTCATCCGTTTTGTGTGTGTCCTCATCGCGTGGGTGTTCTCATAGGATCTTTGGGTGCCTTTAGTCGCGCCCTTTCAGCATAATTTGGCCCAATATTTAGCAGCCAATTGAAGGCCCAAATTATAAGCCAATATCACCGATTTCCACGGCCAATTTTCAAAATTAAAGGGGTGGGTAATATACCCTTCCAGCTTTGTTAAATCTATATTGGTTGAGTGAGTGGCCTCGATCTTCTCACCTTGACTTGTAGGCTTGTCGACTGAGTGGATTGAAACTCTTGTTGAAGTGGTTGTTCGACTCTGGTGGACAACATATGGGATGAGCTCGTCGATTAGGTCGATCAAAAAGTCGTCCATGAGATGGCATGTAGGATTGTCGAGGTGACACTAAGAATCTATCTTAAAAGTGTTAACACTATGTTATTTTTATTCTATTTCATATCCGTCGTGGTAACTACGATATAATTTGACTTTATTTGTGAAGATTGGGTGTAATTAATAATATAAAAAAAATTCAAACTACTCTATCCGTCCCACAATAACTTTCATATTTTTCTTTTTGGAACGTTCCACAATAACTTTCACACCCTTAAAATGGAAAATCCTTTATAAACTCCACCCTCACAAAATCCTCAATTTTACATAAATGTCATTACTTTTTCCCCACACATACACAAAAGTCAACTCATTTCTTTACTTTATACATAAAGTTTTACAATATTACCCCTCAAAACTCCACTAATTATTACACTTTCTTAATATACGTGTCCATCAACCTCTGAAAATTAATAGGGGGGAGGGAGTATAAGAACACATTTGATTTAAAAAAAGGAATAGATTAAACATATATAAAGAAAGAATTCACTGTCAACAATCGTGATCATCAAGATTTAGGGTGTGTTTGCAAACAATAGTGATTGATTCAAAGTGGTTAAAATTGATTTTTGTAATAAAATTGAAAATGAATAGTGTTTTAAAACTAAACATTTTCAATCAATTTTGTGTATGTTGTGATGTTTGCAAAACAAATAGCTTATTTATAATTTTACAAAAACACCCTTATTACATTTGAATAAGTAATTGGTAAATATAAAATATTATTTAAATTGTGAGGGCAAAAATGTAAAATTGGTTACTATAATGATGAGAAGCACATAGAAGCTATTAAAAGTATGTGTAGGAATGTTTCACCAAAATCACTTTTAACAACTTAATTTAGGGTGTGTTTGCAAACTATAGTAGTTGATTCAAAGTGATTAAAGTTGATTTTTGTAGTAAAATTGAAAGTAGATAGTGTTTTAAAAATAAGCACTTCTAATCAATTTTTTAAATGTTGTGGTGTATGTGAGTATGTCATACAAATCATTTTTTTATAATTTTACAAAAAACACCCTTATTACATTTGAATAAATAATGGGTAAAAATAAAATATTATTTAAATTGTAAGGGCAAAATTGTAAAATTAGTGAGTGTAATGATTAGAAGCACATAAAAGTTGTTAGAAACATGGGGAGGGGTGCTTGACCAAAAGTGCTTTTAAGTAATTAATTTAATCACTTACTTGTGTTTACAAACACTTCATAAGTGATTCTATTTAAAAAAGAAGTGCTTTTAAGCACATAGTTTTGTTTGCAAACACCCACTTAATCAATTAGTGGGTGTTTGGAAACACTACTATGTGCTTAAAAGCACTTCTTTTTTAAATAGAATCACTTTTGAAGTGTTTGTAAACACAACTAAGTGATTAAAATAATTACTTAAAAGCAGTTTTGGTGAAGCACTCTTTCCCATGCTTCTAAGAGCTTCTAAGTGCTTCTCATCATTGCATAAACTAATTTTACAATTTTGTCCTCACAATTTAAATAATATTTTATCTATACCCATTATTTATTCAAATGTAATAAGGGTGTTTTTTGTAAAATTGTAAAAAAAATTATTTATTTTGCATACATCCCAACATATAAAAAATTGATTAGAAGTGCTTAATTTTAAAACACTACCCACTTTCAATTTTACTACAAAAATCTATTTTAATCACTTTAAATCAACCACCATTGTTTACAAACACACCCTTAGTTGTGTTGCCAAACTCTCCAAAAGTGATTATATTTTAAAAAATAAGTGCTTCTAAACACATACTAGTGCTTGCAAACACCCACTTAAAGCATAAAAAGTAAAATGTCTAGTCAATATAAAAATTATAGATCTGGGTTAAAAAATAAAATCAAAAAAGTATATGAAAAGTTATTCTTCTCTTTATTGGCAATGATAGCCCTAAATGGGCCGGGCCTATTTTTTTTTCTTGCTTCCTTTGTTCCTTTTTGCAATTTTTTTTACGGGCGCGGCTAAAGGCACCCGGGTTTCCTATGAGTACACCCAGGGGATGAGAACACACACAAAACGGATGAGTACACCCACCTGAAAAATTCAAAATTACCCTCTATTGAAATAAAACCTTCCTCTTCCTCTCCCTTTCTCATCCTCTCTCTTTCTCAACAATTGAGACACCCACAATTCTTGCGCAGCTTCGCCGGCACGACGGCACCCACTCCGCCAACGCCGCCCTCCCCGTCGCGCCGCCCTCCCCAGCAACCTTGTTCGCGGCCGCCTCCCTCATCCCCTTCGCCGCGGCCGCCGCCCTCCCTTCTCCCCTTCGCCGCGGCCGCCGCCCACCCCCTCCTCCCTTTCGCCGCGGCCGCCCTCCCTTCTCCCCACAGACGCGGCCGCGGCCGCCCCCTCCTCCCCTTCGCCGCGGCCGCCCTCCCTTCTACCCACAGACGCGGCCGCCGCCCACCCCATCCTCCCCTTCGCCGCGGCCGTAGTGCTCTCCCCTCGCCGCCGCCGCCGCAAACAGGTAAGTTTAGGTTTGAAAAATTAGGGTTTTCTAGAAAAAAAAATTAGGATTTTTTTTTAAGTTTGGAAATTATTTTCGAACATATTGCGTTTTTTTTGAAAAAAAATTCGAACAACTTGAGTTTGTTTTGGAAAAAAATTTCGAACAACATGTTCGATTTTTTTTTTCGGACAAATTTAAGTTGTTTTGAATTTTTTTTCGAACATATTGTGTTTGTTTTGGAAATAATTTCGAACAACTTGAGTTTGTTTTGGAAAAAAATTCGAACAAGATGTTCGATCTTTTTTTTCGAACAAATTTGAGTTGTTTTGGAATTTTTTTCGAACATATTGAGTTTGTTTTGGTAAAATTTTCGAACATGTTTGTTTTAGAAATTTTTTCGAAAAGTTGGTGTTTTGTGTTAATTTTTGTTGCAATTTTGGAATTTTTGTTGTTGGGCGGTGGTGGTGGTGGTGGTGGTGGAGGAGGAGTTGTAGTGGTGGTGGTGGTGAAATAGAATGGGTGGGTATACTCATCTTGGTTTTTTCATAAATTTTACCCTAGGGGTATATGGGACATTTCACATGTTCTGACAAATTAAAAAAATGTTTGGTGGGTGTACTCATAGGAAATCCGGGTGCCTTTAGCCGCGCCCTTTTTTTACTCATCTCCAAAAATTCTCATTCTCCAATTTACTCAACAGTAAGGAGGGTGTATTCAATTGAGATTTTTTTGGATTTTAAAAAGTACGTGGATTTATAAAATCCACAGAGTACATGCAGAGTTTGACTGACTTTTTTTATTGATTTACATGGATTTTTATAAACTTGACAGGAAATATATTTTTTTGTTGATTTACATAGATTTTCATAAACTCCGAATGCAAAGAGTTAATTTTAAAAAAAAATTTAATTAAAATTATATATATATTATATAAAATATTTTACCAATAAAAAAAATATATATATAAAATTTATTTAAAAAAATTGAAAAAAAAAATGTTAACATGTACTATACATATAAAACAAAAAATTACACTATTTAAAAAAATATACAAAAATAAATAAATTATATTATTGTTGTTTAAAAAATTGTGCAAACCCGTTTTCACCAATTTGAGCAGCAAGTTATATATCACATTTTCGTGATGACAATCCTCGACCCTCAACGGGCTGTCTTGATTAATTAGAAATTCTGATAAAATTTAAGTTGGAGCAAACCACGTATTCTTAATAAAACTTCAAATGATTGGAGCAATTTCTCAATGGTCCAAAAATCGGGCAAAACCATTAAATAAATTAAGGCACTGCTCTATAAACACGTATTCTTAATATCAAAATTAGTTATATATTAATTATAAAAAAATTATTATATTGAATCTACATAAATCCAAAAATTACAAAAAGATTATGATATACTAATCTACATAAACTCAAAAAAGTAAAAATAAAAATAAAAATAAAAATAAAAATAAAATATTATGATACTAAATCTATTTAGTTGTCGATCCACAAACATATTCTGTCAGACAAATAAAGTGCAGTGAAGAGATAGTTCTTAGTATTAAAAAAAATGTAAATATGCAATTAAAATAGGAAAAGCGAAAATGAGCCTAGTAAAAAAGTTACCTAAGAAAATTACAGAATGCAAGTAAATATAAAATTGCCTTAATCAACATGTTCATGTCTTCAATTAGGGATTGATGATTTGATTTAACAAAATACTCCCTCAAATATTTTCGCACTGATTTTGGAGCATTGGGTCGGTGTAGATAGTGTCTGATGAAAATTTATTCTTTCCTGTACAAAAATAAACAATAAAAATTCATAATTCTGTATATGGATTGGAATGAATCTCAAATCATCAAATCCCTAAATATCTCAGCTACAATATTCTAGAATTATAGTCTACAATATTCTAGAATTATAGTAAGAAGAATGAAACTTTACCTATAAAATAGAATTTATTCTTTCATGTACAAAAATAAACAATAAGAAGATGATTCCATAATTCTACACAAAGATTGGAATGAATCTCAAATCATCCCATCCCTAAATATCTCATCTACAATATTCTAGAATTATAGTAAGAAGAATGAAACTTTACCAATAAAATAGTTGTGGTGACGGTTGTTCGACTGAGGCTTAATAATAAATCATAGAGTATTTAATTATATATCAAAATGAGTTATAAGAAGACGGCTCTCGACTTCCGACTTGATTAAGAATCCTGATCGAGTGTTTGATAGGAATTCTGATTGCGTTCGGTTTAATAAACAATAGAGTATTTAATTATATATAAAAGAAATGAGTTACATATTTTGAATAAAGAACTCTCTAAATCATTGTATCAAAAACAATGATATAATGAGATAAAATTATAGAAAGACAAAATGACAGTAAAAAAAACAACGTAAAAGAAGAATGGAATGATGTTATGCAATTCTAATAACTAATTGAGAAGAAGAAGTGAACTACTTGAGAAGAAAAGAGAAAGAATTACAAAAATGAAGAGGTGAGAAGTGTAATCTCCGATAACAATTTCAGAAGAAAAAGTGATGTAGATGAAGGTGCCTTAAGCGATTAAAACAGAGTGCTAACATGTTTTTTTAAAGTTGTGCTATTGACAACTTGGGAGTAGTTACAACTGCCTTTATGTTGTTAGTTAGTTGAGACATGTGAGAGTGTATTTGTATATATAGAGGCCTTTGTACACTTTTATTGGTTGGTTGAATGAAATTAGTTTTGATTGGAAGATTATTCCATCGTTGCAACTTGACGGCATTCATAGAATCAACGTCTAGATTGTGTATCTCCTTCGAGTTAGAAGTTCCGCTGCATCATTTGGTATCACGAGACCAGCCTACGCTCCGATCATGCCTCCTCGCCGTGCTGAGAATCGCGACGACGCTCTCGCTCAACGATTAGACAATTTAACCGCTCAACTGGCCACGGTTGTTCAGCTCCTCCACAACCAGGCCGCTCCACCACCAGTCCAGGCCGCTCCACCACCAGTCCGGCCAGCCCCTGCAAATATCCCCCCAGAAGACCTCTCTTCCGATGACGAAGTCACGATAGACAACCCATTCGCCCCACTTAATCCACGCGATCGCAGATTCGCCGAACCCCACCGTTCTTGGGAATCATCTTTCAAGGTGGATCTCCCTGAATTCTCAGGCACCCTTGAGCCAGAGGCCGTCATCGATTGGTTAATTGTCATAGACGATCTCCTGGACTTCAAGAACGTCCCAATCGACCGCCGAGTTCCTTTGGTTGCCACCCGCCTTCGCGACCGTGCAGCCTCCTGGTGGCATCAGGTCAAGATCCTTCGCCTACGACGCGGCAAAACTACCCCTGTTACTTGGGAAAAATTCAAACAACTGATCAGATCAGAGTTCTTGCCGTTCAATTACACGAGAGTGCTATACCAGCGCCTCCAGAATCTTCGCCAAGGTCCAAGAACGGTTGATGCTTACGCTACGGAGTTCTACCAGCTCATATCCCGTGTGGAAATTACGGAATCCGATGATCAAATGGTATCGCGATTTATTGGGGGTCTACGGATTCCCTTTCAGGACGTCTTGAACTTGCTAGCCCCAATTTCAGTCTCAGAGGCGCATCAACGTGCAATTTTGCTAGAAAAACAATTCAACCGCCGCACTACAGGCCCTTTCACACCGACGCCCCCACCTGCCCCATCCTCCTCCGCGGACACCCGCCTACCACCTGCTCGCCTACCCGCGACACCACCCCCCCCCCCCGCACCCCTCCGACTCGCGCTAGCCAATGCTTCTCATGTGGCGAACAAGGCCATCGCATGGCAAACTGTCCTAAAATGGGGGGCAGCCGAGGATTGTTACTCGACGAGTGCGTGCAAGACACTTATTCGTCCCCTCCGATCTATGATGAGGAGCCATCTGATGCCCCTCCAGAAGAATTCTTACCAGGTGACCAGGGTCCAGCCCTTGTGTTGCGACGAGCTTGCCTCACTCCCCGTTCCCCGGACACCGCAGAACAACGCCACAATATTTTCGAGTCGTCTTACACTATCAACGGAAAGATTTGTCGATTCATTATTGATTCCGGGGCGTGTGAAAATGTCATAGCGGCTGAAGCAGTTTCAAAATTGTCCCTACCTACCGAAACACACCCACACCCATATGCGCTTTCTTGGTTACAAAGCGGAAACAAGATCAAGGTCACACAACGGGTTCTTGTGAATTTCTCGATTGGCGCAAAATATATCGACAAGATATGGTGCGACGTTGTCCCGATGGATGCCTGTCATATCCTTTTCGGACGCCCATGGCAATACGATAGGAGTGTTGTCCACGACGGACGAGCAAACACGTACACCTTCTATTTCTCAGGCATGAAGATCACGCTGTTGCCTACACTCCCTCATCAACCCCCGCCGTTACAACCCCCTGCTCAGCCATCAACGCCGACTGTCCTGCTTCTTTCTCGTGCCGAATTTCTGGCCGAACTCCCCACTGTGCCATGTGTGTTCCTCCTGCTCCCTCAGAAACCCGGAATTTCCCTCACTGTTCCGCCTCCCATCCAGACCTTACTGGCCGAGTTTACCGATGTGTTTCCAGACGATCTACCACCATCCTTGCCCCCGCTTCGTGACATTCAACATCATATCGACCTCATACCGGGCGCCCCACTTCCTAACCGTCCACACTACCGTATGAGTCCGTCCGAACATGAGGAGCTGCGTCGCCAAGTGGAAGAATTATTAGCCAAAGGACACGTACGTCAAAGCCTCAGCCCCTGTGCCGTTCCGGCTCTACTTATTCCCAAGAAGACAGGCGAGTGGCGTATGTGCGTGGACAGCCGCGCCATCAATAAGATTACAGTCCGTTATCGCTTTCCTATCCCGCGCCTCGACGACCTCTTGGACCAGCTCAGTGGCGCGCGAATCTTTAGTAAGCTGGATTTAAAGAGCGGCTACCACCAGATACGTATCCGACCAGGCGACGAATGGAAAACGGCCTTTAAAACGCGTGAGGGTTTATTTGAGTGGCTCGTTATGCCTTTTGGCTTATCTAACGCACCGAGCACTTTTATGCGAGTAATGAATCAAGCCCTCCGTCCTCTTATTGGTTCGTGCGTTGTGGTATACTTTGACGACATCTTGGTATTTAGCAAATCGGAGGTTGAGCACGTAATTCACCTAAGGGAGGTTCTTGTAATACTACGCACAGAAAATTTTTACGCTTCTTCAAAAAAATGTGCATTCATGTCTTCTTCAATTCTCTTTCTAGGTTACAATATCTCGGGGGATGGGATCCGAGTGGACGAGAGCAAAATTGAAGCAATTCGAGATTGGCCAACCCCCACATCGATCACCGCGGCTCGGAGTTTCCACGGCCTAGCCTCATTTTATCGTCGCTTTATTCCACACTTTAGTTCGATCATGGCCCCTATCACCGACGCGATGCATGGAAAATCCTTCTTATGGTCGGCCGACGCAGAGACAGCGTTCCAGTTGATCAAACGGAAGCTCACCCACGCACCCGTCCTCCAGCTTCCCGATTTCACTACACCCTTTGAACTGCACAGCGACGCCTCCAAGATCGGCATTGGGGCTGTTTTAAGTCAGGTCGGCCGTCCCGTTGCGTACTTTAGTGAGAAGTTATCGGGCGCACGTTCTCGGTACAACACATACGACATGGAGTTTTATGCTGTGGTCCGCGCTGTCCAACATTGGCGCCACTACCTTTTCTCCCATGAATTCGTCCTCTACACCGATCACGAGGTTTTGAAACACCTCGCCACACAAGATTCTCTCTCCGCCCGCCATGCCAAATGGGCTGCATTCCTCCAACAGTTCACATTCTGCGTCCGACACCAATCTGGAATTACAAATCGGGTCGCCGACGCCCTCAGTCGAAAACAAATGCTTTTGAGTGAATGTCGCGTAACGGTAACAGGTTTTGAGACATTTAAAACCCTCTACGTTACTGATCCATTTTTTGGCCCAATTTTTCAGGCGACACGCACACAGGAACATGGCGACTACATGATTTCGGAAGGATTCTTATTTAGAGGGCTACGACTTTGCATACCGGACTGCAGCCTCAGATTGAAGATAGTGGCCGAGACCCACAACCTTGGTCATGTGGGTCGTGATAGATCGATAGACCTTGTTTTGCGCCACTACTATTGGCCTACTGCCAGACGCGACGTGGAGCGTTTCGTCGCTAGGTGTCGGGTTTGCCAAACAGCCAAAGGAACACCATCTAACGCAGGCCTATACCGTCCCCTCCCAATTCCTGAACGCCCTTGGACGGCACTTAGCATGGACTTTGTCCTCGGGTTACCGCGAACTCAACGGGGAAACGATTCCATTTACGTTGTCGTTGACCGTTTTTCAAAAATGGTTCATTTCATACCTTGTAAAAAAACCGCTGATGCTGTGTTTATTGCTCATTTGTTTTTCAGGGAAATTTTTCGCTTGCACGGCCTCCCTTCTTCCATCGTATCGGACAGAGATTCCAGATTCATAAGTCATTTTTGGCGGACGTTGTGGCGTATGGCGAACACAGAATTAAACTTTAGTAGCGCCTACCACCCGCAGACCGACGGCCAAACGGAGGTTGTCAATCGATCCCTGGGAAACTTGTTGCGATGTTTAGTGGGTGACCACCTTCGGACGTGGGATTTAAAACTTAGTCAAGCCGAATTTTCCCATAATTCCGCGATCAACCGCAGCACTGGTTTCTGTCCCTTCCATGTTGTCTATGGTATCATTCCCCGAGCTCCGATCGACTTGTTGACGGCGCCAATTCTGCAACCGAACCATGCCACAGCGGCTGATCTCATTTCAGAATTACAGCAGATTCATGCCACGACCCAGCAGCATTTGACGACTGCCACAGAGAAATATAAAATCACCGCCGATTCCCGTCGACGTGATGTCCAGTTTGAGGTTGGCGACTTTGTATGGGCTGTTCTGACCAAAGATAGGTTTCCCCCTCGTGAGTACAACAAATTATCTTCTCGGAAAATTGGTCCTTTGGAGATTATAGAGAAAATCAATCCGAATGCCTATCGTTTGCGCCTTCCACCTCATATGCGAACAACGGATGTCTTCAATGTGAAACACCTAGTGCCTTATTATGGTGATAACACCCTTGAGTCCGTAGATGAAGCTGACGATTCGAGGGCGAATCGTTTCAAAGACGGCGAGAATGATGTAGATGAAGCTGCCTTAAGCGATTAAAACAGAGTGCTAACATGTTTTTTTAAAGTTGTGCTATTGACAACTTGGGAGTAGTTACAACTGCCTTTATGTTGTTAGTTAGTTGAGACATGTGAGAGTGTATTTGTATATATAGAGGCCTTTGTACACTTTTATTGGTTGGTTGAATGAAATTAGTTTTGATTGGAAGATTATTCCATCGTTGCAACTTGACGGCATTCATAGAATCAACGTCTAGATTGTGTATCTCCTTCGAGTTAGAAGTTCCGCTGCATCAAAAAGGAAGAAGAAAATAAGAAGAATTTGAAAAAAAAAACTGTAAAAAAAAAAGAATAAAGAACTCTCTAAATCATTGTAGCAATTCGTCAAACAAATAAATGAATTAAAGATTATCCATAAACTTGGTACTACGTATAATTTGAACCGTATAAAATAAATTAAAGTTATAAACAATGATATAATGAGATAAAATTATAGAAAGACAAAATGACAGTAAAAAAAACAACGTAAAGAAGAATGAAATGATGTTATGCAATTCTAATAACTACTTGAAAATGAAAAGAAGAAGAAGAAAAGAGAAGAATTACAAAAATGAAGAAGTGAGAAGTGTAATCTCCGATAACAATTTCAGAAGAAAAAAGAAGAAGAAAATAAGAAGAATTTGAAAAAAAAAACTGTAAAAAAAAACTGTAAAAAATAACAGTTTCATCATAATTCAGTATTTCAAAATAAAAAAAAAAGAAAAAAAAAATAAGCAGAGAAATTGCAGAGAAAGATAAAATAAGCAGTTACATCAAACGAAGGAAATTGCAGGATTTCAAAATAAACAAATTTAGAGTAAGCCAAGTAGGAAAGAGAAATACTGTCAAATATACATTGTAAAGATTCTGATCAAGTTTAATTTGGAGTAAACCAAGTATTCTTAATAAAACTTCAAATGATTGGAACAATTTCTCAATGGTCCAAAAATCGGGCAAAACCATTAAATAAATTAGCTGTATAAACACGTATTATTAATAAAGATTCAAATATATGTATTAAAGATATATCAAAATCAGTTATATATTAATTATAAAAAAAATTATTATATTGAATCTACATAAATCCAAAAATTACAAAAAGATTATGATATACTAATCTACATAAACTAAAAAAAGTAAAAATAAAAATAAAATATTATGATACTAAATCTATTTAGTTGCCGATCCACAAACATATTCTGTCAAACAAATAAAGTGAAGTGAAGAGATAGTTCTTAGTATTTAAAAAAATGTAAATATGCAATTAAAATAGGAAAAGCGAAAAGGAGTCTAGTAAAAAAGTTACCTAAGAAAATTACAGAATGCAAAAGCGAAAAGGAGTCTAGTAAAAAAGTTACATAAGAAAATTACAGAATGCAAATAAACATAAAATTTCCTTGATCAGCACGTTCATGTCTTCAATTAGGGATTGATGATTTGATTTTACAAAATACTCCCTCAAATATTTTCGCACTGGTTTTGGAGCATCGGGTCGGTGTAGATAGTGGCAGATGAAAATTTATTCTTTCCTGTACAAAAATAAACAATAAAAATTCATAATTCTACACTAAGTATATGAATTGGAATGAATCTCAAATCATCCAATCCCTAAACCTTTATAAAAATAAACAATAAGAAGATGGTTCCATAATTCTACACAAAGTATATGGATTGAAATGAATCTCAAATCATCCCATCCCTAAATATCTCATCTACAGTATTCTAGAATTATAGTAATTAAGAAGAATGAAACTTTACCAATAAAATAGTTGTGATGACGGGTTGTCGACTTCCGACGGTAATAATAAACAATAGTATTTAATTATATATCAAAATGAGTTATAAGAAGAATGAAATTTTATCTATAAAATAGTTGTGATGACGTTTCTCGACTTCCGACTTGATTATAATAAACAATAGAGTATTTAATTATATATCAAAATGAAGAATGAAACTTTACCTATAAAATAGTTGTGATGACGGCTCTCCCGACTTGATTGATTAAGAATCCTGATCGAGTTTTGGGCTTGATATGAATTCTGATCGAGTTTCGTGCGGTTTAATAAACAATAGAGTATTTAATTATATATAAAAGAAATGAGTTACATATTTTGAATAAAGAACTCTCTAAATCATTCTAAATCATTGTAGCAATTCGTCAAACAAATAAATGAATTAAAAATTATCCATAAACTTGGTGCTACGTATAATTTGAACTGTAATAAAATAAATTAAAGTTATAAACAAATGATATAATGAGATGAAATTATAGAAAGACAAAATGACAGTAAAGAAAACAACGTAAAGAAGAATGGAATGATGTTGTGCAGGCGATGAGAAATGCAATTCTAATAACTACTGAGAAGAAAAGAGAAAGAATTAGAAAAATGAAGAAGTGAGAAGTGTAATCTCCGATAACAATTTCAGAAGAGAACAAAAAGGAAGAAGAAAGAAGAATTTGAAGAAAAAAAAATTGTAAAAAATAACAGTTTCATCACAATTCAATATTTCAAAATTAAAAAAAAAAAAAAAACTGTAAAAAATAACCGTCTCACCACAATTCAGTATTTCAAAATAAAAAATTAAGAAAAAGCCACGTAGGCAAAATAGAGACCGTCAAATATATGTATTAAAGATATTAAAATAAAATACCAATATGTGTCGTAAAAGAGTACACCTAATAATTTTACAATCAATATAAAATAGTAATTAGTACTCGAGAATAAATTCAAATGGTCTCAATGAATGTAAATCCAAATGTAAAATAAGAGATTTCCATTTGGATAGAAATGACATATAAACCCATCATTATGTTAACGTAGAAATGTGTGGTTCCACAACATTTACTATCTTATTACAAATAAAATCTATGTAGAATATAATATTAATTTTTTTTTTTATATAGATACCACTGTGTTTTGAACGATTAGTCAATTATAATAAGCCACATACATATTGTTGTCGTCATAGTCAATGAGTAAATCACAGTTGAGAATAGTCGAAACAAAGTATGTAGGGGATAAATTATTAATTACAACCACCCAACATGGACAATTCTCGAAACATAAATAAAATAAGATATATCCCCTTTTAAAATATACAATGCTCACTGTCAAAAGAATCAAAAGAAACATTGTTAATCTTATACACCAAAAAACATAAAAAACAGCATGGCACAATTTTTTTTTTAAGAAACACTAAAATTTAAAAGGAGAAAGACACATGTATAATCAAATTGAGTAGAGAAAAATGTGAGAACATGTTATGAAAAATTTGAGAAAAACAAAAACAACTCATAATAAAATAAAAAATAATTATATAACTCTAACAAAAATTGAACAAAGAAATATGTATATCAAAAAGTTGATAGATTGTAAAACATAAAAGATTTAGAAATGCTCACCTTTTCATTAATGACCACCCATTCAAAATAGTTCTACTGAAATACAGTTTAAGATCGCACAACTTTTACTTTTAATCTCTTGTGATGATACAGTATACTATTTACAAAAATCAATGACTAATTTTATAGAAATCAATGGCTAATTTAACTATGTGCAATGATCCGTTTGTATCTTGACGGTGGAGGAGAAAGATGAGAGAATGGAAAAAATAATTTATGGAAACTGTAAAAGAATCGAGAGAAAAAAGGAAGAGAAAAAAGGAAGAGAAAGAAAGGGAAAAAAAAAAAAAAGAGAAAGAATAAGATTTTTTAAGCAAGAATTAGACGGTTTTTAATTATTATCCAAATTCTTAAAATTTTAAAATTTGAAAGTAAGAGAGAAAAATAAGAAAAAAATAAAAAATGTAGAATTTATATGTAATAGAAAATAATTAATGAGAGATAAAAAGGGAAAAGAACTGGAAAAACAATTTTAAAAACTGTAAAAGAAAACCGTAGGAGACCGAGGAAAAAGGGAGAGAACGGAAAAAAAAAAATTGTATCTTGACGGTGGAGGAGAAAGATGAGAGAATCTACTCTTATATACTATTTCTGAATCCCACTCTATTGACGTGACTTCTCTAAAATCTTTCATTCTTAAAACTCTTAATTTCTGTAATTTTGATTTTTTTTTAAAAATAATTCTCTTTCCTATTTCCTCTCTCTCCTTTTTAACTGCAATTTTTTTTTTAATTTTAAAATTATTTTATCTCTCCTCTAATTTCTCTCTTTTCAATCGATTTTTTTATATAATTTAAATTTCTATTTAAATTATTTTATTATTTTCTTTTTATTTTCATAATCTCGCGTAATTTACGCGAGTCTCATACTAGTGGAAAAAATAATTTATGAAAACTATAAAAGAATCGAGAGAAAAAAAGGAAGAGAAAGAAAGGGAAAAAAAAAAGAGAAAGGATAAGATTTTTTTTAAGCAAGAATTAGACGGTTTTTAATTATTATCCAAATTCTTAAAGTTTTAAAATTTGAAAGTAAGAGAGAAAAATAAGAAAAAAATAAAAAAAATGTAGAATTTATATGTAATAGAAAATAATTAATGAGAGAGAAAAAGGGAAAAGAACTGGAAAAACAATTTTAAAAACTGTAAAAGAAAACTGTAGGAGACCGAGGAAAAAGGGAGAGAACGAAAAAAAAGATGAGAGAATGGAAAAAATAATTTATGAAAACTATAAAAGAATCGAGAGAAAAAAGGAAGAGAAAGAAAGGGAAAAAAAAAAAAAAAGGATAAGATTTTTTTAAGCAAGAATTAGATGGTTTTTAATTATTATCCAAATTCTTAAAGTTTTAAAATTTGAAAGTAAGAGAGAAAAATAAGAAAAAAATAAAAAAAAAATGTAGAATTTATATTTAATAGAAAATAATTAATGAGAGAGAAAAAGGGAAAAGAACTGGAAAAAAAAATTTAAAAAATTGTAAAAGAAAACTGTAGGAGACCGAGAAAAAGGGGAGAGAGCGGAAATTTTTTTTGTAAAATTTAAGAAAATTAGAAAAGTAGAAAGAAGGAAAAGTGAGAAGCCACGTAAGAATGGGAATGGAGGATTCAGAAATAGTAATTACTACTAGTGCACAACCCGCATAATATGCGGGAATAATTAAAATAAAAAACATAGAAAGGAAGAAAATTGAAAAAAAAAATGTCTGATCCTCGTCCCTTGACGGGCTAAGTCTTGATTAATTAGAAACTAGTGCACAACCCGCATAATATGCAGGAATAATTAAAATAAAAAACATAGAAAGGAAGAAAATTGAAAAAAAAAATGTTAACATGTACTATACATATAAAACAAAAAATTACACTATTTAAAAAAATATACAAAAATAAATAAATTATATTATTGTTGTTTAAAAAATTGTGCAAACCCGTTTTCACCAATTTGAGCAGCAAGTTATATATCACATTTTCGTGATGACAATCCTCGACCCTCAACGGGCTGTCTTGATTAATTAGAAATTCTGATAAAATTTAAGTTGGAGCAAACCACGTATTCTTAATAAAACTTCAAATGATTGGAGCAATTTCTCAATGGTCCAAAAATCGGGCAAAACCATTAAATAAATTAAGGCACTGCTCTATAAACACGTATTCTTAATATCAAAATTAGTTATATATTAATTATAAAAAAATTATTATATTGAATCTACATAAATCCAAAAATTACAAAAAGATTATGATATACTAATCTACATAAACTCAAAAAAGTAAAAATAAAAATAAAAATAAAAATAAAAATAAAATATTATGATACTAAATCTATTTAGTTGTCGATCCACAAACATATTCTGTCAGACAAATAAAGTGCAGTGAAGAGATAGTTCTTAGTATTAAAAAAAATGTAAATATGCAATTAAAATAGGAAAAGCGAAAATGAGCCTAGTAAAAAAGTTACCTAAGAAAATTACAGAATGCAAGTAAATATAAAATTGCCTTAATCAACACGTTCATGTCTTCAATTAGGGATTGATGATTTGATTTAACAAAATACTCCCTCAAATATTTTTGCACTGATTTTGGAGCATTGGGTCGGTGTAGATAGTGCCTGATGAAAATTTATTCTTTCCTGTACAAAAATAAACAATAAAAATTCATAATTCTGTATATGGATTGGAATGAATCTCAAATCATCAAATCTCTAAATATCTTAGCTACAATATTCTAGAATTATAGTCTACAATATTCTAGAATTATAGTAAGAAGAATGAAACTTTACCTATAAAATAGAATTTATTCTTTCATGTACAAAAATAAACAATAAGAAGATGATTCCATAATTCTACACAAAGATTGGAATGAATCTCAAATCATCCCATCCCTAAATATCTCATCTACAATATTCTAGAATTATAGTAAGAAGAATGAAACTTTACCAATAAAATAGTTGTGGTGACGGTTGTTCAACTGAGGCTTAATAATAAACCATAGAGTATTTAATTATATATCAAAATGAGTTATAAGAAGACGGCTCTCGACTTCCGACTTGATTAAGAATCCTGATCGAGTGTTTGATAGGAATTCTGATTGCGTTCAGTTTAATAAACAATAGAGTATTTAATTATATATAAAAGAAATGAGTTACATATTTTGAATAAAGAACTCTCTAAATCATTGTAGCAAAAACAATGATATAATGAGATAAAATTATAGAAAGACAAAATGACAGTAAAAAAAACAACGTAAAAGAAGAATGGAATGATGTTATGCAATTCTAATAACTAATTGAGAAGAAGAAGGGTGTTAAGTATTGAAAGTTAGTTAGATCATTAGTCTGTTATAAGGCCTATTAGCACAGGCCCTTCTTTAGTACTCAGCGTATATATATTTGAGGACTAGCCTCTGTTTTGAGCAGAATGTAATACACACTAAATGAGAGCAGTTTATATGAAATATATGTGATCTTATCATGGTACCAGAGCAGTTACGTTCTTGGTAGAATTGACTCAAGAAAACTATTTCTTTCTCCACTGTTCTCCATCTTCAATCGTGATCCTCACCTCAAGATTCTGATATGGCCAACGACAAGGACGACGAGAAAGGGGACGGCTCTGGCAGTGGTCAAAAGGCACCAACCGTCGTGATTGACGCCATGTCTCCGTATTACCTCCACGCCTCGGATAAGCCAGGCGACGTCTTTGTTCCAACTCTTCTCAAAGATGGGAACTATGGTGAATGGTTGGACGACATGTCGAATTCTCTCTATGCAAAGAATAAAATTGGTTTCGTTGACGGGGAAATACCACAGCCAGACGAGGACGATCCTTACCTCCCGTATTGGAAGCGCTCGAACGCCATGGTAAAGGGCTGGCTGTTGAGTAGTATGGAGCCCGAGATACGACGAAGCGTCAAGTTCCGGACTGCCCGCGAAATTTGGGTCGACTTGGAAGAAAGATTTGGTAAAGAAAGCGCGCCTCGCGCCTATGAACTGCGGTGTGCGCTCGGACTCATTCGACAAAATGATGAATCAGTCTCGACATATTATAGCAAGCTGCGACAGGTATGGGATGAGGCCAACTCTGTTTCGCCATATCCAGCATGTTCGTGTGGGTGTTGCAAGTGCAACATGATGAAACTCTTTAACGAACGGACGGATCGTGACCGTCTTTATGACTTCTTGATGGGACTCAACGAGATTCATAGCCACATCAGAACACAGATCTTGAGTATGCGCCCGATCCCCACGTTAGGAAACGCGTATCATCTCGTCGCCGAGGATGAACAACACCGCACCATCACAGCTGCACGCAGACCAAGTGGTGAGACTAGTGCTTTTCATACCCAATTCAAGAAACCGCCTGATTTTACCCGTCGTGAGAATCCAAGGGAAGTGCGACACTGCGATCACTGTGGCAGGAACAATCACACATACGATAACTGTTTCGAAAGGATCGGGTACCCCCCAAATTGGAAACGACGAGGTCAAGATGGAAAACCTACTACTGCACGCAATACAACAAGTAATCGCTCAAATGGGAATCAAGATATTGCTCGTGCAATGGATGATAAGGGCAACAGACGCCCACGAGCAGCCCAAGTCTCCGAATCAAGCCCCTTAGCAGGTCTGACCTCTGAACAACTGCAACGGCTCGCCGATTTCATGCGCGCAGAAGCGGACAAAGGCTCGAGCTCCGGTCCGGCCGTGAACATGGCAGGTACGGGCATCAATTTATCAAATTCTTGGATTATTGATACGGGGGCAACCGATCATATCACGTGCAGAAGTGATATCCTATTCGATACAGTGACAAATCTTTCTGAGCCATCCGTTAAAATCCCGACCGGTGAGATTATTCCAATATTTTCTATAGGAAAGGTTAGAATGGATAATGGGTTGCAGCTAGATCGTGTGTTGTATATCCCACAATTCCATTGTAACCTTCTATCTGTTAGCCGTCTCGCTAGCACATTGAATTGTACGTTCACATTTTTTTCGGATTTCTGTATTATTCAGGACTCACGATCGAAGAGGCTGATTGGAGCGGGTAGGCGCCGCGACGGTCTATACTACATGATCCCGGCCATATCCGAGGGAACCGCCTTAAACGTAGTAGGAGGAACGAACCTGTGGCACAAACGGTTAGGACACACCTCCGATGGAAAGTTACGTCATCTCAGTTTTCTCAAAAACTCTAGAAGCAATACAATTTTCTGCGATTCTTGTATACGAGCCAAACAGACTCGATTACCATTTCCTATTAGCAACATCAAAACCCGTCGTTGTTTTGAATTGATACACTGTGATATTTGGGGCCCCTATAAGTGTGATTCTTCCAGCGGTGCACGATATTTTTTATCGATAGTTGACGATTTTAGTAGGGGAGTATGGGTCTTTCTAGTGCGGCAAAAATCTGAAATACCAGCATGTTTAATTCACTTCCTCAAAATGGTACAAACTCAATTTAATCATCAGGTCATGCGTATCCGATCGGACAATGGATTGGAGTTCCAATCATCAACCCTACTCACATACTATTCAGATAACGGGATTGTTGTTGAAAGCTCGTGTACCGACACCCCACAACAAAATGGCGTAGTCGAACGAAAACACAGACATATCTTGGAAGTTGCTAGAGGATTACGTTTTGAGTCTGGAGTGCCAATTGAATTTTGGGGGGAATGTATCCTCACTGCCGTTTACATCATTAATCGCCTTCCATCTTCGGTCATTTCAAACAGAACGCCGTATGAAATTCTTTTCGGAATAAAATCGGGTTACGATCATCTCCGCGTTTTTGGATGCCTAGCTTATGCCCACGAAAACCGTCGAAAGGATAAATTTGACGAAAGGGGGAGTGCTTGCATCTTCGTCGGTTATCCAAATGGTCAAAAGGGTTACCGTGTATTCAATACTTAATTCAATACTTAACAAAGGGAACTACTTGAGAAGAAAAGAGAAATAATTACAAAAATGAAGAGGTGAGAAGTGTAATCTCCGATAACAATTTCAGAAGAAAAAGGAAGAAGAAAATAAGAAGAATTTGAAAAAAAAAACTGTAAAAAAAAAAGAATAAAGAACTCTCTAAATCATTGTAGCAATTCGTCAAACAAATAAATGAATTAAAGATTATCCATAAACTTGGTACTACGTATAATTTGAACCGTATAAAATAAATTAAAGTTATAAACAATGATATAATGAGATAAAATTATAGAAAGACAAAATGACAGTAAAAAAACAACGTAAAGAAGAATGAAATGATGTTATGCAATTCTAATAACTACTTGAAAATGAAAAGAAGAAGAAGAAAAGAGAAGAGTTACAAAAATGAAGAAGTGAGAAGTGTAATCTCCGATAACAATTTCAGAAGAAAAAAGAAGAAGAAAATAAGAAGAATTTGAAAAAAAAAACTGTAAAAAATAACAGTTTCATCATAATTCAGTATTTCAAAATAAAAAAAATAAGAAAAAAAAAATAAGCAGAGAAATTGCAGAGAAAGATAAAATAAGCAGTTACATCAAACGAAGGAAATTGCAGGATTTCAAAATAAACAAATTTAGAGTAAGCCACTTAGGAAAGAGAAATACTGTCAAATATACATTGTAAAGATTCTGATCAAGTTTAATTTGGAGTAAACCAAGTATTCTTAATAAAACTTCAAATGATTGAAACAATTTCTCAATGGTCCAAAAATCGGGCAAAACCATTAAATAAATTAGCTGTATAAACACGTATTATTAATAAAGATTCAAATATATGTATTAAAGATATATCAAAATCAGTTATATATTAATTATAAAAAAAATTGTTATATTGAATCTACATAAATCCAAAAATTACAAAAAGATTATGATATACTAATCTACATAAACTAAAAAAAAGTAAAAATAAAAATAAAATATTATGATACTAAATCTATTTAGTTGCCGATCCACAAACATATTCTGTCAAACAAATAAAGTGAAGTGAAGAGATAGTTCTTAGTATTTAAAAAAAAATGTAAATATGCAATTAAAATAGGAAAAGCGAAAAGGAGTCTAGTAAAAAAGTTACCTAAGAAAATTACAGAATGCAAATAAACATAAAATTTCCTTGATCAGCACGTTCATGTCTTCAATTAGGGATTGATGATTTGATTTTACAAAATACTCCCTCAAATATTTTCGCACTGGTTTTGGAGCATCGGGTCGGTGTAGATAGTGGCAGATGAAAATTTATTCTTTCCTGTACAAAAATAAACAATAAAAATTCATAATTCTACACTAAGTATATGAATTGGAATGAATCTCAAATCATCCAATCCCTAAACCTTTATAAAAATAAACAATAAGAAGATGATTCCATAATTCTACACAAAGTATATGGATTGAAATGAATCTCAAATCATCCCATCCCTAAATATCTCATCTACAGTATTCTAGAATTATAGTAATTAAGAAGAATGAAACTTTACCAATAAAATAGTTGTGATGACGGGTTGTCGACTTCCGACGGTAATAATAAACAATAGTATTTAATTATATATCAAAATGAGTTATAAGAAGAATGAAATTTTATCTATAAAATAGTTGTGATGACGTTTCTCGACTTCCGACTTGATTATAATAAACAATAGAGTATTTAATTATATATCAAAATGAAGAATGAAACTTTACCTATAAAATAGTTGTGATGACGGCTCTCCCGACTTGATTGATTAAGAATCCTGATCGAGTTTTGGGCTTGATATGAATTCTGATCGAGTTTCGTGCGGTTTAATAAACAATAGAGTATTTAATTATATATAAAAGAAATGAGTTACATATTTTGAATAAAGAACTCTCTAAATCATTCTAAATCATTGTAGCAATTCGTCAAACAAATAAATGAATTAAAAATTATCCATAAACTTGGTGCTACGTATAATTTGAACCGTAATAAAATAAATTAAAGTTATAAACAAATGATATAATGAGATGAAATTATAGAAAGACAAAATGACAGTAAAGAAAACAACGTAAAGAAGAATGGAATGATGTTGTGCAGGCGATGAGAAATGCAATTCTAATAACTACTGAGAAGAAAAGAGAAAGAATTAGAAAAATGAAGAAGTGAGAAGTGTAATCTCCGATAACAATTTCAGAAGAGAACAAAAAGGAAGAAGAAAGAAGAATTTGAAGAAAAAAAAACTGTAAAAAATAACAGTTTCATCACAATTCAATATTTCAAAATTAAAAAAAAAAAACTGTAAAAAATAACCGTCTCACCACAATTCAGTATTTCAAAATAAAAAATTAAGAAAAAGCCACGTAGGCAAAATAGAGACCGTCAAATATATGTATTAAAGATTTGAACATTGCTAGAAAAAATCTTTATCTCATTAATTATTATTTAAACATTTATCACCTAATTTTTATTCATTTGAAAATCTTTTTCAAATATAATTTTTAATATTATCTCTCAAATAAAGTATAACTATTCATACAATCCATCCTAAAAAAATAATTTTATCCCCTTTAATATTAATAAACAATTCTTATATTAAAACTTGTTGTTCAATTAATAAGGGGACGGGAGAGTATTATTTTAAAAAAAATGTATCACTTTTTAAAAAATATATGTAAAGTGTATCATTTTAAAATAAAAGTTGGAAAAGTGATACTCCGTCCACTATTTTTCTTAATCCATACTTTATCTATTTTCTTATAAAACTTGTGTCAAAACATGTGACCACACTTTTCGTGGACAAAGTGATCGAGTAACTTTTACATTAGAAAGTGTATTGCACGATGAGATAATCTCACACAAATTTTTATTTTTACAAGCACAATTACACTTAATTAACTCTTAAGCTTCTCATTCTTCAATTTCTAGGTTTAGGCACAATCACGCTTAACCCCGAATTCGAAATTTCTCATATTTCGATATCTTTTTCGATCTCAACTCCGAAACATTTTACTAACACTTTTTGTTGATCGTTTGCACACGTTTTTTGGGCTTAGATTTGTTCACTGCATCATTCTAGAATACTGGAGTACATTTTTTCGCCATTAGGCATAAATATTTACAACATATATCCAATATGACAATAATCACATCTCATGCATGAAAACGTCTCATATACTAACGTACTAGATGATATCTAGTTCACCGAATGCAGCCGAATATTTTCCAAAACTTTCGTGTTCCTTGTATGATCCTCGTGATCATTTGACTAATGGAACTTGGAAGGAAAGAAAGTGACCGTTGGTCCGAGGATGTGAAAACATCCTCGGTTTGACTACCATTGTCGCTGCTCTTGCGAAGATAAAAGCTTCTGCTGCCAATGTCACCGAGCAAATCCGAGTTACGCAAGCCTGTGATTCCCAAAAAAAGCATATATCAATAATGTGAATATGTTATGAATATGTACAACAAATTCACTTTTAATGATAGAAATCTTGGCGGTACACGACTAGGTTGCATGATGTCCATTTCCATAGACGGTGTTACATAGGGTCCAGCGGGGGCAGTGGACTCCCCACTAATTTTGTAAATTTATTATGGGTATTTTAGTAATTTTACATATATTAACACTAATATCCCGTTCCATAATTATTTACACACTTTTAATATAAAAATAACTCACATAATTAATATTTATCTCAACATCATTTTATTTTAAAAAATTGCCACTCATTTTGGGTCTACATTTTATCCTACATCTCACTAAATTCATTTTACATCTTACTAAATTCTCTTTACACCTCACAAAATCACCCAAAATACTCCATATTTATTTGACCTCACACCACTAAATTCATTTTTCTTAAAAAGTGAGCCGATCAAAATGTGCAAATTATCATGAAACGGAGGAAGTATTAACTTCTACTAAAACATAATGAAAATCAAATTGTTCGATCAATTTAAAAATTTTATCATGTGAAATTTTAATGAGTATAATGAGTACGTTTTTTATTTTTATAATAATATTAATCGGCCCCTTTAATTCTGGGTACAGTGTTGTCTTAATCATGTTTGACTATAATAAACTTTTCTTGTAAGTAATTTAGCCACCAGCATCATGGACTTTAGATCAAGAAATTGTGGAATTTATTAAAATTAAATGAAATTACTCCCCCAGATTCTATCTTAAATTACATTCAATTCCGCAAATTACACACTACATTAATGTATTGTGAGTACAACTCGCTCTAAGTTTGTGTTACTATAAGAGAAAAGGTGTGTTACTTGTTTTTACAGTAACACACTCTTGTCCTTATAAGTAACACACTCTTGTCCTTATAGTAACAAGCTAGTTTTTATGTTTATTTTGCGTAATTTCTTTTAAAAGATATGTCTGACTTGTGTCGATCCACAAGTTCTTCTGTCTGATCTTTTTTAATTTATGCTAATATTACCTGTGCAATATTACATATAATTATCAATGAATTTTGCATTAAGTTAAATTGCACCAAAAGAGTATATATGTATATAGAACTTACTATGAAGACTAAAATATGAGGGGTGCAATTCGTAATTAGAAGGTGTAGCATTATGAAGATAAGGGGTTCTTTTCTCTTGGTTGTACTTGTTGATCACAAGCTTTATTATCTCCGCCACGTTTGATCCCAATTTCACCACCAATCCAACTGCCCCGGGACTTCCCTCCACCGTCACATTCACCACCACCTTCGTTTCTCTGTTGTACTCCTGTGCACATTAATTTTTAGTGGACGGACGAATAAAGAAAGTGAGTACACTTGTAATGGACGGAGAAAGTATTTGATAATATGTATATCCCGAAATATCTTTTACAGGTCCGTGGATACACTTTTTAAAAAAGTGAGTAGAGTTTTGAGAGACAATTTTCTAAATTTTTATCTATAAAGTAAATAAATTAATGAATTGACTTTTATATATGTATAGTTCAAAAGTAATGATATTTTATGTAAAATTATGAATATTGTAAAGGTTCAAAAGTTTATAAAAGGTTTTCATTTTAAAAGTGCAGACGGAGGAGTATATGTCTGTATATAATAATATAAATATACATACGAGAAAAGGGATAAAAAAAAAAAAATTGCTCATTCACCGTTTTCAAATGCTCCCAAAAAATATAAATGTACGAATATATTTTCAATTATTTTTTATACATACCGATTTCGTTCTAAAGTTATCAGAATCTTCAGAACGACATCGTTTTTGGTCATATGCTGGGTACATGGACGGTCGATTCCAGCAAAGTTGTTGATCAAACATGGGCTCCGACTTGGTACTTCTCAAAACCCTAGCGTTTATGAGTGGCCTCCAAGGATTACCTCCTGCCCATTGATTGATATTTCTATGGCGAGTCTCCGACGATGCCGATGACGGTGGTCTGCTGCTGCAGATTGTTCTCCGCTCGACCGGAGTATTTCGCCTCTTGAATTCTCTCTTGGACATGTTTTGTGTTTGAGAGAGAGAGAGAGATTGCATATATATAAGAAAAGAAAGTGAAGAATAAGTTGCTTGCAGTTGCAGGGATCGATGGGAAGGTATGTATCTATTTTCACTTTCTTGTTTATTTATTTATGTTTGTGATCTTCTTAATTTAATTTCCATTTCAATTAAATTTTCACCATAACAATTGAGGGTGATTGTTCAAAATTTTCAATGCAAATTATTGAACATTGAATTACAGTACGTAAACCATTATACTTCCTCCGTTCCGTTTTAATTTAATTTAGAAATTGTTTATTAATTTAAAGGAGATAAAAATTATGTACGTTTTAGGGGGATAATATAAATATTTTTACTCTATTGGAGGGATAATTTTTTTGTGGGTAAAAAGTAATTACATAAGATGTAAATAAGAAATGTTCATCGAAATTTTAAAAGAAGTAAGAAGCTGTCTTTTTCAAATAAAAAAATGTTCACTGCGAACCAAAGCACGACGGCACACCAGTCACCGCAAACCAACGACGGTGCATCTTCTTGATCTGGTTTCTAAGTTCCGTCGATAGCCGCTTCTTCTCCGAGTTCGGACAATGCATACATGCATATAGTGGATTCACTACTACACATTTAAGCTTGCACAGCTGCACTTGGACAACCCTTTTTTCAAACAGCTCTCCAAGATATAGTTTGGAGAGCGGTTTTATTAAAAAAAAAATAGACAGCGGTTTACAACCGCTGTCCAAGAATTACACTTGGAGAGCGGTTAAAAACCGCTATGCAAACTCACCTAGACAGCGATTTAGAACCGCTGTCCAAGAGCTCGGTTTTCAGTCAAACCCAAATGCGCGATTCTAGAAGCATTATCTCCCCTCAAATTCGTCTCTTCCAAACTCATCTCCCCCAAATCGCCCGCGCGCCGTCGCCTCCCTCTCCCCCAATTAATCGAACGTGTCTCCCCCAAATCGAATCCGCGCGCCGTCGCCCTCCTCTTCCCTCTACCGTCGTCGCTCTAGCTCCTTGCCGCCGTCGCCCTAGCTCCTCCATATATAGGTAATTTTTTTTATATATTGGTGTATATATATATCATGTTGTATGTATATTAGTGTATGTATATTGGTGTATATATATCATGTTGTATGTATTGGTGTATGTATATTAATGGTGTATGTATATTGGTGTTTGATAATATGCTTGTGTGAGGATTTAAACATAAATTAGTGTTAATTTGTTAGGATGAATGTTGTTAATGTTAGAGATGAACAATTGATGCTTGGTTTATATATTGTTAATTGTTTATATATATATATATATATATATATATATATATATATATATATATTGTTAGGCTTGGATTAATTGTTGTTAGTGTTAGAGATGAACAACTTGTTAGAGTTGAATATATATTGTGTGGTTTGACTTGATTTTTTATGCTAATTTAGATATGAACAATTGAAGGCTCAAGATCTAATTTCAATAAAGTGAGTTGGACAAATATTAATGTAAATTTAATTTAGTAAGTTATCAAATTAATAGAAAATAATCATAATTGTAATACGTGCTTATAATTGCTAATCATAACAGGTTCCGAGGCAACGAGATCGATGGTGCCCATTGTGGACATTTAGTGTGTTGTTATATTGAAGATATAATCCTCGCTTCTCAAACGACGATTAATCCTAACAATGTAAGTCAATTTATCGATTTATTTAAATTATTATTGATTGAATAAAAATTCATATACTATATATCTAACTATATTGATTAATCGTTGTTTGCAGTTTGTTTATCAACGTTCGCTCAAAACTTACAACGACAAAAGAATGGATAAATGAAAAAGAGATTGGACGGGGTACCTTTACAATCGATTTTTGTATATTTATAATTAAAGTTGTATAACTTTTGGTAGCATGTAATTAACTTATATATTTATGATGATATTTTATGTTTTTGGTGTGTATGACGTATGTATGTGTATGTTTATTTATTTGATGTTTTGATATTTGACGTATATATATTGTAGTGGTATAATTTTTTATTTTGTATAAACAGGATTTTTAAAATATAAAATAATTATTAAAATATATATATATATATATTAGACAGCGGTTTTAAACTGTTCTTCAAGTGAAACGCATTAAAATATATATATATATATATATATATATATATATATATATATATATTAGACAGCGGTTATGAACCGTTGTCCAAGTGCACCACTTGCAATGCGGTCAGGAGTGCACAAAATAAGATCGGACCGGAAAAAAGACCGGAACCGGACCGGTAGTTTCCGGTCCGGTCTTCGGTCCTTCAAATTTTAGATTCTGGTTTTCCGGTCCGGTCTAAGACCGGAATTTTCCGATCCGGACCGGTTTGGACCGGAATTTTTTTTAATTTTTTTTTTTTTTACTAATACACTCTCACTTATTTTTCAAAATCAGGTAATTGGTGAGGATGTGAGGTAAAATTGTTGAGATCTATTACTCCACATTTTTTCAAATATATAATTTAACGAACATATTTAATTTATTTTTAGGGTCAAAATATCATTAATAATAATATAAATAAAATTAACATTGGCGTAGATTGGTTTAAAATAAAGAGCAACACTTTGATTTTCATACAAAAATTAATCAATATTTTTCTTGCTTCCATAAACTTGAAAAAAAACTTAAAAAAAAAAATCTGGTCCAAACCCGGACCGGATTAATTACGGTCCGGTCTCCGGTCCATGCAATAGTCAAGATTCCGGTCCGATTTTGGACCGGTGCATACCGCTAAATGCGGTTAATATAACCGCTGTCCAAGTGCTTTTCTTAGACAACGTTTTTTTAACAGCTGTTTAAGCTTAGATAGCTGTTAAAACCGCTGTCTAAGGCCCTTTTTAAGGGCTGTGCAAAACCAAATCTGTATTACTGAGTTGACATCCGTTGCGCCGCATACAACATACATACATGTACATTAAAACTTCTATAAATCAATAAACTCTCTAAAATAATATAATCATTCGATCCCGACTTGAGCCTTTGTAAAAAATCATTAAATTCGATAAGATGATAAGATAATAATTTTTTGAAAAATCTTTTTTTATAAATATTAAGTCTCATTATAACTCTAAATTAATAATTCATAAATATATTTAAGATAATAAGATGATCATTTATCATGCATGAATATATTTAATTGACTATAATAGTTATTTAAGTCCAATTTTATAAAAATAGTTGTATTATCATTATTTCTATTGTTTGGGCCTAAATAGGCCCACTTGAAAATTTTGTGTATATATTTTTTTAACATATTTTGAGTGTATATATTTATCTCGGGTATTTTTAAGTTTACTTCATTTTAACGGGTGAACTACCGTTCCAATCGATTGGATCGACAATCGGCGGACAATTCGATTTGATATTTGATTCGATTATGAAAATATTGTATGTATGTTTTGGTGGGCCCACCTGTCTTGACTATATTATTTAAATTGACTTTTGTCATTTTTTTTGTCATTTTTTGGAGCTGAATAATTGAATAATTATCAATATGAGACTTGAAAAAAAATTAAAAAATTATAGTCTCATACATGTGAAATTCATCTATCATAGTTTTTTAGATTTTAAAATTTTCTTTAAATAACTAAAAATGATTAGATGTTAGATAAAATCTTAAATTTCTGGGACATTAATTGAAAAGTCATATTTTTCACACATTTTATCGATGTTTTTATCTTTCAGCCCCAAATTGATAAATTTATGTCTTAACATATTTATTAAACTTAACGTATATGATTTTGTGGTATGATGTGTTAAGATATCAAAATGATTGTGAGTAGTGATTGTATGAATTTTATAATGGGAAATAAATTAAACAAGTATAGTGGTAGGTGAAAGAGTACCAAGGATGAGTATTTAAATGGTTTTAAAATATGTCATTTACGTATGCACCAAAATAAGGATTTGAATACAAAAATTCAAGTTTTATTGCAAAATGATGTGGTATAGTATTAGTGCAAACTTTATTTCTTTCTTTCTTTTCCAGTTAGGTGTAAAATGGTGTGGTACAGTACTACTGCAATTTTTTTATTGGTGCAAAATAGTGTGCATTTCAGATTCGTAGTGTGTAATTTACAGTTATGAGTGTGCACGGCAGATTTAGGCCATCTCCAACCACAAACTTTCGAATGAAAATCTTTAAACTTCAAAATACATTTTTTCATACTCTATTTTAAAAACCTTCTCCAACCATGAAACTCTATATCTTACTCTATTTATTATTTTAATCATTTTCAATATATTACAATCATTAAATAATATATTTATCTTCGTATTTAAATAAATTTATACAATTAAATATTCAATTAATAAATTAAATCATAAATTAAATATTATTGATTTTATCAAAATCATAAAATGTAAATAAACTTGTAGTTTTCAAATATTACATATGATGGCTATGATGAAAAATTCTGAGTGATCGACGAGAAATGATTCGAGCTGAAAATAAAAGGAGTATGAGTGGGGAATGGCTCGGGCGGGATTGATCAATTTGACCCATTTTTTAACGGAACTTCTTCATCTGGATCCAATATTGCGCCGTACTAGTGTATCGTTTTTTTATTATTTGTATTTGTATTTCTTTTCAGTTTGTGTTCACTTATTTTAATATGTCGGTGTTATATGTAGCTAGGTAATGTATATATGTTCGTTTTAATATGTAATGCATTTCATATTTAATATATAATATATTTTATTGTATTTTACGTTATTTTTTTGTAGGTAATAATACTACACAAAAAAGAAAAAAATTAAATTACACAATTAAAATTAAATTATAAATTAGTATAATAATAGAATTGTAATTATATTTAATAAATTATTAATATAGAATTGTAATACAAAATTGTAAATATTAATAAAATAATAGATATAAAATATAGAGTTTTGAATAGTAAACTTCATATATAGAGTTTACTATTCAAAACTCTATTTCAAATCTTTAAAATAGAGTACGGTTGGAGAGAGCAAAACTCTATAAATGAAGTTAAACTTCATTTATAGAGTATGGTTGGAGATGGTCTTATAGTGTGCAGTGTGTAATTCAGGTTCGTAATGTGCATTGTGCATTTTGGGTTCTTAACGTATATATAACGTAAAACCTCTATAAATTAATACTCTATAAATTAATAAACTCTCTAAAATAATAAAATATTTCGGTCCCGACTTAGGCCTTTGTAAAAAATCATCAAATTCGATAAGATAATAAAATAATAATTTTTCAAAAATCCTTTTATTCTAAATTAATAATTCATAAATATTAGTACAATTATAAATATTATGGCATGGTCTCTCTTAGTACTAAATTTTTTTCATCAATCCACACTCTTGTAAATCTTTTTGAGTGCATGTGGGATGGTCTCGATCTCTTATACTCACATAATGCTTTACACATTTGATTATTTATGGATGGTTTTGCGACTATAATAGGAATTTAAGTGCAACAATATTAATTTATCGATAAATTAATACCTCTCTAAATTAATAAAATTTTGTGGTCCCAAGATTATTAATTTATAGAGGTTTACTTTTACTGTATGTAGTGTGTATTTCAGGTTTGTAATATGATGTGTGCATTTTGGGGTCGTATAGTGTGCAAATCAATACTCCCTCCTATTCTTAATATAATTAAGTTGTTTTGAACTTTCGTTTTTTTTTGCAAATTATATGACGTTTTACATTTTTCAATACAAATTAATTGTATTTTTTCCAAATTTAGCTTTAAGATCACTAAATATTTACATAAATATGTTTTTTTTATGAGATGTACAACATGGAAATAATTTATTTGTTAATATATGTGTATGAGATTAGGATGACGTATATTTTGAATATGTGGGAGTAATACTTATTATTAAAGACTTTTTTTTCTCGTTTCACTCTTGTTTTCAAATTGGAGACAAAGATAACTTGCCAAAATCATGAATTTGAATGGAATAAACCGAAAAGAATGATGAAACAATGTATTATGCGCATCCTATTCACAAGAACGCAATCATGTTTGAGAATGCAGTCAATGAAAGCTGCATTGGGAAGTTGATTTGATATCGCACATCCTTTTTCTTTTTATCCTCTTTGAGATGATTATTTCATTTATTTGTCATCATGAAATCCTCAGGTTTTTATTTTATAGTTTTGATGAGATAAGAGATATAGACTTTTGAAACTAATTCAAAAAAAAAAACTTCCTCCATTTCAAGTAGGATTCAAGATCAGGGGTAGACATGTTAATTCATACCGTTAAAATCGTCGGTTTCGGTTAAAAATCGACGGTCACAGTTTGACCATTTTACAAATCGAAACCACAACCGGACCTGTTACGCTTTTGAACCGTCGGTTTGATTTTTTTTTTCCGCTCGTTTTTATTCGTTTTCCCTCATTTTTTTTTAGAAAATAAACTATTACATAAGAGATGAGAGATGTTGTTGTGAAAAAATAAGTTGAAATTAAAGTATTCATAGAAGAATGTTTTAAAAAAGGGAGGGGGGCAAAACCGCCAGTTTCAATTTTGAATTTTCATAACCGAAACCTAACCTTAATTTTAAGATTACGTTTCGATTTTCATGAATTATCAATCATATTTTCTTCATGAATCACTTTTTTTAAGAGATTTAAGTTTTTTTTATTTATATATAATATTACTACATGGATTAATTGCAAATATATTTAAAAAATACTAAAGTAATACTTTATTTTAAAATCAGTTTTACAATTAAAATACGGTACAAAATAATTACTTTTATATATGATTATCAAAAGTGCAATAAAAAATTACTTTTAAGACAACTTTTGCAATAAACTCACTACTAAAATGACTTACTAAATTATTTTAGCATTAATTCTATCATTAACTTTATTTAATTAAAAAAATTACTAAAATATAAATTTTAATATATAAGTTATTACTTTGTCTAATTAAGACTTAATAACTATTCTATTACAATGCTTCTAGACAGGCTGACTCACTAACCCGGATGACCAAGATGGTAGACTAAAATAGTCGATCAAAAGATTGACCTCCGATGTGGAGGTAGTCGGGCAATCAAACACACTTGGAGTCCTTGGTCGCTGACCGATCTACCTTGATCCTGAGTTGTCGTTGTCCTACTTGTTGGTCGTCTTCATGACACAATGAACTTTTATACTTGACTTCTTGTATTGCAGAGTCCTAATACTTGCAGTATACACACATATATATAGCACCCGAAAAATCATTCAGATTACCTTATAATGCACGATTGTAAGATAATTTGAAATGAAATTTAGTTCAATTCGGAAAAAAATTGGAAAAGTTGATTGAGAGAAAATCCAGGAACCTCACAAATTAGGGCAATGGAATAACACAAGGCCCGAAGAAAAAATTGAGGAGATGCTGAAACTAAAGGAATTGAGGAGACGTGGTCGTATGACTGTAAACAAAATTTTAAAAATCAAGTGTGAAATTGTTATGTCTTGTTTGATAGTTAAAATTAAGGATAATTAACTCCATCTCAATCTCTTTATAGGTTGTTTGATAGTTAAAAATAAGGGTAGATTATACTTGTAAATGTGTAAAATCTAAATATCATTTTAATTGTAGTTTTATCGGTTTTAACTAGGGGTGTAAACGAGCCGAGTTGAGCCGAGTAGTGCTGAGCTCGAAACTCGACTCGATTGTTATACTCGAAGCTCGAAACTCTACTCGACTCGGTCGAGCCTAAAATTTTGAAGACCGAGCTCGACTCGATAAACTCGAGTTCGGCTCGACTCGATTACCTATATAATTTTCAAAATTAATTTTAAAACATATTTTTTTCTAAAATAAACTCGAGCTCAGCTCGGCTCGACTCGACTCGACTACTCGTATATAAATATAAATTATATATTAATGGCAAAATAATAAATATTGTTCAAACTCGATTAGGCTCGCGAGCCTTTCAAGCCGATTATTTATGAGCTCGAACTCGGTAGCTACTCGAATAGCTCGAAACTCGACTCGATTAACTTCGAGTCGATTTCGATCTTTTTTCGAGTCGAGCACGAGTAGCTCGCGAGTAGGCTCGACTCACTTACACCACCGGTTTTAACTACCGAATAAGACTTTAAAGTGAAAACGAGTAAGGGGTAAAATGGGAAAAATGATTTCCAACTTCAAGATACTTTTAAATACAGTACAATATAGATAAGTCATTTCAAAAGGTATATTTTACTACTACTATTTTTAACAGCACTTCTAGTAGAAAGAAATAACTTTTGTAAAAAGTAAGAGCATTTTTAAAATATAAGTCATTTGAATGGCATATTTTACTACTCTTCTTACAGAAAGAATACCTTTTTAAAAGTAAAAACAATTTAATTGTCACGCCATCCTCCTACGTGGCACTAAAGTCAATTTAAGAAAAAAATAGTAATTCTCAGTGCGATGAACTTATTAAATAATACACCCTCCATCAACATATTTCTGTTTCTTGATTTAAAAAAAATTGTTTGTTTACTAATAAAGTATATAAAATATACTAATAAATAGATAATAAAGTAAAAAATAAATAAAGTAAATGTAATGCAATATTTTTTTTTTAAATGAAACATGCACATGCACATGCACTTAGGTAAAATGGCAATTTGCCTCCATTTTTATTACCTTTTTATTTAATTCTATTACTCTAATTGTTTTATAAATCTATTGTTTTATAAAATTCACAATCAAAGGATTTAATGTTTTATGAGTTATTTTTATGTAAATTTAAAAATAATTATTTAAATGTAAATATAAAATTATATATCTGATTATAAATAAATATTTGATCATGAGTTGTCGTTGTCCTATACTTGTTGATCGTCTTCATGACACAATGAACTTTTATACTTGACTTCGTGTATTGCAGAGTTCTAATACTTGCAGTATACACACACATATATATATATATAGCACCCGAAAAATCATTCAGATTACCTCATAATGCACGATTGTAAGACAATTTGAAATGAAATTTAGTTCAATTCGGAAAAAAATTGAAAAAGTTGATTGAGAGAAAATCCAGGAACCTCACAAATTAGGGCAATGGAATAACACAAGGCCCGGAGAAAAAATTGAGGAGATGCTGAAACTAAAGGAATTGAGGAGACGTGGTCGTATGACTGTAAACAAAATTTTAAAAATTAAGTGTGAAATTGTTATGTCTTGTTTGATAGCTAAAATTAAGAATAATTAACTCCATCTCAATCTCTTTATAGGTTGTTTGATAGTTAAAAATAAGGGTAGATTATACTTGTAAATGTGTAAAATTTAAATATCATTTTAATTGTAGTTTAATCGGTTTTAACTCCCGAATAAGACTTTAAAGTGAAAACTAGTAAGGGGTAAAATGGGAAAAATGATTTCCAACTTCAAGATACTTTTAAATACAGTACAATATAGATAAGTCATTTCAAAAGTATATATTACTACTATTTTTAACAGCACTTCTAGTAGAAAGAAATAACTTTTGTAAAAAGTAAGAGCATTTTTAAAACATAAGTCATTTGAATGGCATATTTTACTACTCTTCTTACAGAAAGAATACCTTTTTAAAAAGTAAAAACAATTTAATTGTCACGCCATATGGCACTAAAGTCAATTTAAGAAAAAAATAGTAATTCTCAGTGCGATGAACTTATATTAAATAATACACCCTCCATCAACATATTTTTGTTTCTTGATTTAAAAAAAAAAAAATTTGTTTACTAATAAAGTATATAAAATATAATAAATAGATAAGAAAGTAAAAAATAAATAAACTAAATGTAATGCAATATATATTTTTTTAAATGAAACATGCACATGCACTGGCAATTTGCCTCCATTTTCCTCTCCAATGGAAACTCAAATTGTGTACCAAATTTGCCACCAACTCAAATATGGTGGCAAATATTTTCTTACCTTTTTTTAAATTTTATTACTCTAATTGTTTTATAAATTTATTGATTTATAAAATTCACACTCAAATGATTTAATGTTTTATGAGTTATTTTTATGTAAATTTATAATTAATAATTTAAATGTAAATATAAAATTATATATCTGATTATAAATAAATATTTGATCATAAAATCGAAAAAAAAGAAAGATAAGATTAAGAATATTTTAAGAGAATATTGTAATTGAGTTAAATTTGAGTTTATGATTGGGGATGATTTTATTATTTGACTCAAATTTCATGACAAGTTGAAGATTTTAATGGCAATTTGAATTCAAGGATTGGAGATAGCCATGTGGACAATTCAAAAAATAAAAATAGAAACACTTTTGTGGACGTAGAAAATACACAATTTTAAATATGACCATATAGTGTGAGATAAAATGTAATATACTTAATTTTATCTATTAATAATTTTTATATTAATATATACAGATAATATTGTATATAGGTGAATATCTCACAATTATTTTAATTAATTATATAATTTTTAATTATATCCTAAATTCACTATGCATACTAAAATCTATAAATTCAAATAAAATTATTTAAACTCAAATTATATAATTTAAATAAATAATTACTTTTAAAATAATACTCTCTTCGTTCCCTACTTGATGATCCATTTTGCCATTTTTGGTGTTCCTTATTTGATGACACATTATCTAAAATAGCAAAAACACATTTAAACAATCTCCTTAAAACATCACAATATTACAACAAATGTCACTACTTTATTAAACTAAAAAGTAACTTTAGTACTATTTATAAAGTCGAAAAGTCTTTAATACCCTCACTTTATCTTTCATAATACTAATAAACAATTCATTCGTTAAAATCCGTGTCCAATAGTTTTGTGTCATCAAGTAGAGGACGGATGGAGTATTTTATTTTGAAGATCTTTTAAAAAATGGTTAAATCTAAATTAAGAGGGATACTTATATAAAATATTTGACATGAAATATTAGTATATTTAAGGAAAGACAAAAAATTTGTGTATCTTTTGCGAGTCAATCAGATCAAACAGATTTAAAAAAAAACGCTTAAAAGTCGCGTAGAAGACTAACAGAAAAATGGGTTATAGATCGATGTTACTATGAAGGTAATTATTTGTTATTGTAAGTAAGCACACAGGTAAATCGTAACCGGAAAACCGTCGAACCGGTCGGTTTTTAACTGCCGGTTTGACAAACCGCCAGTTACGGTTAAAAAACCGAACTAAAACCTTAAAATGGCGGTTCGATTTCAATTCCTAATTTTTTAAACCGTCGATTCGTTTAAATGCCGATTAACAGGCCAGTTTTTACCATTTTTTTTTAAATTTAGACTGCCTAAGCCTAATGCCTAGTTGCTACAGGCTATAATACCAAAAAACCAAAGCTTAACCCTTATTACATTTGGATACGCCGCACTTAAACTGGACATGTCAAAAGCGTATGATCGTGTTGAATGGCCATATCTCAAAGCCATTTTGATACAAACGGGCTTCAGTAGGAAATGGGTTGACTTGATCATGGACTGCGTAACCACAGTTTCTTACTCTTTCAAAATTAATGGTGAGGTGAAGGGATGTGTACAACCAAATAGAGGCATCAGACAAGGGGATCCTCTATCTCCTTTCTTATTCGTGCTATGTACGCAAGGAATGTCAAGCATCATCCACAAGTTGGCAGACCAGAGTAGGGTTGGCAATGGGACGGGTAAAAACCCGAACCCGCATGAAACCGGCCCGCACGGGGCGGGTAAATACCCGGTCAAACGGGTTCTGGGGCGGGTAAATACCCGGTCAACGAATACCCGCCGGGTATGGGACGGGTAATGGAATTGTATATACCCGACCCGACCCCGACCTGCATATATATATATATATATATAATTATAATATTAATACAATAAATATATATTAAGAAGACTTTTTAATTTCTAATTTTAGGGTTACATAACACACAAGCAATCGACAATTCTGCCTTTCTTTCTGTAAATTTCAAATAATTTTGTGAAGATTTTTTAATTTCGGTAAATTTTAGACTTTTTAAAGACTTTTAATTTTAAATAATCTTTTGCAGATTCTGTAAATTTCTTTGCTGCAGATTTTGTAATTTTGCAGATTTTGTAATTTTGTAGATTATTTTATTTATTTTGTGATTAGTTATTTATGAGTTATGGTTTTTAATATTGTTTTTTAAAATAATATTGTGCAAATTTTGTAATGAGGGTTGGAATTGATGTTTTATTGTAGTTTTAAGAGTAGATTTTACTGTATTTTATTTAAATAAAAGATTAAAAAAAAAGTAATTGCGGGGCGGGGCGGGTTTACCCGCCGGGTTCGCGGGATGGGACTGGGCGGGTTTCAACGGGTTTTGAGGCGGGGCGGGGCGGGTAACGGGTCCATAAATTTTTGGCGGGGCGGGTCCTGGGACAGGCCATACCCGTCCCATACCCGCCCCATTGCCAACCCTAGACCAAAGGCTTATTAGGGGGGGTAAGGGTGGCAAGAGAAGTGCCAGAGATCACACACTTGCTCTTCGTAGATGATAGTCTGCTCTTTTTTCAGGCGGATGATAAAAGTGGAGAAATTGTTAAAAAGGGGCTGCAAAGATACGAACGGGCGTCTGGCCAGATGATAAATTATGAAAAATCATCCATAACCTTTAGCCCCAATGCAGGACAAGCGGCCAAAATTATGATCAAAAATCATCTGGGGATACGGATGAGCCAGGGCCATGAGATATACCTGGGCTTACCAACTTTCTCTTTGCGAACGAAGAGGATACAATTCGCATATATAAAGGACAGAATTGCAAACAAGCTGCTGAGTTGGAAAACTAGAGAGTTTTCGGAAGGGGGGAAAGAAGTCTTAATAAAGCCTGTTATTCAGGCCATCCCGACGTACGCTATGGCGTGCTTTAGACTACCACACTCACTATGCAAAGAGATAGAACAAATGTGCGCAAAATTCTGGTGGGGAAGGAACGAAGAAGGGAACTCAATGTACTGGAAAAAGTGGAAGGACATTTGCTCATCAAAGAAAGATGGAGGGATGGGATTTAGACAGATGGAGCTCTTCAATAAAGCAATGTTGGCAAAGCAATTGTGGAGATTGATCGCGTATCCACACTCTCTGGCGGCCCGAGTTCTTCGAGCCAGGTACTTTAAACATACACATGTAATGGACGCGGAGGTGGGCTCTAACCCATCATGTGTGTGGAGATCCATGTTGTGGAGCCGTGACTTGGTTGATGAAGGCTTAAGGTGGAGAATTGGGAATGGACAGCAAGCGAGGGTCTTTAAAGACAGGTGGGTTCATGGGCTACATGGGGGAAGAATCCTCTCAAGAATAGCTAGCGCGTCAAAAGTAAGTCGGTTCATTACGGAGGCCGACGATTGGAATGAGGAGCTAGTTAAGGCTGCTTTCCTGTCTTTTGAAGCGGAAGCAATACTCCAAACACCTTTGGGGGGGAAAAACTATGAAGATAAACCCTTCTGGGGCGAGGAAACGAAAGGGGCGTATTCAGTCAAAACAGGGTACAAATTGACGATCGAGATAAAGGCAAAGGAGAAAGAGGGAGGGGATGGGTCAAGCACTGATAGAACACATGCTGGGTGGGCGAAATTTTGGAAGCTCAACGTCCCACCTAAAGTACGTATCTTCATATGGAAGGTGGCGTGGAATATCCTAGCGACAAATGGGAACTTAACAAAACACCATGTCCCGATGCCCCCCCATTGTTTTTTATGCGGCCGCCACGAAGCAACATGCCCTCTTTCTTTGCCCCTTATAAAACATGTCTGGAAAAATGTGAGCCTTTGGAGTACAGTTAAAAGAAATGAGGGAAGGGAGACTATCTGTGTTTTGGATAGTCTGTGGAGTAATGAGGTGGGGGTTTCGAGTGAGGTGATCGCAATCCTAATGCGGGGCATTTGGAGGGAGCGCTGTGCGATAAGAGCTAAGAAAAAAGGGAATGCCAACAGAGTAAGAGGTGAGGGCTTTTCGGATTTAAACTGGGCTCTTGTCTTTTTAGAAAACTTCCAGCAAGCAAGACTAAGGGACAAACCAGAAAGTGTGCGACCTCTACCAATCCTTCGGCGGGCGGGAGAGCCTGACAACCAGGGATGGGGGAGAGTTTAGTCTGATGTAGCTACGGGGGCAGAGGGCGCAAATTATGGGATCGGGTTTGTTATCTGGGATACAGATGATAAGGTGATGATGGCGGAGAGGAAGAGAATAGGAAAACCAGGCTCGGTTATGGCAGCTGAGATTCTCGCTATGGTGGAAGCCCTAAGAAGATGCAAGGAGAGAGGACTGTTAAGAGTTAGAGTCTTTTCGGATTGCTTGAATGCGGTTACAATGATACGGAACCAAGAGACATGTTCGACGCCAGACGGATTTGCAGTGGATGAGATGAGAAGGGTGATGGCGGACTTTGTAGTGTGCGAGGTCTGTTATATACCAAGAACAGAGAACACGAGAGCTCATCGACTGGCACGAGAGGCAACAAGCTCTCCTACCCCTCGAGATTGGGACGGAGCAGACTTACCAAGTTGGTTAAGGGACCAGTGAAGCATATATGTGTTTTATTGTACTAGTTTGATCCTCATGGTCTTACTGGACTTGTAATAGCATAGGCACTGCACCTTTGTAAAAAAAAAAACCCTTATTACATTTGGGGTGGGCATTCGGATGGTTCAGTTTTGAGTTTTTTTCAACTAAATCGAAATAATCAAAATTAAAAAAAATAAAACTGAAATCGAACCGAAATTTATTAGAACCGAATTGAACCGAACTGAGTAAAAGCTCGATTGGTTCGGTTCGGTTTAAACCGAAATTCTTGCATAAAATATTATTTTTCAACAATTAAACGTTTTTCAAGATTTTTTTACCCTAAAAATCAAATTTTAATTATAAGTTTATGAGATCACAGTCCAAACTAATAAGTTCCTAAGGTTTAAAATTATAAAATCAAATCTCATACAAAAAATTAATGATTTTGTTGCATTTTCAACAGCAAAATCAATCTTTAAAGGAGATAATTATTTTTTAGTGGGGCAAGAAGACGACAAATGTCGAATTGAAAAATTGAGATTGAAAATTAATAAAGTAGCATACTTCAAGTAGAGTTTCTTTTTGTTAAAGTATTGTTCCATATAATTTATTAATTAAACAAGTAATTATTTTTATTTATATAAAGAAATTCGGTCCGATTCGATTTATTCGATTTTGTAAAATATAAACCGAACTGAAAACTGAAATTTTAAAAAATATTTCAATCGAACCAAACAACCTAATAAATCGAACCAAATAAACAGAAAATCGTCCCAAATAAACAGAAAATCGTCGATTTGGTGAAAATTCGATTTTTTCGATTTTGTGCATACCCCTATATTACATTGACTTTTCCATTCATAATTTTATATACGTACATTATTAATGGAAATTTGGAAAGTGAAATGTGTACATTTACTTTTGCTTTGAATTTTAATTTATTTCATGAGATATGAAATGTGTACCTCCAATGTATTTCTTCTTCCTCTTTACGGTCTTCACCTCTTTCTAAGTCTGAAAGTATGTGTTAATGACAATTCAATGACGGCATAAATTCTCTCATCACTCTTTACTTCTTCAAAAATTTCACATTTACACTCATTTGTCTGACTTCCATTTAAACTAGGACTGACAAATCGTGCTATCGTGTCGACACGATAAGGCCAAACACGACACGATAAGGATCTGTGTCGACACGACACGACACGATAAGGATCTATGTCGACATGATACAAACACGATAATTTTCGTGTCGACACGACATGATAACAACACAATAATTTTCGTGTCGACGTGACACGACACGTGACACGATAACAACACGATAACGATACAATAAGAAAATAAATCAATTTAAAATTGTACTCCGTATTAAATATATAAAAAACAATATATTTATATAAATATAAAAAATTATCGTGTCATTATCGTGTTATTATCAAATACGTGTCATTATCGTGTCGTGTCATATCAGGTAAATAACAGGTTAACGGGTTGTTAACAAGTTAATGAGTTACCTGTTAATTTTATCGTATTTAACAGGTTGACACGAACCCGACACGAAATTTTCGTTTCGTTATCAGGTCGACCCGATAACGACACGAACCCAATAAGGCCAAACACTAACCTGCAATTTTTGTGTCGGATTCGTATCGTGCTATCGTATCGTATTGAAAATTGCCACCCCTAATTTAAACCAGAGATGAGGAAGGGGTGCCAGACTGGTGTCACTAGGTCCCATCAATTTTTTCTAAATTTTTAAATATTTTTTTAAAAAATATTACACCATTTAATAAAATTAAAAAATAATTACAATTAATCTTTATGTATATTTAATAATTATATAATAATTTTTAAATGTATTAATAAAATATAGTAGTGGAATTATTACTTTTTCAATCTCATAATGTATACTCCGTATTATTTTGTGTATAATTATTATTATTTTTTAAATTTTACAAATTTATTCTTCATTATCATGAAAATTGAGAGAAAATGAAGAAAATTAAAAGGGAATGTGGAATAACATGCTTCAACTATTAAGAAGAGATGAAATTAAAAAAGTATTAAAAGAGAAATTAGAGATTTGAATATGAGTGGTTTAGGGAGAAACGTGGTAAAAATAACTGAAACGAGAAATTTTTTAAAGCAAGAATTAAGACAAAATGTCAAACAGTCTCAAACCATATGAAACTAATGAAACTGCGTAAAAATGGAGATTAAGCATACCAAATTTACTCATTTTGTTCGGTAGAAAACTCTGAATGTCAAATATGTACGGTTGAAACTCCTTCTTTCAAACTTAAACTCACTTTTTTCTTCTTTTTATTTCACGCATTTCTTTCGTTCCGTCGGTAGAGAATGATTTTTCATTATTTTTTAAGAATTGAATTATACTTGTCTAAAATTGAGGTGTGAGTATTAATTTAAAAATAAATTGTGTATAGTAAAATCAGAAGTTTATTTAACGGTGGTCATATAAATTTTGATATAAAAATAACTACCTCGTCCACGAAATATAGTCCAATTTATATTATATCCTCCGTTCACAAATTGTAATTCCATACATTTTATGAAAACATCACTTAATTATTCAAATTGTCAACAACTTTATTCACAAACAATCACTTTATTTACAATAGACCTTATTTTATCTATTTTTTCTTAAAACATGCCTCCACACTATATTGGATGAGAGGAGTACAATAAATACTCATTTCATTCCAAGTTAAATTTTACATTTACTATTTACGCGTAGTTTAATGTGAGAATTATTTATTAGTATAGATAAAATAGAGGGTATGAAAGTCATTTGAGTAACAAAGTAAATAATAAAATATTGTAAATAATAAAGTAACGACATGTGATATAATTCTGAGAATTTTGAAGTGCGTAATTTAAAGTGAAAAAATGTTTTATTGTCAAATAAAAAAATAGACAAACACATCCATTTTTTTTAAATGGACAATATAACTTAAAATGGAGAGAGTGAAACAAAAATCCTATTTATGAGTTTGGGATTCCGCGAGATTGCAAATTCTCATCAGATTTTTCTACTCCTCCACCACCGCCACCCGACCGAAGCCGTTGTTTTGAATATTTTTCTCCCCCACCCCTATAATACAAAAAAAATCCCATTTTACATACTCACTCACTCAGCAATAGCAACAACCCCACGTTCCTCTTTTTGTCCACTTCTTCAATGTTGCCTTACGCCACCCTTCAAGAGGCGGAAGCCGCCCTAGGGAGATCTCTCTCTCTGCCGGAGACCCTCTGGTTCAATTACTCCGCCGCCAAGTCCGATTACTTCCTCTACTGCCACAACATCATCTTCCTCTTCCTCATCTTCTCCATTTTCCCCTTTTACTACCTCTTTCTTGAATTCGCTTTTAACAACTCCGTTGGCCGTTTCAAGATTCAGCCCAAAGTTAATCTCTCCTTTTCCGATACTATTCGCTGCTACAAATCTGTAATGCGCATGTTCTTCCTTGTCGTCGGCCCTCTTCAACTCGTTTCATATCCCTCCATTAAGGTAAATGATTCTTAATTTGTCTATTTCTAGCTTATTTATGCTCTACTTTTTGTGGGATTTGATTGAAGTTGGGAATCTTTGAATTCAATTGATTATGCATGTTTTGGTGGATTTTTTTTCTCTGTTTTGTGAAGTTGATAGGAGTAAGAACAAGCTTGCCACTGCCTTCAATTTGGGAGATTATTTTGCAATTAGGGGTTTATTTCATTGTTGAGGACTACACAAACTATTGGATCCATAGAATCCTTCATTGCAAATGGGGGTATGAGAAAATTCACAAGGTGCATCATGAGTACACTGCTCCAATTGGGTTTGCAGCTCCGTATGCTCACTGGGCAGAGATTTTGATCCTCGGGATCCCGTCGTTTCTCGGGCCCGCGATGGTCCCGGGCCATATTGTCACCTTCTGGCTGTGGATTGTTTTGAGGCAGGTTGAGGCTATTGAGACTCACAGTGGGTAATGCACTTAGCATGCTTTGATTTGATGCAATTTACTGAGAAATATCAAGCTTTGATTGATTTAAGTGTTATTCTATATGTGTTGCTTTTGCTAATTTGACCCAATGATGGCATCATTCACTTTATTTTCTCTATTCACTTTTGGGATTTCAATTGATCTGCTGGAAAGTAATTGCATTGGTGGGGTGAGCTTTTATGCACGGGGAGAAAGTTTAAGAAGACTCTCTCTCTCTTTCTCTGTGTTTAAATTAGTATATTTAGGTATGATTACTGACTTTAATTCTAGGGGTATTGACTTAACCACATGATTTCCCAATATATTTCTTTTTAAATCGATATTTTTCGAACAGTCTTTTGCTACGCGTGCCCAGGTAAATAGAAGTACATTACTGTAAAAGTTGTGTAAAATCAAATGGTGACATTTTAGATGTGAGTGTCTTATTATCTTTGGTTGCCTGCTGGGCTCCATTGATACTAATTATTCGATCTTTAGTTTCTGGGCATACTTGATTGAATGCTCTTTTGCTTACTTTTTTTTAAATCAAACATTAAACATGTTAACACAATTTGACTATGATAGTATGTGTCCCATGGTTTCATGTGGAATGCTGCCAAAGACTGAGCATATCAATCAACTGTGATGAAATGATTGGCTTTTTACCTTTATTTATGACACTTTATTGTGTTACGAAAGATACATTTGAGAATGTACACTTTACTAAGGCCATAATCATTTCATCCATTTAAGAGGTGAAGCAGTAATGATGAGTTTGTTGAAAATAGGGCTTGCGTCTGAATGCTAAGAGTCTAAGAAATGTTTAAACTTATTAAAAGTTTTTCTCAGTTTGGTCAAGTGGTGTAGTTAAATCGTATGATTAGTATGTCGATTAATATGTGAGTTAGAGTTATTTCTGTTGAAATGAGTTCTGAAGGATTATTTCAAATATGTTTACAACATAAAGGCTTATCGACTAGCTCCTGATTACATCTCAAACATTATTACTTGTTAAAGACTGTCTCCTTAATCTTGATTCTGATAATAATGCCACCTAGTTTTAATGAAATATTGGTTTTAATGGAAATGCTCACGTTGGAGTGGAGAAAAGCTTTTGATTTAGAATTTGGGTCATTTTTTTGTGTCAAGATAAATTACTCTAGAATGAATTTCTTAGAGATGTATTGTTGGCTATATTGTTGTTTCATGCTTGATTCATTCAGATTTAACTAGATATCATCAAGACATGTCCCGATTAACTGTTGATTTCATTAGTGGAGTAGGGGAAGACTCGTTTTATCATCACTTTTTCACAGTATGTTTATAAATATAAGGATTTTTCTTCTGCTGCTTTAAATTCACAAATTGGAATTGGTGCAGATATGACTTCCCTTGGACTCCAACAAAGTATATTCCATTTTACGGTGGTGCAGATTACCATGATTACCACCACTACGTTGGTGGACAGAGTCAAAGTAATTTTGCATCAGTATTTACCTATTGTGACTACATTTATGGCACAGACAAGGTGATTACTTAAATGCATTATATGTTCGATTAGAAAGGCTTCAAATTGTAGTGTTTTTACACCGGTTTTTTGCTTATATGGCAGGGATACCGTTATCAAAAGAAGGTCCTTAAACAGGTACGTAAATACTCTCATATTTCCTAATATGTTATTACGTACAAAGAGCTCTGTGATTTAATACTTTTGCCCAAGTCGTAAATTTTAAAAACTAAATTACAAAAAAAATCTAGATCTTGATGAATAGTGATAGTATTTTATGTCAAATCAAGTGTGCAATTTTTTTTTTTTTTTTGAAGAATCTTTATGTCAAATAAAGTGCTTAATAGACTTTATGTTTAGGTGTGGATGTGGGTTGAATTTTGAAATATGGATATTAAATCCCTAAACAGAATAGGTCTGGAGACGTAACATCCCACATCCCACATTCCACAACTAACCAGGGAAATCCCAAAATAAAATTAGTGTTGGTGAAATAGGTTACTCTTTTTTATTGATATAAAGCTGCATCCCAAAAGCTTTGTAGAATAATTCATCTGAATAATAAAATGTTTATTTTTTATTGATATAAAGTATTAGAGCTGGCTAGCCATTGAGTAGAACTGGGCCGGGTCAGACTTGTCTAGCCCAACCCTATCCCAAAAGTCACAACCATTTTGTCGTCCTGAAAAACCGGGCCAATTAGAAACCGGTTGGATCATTCAGTCTGGCCCAATAGAGGGTGCCCAGACTTGTCATTTCTTAGGCTGTTTGCCTCCTCTAAATGTGCTTGTTTCATCAGCTTCAATGTTCCACAATATGTTCACTTTTTTCTAATACTAAAAACTGTCTTTTGATCTAGTTACGCGAGGGGCTACAAACCAAAGACGAGCAGAATGAAGGTTTGCACGAGCTATCTGCACAAGCTCTTAAAGTCGAGTAGTTTGGGGAGGCTACATAAGATACTCTTGCTCTGATGCTTCTTATTAGCAACAACTAGGTCAAGTGTAAGGTTTCGTCTCCACCTCTCGTCTTTCTTATCAGTCAATGGAGGTAAGTCATCTTATTCTCGGTGATGATGGAGCGTCCCTCAAAGGGTTTTCAAAGTTTGATTGTAGTAGTCTAGAGTAGACATAATGTAAGAGTTTGGTGCTTGTATTATAACTCTATATAATGGCTTGTGATTGTTAATCTTGGTTTGAAAAATGCTTCCCTGGTTTATTACTCTTTGGATTAGGTATAAATATATACTCCCTCCGTCCAATTTTATTATGCCCACTTCTCCGGGCACAAGTTTTAATGAATATTGATTATGTCCATACCCTTTTTTGAAACAATACTATTCATACTACTTTTTCTCCACCCTTCTACCATCACTTATTTACCCATTTTGCCATTCACTTTATTCATAAACAATCATTTATTTATAAATGACCCCACAATACCCCATCATATCCTCAACTTATCTACTTTATGAAATAAAATTGGACAACCAAAAAAGGAAAGTGAGAATAATGAAATTGGGTGGAGAGAGTATGTTTTATATGAATACATATTTTTATTTATAAAATATTTATAAATATATGTGGTGGGTCCGGTAGTGGGTTTGACGGCCGAGTTTAATGAAAAGGGTACGAGGGTTCTACACCTCCAGCTTTGTTAGGGACACTCCTCCTTCAATTTATTAATTTAATAATGGTGTAAAAAACCTAAAATACCCTTTAAGTAAAATACCACTACTAAATGCACCCTCACTACTAAGTACTAACTACACTTCCCTTTCAATATTTAAATACTAATCCTAATTGTAGCAGCTGTCATCACCACCACTCACTACTAAGTATTTAAATACTAATCCTAATTGTAGCAGCTGTCATCACCACCACTTTCGATGGTCAACTTCATTCAAATCAAAAAAAGAATTTAGAAGTCTCAATTTTTTTTTTTAATTTTTGAAAAATCAGTATTGAGCATATACACATTCACATTCGCCGACAAATTGTTATTGATGAAAGCGTATATTTTTGATCAACTATTGTCGAAAAAAAATCATTTTTTTAAAAAAAATATTTGATCGAAAATATACACTCTCGTCGGCAACACTTTATTGACGAAAGTGTATTTATTTGATCCTGGTTAGTTGAAAAAAAAAAAAAAAACCTGCTTCCACTTTGGTGGGTGTTGCGCGGGGTGAAGGTATACTGTGATAAACCTGGGTAGGAACTGAAAATAAAAATATTCTTTCTGTCCAAAGTTAATAAGTACTCATTTCGTTCAATTTTATAATGCTCACTTATACGTCGTAAAAGAGATACTGTGATAAACTCTCAAACAAATCTCCTAAATATAAGCATAAATATCTAATTAAATATTAATATTGATTCTCATCAATATCTCCATTATTCTCCCCTTCTTGAAGACGATTCGTCCTCGAATCGTGTTGGTTTTCATCATAAAGGTACCGAAATGAGTTGAAACATCTTTGTATTCTTTTGTCCACAAAAGAATAACAACATGATATTCTGTCGTCAAAACAGTGTAACTTCCATCATCATTGGTAAAAATCACAAAATAATTATTCTCAACCTCCATTGTTGTTAAGTCAGGCATATTAGGATGAACACCCTCAACTACAAAAATACCTTCTCCTTTTCCTCATAAAAAATTGGGGAGCTACTATAACCATCGTCAACATCATCAAACAAAATATCAACAAACTCATTAAAAATTGGTGGTACATTATAACCACAATCTTCATCAAAATATTCATCGAAAATTGGTAGTCATCATAACCACAATCTTCATCAAAATATTCATCGAAAATTGGTGGTCCATCATATTCACCATGGAAAATAGAACTACATACCAACTTATTGATCAGTTGAAAGATCTACGTATTATCGTCTTCATATGTTGATTGCTCATCACGAGTAGTATCGTCTCTAATTACCAACTGATGCAGCCGTGGAAGCGTATAAATAAATGAATATACAAAGAACACACACTATCCGTTGATTCTACAAATACCCGAAAAAGTGACAAGACTTAAATACGTTGATTCACGAAGAATACACCGTAAAAGAGATATTGAGATAAACTCTAATAATTTTATTAATCATTTCAACTCCCTAATAACTCCTAAATATAAGCATATAAATATGTAATCAAATATTAATATTGATTCTCATCAATATCTCCATAATTTATCCTCCAACTATAAGGAATTGACATGAATGAACCACAACTGGCACAACACCCTTGACTTTCTACTCTCACTCACCCACTTTATACTTAAGCTATTATTATTCACTAAATCATGTGCCAAGAGAAGTCACTATAAGAAAACAACGAAATTTCAACAGAAAAATTTCAACGGTTTTTTACATTTTTTCGGTTGGAATCACTAATTCCAATGGAGATTCCAACGAAAATACAACCATTGGAAAAGTGGGCGTTGAAATTGTAAAATTCCAATGAAATTTCCAGTGGAAAAAATTTTCGATAGTACATTCCAACGGATCTTGATCGTTGGAATTTTCACCTATTGAAATTCTTTCCAACGTAAATTCCATCGACAAGTCCAATGGTAGTTTTCAGTTTGAATTTTTTCCAACAGATTTTGACCTTTGAAATTTTAATTTTTAGAAATAATAAATGCAAATTCCTACACAAATTCCAACAACAAAAAATCGTAGAATTTTTTCTTCCAACGGATATATATCGTTGGAATATTCAACTATTGAAAAATTTTCATCACAAATTTCATTGTTAATTCCAACGATTTTTTTCGTTGAAATTTTATTCAAGTCAAATTCCGATATCAAATCCAATAATATTATTCTATTGGAATAAAAATTTCAATGAGAAATGTACCGTTGGAATATTCAATTGTAATTTTTTTTAAAAACATTTAATTTTTATTGCTATATTAAAAAGCCCTACCAAAATCAATCGAAATTACACAACATACCATTATAATTCAAATATACAATCAAGTTAAAACAATATATAATAACTTCAAACCCCAAGGAGTTGGCCTAGTGGTGTAGGCTTGGGGCTTAGGAGTATGCTCCTCTCTAGATCTCAGGTTCGAAACCCCTAAGGTGCAAACAATTTCTATGGGGCCATGTCCATACAGAGCGCAAAGCTCTGGCTTTAAACGGGACCCCCGCAAGTGGGCGGTGGGATTGGTCCCCCGGGATTAGTCGGCCTTGCCGGATACCCGAGACTTCAAAAAAAAAAATATATAATAACTTCAAAGTCAAATACAATTTAAAATAACTGGTGTCATAACAAAAATAATAAGTTCTAAACATTGTAATCATAAATGTTTAATAGTGTTGATCACCCTTCCAATATTTCACATCACCAACAAAAATAAACTAATATAAAAAATATTAACTTCTAGAAATAACCATCATCTTCATCATCATAATCACCGTCATTAATAACAAAGGCATGATCATCCTCTTCATTCACATTTTCATTATCATCATTATCTATACTGTATTCTCAGCATCATGAGAAGACACACTTGAATAAGATGCATCATGGTTAGTAAACAAATGTGACTGCTAGAAACTTAGATGATAACAAAATATCAAGAATTTTAGTATTATTAGATCATGTTAAGTGCTCTAACATTAGATTTCATTAAGAAAAAACATGATCAAAAACACAATTTTCTCATTTTCTAAAAATACTAAAAGTCTTATCTATCAAAATTACAATCTCAAGAGATTCAAATTAAATTTTCTAGTAAACCCCATAATTAAGTAAATGTATAAACAACTCTATATTAACACTGACTTATTTTATTATATGGGCACCGTTGCACATGTCACACACATATAAGTATATATACTCACACATTACACACATAAAAAAAAAAAAAAAAAAAAAAAAAAAAAAAAGAAGATGTACTTGAACACATATGTATATATAATCACAAACTGTCATATATATATATATATATATATATAGGTATATACATATATACTCACATAGCGCACGTATATATAGATATATACAATATTTGTTTGTTTGTAAATTAATATTATACTATATATGAACTAATATTATATTGTATATGAACTAATACTATATATATACTGTATATAAACAAAAATATTATTGTATGTGAACTAATATTATACTGTATATGAATTTATATTATACTACGGAGCCTAGTATCAAAAGAATAAATAATAATTGTTGATATACTTGAACAAACTAGACAAAGTAAAATTATACAGCACATGGATTAATATTATACAATATATATGAACTAATACTATACTATATTTAAACTAATATTATAATAGTAATTGAAGAGGTGTATGATAAACTCAAAGTTGTTCACTCCTGCAGTCATATCTATTGGGATATTCATCCCACCCCTAGTTTGAATATATAGAATTTAAGTTTTGATGGCCAAAACAAGATCATGTAATCTAGTGTTATAATAATTTGTAATCTAGTTGATAGGTTACCTAAAATGTTCTTATAAATCTTAGTAGTTAGTTCTGTCTAAGTCTTAGTCATGTGGAATTTACTGTATGTATATTAGGTAATACCACATTTAGTAAAACACGCGTATGCTCAAGACTAAAATAGTAGAAGACTGAACACTAGAAGACACCTTGAAGTCCATTAGTGAAATCAGATGACAAGGTCCTTGTATACCTTAGTCAGATGAGATTAGTTACATGAGATCAGCCGAGTAGAAAATGCTAGCTGATATGGACTCCAACAGTTCTTGTCTAAGAAACCTCAAGTTTCAAAAGAGCTACTCAGTTGATAGCATGCATTAAAGAGAAGGCAACAACATTAAACTGATAAAGAGAATGTCGGACCTCATCTGCCATACTCAACTAAAGACAAGACTACAAGTCTAACCAATTCAGTTGACGTGGATCAATGAGAAGATGTCAACAGAGCTATGGAGTTGACTTGTACCAGGGTTTCAGAGATCATTGAAAGTGTGCGTGTTAAGTAAAACAAGACTGATGCTACACTAAATGTTAGAACACTCAATGCAACACAGACTCGATTACAAAATATCAGAATACGAATAGCGGAAGACTTTAAAGAATGAAAACACGAAAATACAAAAATAACTTTTACATAGATTTTAAATTACATAGATTTTAATTTAAAATCTATGTGTGAGCCTCATTGCTAAACTTTCACTAATTAATGTGTGAATACAAATAGTGTGTGGACAAATATTCACAACGGAAATAAGACTCGATAAACTATCTAGTCTAAAGATGACTTAAGTGTAAAAATTACACTACCAAAAACTAATCTAACTCTATGATCTATCTATCAAAGAAGTATATAAAAGTTTATGTTGTGCATGAAGTTTGGACTCTTCGGTACAACGAAAAGATCATGTCAATGACAATTAATTCCTAACAGGATGAACGTTAGTTTAGGACTTAAAGAATGACACTTCGTTAGTTGGATGATGAACATGATTCTGGTCTATTTATAGGCGTGAATATGGAGCTTAGAACCTTCATCCATGATCTCCTAAAATATAGGATCTCATTCCTTCTTTTTCTCCCAATCGCCTTCTAGGTTCTTCCAGCCAGTTCTAGACGTTTTTCAAAGCAACCGCATGATCTACATAATTCTGCAACCTTCCAGTCTGGAACCATGTAGAATATTCTAGATCTTCAACCTGCGATGTTACAACACCCAAAGCAGCATTAGCTAGAAACCAGAATTTAGACTTAGGAAAAATAAGAAAGGTCGAATTAAGATGTTGCAGCCTTGTGTGATAACATTTTCGATAACATCACCAAGTCTTCAACATCAACAATCTCCCCCAATTTGACATTTCTGCTACAGCACACCTGATGTACATATGTAAACATATATAAACCAGTTTTATGTACATGCTAGAATTTTACCATCATATCCATGTACTAGTCAAGTCAACACCTGTTGTAGCATATGATCAAATAGTGAAAGAAACAAGAAAATATACAAGACTAAGTGGCATTAGTACTCCGAATACTAAATAGAACACTTGTCCTTGCAATATCTTCCAAAAAGAAAAGGAGTAAATAATATACTCATTTAACACAACCTGTTTCAAAGTAAACAATCAGAGCTAAAGGGAAAACTGAAACAAGTCATAATCAGAGTAATGTGAAGAGAAAATAAGTTCAAAATAAAACGAACTCCTATCAACCAATATAATATCAGAGCTAAAAAGAACTCATAGTTCAAAATAAACTATAAACTACTGAGTTTGTAAGACTTAACAAAACAAACTGTCAATCAGAACTGAAACAGTCAAATCAGTATATCAGAGCATAGAAGCATAAGGTAAGATAAAACAGTGAGGCAAAATGCATCATTTGCTGTAACAACAGCTGCAGCAACAGAAATCTACACATTGCATCCTTTAAAGTTCAGCCTCCCCCTGTCTTCAAGCATTTCCAGCAGCAAGGTCTGGAAGATCAGCAAAAACCTGTTCTTCTTCATCAGGTTCAATCACCATTGTTGCAAAGTGTGCAACAACATTGAGATCAGCATCATCAACAACTTCTTCAATTCGAACTCCCCCAGACTCAGTGACTCCCTAATTGACTCCAACATCAGGGACTGGTGTAGCAGTAGCAGGTACTCCCCCTGGTGTAGCAGAAAGTTTCTTCATCCAATAGTCCTTCATGAACTACAATTCATTGATGGTATCCTGCAAATGAGTTAATTGGGCAAGTATAAAGTCTCTAGAGATTGGAATGTGGCTGGTAGTGTTTGGAACATTAGGAGCATCATCAGGTACTTCCTGTTCAGCTCTTTCAACATCTTGGATAGGGAGATCAACAACTCTATCTCCAATCATCAACTTACGAGACACTGTAATTTGAGGAACTCTCCCCCTCAACATATCATGTCTATCTCTTTCGTAGTTGTTGTGTCTCAAATATCCATAGATAAGAGCCGGGTAATGCAGGTTGCCTTTGTCAGAAACTGTCCCAGAAAACTTCATCAGATGATGAAATATGGTCATCCCAAGGTTGAAGTTTCTCATTACCACAATTCTATAAATAAGTATTCCTTGACTCATTGTGACCTTTGTGGAGTTTGTGGATGGAATCCAATTATACACAATCAACTTATGTAGCACTGAATATAAAGAAGTAAGATTACATGCAAGCATCACTTTCTTCCATCTCATTACCCTACCACCTGTAATCGCCTGAGCAATTACATACATTGAGGGTTCCTCAACCTCCTCAATAGTTTCAAGGTGTAAAAACTCATTAATCAGTTCGGGTGTAAAAGGAATATCTCTTTCTCTAAACCTTACAATTCCATACAATTGAGATGTTCTTCTACCAATACTCTTTCTCAAATAAGAATAAAATTCATAAACCCATGTTGCAACAAATGATTCACCAAACGTAACAACATGCAGTCAGTTTCTATCCTTAAGATATCCAATTAAACCCTTAGAATCAAAATCAGGCACAAATATCCTACGTTCAATTAATAATTTTCTCCTTGACAGATTAGCTAACCTATCCCCAGAGGTCTCCATTTCTACATCAGTTTCAGAAGTAGGTGTACCTTAATCACCATTACAGGTGTTCTCAAACTCAGAGTTGGGTTGATCAGAGTCATCTGAACTGTTATCATCAGGGCTTTCATCATTTACAGCAGGAACAGAGGTTGCAACAGGTGCTGGAGCAACTGGAGTAGCATCCTTCCTTTGCTTCAGTTTCATTCCTTTCTTTTTGCACAGCTCCATTAAAGTGACATTCTCCTCGTCAGAACTCACTTTCTCACCAGCTTCAGTATCAGCAACCCCACCATCTGAGCTATCAAAATCTGTAAAGACCTGAATTGGTGTGTTAGCTACATCACCAGCTACAGACTTCTTCTTTCGAGAACTTTCAGCATAATTCACCCTCGAAAACACTCGGTTCCACCTCCTCTTTGGTTCTTCGGGCTCCGCTTTCGTTTTCCTTTAGACAAGGATGATTTCATAGGCATAGGCTCTGACTCAGTTGATTTCGAGAGAGAGGAACCAGTGTGGGCAGAGTCCTCTGCTCTTTCAGGCGCGACTTCGGTCATGGGAGTATCAACTCCCATAGTTGCTTCGGTTGTTTCAGCAACAAGAGCAGCAATCAGAGCGGTTTCAGTAGGGATGGTGGTTTCAGTGATTTCAGGAATGATTTTAGGTGAAATTTCGGGCTCAATAGGGTTTGCAGTTTGGGGATTTTGTGGTGTAGAGGTAGTGGTTTGAATTTGAGTAGGGAAATTCAAGGGAACGTCTCCAACAAAAAATTGAGGCATAGACATCGAATTTAAGAGGTTGGAAGAAATATTTTGAATTACCCGTGTAAATCCTCGATGGTTGCGTTCTGGGGAATGACGACGGTGGTCGGAGCGGCTAGTGGCGGTGGTGACGGTGCGACAGTGGTTGGTGCAGTGATCAGAGCAGTGTTTCCGGTGGATTGGTTGGAAGCCATTGTAGCAAGTAGGTGCAGTGGGTTCGAAGAATATGACGATGCAGTATTTTCAGCTGGAGAAGATGAAGTGTTTCCCATCCTTTTCATTTTAAAACCCCTTCAAAAGAATGATTAGTGTACAAGAAGGTGGACACGCAGTTCGAAACAAGCAATTGCAATTTGTATTTCTGGAAAATTCAGTTTATAAAATTCAACTTACACTGGTGAATTAAACGTAAAGCCACGAGATGATTTTATAGAGTATAGAATGGAAGTTATTAAAATGTCCCACCACTTTTAGAAAATTCTGGAATAAATGTCCATGATCAGATTATGTTAGCCCAATTTTCGGTCATGAAGAACAAAGTGGGTATCCCATATTAGATCATGGTGTTAGTGGATAAGATGCAGAATTAATTAATTAAATAATCAATAAATTAGCTCAAATTAATTAAAGAAATAAAATGCATGACCTGGAAAATTAAAATGTGGGTTAGTGTATATTCCATTTAATAAAATAAATTCCAAAATATTAATTAAATAATTACAACTAATAAAAATAAATTCGAATCTTTTAATATTGTACTCAAGACATTTATAAATACACCTCAACACGGTTTTTACATGAATTTGCTTAATTTGTGTTGCACCTTATATATTTTTCTTTTCTTTTCGTGTTGTAGCACCTAGTTCATATTGATCCATTTTTCTAGAAGAGTGCATCGTAGTAGCGAACTCCGTGCCCCATAATTACTCAATGGATTATGAACCTATTGATGTATTTGTTAATCACCTTTTGAAAAGAAGGCATCGTAGTAGTGAACTCCGTGCTCCATAGTTACTCAGTGATTAACTACATCTTTTAGTATGCTAACAACATCTTTTAGTATGCTAACAAAATTTCAGATTCAAAAATATTTTACAAAAGAATTATTTAACGAATCATGAAATAAATTAAATAAATCAGGATTACACTTACCCTTGATGTTGTTCCAAATGCTGTCGCATTTGTAACAACATCCATCTTAGATTTTCAGGTTGTGCACATACCAAGAGATTTCCTAAAAAACGAGTATCTCTCATGGTCAAGAGCCTTTGTGAAAATATCTGCAAATTGATTTTCAGTGGGAACATATTCTATCTTCACAATACTTTTCTCTACTAAATCTCTTATGAAATGATGTCTAATGCTTATGTGTTTAGTCAAAGAGTGTTGTACTGGATTTATAGAAATGTTGATTGCACTTGTGTTATCACAAAAAAAAAAAAAAAGTGTCACTTTTTAAGCTATAATCATTGAACATCTTACTCAACCATAGGAGTTGTGTACAACAACTGCCTACAACAATGTATTCGGATTCGGCTGTAGATTGTGAGACACAATTTTGCTTCTTGCTATGCCATGACATAAGATTGTTTCCCATGTAAAAACATCATCCACTCGTGCCTTTCCCATCATCTATATCTCCTGCCCACTCTGCATCACTGTATCCAACTAGTGTACTACTTGTATCCTTTGTGTACCAAATCCCAAGTTCACTTGTACCTGCAATATATCTGATGATTCTCTTCACTGCATTCAGGAGAGATTCTTAGGATTAGCTTGGTACCTTGCACAAACACAAACACTGTACATAATATCTGGTCGACTAGAGGTTAGATAAAGCAAACTTTCTTTCATAGATTTATACAATGTTGGATCAACATCTTTTCCAACACTGTCTTTACAAAGTTTTAAAGTAGATCCCATAGGAGTTTTCATGCTTTTAGAATTTTCAAAACCAAACCTTTTAACCAAGTTCTTAGCGTACTTACCTTGTGAGAAGAATATTCCATCTTTGCATTGCTTGATTTGAAGACCTAGAAAATAATTCAAGTCTCCAACCATACTCATTTCAAATGTTGTAGTCATTGCTTTAACAAATTGGTTTAACATATTATCACAAGTTGAACCAAAAACAATGTCATCAACATAAATTTGAGCAATTAACATATCTTCTCCAAATTGCTTAATGTACAAAGTTCTATCGACTTCTCCTCTAATAAAACTAAATTTCAAAAGAAAGTCAGTAAGCCTACCATACCATGCTCTAGGAGCTTGTTTAAGACCATACCAATCTTTCTTAAGTTTATATACATGATCAGGGTATTGTGGATTTTCAAATCCTTTATGTTGTTCAACATATGCTTCTTCATTCAAAATTCCATTAAGAAATGCAGCTTTTACATCCATTTGATGAAGTTTAATATCAATAAAACTTGCAATTGCTAGTAATAATCTAATAGACTCAATCCTAGCAACAGGTGCAAAAGTTTCATCAAAATCAATTCCTTCAACTTGTGTATAACCTTGTGCAACTAATCTTGCTTTGTTTCTAACAATGTTATCAGACTCGTCAGTTTTATTCTTAAAAATCTATTTAGTTCCAATGACATTAGTGTTGTCAGGCCTTGGAACTAATGTCCATACTTCATTTCTTTCAAACTGATTAAGTTCTTCATGCATAACATTAATCCAATTTTCATCAGTTAATGCTTCATTAACATTTTTAGGTTCAATTTCAGAATAATAACACTCTGCATTTACAACATTACATATAGAAGACATGCATAATGTTCTTACCACATCTACCTTATTGGCTCTTACTTTGCCTCTTGTTTGCACTCCAACTGTAGCATCACCTATGATCTGGTTAGATGGATGACTTTTATCAATCCTTGAAGAAATATTCATTTTGGGAACATACTGATTATTCTGTGTAGATTCTGTTGAATTTTCTGTCGATATTTTTCTAGATGTTATAACATTAGGAGCAACATTTTCAGTCTTCAGAGAATCTCCAGATTTTTCAGTAACCTCTGAAACATCTTCTTCTTCATTTCCATCTGTAAGACCTTTATCATCATAAAACACAACATTAACAGATTCTTGAACAGTGTTAGTCCTAAGGTTATAAATTCTATAAACTTTACTATTTCTAGAATAGCCTAAGAAAAAAACCTTTATCACTTCTAGAATTAAACTTATGAAGTTAATCCATATCATTCAGTATATAACACACACAACCAAATACATGAAAATACTTCACATTTGGTTTTCTGTTGTTCAAAATCTCATAAGGTGTTTGATTAAAACCAGATCGAATATAAACTCTATTAGTGATATGACATGTTGTATTCAATGCTTCAGCCCAAAATCTTTCAGCAAGACTTTTAGAAGTAAGCATGACTCTTGCCATTTCCTGTAAAGTTCTATTCTTTCTTTCAACAATTCCATTTTGTTGTGGAGTTTTAAGAGATGAAAATTCTTGCATTATACCTTTCTTTTCACAAAAAGTTGTAAACATGTTATTTTCAAATTCTCTACCGTGATCAGTTCTAATCTTGCTAACCTAGAGTAATCATCTACCACAACAAGTGAATACCTTTTTCCTTCAATGCTTTCAGTTTCCGTAGGACCCATTAAATCCATGTGCAGCAATTCAAAACAACGATGTGTAGAACAATGTGACAACATTTTATGCGACACTCTTACCTGCTTACCTTTCTGGCATGGTCCACATATAGTGGTTTTGTCAAACATCAAGTTCAGTAATCCATTCACAACTTTAGCATTGACTAGGTTCTTCAATGATCTATAATTTGCATGACCCAATCTTTGATGCCATAAGACATTTTCATCATGTTTTGACAAATTACTTACATTGTTTGTTCCAATTAGATAACAATTATCAGCTGACCTAGTACCAGTCATTAAACATTCATCATCTTTATCAAGAACATAACATGAATCTTTGTCAAATTTTACATGCAAATTATCATCACAAAATTGACTTATACTAATTAAATTAGCAAGCAAGCCATCAACATGCAAGACATTCTTAAGCTTAGGAAAACCTTTAACATTTAAAGTTCCTTTTCCAATAATTTTTCCTTTTGAACCTCCACCATATGTAACATATCCACCATTTACAGTAACATAATCAGATAAGTAGTCAATTTGTCCTGTCATGTGTTTAGAACAACCACTATCAAAATACCATAGACCAGGTAAACATGCTTTCAAAGAAGTGTGGACTGCATTACAGGTAACATCAAATTTCTTTTTCCAAGTAGATTTTGAGAAATGTTTCTTCGAATGTGACAACTTTTTAGGTAACAATTTTTCATTAGCAAAATCTTTCTTCATTTTCAAACAGTAAGGCGAATATGACCTATTTTAGAACAATAATGGCAAACAAATAACCTTTTAAAATTTTTAGCCTTGTGAGGTTTTGTTTGTGCTAATGCTTCAACATATGTTTTAGCATTAGCCTTCACAAACTTCACTGTATTTTTAAAACTTTTAGAAATAGATGCAGTTTCACCATCATAACCTAAACCATGATTATTAGACTTACCAAATACCAAAACATCATTCATATCAAAAGCACTCTTTTCATATTTTCTGAAACTTAAGGTATATAGAACTTTTCAATTCTTCCTTTAGTTTGCAGAGTTCTAAATCTCTTTTGGTAAGGATAACTTCTAGTTTGGTAATTGTTCCTTTCAAACTCTCATTCTCTTTATTGAAAGAATCAAGAGTGAGTTTCTGAGAGTTCCAATCCTCCAATAACTTCTGGTATTTAGAATCTTCTGTCCTTATTCCTGTATCATCAACAAAACCATTAAAACAATTTAAATTTGGGTGTTTTTGACTTGATGTTGTTTCTGTTAGTATAGATGTCCTAGAGACAATCATTATAAGGACATTGTACTTGATCATATTCAGTTATTTAAGTATTATTATCTTTAGTAATAATATTCGGTGATACACTTATATAATAGTATGTTTGATTGTTTGCATTTATTCTGATATGTGTTCCCATGAACCAATGATGTCATTGAGATTTGAGATATCGATTGACTGTATCATGGTTCTTAAAGTAGCCCCAATCAAGGATCATCGAGATTGGAATATCGATGATGCGATTGAGATTGATGTGCGTTCTGCATCATATCCTTAGAGGATGTAGTGGTTCTCACAACTACGAGATACTAGGTATCTCATGAAGGATGCACAAATACTTTGAGAGTATTGACTTGCCCAATCGAGAAACCGTTTGGTGTATTCTATTTACGTGTTTACGGGAATATCGATTTGTGGAGCAATGTAATATCCTTCGACTTGAGCTCAATACACGCGACATGTATGGCGTGATGGGCTTTGACCATGACCGACGCTTGCACTCCTAACGAGGTAGATTAGGCATGTGTTAGGCACACCATAAAGTACATGTGCGCGGTAGTTGAGCCAAAAATAGGATTCATTCCTCAAATAGATTTAGAGAGAATACTCGTCTTCTCATAACTAATTGGATCGTTAGTCATTGGACAATGCACGTCACATTTGGAATGGTGTTCAAATGCGACAATGTGATCAATTAGTAGAATGAAATAACGTGATTAAATTATTGGAATAGACACATCATCATGTTCTAGATTTAATTGGAGTATTCGTGAATGAAAGGATCATATCATTGTGAGCTCCACATTACAGGTTGTTGCTATTTTCTCGCAACGTAACTCACATATTGAGATTGTCTGGTTCATTGTCTAGGGTTCTGCTAAGACAGTTAGTTTGACTAATCGCTTGATATGTGAGGGCCTATGGGTCACACAACAAGTAGTCTTAATTTACGAATTAAAGTTGGATGAATTAATTATTTGATTTGATCAAGATATTTAATTTATGGAGAAATATAGAATAATTCTATTGGATAGAATTATAATTTATTTAATTAAGTTAGATTAGATTTAATTAATAAAATGATATATTAGGTATATCATAAATATGGTAAAAAAATATTTTATTATATATTGGATTTGCCAATAAAATAAAATATATACGTGGGCTCAAGCCCATGTGCACAAATAAGTTTTCTGTTTTACTATATAAAGACCTCTAGGGTTAGAGGTTCGTCGTAACAATTTATCACTCATAATATTTCTCTGGTTCTCTATATAGAATTCTCCTAGCGAGTTCTTTTAGAGAATTCCAATTTGGATTAGAAGTTCGTAGACGAGGATTACGTGGATACCGTAGTAGAGGATCTCGCATACGAATCATAAGTAAGGAATATTAATGTTTTAATTTTCTTTTAATTATGTTATACAGTCATATCAGAAATCTGTGTTGGTGAATAAATTTTAAACTTCCGCTGCTACGAGCATGGTGTTCGTACCTAAAAAATCCAACAGTGGTATCAGAGCTTCACGCTGATTTAATGACTGTATACATAAATTTATGCATAATTCGTGAGTAAAGTATTGGCATATATTTCAATTTATTTTGCTCGAAAGCTTTTGATTGTGTGAAATCAATAAACAATATTATGTATGGAGATTAATACCTTCTAGGAAGGTTGATAATTGGTATATGCATAAATTGTTTACCTTATATATCTTGGTTTTTCAATTGGATTGAAAACATAATTAATCATATATAATAAAAGGAATTATTGTAAACCCAACAAAAGTAACGTTAGTTACCTTTTTCAATTGGAATAAATTTTGGAAATCTGAGAATTGAATTAAGGGAATGTTTGGTTGGACCAAAATCCTGAAATTCTTATAAAATAAATTTTGGGTAAAATAATTTTGAGAATTATTTTAGAATTAATTAAAAGCTTGGAGTTTGTTAATAATTCTAATTTTAGCAGTATTTTACCTACAAATATTTATTTATTGCACGTTTATTTGATTTATGTGCTTTATTTATAATATTTAGAATTTTATAATAAAGCATGAGATCTTGATTAATTGTTTTACTTGTCTAATTGTCTATGTGAATTGAATTTACATTATTAGTTAGAGTCCGCGTTTATTGTCTGGGTAGGCGGCGCCTAGTATTTGTCGGACCGCATTTATTGTCTGGGTAGGCGACGCCCAGTACTTGTTGGACCGTGTATCTTATGTTTGGGTAAGCGGCGCCCAGTATTTGCTCTTATCTGTTTGAGCATGTATAATTGGATCTTGTTTAAGCAATTAAATACCCCGCTTTAAAATGTTCCTCAACTAAATATGGTTTTCATTTAGAATGAAAGATGTCTTCCATCATAATTAAAAGGAGACCGGAGATTTCATTCCAATGAGTATTTAAGACCCAAGTCTTTTGCTCGGAGTTACGTCTAACAGAAATTTTATAGGGACATGTGATGTCGTCGTGTGATGGTTGTAAACCACCTAAGTTGTTTCACTAGACCAAGCAAGGGAACAACGAGTCGATTGAACTAGGTTCAATCAACTAGGAATTGCAGAAAGTGCAATTGGTATTGAGACCTACCAGTTCTGCCATTACAGTATTCAGCCCAAGCAGTTGTTGTGATAGTAGGAATGTGGATCCTAGTCCATTATGATTTATATTAGATATAAATTCGTACTCTTTCGATGAGGTCGTTGAGTATGTTAAAATAATGGAGATAAAATAAATATAAAAGCTGTGTTTATTTTGATTGCTGAATATTGATCATAGGAATTATGTGTTTTAATTCCCGTTCTATTATTTCTCTAGGTTGGTTAAAATGAATAATTTGTCTTTGAGATTCGTACTGGAATCTAACAAATTGGCTGGGCCAAATTTTCTAGATTGGCACCGAAATATGCGTTTGGTGTTAAGGCAAGAAAAGATTGAATACGTGTTGAACACGCCAATCCCAAAAACCTTAAAACCTGGTTCTACTGAGCTTGCTACGTTTGACGCTGCTGCTCAGAAGAAGCATCAAGATGGTGAAGGACAGGCGCAGTGTGTGATGTTGCTAGGCATGACCCCTGGACTTTAGAGGCAACATGAGAACATGAGTCCATTTGAGATGCTCAAACATCTAAAAGATCTATTTGACTCTGAATCTCGTTCTGAGAAATATGAGGTCATGAGAGATCTGTTCAGGTGTAGAATGTCTGATGGAGGGAAGGTCTCACCTCATGTTTTGAAGATGATAGGGTTAATTGAGAAATTAGGAACCCTAGGCATTAGTCTAGGGGACGATGTCTCCATTTATGCCATTCTTCAATCACTTCCAGATTCTTTTTCTAGCTTCATAGTGAACTATAATATGAATCAGATGGAAGCTACGATGCCTGAGCTGCACAACATGCTCAAGACTTTTGAAGTAACTACTTCTAAGGAAATGAATGTGCTCATGGTGAGCTCATCTTCTAGATCTGGCCCTAAGGGGAAGAAGAAGCAATTGAACAAGGCAAAGAAAAACGCCAAGTCCAATTCCTTGAAACCTAAAGGTGGTGTTCAAAAGAAAGAGAAAGGGGTAGATAAGGATGTGTGCCTCTACTGTAAGGAGAAGGGGCAATGGAAGAAGGATTGCAAGGTTCTGGCTGCCGAGAAGAATGCACAATGTGCTTCTGGCAGTGGAACAAGTATGTTTGTTATTGAAATAAACATGTCCACTAACAATTCTAACTGCTGGGTATTAGATACCGGATGTGCCTCACACATTTGTACGAATGTGCAGGGTCTCAGGGAAAGCAGAGCGGTTAGAACGGGTGAAGTCGCCTTATGCGTGGGAAATGGAGCACGAGTTGCTGCCAAGCGCATAGAGATATATAGTATAGACTTACCTAGTGGTTTTAGACTAGAACTTCATAATTGTTATTTTGTTCCGTCTATTACTAAAAACATTATTTCCATTCCGATGTTACTCATTCCATTTTCTAATAATAGTTGCTATTTTACGTTAAATGGTGTTACTTGTGGAAACGCTTCTCTTGTGAATGGTTTATGTTGGTCCTTGGACTCTGTTTGTCGACGGCTCATCGACGAGCACCAAAGCGGGGGCAGGAATTGTCCTCACCAGCCCGTCCGGACAAACTTTTGCTTCGGCGATCAAGTTCGAGTACCGGGCGACCAACAACGAAGCAGAGTACGAGGCTCTGGTCGCTGGAATCAAGATGGCAATGGCCGTGGGTGCCAGAAAACTGAAATTTTTTTCAGACTCTCAGCTAGTGGTGTGCCAAATCACGGGCGAGTATGAGGCTTGCGGCGACCAGATGTTGAAGTATCAAGACCTAGTGAAAGGATTACTCGAGCAATTCGATCAAATCCACATCGAGCAAATCCCTAGGGAGGAGAATACGCAAGCAAATGCTTTAGCTCGGTTGGCCACTTCAGAAGGGGAGGCAATATTTTCAGAAGCGACGATCACAAAACTATCTTCCCCATCAGTGGGTAGAAATCAAATTATGCAGGTTGAAGCGACCAGCGACGAGGAGTGGATGTCGCCGATCATCAAATACATCAAAACCGGCAAGCTCCCGGCAGACAAAGTCCAGGCGACCAGACTGCAGCTCAGGTCGGCCAGATACACCGTTATAGGTGACCAGCTATACAAACGAGGTTTTTCAATGCCTCTATTGAAATGCCTTGGAAAGGAAGAAGCGGAAGTCGTCCTGCATGAAATCCACGATGGAGTATGTGGAAATCACACAGGGGGGCAAGCACTCGCTTTAAAAATCATGAGACAAGTCTACTTTTGGCTAACACTGAAGAAGGATGCAATTCATTACGCCCAGACGTGCAAGAGATGCCAAACTTTTGCTCCCTCCATACACTCACCACCAGACGAGCTCATCTCCGTCTATAGCTCTTGGCCCTTCGCGAAATGGGGCATCGACATCATCGGACCTTTCCCGCCTGGCGTCGGGGGAGTAACTTTCGTAGTCGTAGCAGTCGACTACTTCACCAAATGGAAGAAGGCGAAGGCATTGAAGACCATCACAACGGCTCAAATGACAAGCTTCATTTGGAAAAATATCATTTGCAGGTTCGGCCTACCACGAGCAATCGTGACGGACAACGGACGCCAATTCACAAGTCAAGACATGCTAGAATTCTGCTCAAAGTGGAACATCAAGAAACTTTTTTCAACACCCTATCATCCACAATCAAATGGTCAGGTAGAAGCAATCAAAAAAATCATCAAGCATACTTTGAAGGCTAAGCTGGATGGATTGAAGGGCAAATGGGCGGACGAGCTGCACATGGTGTTGTGGGCATATCGGACGGCCACGAGAAATTCTACAGGTGAAACTCCGTTCGCGCTCGCGTTCGGAACAGAAGCTGTCATACTAGTAGAAGCACAAGTCGCCACTTTCCGAGTGGCAAACTATGACGAGCAGTTAAACAACGATACACAACTCTCCGACTTAGATTTCCTAGAAGAGCGAAGACTAACGGCGGACGAGAGAAATGTGGTCTACAAACAAAGGTTAGAACGTTATTACAATACCAAAGTACGTGCTCGACAATTTATAATTGGCCAACTCGTACTTCGCCGGGCGACGGAGCAGTCAATAGGCATACTTGGCCCGACTTGGGAGGGCCCATACCGCATAACGCGCACAAACTCAAATGGATCGTACGAGTTGGAAGATCTCAACGGCAAGCCGAGCCAGTACCCATGGAACGCGGTCAAATTGAAAAATATTATCGGTAAGTTTCAATTTCGTACATTTGTATAGATTGTATCTAGAATCGTTTAAATATATGTCAAGTTTTAAGTTTCATGTTAGTGTAAATTTTAGATTTTTAGATCAAGGCTCTGCGAAGCCAACTAGAAACGAGCATAACCGACGAATGGTTGAAACTCGAAAAACATACGGACGTAAACCGAAAGGTAGAGGTCCGGAAACGAGCACAATCGACGAATGGTTGAACTCGAAACACATACGGATGTAAACCAACGAATGGTAGAGGTCCGAAAACGAGCACAAACCGAGGAATGGTTGAAACTCGAAACACATACGGACATAAACCAACGAATGGTAGAGGTCCGGAAACGAGTATAAACCAATGAAAGGTTGAACTCAAAAGACAAGTATTCATTGAAGGAAACTTGCAAAAATAATCAAACACAAATTGAAAGACAGTGACGAAGACGATCACTACTAAACGAGCACACATCATAAGCAAAAAAAATTCATTCATATTAAAGCCTTATATGTTGAGATTACAAAAAGGCCTCTGAGGCCGAACACTACAAAAGGCCCTATTGGCCGAGCAGGTACAAAAAGCCTTAGCGGCGATAAAAGACTTAAAGTTGATTCCCTTTAGCTTGAGCAACCTCTTCCCCGGCCAGAGCACCTTGCTCGCCAACAGCCACCTTCCCGGCGGGAGCACTTTGCTCACCAACAGCCAATTCCCTGGCTTGCTCACCCCGTGGACCACATCGCCGATCACCGGAAGTTGGGGCGGACTCTCAAATAGAACTTTCCTCGCCAGAAGGCGAGGAAACATAAGACCCATGTTCACTAGGTCGAGCAAGGGGAGGACGGAGCCTTCTGCAGGATCCTCTTCAAGGAGATGGTTTTCAATGAAGTCTGCAAAAAGAGACACATCTACCTCGGGATGAGTATCTTTGAAGTGGCGGACGAGCTCGTGTGCAGTAAAGGCCGCCGAGTATCAAGCCCCAGATTCGGCGAGATAAGCTTGATCATCCCGATCTTTCTTCACGGCGGTCAACTCGCGCCCAAGGCTGCCCAACTCATCCTCAGCAGTTGTCAGACGAGCTTGCATGGTGGCCGTCAACTTGCGAGCAGCAATAAGCTCGTTGTATTTCTCTGTTTTCTCGTCCTCGGCAGTCTTGAGGTGAGCGCGGAGATTCTCGATCATTTGATGATCCTCCTGTTAGGGTTATACTGGCAAGTATGCTTTTAGTGCTACTTATGTATACAAACTGATTTTTGCACTTATTAATGAGAATAAATTTTTGTCACTGGTTGCTTTAAATATAATGAATGGTAATTATTTATTGCATAAACGTTCAGATGTACTTTACATTGTAGACAATGTGGTGTGTAGAAGATCACAGAAGATCACATTGTCAGTTCCTTGTATATAAGTACAATTGATTCACAACTTAGATGGAATTGAACAATCCATTGGTAGAAGTTGAGGTGTAAGGCTCAGATTGGTTTGTCTTGACCAAGAGATTACACTAGTGCATTTTGATGTGCTGAATAGGACCTACAGAGAGGTAATTCTTCTAGACTGGCTTAAGGAATGAAGAATTAGACCTCAGTGGTTGTTGATTTCTTAATCTCTGTCACTTAAATGGAATTGTCTGTAGTTAAGAAGTATTGCTTTGATTTATTATGGGTAAAGAATCAATGTGATTCAATACTTTATATTATGGGCAATATTATTAATTATAGGACAGATTGCCAAAATTAATACAGAGAATCGTGTCTTGGAGTGTCAAGTTGATTATGTCCCCTTGGTGGGCTCAGAAGGTTTATCATATCAAATCTGATCAGTGGAATTTATTTCCGGTATGATAATAATGTTGAGCTGTCCTTACTCTAAGGAATAAAAGATATTAATTAATTAAAGCATTCAGTAGCTTAAATTAATTGATGGACATTGAATCTTAAACACGGGAAATAATAACCGGGAGCCATATTTCGTAATATGGGTTAGGATGGATAGTGCAATATTAATTCTATAGTGGAATGAATTAATATTAATGAGCTGGAAAAATATTGTGGCTCAATATTGATTTTTGGGCCCATTGGGAGGTCCAATCCTAATTCTCCTAAAGGCCCCTCAAGTAGCCCAATAAAAGTCCATTAACTAAGGTAATTAAAAAGATAAGAATTAATCTTGTTGCAAGAAAGAGAGGAAAGTAGCGCTTATTTTGGGGAGAGAATATTATGGAGAAAGATATGGAAATAATATAATATCTCTTGGAGAATAAAATATTTCTAGATCTCCAATATTTTCTAATAAATAAATTTGCTATTCTCTCTTATAAATAGAGTAAAAACCGCCACTCTTAGTTTTTAAGAGTTGAGAAAAAATCGGTCTTCTCCATAAAATACGGAAAAGAGAGATCTGTAATTTTCGAAATTACAGTGTGTGCAACAAGAGAAAATTAATTCTTCCTTGAGAGTTATTAGTTCGTGAGATCTCCCACCGGATCAACGGGCTAGGACTTAGGGAATACTCGAGAAGGCAATTGGGTTGAAGTTGTTATTCTTCTCAACGGTATCTCTCCGATTCAAAGGTAAACACGTAATCCCTTAGTTCCGCATGTTTAGGGATTTAATTATTTACCGTACATTCATTACATGAATTAGTTGATTTAATTTGTTTAAATTATAAAATTAGATTTATGATAATTCATATTTAAATTACGTCTCAAATAGATCCTGGTAATTTTAAAGGATTCCCGGGAGTCTCGAAAGATCCCTAGGGCATCTCAAAAGATTCTTGGGAGTCTCAAAAAGACGTTTCAAATAGATCTTGGTAATTTTAAAGGGAGTCTCAAAGGATCCCTAGCGTGACGGTCCATAACCCACAAGTGCCAATAATTCCCCACAAAGGAGATGGGGAATGTGGTCCCATAATATTCCCACAAAGGAGTTGGGGACCACAAGAATTGGGGACCACATTGTTGGGGGACTACTATTGGGTATTGGGATAATTCCCAACAGATGGTATCAGAGCCAAGGTTTTGGGCTCTGTAATTTAAATTAGAATTTAAATCTATTTACATTAAATTGATATTTGGATGGTAGAATTGTTAGATCTTTTTTGCAGGTATCCAATTATCATGGTTTTAATGTATGTTTTAATTTATGTTGTTTGAATGTGGTTTTTAATCTGATTCGGTCAGATTTGTTTTTCCCGTGAGAAAATCCACGGGTAGATTAGATTATTTAATTTGTAATAAACTAGTCTAGATGTTAGATTTATTTTTTGTAAATAAATTGTAACGGGTCAAAGACGAAGACCGTTAGACGGATTAAAGAATCGGAGGCACCCGGACGACCAAGCCACACGAGTCGCTTGTAGGCGTGGCGTGATTTTTTTTTTGCGGTCGTGGGTGTACGAATTCTCGTTCCTTCAAAACGAGAAAATTAAACCATGATAATTGGACGTGTTTGCCTAATTTGTGTTTAATTTTTGTTTTGTTATTATGCTATGATTATTTGTTAATTCTGCATGAGAATTCGTGAAAAACCTCTAGTTTAAAAAATTACTAAGTATGTTTTTTTATTAATTAAATTTATTTAAGATAATAAATTGATTAAATGGCCTCCATAATTTATTTATTTGTGAAGTCTTTTGGCTACGCATTGGCAAGCGCCTCTCTCCCTATCGGATAGGTCAAAAGATAAGTTCACATGAATAAATTCCTTTAAGGATGATTGTGGATTATTACTAGTGGCGGTATGACCCTCCCATCGAGTGGCTTATTCAAAACGAAATAATAGTCCTGTATTTAATTATGGTTATTACTTAGGTATAAAATTGATATATTAACTCCCCATCGGAGTCCCTGTCAATTTTATATGGCCAGGTTGAAGCCAACTATTAATTTTGAATTAAAGGTTTGTAACTGCTTTGTTTGTAACCTGCTTAAATGTATTTGAGTAAACGATCACACTCATCGTGACTTACTTAAATTGGTTTTAAGATGTTGGCTGATGCATGTTTATATCGATTTTTTGAGGTTTTTGATATAGTACATGTGATCAAATTATGTGATAATTTTTGTGTTAATAGGATATTAATACAAATTGTATATTTTATTCTCAGTTCAGCATGTCGTCTCCTTTTAACCCACTGTTTAGTATACTTAAAGAAAATAAATTGGAAGGAGAGAATTATGTGGATTGGAAAAGACATTTATTTATAGTCTTGACTGCACAACAGCATAAGTGGGTACTTGATGAACCTAAACCCCCTGCCCCTACGGATGAGACGAACCAAGAAGATAAGGAATATCATAAGGAGTGGATGAGATCCGATGAAATGGCTAGGTGTACCATCTTGGCTTCAATGTCAGATGTGTTGCAACACCAACACCAGAACATGGAATCCGCTTCAGCTATTATGATGAACCTTAATGAACTTTTTGCTCATCAGAATCGTACGGCTAGACAAATGACCATGCGAGATATGTTATCACAGAAAATGGTCGAGGGAACGCCCGTGAGGGATCACGTTCTTAAGATGATGGGTTTTCTTAACAAACTTGAGATTCTTGGTGCTGAATTCGATGCGGAAACGCAGATCAATTTCGTACTCCATTCTCTACCGAAAAGTTTTGAGCAGTTCCAACTGAACTATACGATGAATAATCAAGAGTATACGTTGGCTCAGCTCTTGCAAGCTTTGGTTTCGGCTGAGATGTTAATGGGACCAAGGAACGAGCATACGGCTATGTTGGCAAACGGTCCATCTTCTAATTCTGCACCGAAAGGTGGAAAGAAGAAGAAGGCAAATGGCCAGAAACAAGCTAATAACAAGGAAAAGATACCAATTGAGGGAGGTGTCAAGAAAAAGACCACTAAGGGAAAGTGCTTTAGTTGCGGTCTGAAAGGACATTGGAAGTCAGCCTGTACCAAGCCTAAGAAGGCTGGTAAGCAAGGTAATTCTCACGCACTAGTAATTGAAACTTGTTTAGCGGTGTATTCTTCCCATTCGTGGGTGGTGGATACGGGAGCCACTGATCATATTTGTTTCGATTTTCAGGGGTTCAAGCTAACCCGACAACTTAGTGGGAGTGAGATCATCATCACCATGGGCAATGCTACGAAAGTGGCGGCTGTTGCAGTGGGAGATGTGCAACTATCTTTTAGTGATAGAATTTTAGTTTTAAAAGACGTTCTTTATGTTCCGAGTTTTAGAAAGAATTTGATTTCAGTTTCTAAACTAATTTTGGATGGATATTCAGTTTCTTTTAATAAGAATGTCGTTATTTGTCGTGATGACGAGATTATCTGTTCGGGAGCATTGGTGAATAATCTTTATACTATTAATTGTGCACATTCCACACAAAATGAATCGCATAACACATCGACTATTTCTAAGAAAAGAAAGCATTCTTCAGACATGAACGAAACACTTCTGTGGCATCTTAGACTTGGTCATATTAATCTAAGAAGGATTCAAAGGTTGGTGAACGACGGCTTGTTGGAATCACTCCAGGTTGAGCCGTTTCCAACATGTGAATCATGTTTAGAGGGTAAAATGACCAAAAGAGCCTTTGGGGCAAAGGGGAATAGAGCTAGTGAAGTGTTAGAACTCGTTCATACTGATGTATGTGGACCAATGTCAATTCAAGCAAAGGGAGGTTTTGAGTATTTCGTTACTTTTATCGATGATTACTCAAGATATGGATACATCTATCTAATGCGGCATAAGTCTGAGACCTTTGATAAATTCAAAGAGTTTAAGGCTGAAGCGGAAAAGCATAGGGAAAAGAGTATCAAGTTTCTACGATCAGATCGTGGAGGCGAATACCTCAGCAATGAATTTTTGGGCTACTTATCAGGCGAAGGGATTGTATCCCAATTAACTGCACCCGGAACCCCTCAACAAAATGGGGTTGCAGAGCGAAGAAATCGAACTCTTTTAGAGATGGTCAGATCTATGATGAGTTATTCAGATTTACCTAAGTCGTTTTGGGGTCATGCCTTGGAAACAGCGACTTACATTCTGAATTTGGTACCTTCCAAATCAGTTCCTAAAACCCCTACAGAATTGTGGGGCGGGCGAAAGCCTAGTCTAAGACACATAAGAATTTGGGGGTGTCCTGCATACGTGTTGGACAAGGAAGCTGGAAAGTTAGATCCTCGTTCAGAATTAAGGCTGTTTGTAGGATATCCTAGAGGAACGAAAGGGGGTTTATTCTATAGTCCAAAGGATCAGCGAATTGTGATAAGCACACATTCTAGATTTATGGAAGAAAACTATATGAGTAATAGAAAGCCCAAGAGTGAGATTACCTTAAATGAACTAAGAGGGCCAACTCCTATACCAAGTGTACAAGTAGATGTACCAAGCGATACACAAACACAACCGGAACCTCGTCGTAGTGGGAGGGTTGTGAGACAACCTGAGCGATTCATGTTCGTGGGAGAGTCTTCGGACTTGGTCCCCGGAGAGGATGAATCTGACCCCTGGACGTACGATGAGGCAATCCAAGACAAGGATGCAGATTCTTGGCAAACTGCAATGGAAGCAGAAATGGGGTCTATGGATCATAACAAAGTGTGGGAGCTTGTGGAACCACCCAAAGGTGTAAAACCTATTGGATGCAAGTGGGTCTACAAGAGAAAAAGAGGATCAGATGGGAAGGTTGAAACCTTCAAAGCTAGACTAGTGGCAAAAGGATATACTCAAAAAGAAGGAATCGATTATGAGGAGACCTTTTCGCCTGTAGCTATGCTTAAGTCTATCCGTATTCTCTTGTCGATTGCAGCTCACCTAGACTTTGAGATCTGGCAAATGGATGTCAAGACAGCTTTCCTAAATGGAAGTCTTGAACAAGAAATCTACATGCGCCAACCCGAAGGCTTCATTGAAAAAGGCCAAGAGAATCTTGTATGCAAGCTTAAAAGGTCAATATATGGACTTAAGCAAGCATCGCGAGCTTGGAATCAGTGTTTTGATCAGGTGATACAATCCTATGGATTTGATCAAAATGAGTTTGAGAGTTGTGTCTATAAGAAGTGTATCGGAACTGCCTTGGTATTCTTAGTATTATACGTAGACGACATTCTGCTTATTGGAAACAATAAAAAGGTGTTGACAGACGTGAGGGTATGGTTGTCAAAACAGTTTGATATGAAGGATTTAGGAGAAGCTGGTCACATCCTTGGGATTAAGATTACTCGAGATCGCCAGAAAAGGATGATATGCTTATCCCAAACCTCATACATAGACACTATTTTGAAACGATTCAGCATGCAAAATTCCAAGAAAGGATTTGTTCCTTTCAGACATGGAATTCATCTATCTAAAGAGATGTGTCCTAAGACACAAAAGGAGATGGATGAGATGAGAAACATTCCATATGCATCGGCAGTTGGAAGCCTCATGTATGCAATGCTGTGCACGAGACCGGATATTTGTTTTGCTGTAGGCATGGTAGCAAGATATCAAAGTAACCCAGGGAAAGAACATTGGACTGCAGTTAAAAACATTCTCAAGTATCTAAAAAGAACTCGAGATAGAATGTTGGTTTATCAGTCAGACAGTCTATTCCCTGTGGGTTATACGGACTCAGATTTCCAATCAGACATGGATTCTAGAAAATCTACCTCGGGTAGTGTGTTTTGTTTGGGGGGTGGAGCCATGACATGGAGAAGTGTGAAGCAGAAATGCATCGCTGATTCTACCATGGAAGCCGAATATGTAGCTGCTTGTGAAGCAGCGAAAGAAGCGGTTTGGCTTAAGAACTTCTTAGTGGACTTGGATGTGATTCCGAATTTGCCCAGCACTATCACTATTTATTGCGATAATGCTGGAGCAGTTGCAAATTCAAGGGAACCAAGAGCTCACAAGGCAAGCAAACACATTGAAAGGAAATACCATCTTATACGAGAAATCGTTAAGAGAGGAGATATAGTGGTGGCAAAGATCGCATCGGAAGACAACCTAGCTGATCCCTTCACAAAGGGTCTGCCTCAGAGTACATTCGAGAGACATGTGGAAGGAATGGGGGTCAAAGTGCGTTGCCAAGCTGCTTTGAGTATAAGTGGGAGAATTTATTAGGACATGTAGAACATGGACGTGCTGTAGTATACTTAAAAGCAGACTTTGAGTATAAGTGGGAGATTGTTAGGGTTATACTGGCAAGTATGCTTTTAGTGCTACTTATGTATACAAACTGATTTTTGCACTTATTAATGAGAATAAATTTTTGTCACTGGTTGCTTTAAATATAATGAATGGTAATTATTTATTGCATAAACGTTCAGATGTACTTTACATTGTAGACAATGTGGTGTGTAGAAGATCACAGAAGATCACATTGTCAGTTCCTTGTATATAAGTACAATTGATTCACAACTTAGATGGAATTGAACAATCCATTGGTAGAAGTTGAGGTGTAAGGCTCAGATTGGTTTGTCTTGACCAAGAGATTACACTAGTGCATTTTGATGTGCTGAATAGGACCTACAGAGAGGTAATTCTTCTAGACTGGCTTAAGGAATGAAGAATTAGACCTCAGTGGTTGTTGATTTCTTAATCTCTGTCACTTAAATGGAATTGTCTGTAGTTAAGAAGTATTGCTTTGATTTATTATGGGTAAAGAATCAATGTGATTCAATACTTTATATTTTGGGCAATATTATTAATTATAGGATAGATTGCCAAAATTAATACAGAGAATCGTGTCTTGGAGTGTCAAGTTGATTATGTCCCCTTGGTGGGCTCAGAAGGTTTATCATATCAAATCTGATCAGTGGAATTTATTTCCGGTATGATAATAATGTTGAGCTGTCCTTACTCTAAGGAATAAAAGATATTAATTAATTAAAGCATTCAGTAGCTTAAATTAATTGATGGACATTGAATCTTAAACACGGGAAATAATAACCGGGAGCCATATTTCGTAATATGGGTTAGGATGGATAGTGCAATATTAATTCTATAGTGGAATGAATTAATATTAATGAGCTGGAAAAATATTGTGGCTCAATATTGATTTCTGGGCCCATTGGGAGGTCCAATCCTAATTCTCCTAAAGGCCCCTCAAGTAGCCCAATAAAAGTCCATTAACTAAGGTAATTAAAAAGATAAGAATTAATCTTGTTGCAAGAAAGAGAGGAAAGTAGCGCTTATTTTGGGGAGAGAATATTATGGAGAAAGATATGGAAATAATATAATATCTCTTGGAGAATAAAATATTTCTAGATCTCCAATATTTTCTAATAAATAAATTTGCTATTCTCTCTTATAAATAGAGTAAAAACCGCCACTCTTAGTTTTTAAGAGTTGAGAAAAAATCGGTCTTCTCCATAAAATACGGAAAAGAGAGATCTGTAATTTTCGAAATTACAGTGTGTGCAACAAGAGAAAATTAATTCTTCCTTGAGAGTTATTAGTTCGTGAGATCTCCCACCGGATCAACGGGCTAGGACTTAGGGAATACTCGAGAAGGCAATTGGGTTGAAGTTGTTATTCTTCTCAACGGTATCTCTCCGATTCAAAGGTAAACACGTAATCCCTTAGTTCCGCATGTTTAGGGATTTAATTATTTACCGTACATTCATTACATGAATTAGTTGATTTAATTTGTTTAAATTATAAAATTAGATTTATGATAATTCATATTTAAATTACGTCTCAAATAGATCCTGGTAATTTTAAAGGATTCCCGGGAGTCTCGAAAGATCCCTAGGGCATCTCAAAAGATTCTTGGGAGTCTCAAAAAGACGTTTCAAATAGATCTTGGTAATTTTAAAGGGAGTCTCAAAGGATCCCTAGCGTGACGGTCCATAACCCACAAGTGCCAATAATTCCCCACAAAGGAGATGGGGAATGTGGTCCCATAATATTCCCACAAAGGAGTTGGGGACCACAAGAATTGGGGACCACATTGTTGGGGGACTACTATTGGGTATTGGGATAATTCCCAACACCTCCTGCCCCTTGTTTTGAACAGCTGCGAGTTGGGCCTCCAAGTCGTCCACTTTCTTCTCAAGGTTTTTGTTGGCCTTCATTAGTTGGGCGACCACAACCTCCTTCTCCGCATTGCCTTTCCGAAGATCATGAATCTGGAGGGTAAGTTGCTCGGCAGCATAGGCTTGGCGACAAGCAGTGATGGCAATCTGTTGAGCGTTCTCGGCAACATTGTAGCAGTCAACCTCCTCGGCAAAGGGTTTGGTCAGCGACCGAGGCAAGTTTTTATCGTTCGAATCACGAGCGGTTCTAGCGAATCATTGTCGACCGGATCTCGCGACCGGTAGTAATTCAAGAGATCCTCGCTGCAAGGAGCAGTGTCCAGATTATCGGCAAGCCTGGAAAACAAATAAAGAATGATCAGAAAAAGATAACATCCAAAAATTTACCAAGGTTTTATTGAGGGAAGCTCACTTGGCAACCCGTTGGGCACTCCAACCGAGCAACGTAATGTCTTCGGGCACCCTCTGCTCAACCGATGAGGTGGCGATGACCTCCTGCGTCTGCTTTGTCTTGCGAATAGGGATTGTTTTCTTGGGAGACGGCGACTGCCTCCTCGGCGGCGAGGTCCTCGGAGGCGAAGGCCTCCGGTCGGCAGCAGTAGAGCGATGACCTCCGCGGGCCGTGCTAGTTTGTTTCTTGGGGGGAGGCTCCGAGGTTTCTACCCGATCTTTCCTCTTCTTGTTGGTGCCCTCAACAATATCGCGCTCACGATTGACGGTCGCCATTCGAAGAGATCGATTCACCATCACTTCTTGCAGTTCGATGGTCGGAGGAAGGTAGGTGATGACTTTGGTCGGAATCACTACTAAAAACAAAGTGTCAGCATCATAAGGAGAAGAAATCAAAAAAGATACTTAGAAATGTTTCGATACTTGGAGGAAATTCTCTAGTAATGTGGTGAGGAGGTACTCGAAGGCTTGCTCGTTCCCGTGTGCACTCGTGGTTCAGGAAGCGACAAGATCTCTCCAAGTAGCGACGACGAGCGACGCAACATATGTGATACTGGAATAGGGGTGACAAGAGGTGGTTGCCAACCTTCGCACGGCCAGTAGCACCTACAAAAGCGAGGAGTTATTCAGTATAGACAAGATCGACCCGACAAGATCAGAGGACCCATCGGGTTTCACAGCACTTCTCCAGTCGCCAGCAACCCACCACCAGTTGGTTTTCCAGTCTCGAATTTTATTGGGAACACCCTCGACCAATTTGAACCGGTCACGGCCTTTCATGTAATACCAGCCCTTTCCCACTTTCTTTCCGGTCTCGGACACTTGGAGGAGATAGTTAATCTCTCGAGGACTGAGGCATGTATTGCGACAACCATTCTCGACGGCCTCCAGACCGAACACTGTGAGGAGTCCTATTATATTCGACCACCCATTCGGCGTCACTTGAGAAGGTGCCAACCGAAGAATATGCAAGTAACGAGAAATTCCTGGGTGCAATGGAAACCTCAGCCCGGCCTCCATCATGCCATTGTTAACGGCGACCATTCCTTCAGGAGGTTAGTCGGCCCTCTCGTCTTCTCGCGGAACGAAGAAGCACACGTCCTGAGGTAACTGATATTTCTTTCGAGAGTTGGCCAGTTGGGCCGACGAGACAGTGCTCGCATACTCACTAGCGACATATATTGATTCATACGCCTCTCGGTAAGGGCGAGGAATTGTCCTAGGCGGGTACTCGGTCGCATACTGAAAATATGTTTCCCGTGACAACTCGTCCCCATCTAGCTCTTCTCGGCCACTCAGTATATCTTTTATGCTCGCGGCATAGAGAGCAATTTCCTCGTACTCCTCGCGGAGGGTACTTCTTAGAGTGTCCTCCACTCTTGCCGGGTCAATCTGCTCGCCCACTTCCACATCCAGGTCCTGGTCGCCTGGATCTGAGTCGACCTCCTCAACATCGTCCTCGGCATCATCTCGTTCGGAATCATCGGTCTCGTTGGCAACCGCGACACCAACCACCTCTAACATCTCCTCCCAACTGACGGTCGGATGGGTTGGGATTCCTACTGTAAGGGGGCTGGTCGAAAGCGGTTCAGAATCCGAAGAGACCACACTTTTCCCTAAGTCACGGCGAGGACCTTCGCCAGAATGTTCAGTGCCTCCGTCAAACGACGGCAAGCCACCACCGGAAGAACCACCAACTTCCATTTTTTCCGGTAGGGGATTATATTTTTTTTAGTCCATTAAGTTACCACAATTTTGAATTTAGTCCATCAGATTACCACTTTTTGAATTTAGTCCATTAAGTTTCGTTTTATTTTGAATTTGGTCCGGTTACCTGCTACAGCAGCTTTAACAGGTCATTTTCTAAAACACACCCCATAAAATGTTATGCACACCCCAAATGTTAAACACACCACACTAAAATTTAAAAATCATTTTTTTATTACTATACACACCCCCAACTATTTTTTTATTACTATACACACCCCCAACTATTTCATTTTTTTGAAAATTTAGTTGATTTTCTATTATTTTTAAATTTTATTTAGTCTTATTTTCGTCGTTTTTTATAGAAGTTAAAACGCAAATAAAACATTAATAAAGCAATGGAGTTTTAAATTTTTTTATTTTATTTTTTTAAAAATATTTCTTTTATATTACCTAAACCTACTAACACCCCATAAATTTTATATACACTCCAAACGTTACATAAAAATTTAAAAATCAAATATAGTTAAATAAAATCATAAACATATATATTTAATAAATTGTCAAAAATAATTTAAATAAAAAAGTAAGAATTCAAATTAATATGAAAAATATAAATAAAACCTATAAAAATTACATAAATCTTCAAAATTTAAATAAAGCTAACAAAATTAATTAATTTAATTATTTTTAAAAATTTAGTTGATTTTTTAACACATTTAAAAATAATTATTTAATTTAATAATTTTTTATTTTTTTAAAATTTATTAAAAATCTTCAAAAATAGTAAAAAAAATCAATTAAATCTTCAAAACTAATTAAATTAATTAATGTTTTTAACTTTGTTTAATTTTTGAAGATTTTAGTGATTTTTTATAGATTTTATTTATATTTTTTATAATAATTTGAATTCTTACTTTTTTAATTTAATTATTTTTAGCAATTTATTTAATATGTTTATAATTTTATTTAACTATATTTTATTTTTAAATTTTTGTATTTAACGTTTGGAGTGTATATAAAATTTATGGGGTGTTAGTAGGTTCATGTAATATAAAAGAAATATTTAAAAGAAAAATAAAATAAAATAAATTTAAAACTCCATTGTTTTATTAATGTTTTATTTGTGTTCTAACTTCTATAAAAAAAAAACGTCGAAAATAAGTTTAAATAAAATTTAAAAATAGTAGAAAATCAACTAAATCTTTAAAACTAATTAAATTAATCATTTTAGTTTTGTTTAATTTTTAAAGATTTAGACGATTTTTTATAGGTTTTATTTATATTTTTCATATTAATTTGAATTCTTATTTTTTAAATTTAATTATTTTTGGAAATTTATTAAATAGGAAATAGTTGGGGGTGTGTATAGTAATAAACAATGATTTTTAAATTTTAGTGTGGTGTGTTTAATATTTGGGGTGTGTATAACAGTTTATGGGGTGTATTTTAAAAAATGACCTGTTAAACCTGCTGTAGCAGGTAACTGGACCAAAATCAAAATAAATTGAAACTTAATGGACTAAATTCAAAAAGTGATAACCTGATGGACTAAATTTAAAATTGTGGTAACTTAATGGACTAAAAAAAATATAATCCCTTTCCGGTAGATATAGGAGAAAATGGGAGAGAGAGAAGGAAATGTGAATGATTTACCTTTTACGCCGGTCGAAAACACCCAAAGTCGCCGGAAAACGTGAAGAACTTGCTTGAGAAGAAGGCTCGGAAAATTTTCAAAAACGCAAAGTGTGAAAAGTGATTTAGGAGGGAGAGAGCTTCTATTTATAAGCACAAGTGTCCAGGGACTAAAGTGCAAGAAAACGGGATAAATTTGGTAATTTTTCCAAAATTTGGGGGTCGTCCCCGAAATCGAGGCAAAAATGGGGCTCCACGCGCGACCTTTGAGTCCTCGCACGCGCCCCACGCGCCAAATTCAAATTTTGGGCGCCGACCACGCGCCTGACACATGTCACATCCAACGTCATCAAAACGCTTCGGAAAGCGTGCTCGGTGTAGGAAACGAGGCGACCGCCGGCAGATCTCATCATCAAGATTCTAAATTGATTTAAGTTTCGAAGACAAGTCCGCCTTCCAAGAAGACGAGCACGAAGAAAGGCGACCAGGGGGCAAATGTTACACCGGGTCAAAGAAGTCAATCTTCTACAAGTCAATCCTAGTCAACAGCTTGCGTGGCGACGACTAGTCAACCGAGTCATATGACGACATACAACATTATGAAGAAAATGTAAGTGTGTGCTCGCCCAAGAGATGTTGACGAGCACATGTAGAGTTATCTAGGAAAAGAACAAGTCTTGAAGCCATTGATCGACGGCAAGGACAACCACCATCTATGAAGATGAACGGACGACCAGATCCTCCAACGACCACCGCGACCCAGCTCCTCGTTTCTGGTGAGGACGACCACCAGTAAGGCGGTTTAGCATCGAACCGACTGTCCAGAAGCATTAAATGCGACGTCCCATCGACTGTTTAATAGGATTTTAGGTCCAATGAGCGCCCACCACGTGTAAAGGCTGGGCAGCCAAAACAACCAAGTATATAAAGCCCCAAGAGGCACAAATGTAAGACAAGTTAATTCCTACACACCCAAACCTAAAGCAATACACCACCCAAATCTCCTCAAAACTTTTAGCTTCCCCAAGAAGCTATATCCTGTGTTCTTCATATTGTTCATCATAAATCATCCGATTAACCTCCTAAATACGCGTAATAACCCCGATAATAATACATGTTTGTTTAGTGCTTGCAAAGTCCACTTCCAGATCAACCGATCAAAAGCACGTACAACAACTATGTTCACCATCAACATGGTTCGCTCGAGGTAGTGCAGTCCAAGGCTTAGAATTGCGACTTCCTCCATCACGAAGATCTTGACTACTACTAGAACTCTTGCCATCTTTCCCACCTTTTCGACCCCAATCTGCAGGATACCTTATGCGTTCAAAGCACGTTTCATAAATGTGATTTATTTTTCCACAATGTGTGTAATAGCGGCTCTCACAGTTGGTTTGGCGTTTGTTTGGGTCGAGCTCTATCTTTGTTTGCGTTTGAAACGCTACCGCCTCGACCTGAGGTTTGCGAGCAGCTAGCGGTAATTTGTTTATGTTGCTCATCCTCCGACACTAGATGATAGGCAACACCGCGGGAAGGAACATGCCTGGTACTAAGGATATGTGTTTTGATGGGCCCAAAAACATCATCAAGCCCCATAAAAAAAAATCATACAGGTGATCGCAATCATGTTCCTCTCGTAACAGTTTAGGCATATTACACGAGCATGTTACAAGAGCAATTTACACCAGTGGAAATTGATGTCATCTCATCCCAAATTCTGCGAAGTTTGATGTAATATGCAGATACAAAGGATCCATCTTGGCGAACATGTTTGAGTGCGCAACATAATTCTAACGTACGCGGCACACTTTCCTTCCCAAAGCACTCTTCAAGGTCGGCCCAAATTTCACTTGCGGTCTTGAACTTCACACTCTGTCGAACTTCCACCTCCATACTGCTATTGAGCTAACCCTTAACTATGACATTACGTTTTCAGTATGGCAAATAATGCGAATCTGCCTTTGCCATATGAATATCACCATTGACGAATCCAATTTCCTTTTTGGCATATAGGGCATTGCTCATCTCATCGAGCCAATCACCATAATTTCCATCACAAAGTGGATCCGTCACGAATTAACACATCTCCAGGCTTATCACCGGAGTGGAAAAAATACGGGGACATTGAGTCAATAGTGACTTTGGCAGTGTCGCCATCGCCATTCTTGCTTTTGTCACCGTCTGTGGCCATTTTGGGACTGAAATTAATTTTGCAGCGGGTAGGATTCTAAAAACTATGTTTAAAATACTAGGAAGACAACTCTGGTACCATATTAAGAATAGTGTGTATTGTTGCGCATTGGATTCTCATTGATATTCATGCGTGAATATATACAGTACAAGAGAATAGAAAAACCCATTATCAATGGGATCCTATACAGAAGGAAAACAGAGGATATATGGCAAGTTAATATTCAAATCATATATTCCAATATCTATATACCGTATATATATATATCATAATACACAACTTGCTTAAATAATTGAGGGTTTATTTTTGGATTGCAGTGAGCAACTCCCTGGCCTGTATGTCTAGTCTAGACCACTCTTTCGAACAAGACTTTGACAATGTGGAAAACGATAGTCTCTGGACTGCAATGAGCAACATAATAGAAACTTCTAGCAATAGCAAGAAATCTTTGTTTGGTCGGACAATCTAAATCTCCCGCTGATTTGGTGAACACTAATTTCACTAGTTCTTGCATGTCTAAATCCACTTCACACCCTTGGATACCACCTTTCACCTGATCAACAACTCAAAATATCCCCAAATTTATTTATATATAAGTAATTAGTATTAAAAGTGATAAATTTAATTTTCGATGAGATGTAGGAAAAGCACGTACGTAATGATATGGAGTGTAATATTAAGATGGTTGAGGCCCTTATTTTTGGTTAGGGATGGTCCTATTTTTATGATTATTTTGAGTATCAATTGTAGAGGGTTTGGAAGTTTGATGAAGAAGAACTGCATCAGGGAACTCATTTTGAAGGAAAAAGCTGACCAAAGAGGAGTATGTAGATATTGGAATGTGTGAGGCAATTTGGCCTGATAAAGACTTCGAGTGGTATAGTAAAGACGCGATGGGAAATTCTGGAGGAATATATTTTAAGTATATGGAGGAAATCAATCTTCTCTGTATCGGAGGTTTGGGATGAGGATGGGGCTATTCCGACTGTGGGAAACTAATAAAACAGAGGTATCAATCGTCAACATCTATGCATCTTGTGAAAAGAAGAAAATAGAGATTCTATGGGAAATGACTTACTCATTTTGAAGAAAGAAACTGAGGAGAAATTACAAGAGCTGGATCTTAGACAAGAAGAAGGAGGATGGGATGACAATGATGGTGAGAGCCTCACTCGATCAACTCAGAATCAAGAGTCACCGATTAGCCTTTCAAAAATCAAGGATAAAATGGTTGCAAGAAGGAGATGCAAACACATCGTTCTTCCATTCGACAGTGAGGAAAAGACTTAAGTTTAACGAGATGATCGGGTCTCTATATATATTAATAGAACGTGGGAACGAGATGAAATCGGGTATTTTTTATTTCTTCAAAAATGCTTTCTCTAAAGATGATTGGAACAGAGTAAGGGTTTCTGGTATTGAGTGCAAAATAATTAAGGAGGCGGATAATAGAGCATTATGCAGCAGTTTCTCAAGAGAAGAAATAAGAAGAGCAATTTGGAACTGTGTGGAAGTAACAAAAGCTTGATTTCATAAAATCTTTTTGGAATATCTTGGAGCCTGATTTTACTAAGGCAGTTACGGAGGCTTGTAAAAGCCATTAATTCGACTTTCATCACACTCATTCCTAAAGTTCGCAACCCGGTCCATCTCGGAATTTAGGCCTATTTCTCTTGTGGGTTGTCTCTACAAAATCATTTCCAAGGTTCTTGATCAGGTAATCTCTGTGACCCAATCAACATTTATTGGGAATAGAAATATTCTGGACAGCATTGTAGCGGCTAATGAGATATTTGAAGAGGTAAATAGTCTCTTCATCTTTAAGCTTGATTGATTTTGAAAAAGCCTATGATTCGGTGAATCATATATTTGTGCTTGATATGCTCGACTTAATGGGATTTAATAGCAAATGGCAAAGTTGGGTGAAAGAATGCATATCGACGGCTTATTCGTCCATTTTGATTAATGGCAGCCCAACGAAAGAATTCCGGCTGGAAAAATGGGCTAAGACAAGGAGACCCATTATCCCCTTTTCGTTTTACAGTGGTAGACGATTAATGCCTCAACATTATGTTGTCGAAGGCGGTGAAGGAGAATCTATTCATCCCGGCCAAGGTGGGAAAGAACAAGTGTGTTATTTCTCACCTTCAATTCGCGGATGATACGATTTTCTTCGGATCAGCAAGTAGAAGAAATATATTAGTCCTCAAAAGCATTCTTCGGATGTTTGAGATGTGGTCCGGTTTGAAAATTAATTTTTTCAAAAGCACGTTAATAGGGATCAATGTGGAGAAGGCAGATTTATCAACCTGGGCCTCAATGTGTTAAATTGCAAAACAGAAGATCTGCCTATCAAATACCTGGAGCTTAATGTTGAAGAAGATGAATGCTGGGAGAAAGGGGAGAAAGAATGGAGTGGGGAAAAAGAAATGAGGAAAAATTAGAGTTTAAGTGTGAAAATTAGAGTTTTTGTGAGAGCGTATTTATCGTAGATAATTTTAAGATAAAATGGTATAAATAGTAATTATGAGGAAGTGCATCTATCTTACGTGTATTTTGTGGAATGCGTGTATTGAGAAAGTGCATCTAATATACATGAAGGGGCATATAAACCACGCCAAGAATTAATTCCTTTAAATAAGTAGGGTCTGGGCCCATTGGTTGGCTGCTGGGGCGAGGGAATTGAAGATAGGAAGAGTATACACACAGCCGCCATCTTGGAATTTTTGGAGTTGGTGGGTCAATGCAAGGAGAAGAAAAGACTATGAATTTTTTGAGTTGGTGGGTCAATCTAATATAACTTAAAAATATTATTTTAAAAAGTGTAAGTCACTACAATTAAAAAAGTGTAACTCACTACAATTAAAAAAAGTGTAACAAAAAACTCAATTTCTTATATGGATTCAATTCCATAGGAGACCTACCAAAGGATACTTGTTTTCAGGATACTTGTTTTCTAATGATTTTATCAGTTAATTCTTTATTATGCACACTCATTTACATTTTAAAATCGGATCAATTCAATAACGGTTCTTGCACCAATATTCACTCAACCATCTGTGTCTGTGTTTGACGGTTGGATGTGATGTAAATATGTGTTTTATGTGTTTGACGGTCGATAGATGAATGGATTAATGACACTTATCACTGTGACATGGATGGGAGGTAAATATGTGGATTAGGTTATTAATACTCCCTTTCGTCCCACAACTGTTTGCACACTTGTCTTATTTGTCCGTTCCACAATTGTTTGCACACCCATAAAAGGAAACTCTTTCATAAATCCAACCCTCACAATATTTATATATTTACACAAAATGTCATTACTTTCACTTTCTTTCCAATCACCTTTTTACTTTATTCATATAACTTTACAAAATTACCCCTCAACACTCTACTCATTACATCTTTTTCTTAAAAAATGTACCCATTTTGTGGTGCAAACACTTATGGGACGAAGGGAGTATGAATTTGAAAAAGCCTTTGAAAAGACAAACTTATTTTTAGATAAATTTTTAGAGTATATTAATATTTTTCGTCATAAATTAGTGGTATTTTACTCAATTTTTGTGGTGTTGAATTTCTGGAATGTTTTTTAATCTATGAATATGAATAGATCAAATCTTTCTAAAATATTCTAAGATATAACTACAAGAAAAATTTAATATATTAATTAAAAAAAAAACTACTGAAATATCTCCATCATTCTCCCTTCCTGAAGATGATTCGTCCTCGAATCGTGTTGGTTCTCATCATAATCATAAAGGTACGAAGACGAACTAAAATATATTTGTATTCTTTTGACCACAAAAGAATAACAACTTGAACTTGATATTCTGTTGCCAAAATAGGGTAACCTCCATCATCATTGATAAAAATCACAAAAAATAATTATTCTCATTCTCCATTGTTGTTAAGTCAGTCATATTAGGAATGAATACTCTTAACTACAATAATATTAATTTTGGTTGTTAAGTCAGTCATTCAATAAAGTCTTGTAACTTTATTGAATGGGTAAAACATTATATAACTTTTTAATTTATTAATTTTAATACTTTTAATCTCAATTTGACCCTTTAAGTTCAATTTTGATCATTTGAGACAAATTTTAGTCCTACTCACAAAAATAGAACATATGTATTTCATGTGTCAACAATTTAACGTTTTAAACCCATCATCCACCACATAAGCTGTTTTTTTTAGAAAAATAGTAGTGAGATTTATGTTAATTTACATGATTATGTTTGTTTGCTAATTTTTGAAAACTTGAGTAAATAATTAGTGACCCCAAACATAAATAAGGTCAACTTAAGAAATAAAATTATAAATTAAATTCCAATTTTATTTTAGATGATAGTTGCATATATATATATATACACTCAAACATATATATATATATATGCATCTCGAGCATGTGATAAAGATTAGGTAAAGTCTAGTATGCACTCGAGTGTACATCCTAGTCTAAAGAAAAGTGTAAGTTATTAAACTGAAAAGTACAACACAATATTAAAAGTGTAAGTCACTATAACTAAAAATATTATTATACAGTTTAATAATTGAAAAGTGCAACACCATTTACCAAAAAGTGTAAGTCAGTAAAACTAAAAAGTGTAACATGCACTAGGGTGCACAACATGCACTCGAGTCCATAGCAGACCAACCCTAAAGATTAAGGGCATGTTTGTTTTGGGATTCACCCGCCCGGACGTTGTTCTATTTCGAAATTTTACATCCGAATTTCCCCATCCAACTACATACACCCCTAAAAATACTTTTACATCCTACGTACTATTACATTCCATCCAACTACTCTTACACAATTTGATTTGACATAAAGTTACATCAAATCCTACTCAAAATACCAAAATAAACGCACACAATTACTATTCATCAAGATTTCACCATATAGGATTTCTCCCATTCTACATAATCCCAAAACAAACATCCCCTAAAATATTTGATAAAATCTATTAAAGTTTTGTAGTCCACTCGTTCTACATCTACTAAATTGGTTGGAAGTGTATTTATTATTCACCTACATATTGTCGATTTAATTTTGAGAAAGAAAGTACAATTGACGAATTTGACCCTAATTAGCTTGTCTATAAGTAGATGCCCATTGTCCACACTCACTCACCCCTATCTTATCCTATCCTATCAAAATATGGGTGCAACTTACATAATTCTTGTCTTGCTCTCTCTTACTCCTCTCTCATTTTCAGAGAGGTGCCACCCAAATGACAAAAAAGCCCTTCTAAAAATCAAGAAAGAGCTCAACAATCCAGACGTTATCATCGACTGGGTACCAAAAACCGATTGCTGCACCGAATGGTCAAGTATCCTGTGCGATGCCAAAACCAACCGAACTGTCCAATTATTCATCTTCCGATCCGGCCTCAATCTCCCCATTCCGCCCTCCGTCGGAGACCTCCCCTGTCTCGAAAGCCTTGCATTACACCGCACCAACGTGACTGGCCAAATCCCCCTTGCAATTTCCAAGCTGTCAAACCTCCAAGCCCTGGATTTGCGTTACAATCACCTGACGGGCCCTGTTCCGTCTTTCCTCGGAAACCTCAAGAAACTAAGATTCATTGGTTTAACATCCAACAGATTGACAGGTTCCATCCCGGCGTCCCTTTCCCAGCTGACGGGCCTCACCGCTCTGGCCTTAGACCGGAATAAGCTCACCGGCCCGATTCCCAGGGAGTTGGGCTCTTCAAACTTCAATATCTTGGAACTTTCTAGAAACAGGCTGGAAGGGGACCTGTCGTTCTTGTTCGGGAAGAATAAGAGTTTACAAGAAGCTGACTTTTCCAGGAATTTGTTCGAGTTCGATTTTTCCAAAGTAACTGCGTTTCCTGAGACATTGGCGACTCTGGATTTGAGCCGTAACAAGATTTATGGGAGCATTCCGAAAGGATTGACAACTATTAATGGTCTGAATTCTCTAGATGTGAGTTACAACAGGTTGTGCGGTAAGATTCCGGTGGGCGGCAGGTTGCAGCAGTTTCGGGCTGTAGAGTTCTCGCATAACAAGTGCTTGTGTGGTTCCCCATTGCCCAAATGCTAATTATGATCCATCTTTTATGTTATGTAATTTCAACTTTTTACGTGTTTAGTGAAATAAAATGTGAAACACAAAAATTGATATTAATATTTATATGAATGTCCAGAGTATTTGGACCCTAAGCTCCAGACAATTATATTTATACCCTTGCTGTGTGTGGGGACAAACCTGTCCCCATGGCTCCTCGTTAAATTGTAGGGATTTACGTCGGCTAATTATTGAAAAAAAAAAATATTAACATGTTACATGAAAACTGAAAAGTGTATGGTACAGTACCAATATTAAAATTTAAAGTTTAATAAAACCAAAATTGGATAATAAAATTATTAATAGTCAAGGATAATAAATACTCCAGATTTCCAGAGATTTTAAGGGGGCCGTCATTCAATAATGAGATTTTATTTTCAAAATATCTTTTGGATTGTTGCAAAATTTTAGATATTTTTAGGGGCCATATCGGGAGTATGTTGGTAAGTGGACCTGTGGATGCCAATTTTAATAAACTTCCTTTACAAATACTAGTATTGAACATTTTACATGCATTTTTGTTAAAAAAAATTATAATTGATGTTATTGAATTATAATTTTAATTTAGTTTTAATATGGTGAATCAATAATTCAAATTGTCAATTAAAAATATATTCAAATAAAATACAATTGTATACAAGATTTTGTAAGTATAAAATGCAAGTATAAGTAGGTGGAATATATATTCATAGTATATTATTCTTTAATAATTTAAATAGTTGCACTCATATTTTTAAAGAATATAAAGAAAATGTAGTTAAGTGGTTTTAATTTGATTATGGGTACTGTAGAATAGAAGGACTCTCTAAAGTGAGAGTCAAAGACTTGTATTAGGGTATTTATAAGAGAGGTTACAAGAAGATAGGAATGAGTAGTTACAACTAACAAGAGGTTTATAACTATCAAGATAAACTATACTACTTAATATTCCCCCTCAAGCGAAGCGGGAGCGAAGAGACGTTGAGCTTGTGTCGAAAGAACTCAAAAAGAGGCCGAGCAAGGCTCTTTGTAAAGATGTCTGCCAATTGGTATTGAGAAGGCACGAACTGAGTAACTAGGCGACCAGTGGTGACGAGCTCTCGAACAAAATGATAGTCTATGTCAATATGTTTTGCTCGCTTGTGAGCGACTGGATTTTGAGAGAGAAAAATGGCGCTCTAGTTGTCGCAGAGTAGAGTAGGCGTAGTGGTGGGAAGAGCCTTAAGCTCCTTCAGCAGTGAGCAGATCCAGACAATTTCTGATGAAGTGGTTGCCATGGCTCGATATTCGAACTCACAGCTCGATCTGGAGACTGTAGGTTGTTTCTTAGCCGCCCAAGAGACAAGGTTGGTGCCAAAAAATATAGCATATCCAAAAGTGGAACGACGAGTGTCAAGGCATCGAGCCCAGTCGGCATCTGAGTATGCGAGCAGTGTTGGGCGACCAGGAGAGAAGGTAAGGCCGAGATGAGAAGTCCCCTTAACATAGCGAAGAATACGCTTGACAGCTTGAAAGTGGTCGATTGTTGGTTTTGCTTGAAACTGACTGACAGTGTTGACCGCAAAGGCGAGATCGGGACGAGTAATGGTAAGATATTGGAGGGCGCCGACCAGTGATCTGAACAAGGTAGGATCGGAGAAGGGAGTACCATCTAGGCGAAGAAGGTCAGAGGTGGAAAGCGGAGTTGCAACAGGCTTACAATCGAGCATGTCGGCACGAGTGAGGATGTCGGCTGCATATTTGGATTGGCCGAGGAAGAGGCCGCTATCAGTGTAGGTGACCTCAAGGCCAAGGAAGTATGTTAGTCGACCAAGATCCTTGATGGCAAATTCTTTATTGATCCTGGAAATAAGGCGAGTGGTGAAAGAATGATCATTGCCAGTGATTATAATATCATCAACATAGACGAGGAGAAAAAGAGAAGTACGACCTGACATATAGATGAATAAGGAGGTGTCCGATTTGCTTTCAACAAAACCAAGGGCGAGAAGGAAGTCGCAAAAGCGTTGAAACCAGGCGCGAGGAGCTTGCTTCAAGCCATATAGGGCTTTGTTGAGTTTGCAAACGTGCTGAGGGCGAGAAGGATCAACAAAGCCAGGCGGTTGTTTCATGTAGATGGGTTTGTCTAAAAGACCATGAAGGAAGGCGTTGTTGACGTCCAGTTGATGGAGCGACCAGTTATTCATGACGGCAAGAGAGAGAATAACACGAACAGTAGAGGACTTAACGACCGGGCTGAAGGTGTGGTCATAGTCGAAACCAGGAATTTGAGTGTAGCCTTGGGCGACCAGCCGAGCTTTGTGACGATCAATGGAGCCATCAGCAAGAAACTTTGTTCGATAGACCCATTTGGAGCCAACAATGTTCGCGTCGAGGGGAGGAGGGACCAAGTCCCAAGTTTTGTTTTTGTGAAGAGCTTTGAGCTCCTCGTCCATGGCGGTCAGCCAGTGTTGTTGTTTTGCCGCCGAGGAGAAACCTTTGGGTTCAGGAGAGGTATGAATGGCAGTGAGCAAGGATGTGGTGTTGAAAAGGGAGGAATCAAAGGGATGTTTGGTTTTAAAGATGCCATCTTGAGATCTTGTTCGCATGCCATGAGTTGGTGGAGGTCGAGCAGCAGGAGGAGGGCGAGCAGGTGGAGGAGGGCGAGCAGTTGGTTGGGTGGACGGAGGCGTAATGTCAGGTTGAAGACATAGCGAGCAGGGAGATTCAGGGGAATCATTGGGGCGACCAGGCATAGAAGGAGGAGAAGAGAGCGGCAAGGGAAGAGAGCTATCAAAAGTAGCAACATCGAGGGAGGAGAAATCGGGGTATGGTCCACTTGTAGCAAAGGGAAAAAGAGACTCATCAAAGCGAGCATGCCTAGAAATGTACATGCGCTGCGAGCAGGGGTCAAAACAACAGAACCCCTTATGACGAGAACTGTATCCAAGAAAAACGCAAGGAATACTGCGAGGAGAGAATTTATTAGTAGTATATGGACGAAGACAAGGATAAACACAACATCCAAAGACACGGAGATTATCATATAGAGGAGGAGTAGATAGAAGCATCTCATAAGGGGATTTGAAGTTAAGAATAGGAGAAGGTAATCGATTGATAAGATAGACGGCCGTGCAAAAGGCCTCAACCCAAAAGGTGGTCGGAACGGAAGATGAAAACAGTAAAGCAAGCCCCATTTCAGTAATATGGCGGTGTTTTCTCTCTGCTCGGCCATTTTGGGCCGGAGTGTAGGGGCATGACATAGTATGTATAATTCCGGAAGAGAGAAAAATGTCACGAAGTTTGTGGTTGGTGAATTCAGTCCCACCATCCGATTGAAAGCGTTTTATCTTACGATCAAATTGGTTTTCAACCAAACTTTTAAAGTTAACAAAGGTGGAGACAAATTCAGATTTTTGACGGAGGGGATAGAACCAAGTAAATCGAGAATAATCATCAATGAACAAGGCATAATAACGAAAACCATCATGAGATTTAATAGGTGAGGGACCCCATAAGTCACAGTGAATAATGTCAAGAACATGAGAAGCACGTTTTAAGTTTAGAGAGAAAGAAAGCCGAGTACTCTTAGATTTTTTACATGCCGAGCAACTAACAGGCCTAGGAAGCAAAGAAGTGGTGGAAATATGTCCTTTTCGTTTAAGTACATTTACAACATCAAAAGCAACATGCCCTAATCTACTATGCCATATTTCAAAAGAACTATGGTTCGAGCGAGCACGTAAAGAGGAAGCAAAGCTATAGTGACATTTTTCCAAAACATATAAACCATGATCAAGTCTGCCGTGAGCAAGAGTCAAGCCTGTAGTCCGATTATGAATTTCAAAAGAATTGTTAGAAAAGATAAGACGAACAGGAAAGTCATTGGTCAATTTGCTTACAGAGAGAAGATTTTTCGTAATGGAAGGAACAACAAGAACATTTGAGAAAGATAAGTCAGAATTATAAAGATGAGTACCAGTGTGAGTAATTGGGAGGATATTACCGTTTGCGACGACGACTCTATCAGTACCGGTGTAGGGCGAGCACGAATCAAGAGCAGCCGAGGAGGGAACCATGTGCGAGGAGGCACCAGTCCGAGAGATTAGCGAGGCGAGCAGAATCATTGCGAGGAAAGGAGCCAACGGTGTTCGCCTGGCGAGGAGAGGAGGATTCATAGCGCTGGGGACAGGTTGGAGCATAATGGCCGTCAAATCTACAGATCTGGCAGCGAGGAGACGATCTAGCACGACCTCGCCCACGTCCTGCATAGCCGCGAGCAGGAGGGAGACCACGACCAAATTGCTGGCGAGCAGGAGGTCGGCCTAACACGGAAGACGCCGAGGAGCGAGCAAGAAAAGCAGGCGACTGCGACGAAGTGGAAGGGGTTTCAAGACTACGGGTGAAGAGGTCGTGAGATTCGGCCTTGGCGAGCAGATCTGAAAACGAGGGGAGAGGCGAGATGTTGATTTGAGTGGTGGAAAAACCGTGAAACTCTGGACCCAGGCCACGAAGGAACCAATGAGATTTGTCTGTAGGATCAAGGGAGCAGCCCATGGAGGAAAGCTGGTCGCACAGGTATTTAAAGGCGGCCCCATAATCAGAAACGGATCTTGAACCTTTCTTGATGAGTTGAAGCTCATCTTTTAGTCGTAATTCACGAGCTTTGGAGGGCTGGTTGAATGCCTCAGCGAGGGCATTCCAGATTTCCAGCGAGGTCGAGCAGCCAACGGTCACCGCCATGGCCTCTTCGGTAAGGGTGGACGTCAAGAAAACACTCACGATTTGATCACGAGAGTACCACGTTGTGTAGAGTGGATTAGAAGAGGACGCACCATTGGTGGTGACGGTGGTGGGAGGGGCCGGGGAGGAGCCAACAACGTAGGGCTAAAACTTTTGGGTAACAAGAAGCAGATGGACTTGACGATAACACATTGGATAATTTGTGGGTTTTAACTTGATGGTGACAAGGTGAGTCATAGCATGAAGGGTTAGGGTGGCGTCAAAGACGGAGGTGGTCGCCGGTGGGTCGGCCATGGAAGAGGGAGATCAAGAAGAGACGAGAAAGAAGGAGGGGGAGAAAATAGGCCCAGAAGAGATTAGGCTGATACCATGTAGAATAGAAGGACTCTCTAAAGTGAGAGTCAAAGACTTGTATTAGGGTATTTATAAGAGAGGTTACAAGAAGATAGGAATGAGTAGTTACAACTAACAAGAGGTTTATAACTACCAAGATAAACTATACTACTTATGACTTTCTATTTTGATATTAATGATTAAATGTTTCCTAACCGATATTTAACATACGTGTAACTGGGTGGGCATTCGGTTGGTTCGGTTTTGACCTTTTTTCAATCGAACCGAAATAACCGAAATTTTAAAAAAATGAACCGAACCGAAATTATATAAGAACCGAACCGAACCGAACCGAATTACAATTCGGTTGGTTTGGTTCGGTTAGAACCGAATTTAAATATATTACTTTTTTCAATTTCTTCCATATCCTCAATACTTTCTTCAACCTCAACTGGAAAAAGACTTTTTTTTTTTTTTTTGCGAAGCCAATCTTGAGCACAAATTAGACATTACACTATTTTAGAATTTAATGAACTCCTAAATGCATCAAGCACTCGTCCTCGCTAAAGGCAGATTCTGAAGCTACCGTTGAACCAAAATAGAATGTTGAACTGCGGTGGTGGAAGTAGGGGGAATCGGAAGAAATGGAAATGAATGTTTAATTGTTTACTGTTAGATCAGATCTAGGGTTTTATATATATATATATATATATATATATATATATATATATATTAATTAATTAATTAAATTTGTTTTATTTATAGTTCGGTCGGTTCGGTTTATTCGGTTTTTAGAAAATATAAACCGAACCGAACCGAAAAAACCGAAATTTTAAAAAATTTCAACCGAACCGAACCGAACAACCAAATAAACCGAAATTCGTCGATCGGTTCGGTTTTTCGGTTTTTTCGGTTTTATGCCCACCCCTACGTGTAAGATGCAAGTTTGGTTCCAACTTTCAAAGAATTTTTTAAAATAAATTTGTTCCCATGTTTTTTTTTATTCCATTTTTTTACAAGAATGGTCTCAATACTCAACAATTTTTGTTAAGTGATATTTTGAAAAAAAATGGTCCCAAAGCAGAGAAAAAAATGGGAACAGTGCAGTTTTTTTTCAAATTAAATAATTTGTGTAAAATTTGAAAAAAAATATATAATAATTTATGTCAAATTTAAAAATTAAGAAAAATTCATAGAGAATCTATAACATTTAAAAAGACAAAAAAAAATTAAAAAAATTCAAATCATATAGATTTTTCAAAAATATCATGTAAATTTTGAAGAAGTAAAATTACAAATTCCATTCAAATTTTAAACTAAAGATACTAAAAATATGTATATGTATATATATTATTTATATTCCCCGTCATTGACTGTGACATAGCTGCCACACGCCAAGACCGAAAGTCAATCTCCAAAAATTCATCTCACATATTAATCACTCTCAAACAAAATAACCATCCTTTCAAAATTAAATAGCTAGATTTGGTATTAAAAATTTTGAGAATTTGTCGCAAAAGCAAATTCGATTCAAGCAATTTCACACCCCAAACCCATGGTGGTCATCGGCACACAACACTAGCCCCAATAGGAGAAATAATAATTGATATAGAATGAAAAAAAAAAATCAAGAACGATTTGACGTGCAATTTTAGTGAATGTGGTTTGTCTGCTTCGATTTGGAGGATTTAAGTGAGGGTTTGCGATTTGGGGAATTAAAGTGAGGGTTTGCGATTTGAGAATGTTTAATGACTGTTTCAGATTCAAATTTTCCTGAATTTTCAAGTTGGATTCGTGTGGTTTTATTTGGGGGCGATTTTTTAGGGGTTTTTCAGAATTGAAGGTGATTTTGGAGCATTTGGAGATCTTGTATTAGAAGGTAAAATCTTGTGGGACCTTTTTTGTACAAAAAAATTAGACCATTTTCGTGAGCAGGAATCTCATGAGACAAATCTGCATTTTTCCATTTTGACGGAAAAATTTTGTGGGACTATTTTCGTGAGCACGAATTCTCTTGGGATCATATTTTCATTTTACCCTTTAACATACATATCAAAGTTTTAAAAAATATATGCAACTTAATTATAAGACATGTAATTACACTTATCCTTCATATGACAAATCATCAAATTTAACCACATCTTTACTGATGCGTCCAAATTAAACGTACAATATAATTACCAAACTAACCTTGATCAACCACAGAGGAAATAGATTAAAACCGTATTGTACGAAGCTTCCAGAAAGTTGGAATGTGCTTCAGTACCTGCAAAGCACGCCAGAGACATCTTCGACGTGGGGACTCCAACGCTCAAGTCAGAAATCGACGATTTCAAGGATAGTTTTGGAGAACACCCGATCTCAATGCATGTTTACTTATTTATACAACAATCAGGTTGAAGATGTCACCATTTGATATCAACAAATTGATATCAAATGGATTTGGAGCTTTAAATTTGAGTTCTCATACGTATTACAAAGTAAAATTAATATTGTTGAACATAAGAAGTACTAGTTCTGAAATTTGACTCTTAAGAAGAGATTTATAGTTTCAAAATTGAGTTCTGTAGAATTGTAAACACACATTCATCTCTCAATTAAAAGAGGAAACACTTTTCAGAATAATAAAACTTGAACATTGAAACCGTGTGTTACAAAGCTTGAAGAATACAAATGCCCTCATTAATATTTATAAGCTAAGCCAGATTAATTGCTGCTAACTAACAATTAAACTGCCTAACTAACTAAAAACAAGAAAGATAAGAGAAGAGAGGATAAGTCAATACAGAGGGTGTTTTGATCTTTAGCTAGGGGGTGTATTTACTAAAACTGAGGGTGTAATAACTAACCTTTTATACCCCTCAAAATGAGAGTGTATGTCAATCAATCTTATTTTGGCCTTGTGAGTGATGAAAGCAGCAGGTGGTAGGAGTTTGGTGAGGATATCATCCAAGTTCTCTTAAGTTGGACTGTGGATAAGTGTGATCAAGCCTTCTTTGATCTTTTTTCTTGTGAAGTGGTAGTCCAATGCAATGTGCTTTGTTCTTTGATGTAAACAAGGATTGTGAGCAATGGAAAAAACACTGTTGCTGTCAGTGTACATAGTGAATGGAGTTGCATGCTGGATTTTCAGGTCATTAAGAATATAATGCAGTGGCGGTACCAGGATTCCAAATTCGGGGGTACGAAAAATATTAAGTAAAATATTACTCCCTCCGTCTAATTTTATTATGCCCACTTCTCCGGGCACGGGTTTTAATGAATATTGATTAGTTTATTAATAAAGTATATAAGTTGAGGATATGATGGAGTGTTATGGGGTCCATTTATAAATAAAGTGATTGTTTATGAATAAAGTGAATGACAAAGTGGGTAAATAAGTAATGATAGAAGGGTGAAGATAAAATAGTATGAATAGTATTTTTTCTAAAAAATGAATGATCCATTGTAAATAAAGTGATTATTTGTGAATAAAGTTGATGGCTGATGTGCCAAAATTTGCACGAGAGGATTGCGTATCCTCGGGATTAAATGTCCTACTCTTCGAACACGTATGATCGCTTCGAACGTGCTGCCTTCACTCGAAATCTTCAAGAACCTGCAAAGAACACGCCGGAGGGGGGTCCGGCGTGGACACTCCGATGCCTAAGTCAGTATAGGGCTTTTCAATATCTCATAGGGATCTCAAGATCCTTAATGTATCAAACCAGTTCTCAAAGAATCTCAAAAGTGTATTTCGTTTAAAGTATATCAAGTTCAGTAATGTAAAATTGTCTAACCTGGAAATCTCCCCGAATTTACCTATTTATAGAGATACTTTCTGGAGAGGAAGTCAAGCCTTCCTCTTATTTCGGAGCTGCCCATAAGACTCGGCCCTGCAGAGTGGACGAAGTCCTCTTTTCTCTCCACTCCCTGAAGACTCGGCGACACTCCTTCTTAGTGGACTTTGTTCCCTAAGATAAAGGAGGATAAGGTCTTCCTTTTATCGAGTCTAGACCGAAAATGGCGGGATTCCCCTATATTTACGGCCCATAAATTCATATCAAGACTGATTCTTCTCGCTGCCCTTCTCCAGCCGAAGCTCTCTCCAGAGGGACCTCTAGAGAGGATTCCCTATCCAGGGAGTATTACACAATCCAATCCTTTCACTTTGACCTTATCTTTTATACACGTGTCGACTTCTTATCGGATGACATTTTTAGGCCGCATCATCTACTCCCCCCTACTCTCGTAAAAGGGGTATATCTTTTGTGAGAGTAGAAAATTCCAGTGAGCCTAGTACAGAGGCGTTTCTGGAGAGACGTGTATTATTCTTGCTTCGGAGAGGAATTTCAAAAGTGCTCCCCTTCGGAGATTTTTCCCGCCTTGGCCGCCTGTAATTTGGCAATGGCCTGGCTCTTGGTTTCATAACCTTCAAAGAATTTTCTCAAGAACTTTAGGGAATCTCTCCCCCTTTCACGGAATCACCTCTGGTTTCAGGTGGCTCGAGAAGGTTTTCCTTGACTTTAGCTAAATTTTTGTTTTCTAAGTATCCATCTTGGGTCTTGGTTATGGGGGGATGCTCCCCAGTTCTCCTTGGCCTCTGAGCCTCTACTTGTCTCTTACTTTCGTTTAAAAGATTTTGATTCATAAAATCTTCTCATTTCATTGATTAACCCTTTTGGGTTTCACACATGGTGAGGGCTCTCTGGAGCTCTTCGGCCTCTAGGCCTCTGAGTGTTTCTCACTCTGGTTCTTAAAAGATTTTGATTCATAAAATCTTCTCATTTCATTGACCAACCCTTTTGGGTTTCAAGCATGGTGAGGGCTCTCTGGAGCACCTCGGCCACTATGCCTCTGAGTGTTTCTCACTCTTATTCTTAAAAGATTTTAATTCAAAAAATCTTCTCATTTCAGTAACCCACTTGGGTCTCGAATATTGTGAGGGCTCTCTGGAGCACCTCGGCCTCTAGGCCTCTGAGTGTTTCTCACTCTTATTCTTAAAAGATTTTAATTCAAAAAATCTTCTCATTTCAGTAACCCACTTGGGTCTCGAGTAGGATGAGGGCTCTCTGGAGCACCTCGGCCTCTAGGCCTCTGAGTGTTTCTCACTCTTACTCTTAAAAGATTTTAATTCAAAAAATCTTCTCATTTCAGTAACCCACTTGGGTCTCGAATATTGTGAGGGCTCTCTGGAGCACCTCGGCCTCTAGGCCTCTGAGTGTTTCTCACTCTTATTCTTAAAAGATTTTAATTCAAAAAATCTTCTCATTTCAGTAACCCACTTGGGTCTCGAATATTGTGAGGGCTCTCTGGAGCACCTCGGCCTCTAGGCCTCTGAGTGTTTCTCACTCTTATTCTTAAAAGATTTTAATTCAAAAAATCTTCTCATTTCAGTAACCCACTTGGGTCTCGAGTAGGATGAGGGCTCTCTGGAGCACCTCGGCCTCTAGGCCTCTGAGTGTTTCTCACTCTTATTCTTAAAAGATTTTAATTCAAAAAATCTTCTCATTTCAGTAACCCACTTGGGTCTCGAGTAGGATGAGGGCTCTCTGGAGCACCTCGGCCTCTAGGCCTCTGAGTGTTTCCCACTCTTATTCTTAAAAGATTTTAATTCAAAAAATCTTCTCATTTCAGTAACCCACTTGGGTCTCGAGTAGGATGAGGGCTCTCTGGAGCACCTCGGCCTCTAGGTCTTTGAGTGTTTCTCACTCTTAATTCAAGGTGTTGATCATATCAAGACCTTTCAAGTTCAAGTAATCCGCTTGGGTTTAGAGTAGGGTGAGGAACTTTCTAGCTTCCCTCGACCTCGTGGCCTTTAATTGTTTCTCCCTTTTGAATTCTCATATCTCATATATGCTCAGTGATCTACAGATCCTTCATCATTTCATCACTTCTAATTTTCAAATTTAGCCATCCGGCTACTCAGGGTGGTTAGCCCTCACGCGTTTCAGGATGCTTAAAGTATGCTTATGAATCATATCTTAAATTGTTAGGAAATATGTGCTCATACAAGTTTCCAAAAATCTCCAAATGTTTTCATCACATCTCATAAAATCTTCAAATATTCATCAAAGATAAACATGCCTTTTAACATAATTTAGAAAAAATTAGACTCATCACTAATCAAAAACACGTTCTTAATCCTGCCTAAATTCTCAATCATTCTCTCGATTCAATCACGAAATTCTCCTAGGTAATTACCTTAGCATTTCTCAAATCAATCATTTCTGAAGTTTTAGCAAATGCTCATATGCTTCGAGGTTTTATGTTCTAAACAACTATGTCTAGGTCACACATATCATATCACAAAGTAAAATTTAAAGTAAAAATGTAAAATATACATTTTTCACTTACGTGGCTTCATATCAGGATCTCGGAGGTAGTAGGCCTAGACCCTTCATCACCCCCTTTAAGCATCGAAGTGTAAGGCATTTGCAAGGTCCGTCATCATGCTTGTCTCCGAATATCGCATCTCAACACTTTAGATGATCTTACTCACCTAATAGATCGACTCTTGGGTATATCCTTCTTTACAGTAGCCTTGTAGCCCTCATCACTACCTGCTCATCCTTCATGGGTTTCTTTTATCACGTAATCTCCTTCGGGAGACATCTTAGATAGGGATGGGTCAACGATCGTTTGTATAATTGGCCACCCAAGATGTAGTATCTTAACCGCAAAGCTCGAGCTTCTCCAGAAGCTGCAGGGGCTGGTCCTTTATTCAGCTCTTCTCAACTTTTGAATATCAAATTTCAGCACCCTGGGGAGGGTTTGGTCAGCTTCAGCAGCTAGACTCGGTGGAGCTTCAATCATACAAGTTTAATCTGAGATCTGAAGTCACATCTAGAATATCGAGGCATGTCAATCATACAAAATTCATATATAAGTATGTTAGCCCCACATTCTGAAGTCACGAATCATTATTAGTCCTTAGTCATGGATTCTAGAGCATATAGTAACCACATAAACTCAACGTGCTACTTATGCTCTCTAGTATCTCAAGTCAATTTTCAAATTTTAACATCACATCTAGAACGTCTAGACATAATAATCATGTAAAAGTAGGAGGGTCGTACTTGATTTAGGGAAAACAAAGTATGATACGCGTATCAATCTCATAATGACATACTTATAACAATATCGAATCAGCGAATATCATAGCTTATTCATGTCACACTCATCATGACATACTCATTATAAAATCAAGTTAGCATAAAAGATCTAACCTTTTTTAGCTTTATCAAATTTTGTACTAACCGGTGGTATCGATATTTGGGAGTCAGCACCATAGCAGGCTGAATATCATAATCCAGCTACTCGTTTGGTTCTCCATAGTTCCCTGCTCTTTCGGGCTCCTCCAGGACCTCTAGGTTCTCCAGGTTTACTCGTATATCAATCCCGAATCGATCCTATAAAGATACACCAAAAAGAAAAAGGGGCCTCCAACACAGGCTTTCGAGTGCTCAAATAAGCTTCATAAGCCTCAATTATATAATTTAAATATGAAATAAGGGAATTTCAGATCTGGATGATCTCCAGAAACCTCCAAGACCTCTGTAGGTTCCAATCTCAGTTGGGTATATTTCTACAACCTCCCTCGAGGCCCAGATCGGTATCCTCCCACAGCATTGCGGTTTCCTCTTCCTCCAGAGTTTCGGAGAGCTTCTGGGCTGGACCTCCCTGCTGTAGATTCTCTCTTCCTCTCTCCACTAGCTGGTTTCACCTCCAGCCTCTTGGATTGCCTCACCCCTTCGAGGTAATCAATCATCCTCTCACCCACTCTAGTTTTCGGACTTATCATTTTGTCTGTTTAGGGCTATTGGCCTTAATCTCAGGGACCTAAATAGGCTCAATCTTCACTTTCCATTTCCGAGCTTATCCCGAAATCCTCCAGGACTTGGATAGAATCAACCTATAATCTGAAATCTTCTGAACCTATCCAGAGATCCTCCAGAGCTTGGATAGACTTAATCTGTAATCTGAAATCTTCTGAACCTACCCAGAGGTCCTCCAGAACTTGGGTAGATTTAATCTGTAATCTGAAATCTTCTGAACCTACCCAGAGGTCCTCCAGAACTTGGGTAGATTTAATCTATAATCTGAAATCTTCTGAACCTACCCAGAGGTCCTCCAGAACTTGGGTAGATTTAATCTGTAATCTGAAATCTTCTGAACCTACCCAGAGGTCCTCCAGAACTTGGGTAGATTTAATCTATAATCTGAAATCTTCTGAACCGATCCAGAGGTCCTCCAGAACCTGGATAGGCTCGGTCTGTAATATGAAATTATATCTAAAATATGGAAACATGTTAATCGTGTGCAAAATCATAATCATCATCCGCGTCTAATCATTAATCATCATCAACGTCTAATCATCATCAACGTCTAATCGTGTGCAAAATCATAATTATATATAAAATATGGAAACATGTTAATCGTGTGCAAAATCATAATCATCGTCCGCGTCTAATCATTAATCATCATCAACGTCTAATCATCATCAACGTCTAATCATTAATTCTACCACATAAAGTAATCACAAGACTCAACATGTGAATTGCTTACCCATGCTTCTACGATTTCAAGTAATTCTCAATTCTAAGATTGTTTCTAGAGTATCAATCATGTAAGCTTAGGAGAATCATGCTTAATTCATTGGAAAAGTTTGTGTCATATATGTCAATATCATTAAAATATGCTCATAGCAATATCAAATTACTATAAAAGATCTAATACTTTAGACTCTATCAAACACATGTACTAACCTGTAGTACCAATGCATTTATCATATCTCTGCTTCGTACTCCCGCGTTTAGATTTTGGACCTCGAGGCCCTAAATACTCTTCCTCATACCTCCAAGTTCTGATTCTGGACCTCGGGGTCCTGAATACTCTGCCTCGTACCTCCAGATGGATTACTATCTCTTGGTGACCCGGAGGTCTGAGAGAAATCTGGACTGGAACGTCTGGAGGGGCCCTCTCTTCTTCTCTCTCGATCTGGGGGCCTAGTCTCCAATCTCTTGGCTTTCCGAACCTCCTCCAGGGTGAGGTACTTCTCTGCTCTATGTAGCAACTCATCAAAGTTCTTAACCGGCTTCTTAGCTAGGGAGGAGAAGAAGTCTCCATCCCTTAATCCGTTAGTGAGAGCGTTGATCTTCACCTCCGGAGAGGCTGTAGGGACCTCCAGAGCTGCCTGATTGAATCTCCGGAGAAAAGCTCTTAAACTTTCGTTCTCCCCCTGCCTCAGATTGAAGAGGGTCAAAGTGGCCCGCGGCTGCCTCCGAGCACTTGCAAATTGATGGAGAAATAACTCACTGAATTCCTCCCAGGATTGGATTGTATTGGGTTCCAATTGAGTGAACCACTGCTGTGCCGCTTTTGCTAGGGTGGTCAGGAACACCCTGCACTTGATTCCCTCTCCGTAGCGGTGTAATAACACGGCGTTCTCGAACCTTATTAGGTGTTCATAGGGGTCTGTCGTACCATCGTACTCAAAATTGAGGGGCTTAAAATTGAATGGTAGTTCATCCTGTAATATGTTAGGAGAGAACTGACATCCAGAAACATAAGAGGATCTACTCGCTCGATTATTCATTTGTTTTCTCATATCTCTCATCTCCTTCTGTAGGGCTAGTATTTGGTCACTAACTGGCCCTCCGTAGGTATCGTCGGTGCTTTCTTCTGCTTCAGGGAGCTCTGTCTCTCGGGGTGCCAAATCTGCATTCCTTCTTGTATTCCGAAGGGGAATGCTTCTTTCCGCTCGGGAGGGAACCTTATCGTCTTCTTCTGCCCGCATCCCCATTTCTTTGGACAGCACTTGGGAGGCTCCAGGTGCCTCTTCCTGGGGTCTCGGGGTAGGTATCTCCAGATTCCCTGGTGCAGCCCTGGGAACTCGATCTCTTTGAGCCACGAAGGCTCTCTCTACAGCTTGCTTGATGAGGGCATTCAATTGATCGGAAGAGATCAGGAGTGGCCCTGAATCTGGAATATCCTCTCGCTGAGGATCCGCGGTCTGGGACTCTGGGGCTTCAATGTTCCCTGTGGTTCCCTCTTCGATTGGGAGGGGATGGTTTTCCTCTCCCAAGCCTGTATTAGGCGTCACTGGTGGATTTGCTCCATAAGGAGTATGAACTGGATCCTTCCCTCGGGCTCCCCTCGGTGAGGGATCAGTTGGCAAATGGGAATTTTCCCCCGGAAGATTCTTCTTTCCAGAAGTAGATGTTTTATTTCCGCCACCCATTTGCTCGAACGGATAGAAATTCGTGAGAAAATCTTTCAACTCTTTCCCACAGACGGCGCCAGTTGATGTGCCAAAATTTGCACGAGAGGATTGCGTATCCTCGGGATTAAATGTCCTACTCTTCGAAAACGTATGATCGCTTCGAACGTGCTGCCTTCACTCGAAATCTTCAAGAACCTGCAAAGAACACGCTGGAGGGGGGTCCGGCGTGGACACTCCGATGCCTAAGTCAGTATAGGGCTTTTCAATATCTCATAGGGATCTCAAGATCCTTAATGTATCAAACCAGTTCTCAAAGAATCTCAAAAGTGTATTTCGTTTAAAGTATATCAAGTTCAGTAATGTAAAATTGTCTAATCTGGAAATCTCCCCGAATTTACCTATTTATAGAGATACTTTCTGGAGAGGAAGTCAAACCTTCCTCTTATTTCGGAGCTGCCCATAAGACTCGGCCCTGCAGAGTGGACGAAGTCCTCTTTTCTCTCCACTCCCTGAAGACTCGGCGACACTCCTTCTTAGTGGACTTTGTTCCCTAAGATAAAGGAGGATAAGGTCTTCCTTTTATCGAGTCTAGACCGAAAATGGCGTGATTCCCCTATATTTACGGCCCATAAATTCATATCAAGACTGATTCTTCTCGCTGCCCTTCTCCAGCCGAAGCTCTCTCCAGAGGGACCTCTAGAGAGGATTCCCTATCCAGGGAGTATTACACAATCCAATCCTTTCACTTTGACCTTATCTTTTATACACGTGTCGACTTCTTATCGGATGACATTTTTAGGCCGCATCATCTACTCCCCCCTACTCTCGTAAAAGGGGTATATCTTTTGTGAGAGTAGAAAATTCCAGTGAGCCTAGTACAGAGGCGTTTCTGGAGAGACGTGTATTATTCTTGCTTCGGAGAGGAATTTCAAAAGTGCTCCCCTTCGGAGATTTTTCCCGCCTTGGCCGCCTGTAATTTGGCAATGGCCTGGCTCTTGGTTTCATAACCTTCAAAGAATTTTCTCAAGAACTTTAGGGAATCTCTCCCCCTTTCACGGAATCACCTCTGGTTTCAGGTGGCTCGAGAAGGTTTTCCTTGACTTTAGCGAAATTTTTGTTTTCTAAGTATCCATCTTGGGTCTTGGTTATGGGGGGATGCTCCCCAGTTCTCCTTGGCCTCTGAGCCTCTACTTGTCTCTTACTTTCGTTTAAAAGATTTTGATTCATAAAATCTTCTCATTTCATTGATTAACCCTTTTGGGTTTCACACATGGTGAGGGCTCTCTAGAGCTCTTCGGCCTCTAGGCCTCTGAGTGTTTCTCACACTCGTTCTTAAAAGATTTTGATTCATAAAATCTTCTCATTTCATTGACTAACCCTTTTGGGTTTCAAGCATGGTGAGGGCTCTCTGGAGCACCTCGGCCTCTATGCCTCTGAGTGTTTCTCACTCTTATTCTTAAAAGATTTTAATTCAAAAAATCTTCTCATTTCAGTAACCCACTTGGGCCTCGAATATTGTGAGGGCTCTCTGGAGCACCTCGGCCTCTAGGCCTCTGAGTGTTTCTCACTCTTATTCTTAAAAGATTTTAATTCAAAAAATCTTCTCATTTCAGTAACCCACTTGGGTCTCGAGTAGGATGAGGGCTCTCTGGAGCACCTCGGCCTCTAGGCCTCTGAGTGTTTCTCACTCTTACTCTTAAAAGATTTTAATTCAAAAAATCTTCTCATTTCAGTAACCCACTTGGGTCTCGAATATTGTGAGGGCTCTCTGGAGCACCTCGGCCTCTAGGCCTCTGAGTGTTTCTCACTCTTATTCTTAAAAGATTTTAATTCAAAAAATCTTCTCATTTCAGTAACCCACTTGGGTCTCGAATATTGTGAGGGCTCTCTGGAGCACCTCGGCCTCTAGGCCTCTGAGTGTTTCTCACTCTTATTCTTAAAAGATTTTAATTCAAAAAATCTTCTCATTTCAGTAACCCACTTGGGTCTCGAGTAGGATGAGGGCTCTCTGGAGCACCTCGGCCTCTAGGCCTCTGAGTGTTTCTCACTCTTATTCTTAAAAGATTTTAATTCAAAAAATCTTCTCATTTCAGTAACCCACTTGGGTCTCGAGTAGGATGAGGGCTCTCTGGAGCACCTCGGCCTCTAGGCCTCTGAGTGTTTCTCACTCTTATTCTTAAAAGATTTTAATTCAAAAAATCTTCTCATTTCAGTAACCCACTTGGGTCTCGAGTAGGATGAGGGCTCTCTGGAGCACCTCGGCCTCTAGGTCTCTGAGTGTTTCTCACTCTTAATTCAAGGTGTTGATCATATCAAGACCTTTCAAGTTCAAGTAATCCGCTTGGGTTTAGAGTAGGGTGAGGAACTTTCTAGCTTCCCTCGACCTCGTGGCCTTTAATTGTTTCTCCCTTTTGAATTCTCATATCTCATATATGCTCAGTGATCTACAGATCCTTCATCATTTCATCACTTCTAATTTTCAAATTTAGCCATCCGGCTACTCAGGGTGGTTAGCCCTCACGCGTTTCAGGATGCTTAAAGTATGCTTATGAATCACATCTTAAATTGTTAGGAAATATGTGCTCATACAAGTTTCCAAAAATCTCCAAATGTTTTCATCACATCTCATAAAATCTTCAAATATTCATCAAAGATAAACATGCCTTTTAACATAATTTAGAAAAAATTAGACTCATCACTAATCAAAAACACGTTCTTAATCCTGCCTAAATTCTCAATCATTCTCTCGATTCAATCACGAAATTCTCCTAGGTAATTACCTTAGCGTTTCTCAAATCAATCATTTCTGAAGCTTTAGCAAATGCTCATATGCTTCGAGGTTTTATGTTCTAAACAACTATGTCTAGGTCACACATATCATATCACAAAGTAAAATTTAAAGTAAAAATGTAAAATATACACTTTTCACTTACGTGGCTTCATATCAGGATCTCGGAGGTAGTAGGCCTAGACCCTTCATCACCCCCTTTAAGCATCGAAGTGTAAGGCATTTGCAAGGTCCGTCATCATGCTTGTCTCCGAATATCGCATCTCAACACTTTAGATGATCTTACTCACCTAATAGATCGACTCTTGGGTATATCCTTCTTTACAGTAGCCTTGTAGCCCTCATCACTACCTGCTCATCCTTCATGGGTTTCTTTTATCACGTAATCTCCTTCGGGAGACATCTTAGATAGGGATGGGTCAACGATCGTTTGTATAATTGGCCACCCAAGATGTAGTATCTTAACCGCAAAGCTCGAGCTTCTCCAGAAGCTGCAGGGGCTGGTCCTTTATTCAGCTCTTCTCAACTTTTGAATATCAAATTTCAGCACCCTGGGGAGGGTTTGGTCAGCTTCAGCAGCTAGACTCGGTGGAGCTTCAATCATACAAGCTTAATCTGAGATCTGAAGTCACATCTAGAATATCGAGGCATGTCAATCATACAAAATTCATAGATAAGTATGTTAGCCCCACATTCTGAAGTCACGAATCATTATTAGTCCTTAGTCATGGATTCTAGAGCATATAGTAACCACATAAACTCAACGTGCTACTCATGCTCTCTAGTATCTCAAGTCAATTTTCAAATTTTAACATCACATCTAGAACGTCTAGACATAATAATCATGTAAAAGTAGGAGGGTCGTACTTGATTTAGGGAAAACAAAGTATGATACGCGTATCAATCTCATAATGACATACTTATAACAATATCGAATCAGCGAATATCATAGCTTATTCATGTCACACTCATCATGACATACTCATTATAAAATCAAGTTAGCATAAAAGATCTAACCTTTTTTAGCTTTATCAAATTTTGTACTAACCGGTGGTATCGATATTTGGGAGTCAGCACCATAGCAGGCTGAATATCATAATCCAGCTACTCGTTTGGTTCTCCATAGTTCCCTGCTCTTTCGGGCTCCTCCAGGACCTCTAGGTTCTCCAGGTTTACTCGTATATCAATCCCGAATCGATCCTGTAAAGATACACCAAAAAGAAAAAGGGGCCTCCAACACAGGCTTTCGAGTGCTCAAATAAGCTTCATAAGCCTCAATTATATAATTTAAATATGAAATAAGGGAATTTCAGATCTGGATGATCTCCAGCAACCTCCAAGACCTCTGTAGGTTCCAATCTCAGTTGGGTATATTTCTACAACCTCCCTCGAGGCCCAGATCGGTATCCTCCCGCAGCATTGCGGTTTCCTCTTCCTCCAGAGTTTCGGAGAGCTTCTGGGCTGGACCTCCCTGCTGTAGATTCTCTCTTCCTCTCTCCACTAGCTGGTTTCACCTCCAGCCTCTTGGATTGCCTCACCCCTTCGAAGTAATCAATCATCCTCTCACCCACTCTAGTTTTCGGACTTATCATTTTGTCTGTTTAGGGCTATTGGCCTTAATCTCAGGGACCTAAATAGGCTCAATCTTCACTTTCCATTTCCGAGCTTATCCCGAAATCCTCCAGGACTTGGATAGAATCAACCTATAATCTGAAATCTTCTGAACCTATCCAGAGATCCTCTAGAGCTTGGATAGACTTAATCTGTAATCTGAAATCTTCTGAACCTACCCAGAGGTCCTCCAGAACTTGGGTAGATTTAATCTGTAATCTGAAATCTTCTGAACCTACCCAGAGGTCCTCCAGAACTTGGGTAGATTTAATCTATAATCTGAAATCTTCTGAACCTACCCAGAGGTCCTCCAGAACTTGGGTAGATTTAATCTGTAATCTGAAATCTTCTGAACCTACCCAGAGGTCCTCCAGAACTTGGGTAGATTTAATCTATAATCTGAAATCTTCTGAACCTATCCAGAGGTCCTCCAGAACCTGGATAGGCTCGGTCTGTAATATGAAATTATATCTAAAATATGGAAACATGTTAATCGTGTGCAAAATCATAATCATCATCCGCGTCTAATCATTAATCATCATCAACGTCTAATCATCATCAACGTCTAATCGTGTGCAAAATCATAATTATATATAAAATATGGAAACATGTTAATCGTGTGCAAAATCATAATCATCGTCCGCGTCTAATCATTAATCATCATCAACGTCTAATCATCATCAACGTCTAATCATTAATTCTACCACATAAAGTAATCACAAGACTCAACATGTGAATTGCTTACCCATGCTTCTACGATTTCAAGTAATTCTCAATTCTAAGATTGTTTCTAGAGTATCAATCATGTAAGCTTAGGAGAATCATGCTTAATTCATTGGAAAAGTTTGTGTCATATATGTCAATATCATTAAAATATGCTCATAGCAATATCAAATTACTATAAAAGATCTAATACTTTAGACTCTATCAAACACATGTACTAACCTGTAGTACCAATGCATTTATCATATCTCTGCTTCGTACTCCCGCGTTTAGATTTTGGACCTCGAGGCCCTAAATACTCTTCCTCATACCTCCAAGTTCTGATTCTGGACCTCGGGGTCCTGAATACTCTGCCTCGTACCTCCAGATGGATTACTATCTCTTGGTGACCCGGAGGTTTGAGAGACCTCTGGACTGGAACGTCTGGAGGGGCCCTCTCTTCTTCTCTCTCGATCTGGGGGCCTAGTCTCCAATCTCTTGGCTTTCCGAACCTCCTCCAGGGTGAGGTACTTCTCTGCTCTATGTAGCAACTCATCAAAGTTCTTAACCGGCTTCTTAGCTAGGGAGGAGAAGAAGTCTCCATCCCTTAATCCGTTAGTGAGAGCGTTGATCTTCGCCTCCGGAGAGGCTGTAGGGACCTCCAGAGCTGCCTGATTGAATCTCCGGAGAAAAGCTCTTAAACTTTCGTTCTCCCCCTGCCTCAGATTGAAGAGGGTCAAAGTGGCCCGCGGCTGCCTCCGAGCACTTGCAAATTGATGGAGAAATAACTCACTGAATTCCTCCCAGGATTGGATTGTATTGGGTTCCAATTGAGTGAACCACTGCTGTGCCGCTTTTGCTAGGGTGGTCAGGAACACCCTGCACTTGATTCCCTCTCCGTAGCGGTGTAATAACACGGCGTTCTCGAACCTTATTAGGTGTTCATAGGGGTCTGTCGTACCATCGTACTCAAAATTGAGGGGCTTAAAATTGAATGGTAGTTCATCCTGTAATATGTTAGGAGAGAACTGACATCCAGAAACATAAGAGGATCTACTCGCTCGATTATTCATTTGTTTTCTCATATCTCTCATCTCCTTCTGTAGGGCTAGTATTTGGTCGCTAACTGGCCCTCCGTAGGTATCGTCGGTGCTTTCTTCTGCTTCAGGGAGCTCTGTCTCTCGGGGTGCCAAATCTGCATTCCTTCTTGTATTCCGAAGGGGAATGCTTCTTTCCGCTCGGGAGGGCACCTTATCGTCTTCTTCTGCCCGCATCCCCATTTCTTTGGACAGCACTTGGGAGGCTCCAGGTGCCTCTTCCTGGGGTCTCGGGGTAGGTATCTCCAGATTCCCTGGTGCAGCCCTGGGAACTCGATCTCTTTGAGCCACGAAGGCTCTCTCTACAGCTTGCTTGATGAGGGCATTCAATTGATCGGAAGAGATCAGGAGTGGCCCTGAATCTGGAATATCCTCTCGCTGAGGATCCGCGGTCTGGGACTCTGGGGCTTCAATGTTCCCTGTGGTTCCCTCTTCGATTGGGAGGGGATGGTTTTCCTCTCCCAAGCCTGCAGTATTAGGCGTCACTGGTGGATTTGCTCCATAAGGAGTATGAACTGGATCCTTCCCTCGGGCTCCCCTCGGTGAGGGATCAGTTGGCAAAGGGGAATTTTCCCCCGGAAGATTCTTCTTTCCAGAAGTAGATGTTTTATTTCCGCCACCCATTTGCTCGAACGGATAGAAGGGTAAATAAGTAATGATAGAAGGGTGAAGATAAAATAGTATGAATAGTATTTTTTCTAAAAAATGAATGATCCATTGTAAATAAAGTGATTATTTGTGAATAAAGTTGATGGCAAATTGAGTAATTAAGTGATGGTTGAAGGGTGATAGTTTTCATAAAGTGCATGAGACTGAATTTGGTGAACAAATAATATAAGGCTCCATTTGAATGGAGGGATTTGATCAATGGATTTTAAATCCCGCATCCAAATTCACTCTACTTGTTTGGATTATGAATGAATTTCAAATACTTAAATTTTTGCTCACACGATTTTTAGTTAAAATTGAGAGAATTTTAAATTCTCATGTCATTTGAAATCCATATATTTTTAAATCCTTTCATTTGAAATACCTCCTCAAATCAAATCCCATCAATCAAATACAATCTAAGACAAATGAGACTACATTTAATGGATGGAGTGAGTATTAGATAGGTTAATGATTTGACTCCTCAATCTATTAAGAGTTGTTTTAATTTTTTTTAAGTTAATGCGCTGGGCCGGCTGCCCCTTTAAAGGTTTAATTAGTTAGCAAGATGATTTTTGGTGAATGGGGGATGCAGCCGCCCTTTTTTTTATGGGCTGGCCCCTTATACGTATAATAATTTTTTTTTCGCTTTAAATAATTAAAAAAAAAATATTTGGGGTACAACTGTACCCCTTGTTCTACACTCCCTCCGCCACTGATATAATGCACCCATTATAGCTCACAGGTGGTGGAAGCCAAAGCTTTGTATTCAGCCTCTGTAGAGGACTTGCTAACAGTGGATTGTTTCTTGGATTTTCAAGAGATCAGTGAATTACCAAAATAAATGTTATGACCAGTGATGCTTCTCCTTGTTTGGAGGCATCTTCCCCAATCAGAATCAGAAAAAGCATGTAACTTAGATGTATTAGTTTTAAGATAGAAAAGGCCAGTGTCAAGGTTACCTTTGATGTACCTTAGAATCCTATGAACAACAGCAAGATGAGAGGTAATGGGAGCTTGCATATATTGGCTCACAATCTGAACTGCATAGGATATATCAGGTATGGTGACAGTAAGGTAAATAAGCTTACCAACCAATCTTCTACAGCGCTCAGGATTTTTGAGAGAAGGAGATTGGGTATCAAATATGAGTTTAGAATCCATGGGAGTAGAACAGGGCTTGTTCCCCAAATAGCCAAAATCATGTCACAAGTCAAGAGTATATTTTCTTTCAGAAAGAGTCATACCAGATCATTTCTAGCAACTTCTATTACTAAAATATACCTCAAAGTGCCAAGGTCTTTAATGGTGAATTTGTTATGTAGATGTCTCTTAATGGAATGGATATCATCAAGGTTAGTGCCTGCCACAATGAGATCATCTACATAGCAAATATCACTGTAAAAGCAGATTCATTGTGTATTGTGAATAGAGAAGTATCAGCCTTAGATTGAGTAAAACCAATGGATATTAAAGAAGTAGTTAAATTGATAAATCATTGCTTAGAAGCTTGTTTCAAATCATAAAGACTCTTATTTAATCTACAAACTCTTTTATCATTGTTGGAACAGTAACCAGGGGGAGGCATCATATATATCTCTTCCTCTAAGTCACCAAGTAAAAAGACATTATTAACATCTAACTGGTGAATATGCCAATTTCTAGAAACAGTACATCAAGTAAGATTCTTACAGAAGTAATTTTGGCAACAGGAGAAAAAGTATCAAAGTAATCAATGCCCTCTTGTTGAGTGAAGCCATTGGCTACTAATTTAGCTTTATATCTTTCAATGGAACCATCAGAGTTATATTTAACTTTGTAGATCCATCTACAACCTATGCAATTTTTGCCTTTGGGTAGATCAACAAGAGTCTAGGTGTTGTTTTTATTTAAAGCATTTAATTCTTGTTTCATGTTGACCCAATTATCATTTTGGGCAACTTGTTTATAGGATTTGGGATCTTGTATTTGAGATATAGAAGCAGTGAATTTTCTATAAAGGGGAGACAGTTTGTGGGTGGATAAGAAATCTTGTATGGAATAATGTATCCTAGAGGAAGAAGCATTATGTTTAGCATGATCCAGTGATCCACAGAAGCAGGTAAGGATGTTTCATAGAGCTGCAAATAAACATGTTGAGATTTGACTCTAGTCTACCTAGAGGTGGTATCAATAGTAGGAGGAGGATCAACAAGAGTGTTAACATCTATATCATGTATGGATTGATCAGGAATATCATTTTCAGAATGAGGATCATTAGTAGTGTGTGTCATTATTAGTGCTTGGGATTGGGAAGGCAATAAGAATCAATATTCTCATCATCAATAACATTATCACAATTAATAACAACAGATTTGTTAATAGACATTGAAGGGACATAGTTAACAGGTATAGTGTTGTCAGCAAAAGGGAACACATTTTCAAAAAATTTAACATTTCTGGATATGAGAAATTTACTAGATTGTATATCAAGAAGTCTGTACCCTTTGGTTCCAAGAAAGTATCCAATAAAAAAACACACTTAGTTGCCCTAGGGGCAAATTTGTGTCTATGGGAAACCAAGGTATTGGCAAAGCAAGACAACTAAAGGTTCTAAATATGGAGTAATCAGGTTTCTTGTTGTACAACAATTCAAAAGGTGATTTATGCTGAAGGGTGTAAGAGGGAATTCTGTTGATAATGTAAGTAGCAATTTTAATGCATTCACCCCAATATTTAAGAGGTAAAGAGGACTGAAACATTAGAGCCCTAGCTACTTGAAGTAAGTGTTGGTGTTTTCTCACTACTATACCATTTTGTTGTGGTGTTTCAACACAAGAAGTTTGGTGTAGAATCTCCAAGTTGTGATAAAAATCAGAAAGAAAAAATTCAGTACCATTATCACTCCTTAAAGTTTGTATTTTAACACCAAACTGAGTTAAGACCATATTGTAGATGTTCTGTAAGCAGATTTTAACATCACTTTTAGCAATTAAAAGGTAAATCGTTAAATTTAAATTAATGAAATGAGATATTATAAAATTTATAATGAATTAGATATAATATTATTTAATATTTATAGTAATGTAAAACGGGCCTCCAATCTAAAATTTTTGGCTCTGTCACAAGCTGGTGGAGGGAGGGGCGACGCTAGATGGCTTGAAGTGGGCCGGAGGGTGGCTGCTGAGTTGAAGAAGATGAATGGTGGGAGAAAGGGGAGAAAGAATGGAGTGGGGAAAAAGAAATGAGGAAAAATTAGAGTTTAAGTGTGAAAATTAGGGTTTTTGTGGAAGTGTATTTATCATAGATAATTTTAAGATATAATGGTATAAATAGTAATTATGGGAAAGTGCATCTAACTTACGCGTGTTTTGAGGGGGTGCGTGTATCGAGGAAGTGCATCTAAGATACCTGAAGGGGTATATAAACCACGCCAGGAATTAATTCCTTTAAGGGCGCGGCTAAATGCACCAAAGGTTCCTATGAAGAAACCCACCAAAACTTTTTTTTATCACAAGGGGTATGCGAAATGTCGTTTGTACCCCTCCTGCACATTTTTTTAAAAAAAAGGACGGATGAGTACACTCACCTTATTAAAAAAATGGACGGATGAGTTTTTATATTTAGGGTTACCCAATGTTCGAAAATTAGTTCCCAACATGACACCAATGTTCGAAAATTTATTCCCAACATGACACCAATGTTCGAAAATTTGTTCCCAACATGACACCAATGTTCGAAAATTTGTTCCGCAAGTTTTACTTGGTCGAATTTAAAACCCAAAACCCTCTATTGGGAACAAAGTTTCGAACATATGCCCAATGTTCGAAAATAAGTTCCCAACATGACACCAATGTTCGAAAATTAGTTCCGCAAGTTTTACTTGGTCGAATTTAAAACCCAAAACCCTCTGTTGGGAATAAATTTTCGAACATATGCCCAATGTTCGAAAATTAGTTCCCAACATGACACCAATGTTCGAAAATTAGTTCCCAACATGACACCAATGTTCGAAAATTAGTTCCCAACAAATAAGCCATATATGTTCGAAAATTTGTCCCGAACATCTCCTCCATGTTCGAAAAACCAGTCAAAATTCGTTCAATTTTTCCTAAACCGTTCATTTTTTCCTAAACCGTTTCATTTCTTCCTAAACCATGCCAATTAAATGTCCATTGGTTTATTTTCATCCTAACACGTCAAATATTGATACATTGTACACATAAACATGATTATAACACAAAAAACCAACCTTAACCAACACATTCATGAATTAACACAAAATTCAAAAAAAAAAAAAACCTAAATCATGAAACCCTACAACCATAAAATCAATGTTTCAACTAGAACCTAAATTAAACACGCGTTATCACAACAATAATTCTAAATATAAGCAAGGAAAACTAACTTTTAACCATTTTTTTTGCAAAAAAACGCGAGTGGGATGGTCGCTGCAAAAAAACGCGAGTTCATTCGGTGTTCGCTGCTTCAACGCGAGTGGGATGGTCTCTCTTGTTCCACGTCGCTGCTTCAAGAGTGGGATGGTCGTTGCTTCAAGAGTGAATGGAGTTCGGTGCAGAGAGGTGGAGTGGGGGAGAAGGAGATGGAGGGTAGGTGTACCGAAATTGGAGTGGAGGAAGTGGAGGGAGAAATGTTAAGGGCAATTTCAGGTTTTTCACGTGGGTGTCCTCATCCGTTTTGTGTGTGTCCTCATCGCGTGGGTGTCCTCATAGGATCCTTGGGTGCCTTTAGCCGCGCCCTTCCTTTAAACAAGTAGGGACTGGGCTCATTGGTTGGCTGCTGGGCAACGGGGAAAGTATTAGATGCTTCAAAGATAAGTGGATAAAATTTGGGAGACTGCAATGCCCAGTGGAACTAGGTGAGGAGGATCAGAATCTGAGGGTGGCTGACCTGATTGTGGAAAATGGCCCGTCCTGGAACACTGAGATGATTTCGAGACTATTTGAACCCCAAGTGGCTGACTTTATCTCTGGAATTCCCCTCAGCTTCCGAAGACCATGTGATAGGAGGATCTGGACACCGAACAAGAAAGGTCGATTTAGTGTCAAGACGGCTTATGCTCTTGCTGTTAAAAAATTCTCAAATTTTGGAAAGGACATAGCCTCTTCGAGCTCGATCCCAGTTTCTTGGAAGCAACTGTGGCATTGCACAGTCCCCCCGAAAGTTCGCCACTTTCTCTAGCAAGCATGCTGGGACTCACTCCCAACTCGTACGGCACTGAAGAGGAGGGGGCTGGATATCGACCCTATTTGCCAAACCTACGGGAACGGGGCCGAGACTACTTCTCACATCCTTCTCGACTGCACAGTGGCGATCCACACTTGGGGTATCAGCCCCATTAAACTTCCGCTGAATGACCAGCCCCTGTCCGATTTCAAGACTACATGTTGGAGAATGATGGAATCCCTTCCAAGGCGGGGAATGACAGTCTTTGCAATCACTGCTTGGAATCTCTAGAAAGCTCGGAACGCTTTCGTTTTTGAAAATAAGACTGCAAACCCATCATGTATTGTCGCTCAAGCCTTGAACCTCACCCACCAGATCCACTTGAATCCTGAGGGACCCCCACAATCAACTCAGAGCCCCCAAGAAGTGTGGAAGTGCCCCCCGTCGAACATCCTCAAAGTGAACACGGACGCAACCACCTTCAGGGATGGTTCATCAGGCCTTGGCTTTATCATTCGAGACCACCTCGGTCGACCCGTCTGGGCCGGCACAAGGCGTATCGGCATCACGGGTGATAGCACCTTTGTGGAGGCTTTGGCTATGAGATTCGTCGTGAGCTTCGCTGCTAGAAAGGACCTTCAACCTCTGATTTTTGAGTTTGACTCCCAATGCCTCATACAAGCACTTGGGGGCCAGCTGGATGCTGGGGTGGAATCGATGGAGATTGCAAAGGACATCCTTGCACTTTCACGAGGAGCACATGAAGTATCTTTCAACTTCGTCCGGCGTAATGCGAATCGCGTGGCTCACATTTTGGCCCATTTAGGCACCTGTGTTGGCTTCGAGCAGTACTGGAGTGAGGACTTACCCCTTTGTTGTAATGACCAAATTAACGCTGATGTAAGGCTTTACCTACCAGTTGTTGAGTAATGAAATTTCTCTCTCCCGTAAAAAAAAAATGAAAAATTTGTCTGGTGGGTGTACTCAATAGGTTGGTGTGTATAACCGCGCACTATTCAATACCAATCTTTAAAAAAAAAAAAAAGAGTTAGACATCAAAGTAAAACAAAGAAAGAAAACTCTTAGCAAATTTGCCAACTACTATAAATTAATCTTCGAGTATATATAAAAGTATTGTGATTGGATGATGACAACCATAACATTTCTCAACGAGTTCGTTTATGTAAAACAATTTTATTTTGCATTTGGCCGGAATCCCCAATTTTATTGTCACTTCCTCACATGAGGTAACATAAAGTAATATTTAAAATTGAAAATTTGTATCTACCTAGCTTCAACTAAAATTGTTACACGAATTGAGCTGCTCGTGAGCTCGACTCGTTCGTTAAATGAGACGAGCTCGAGCTCGTTAGATACTCGATTTACTAACGAGTCGGCTCAAACTCGACTTGTTAGGCTTGATATCTAATTTTTTTTTCTTTTAATTCCATTAGGCTCGACTCGATAGGTTCGTTAAACTCTTTAACGAGTCGAGCCGAGCTCGTTTCTTAGCTCATCAATGTTATCGAGCCGAGCTCGAACTTCAAATACTCGACTCGGCTCGACTCGAATAACAGCCATAGCTTCAACAGTACTAGAGTCTCATTAATTTGATATTATTATTAACTTCAAGAAATTGGTCTAGCTAGTGACGTAGACTTGAGGCTAAGAAGTGTGTTCTATTTTAGATCTCAGGTTCGAAACCACTAAAATGCAAACAATTACTTGAATTGCTCAATTTTGGTCCCATATTGGTGAAAACTAGACCAAATACATTATATTATATTTATGTTAATCATTATCTTTCAATACATTCTCAAAGATATGATTTATATTTATTTCCTTGTTTATCTCATTTGCTTGAATATATTGCTCGATTTTGGTCCCATATCATAGAATTGCTCGATTAATGACATACACATATATTACTATCATTGAACTATCGAGTATTAAAAATTTAATATAAATGAATTGATTTCACACTTTTAAGATCAAAGTTGTGAGCAAGACTACTCATTCGGTTCTATCAACAAGAAATAACTTTTTATAAATTTATTTTTTTAACTTGTGCGCCAACTAAGTAGGAAAAAAGAAATTAATCATTTTTACAGGGTATGTCATTAACCTAACTCTATCATACCTAACATATGCACATGCAAATATTAATTATTCAGAAACCATGCATGATATAAAAAAAGTTATATCTTACCTAACTATACTTTTATTTTTCTATAAATTGAGTGTCTATTCGATCTGTAGATTTCATAACATTCATAGAATTCAACATTCCAATTAAATATTCTCTTTTCATCACTCTAGCTATTTCACAAATTAAAATGGAAGCCTATTTAGTATTTATCGCCTTCCTTCTCCTCACCTGTTTTGTCAACCCCGCGGGTGTTGACATACGAAGTTTATACGTACTGGTCGGACAGGGTAATATGTCCGGCCGGGGCCTCATGACCGAAGTCTATCATCCCGAATTATATAGACCCCAACCCGAGTATCCTTAGGTTTAATTTGCCCAAAACCAAACTTGGGAAGAGGCAAAAGACCCTCTTCACGCAAATATCGACACCCAGAAGCAATGTGGAAGAGGCCCTGAAATGCCCTTTGCTGACACGTTATTGAAGAGGGACCCTCAATTCGGGATGATATGATTGGTGCCTTGCGCAATCGGAGATACGTCGATATCCGATTGGAGCAAGGGTGGATACATGTACAACCATTGACTTGTTCGTATTTTTGGATAAGTTTTCCCAAGTATATTTTCGTTCCAAGGACTTAATTGAGTGTCAATGAATCCATAAAGTTGCAAGTTATCATGCTATTGTAGTAACTAAGCTTGTTTGTTTGGATTTTAGGGAATTAAAAATTCAAATACGAAATTAGATGAACTAAACGAAAAGAAATGAACGAGTGCAAGAACAAAATAACTAACTTCCTTCCGAAAGTGCAAGGTGAGAGAGTATTGCCTTGGGTGTATCCATTTTGTAGGCTAAGTGGTTAATTAATGAAGTGAATCACACAAATCAAACCTAAGATGTGGGGTAAGCTAAAGGCTATCACTCGTGTGTGTCGACCAATCCCTTGTGAGGCCTAGGTGAACACGTATATTAATTAGCAATTATGACGTCTAATCAATATCATAAAATCCTAGGATAGTGTCCCATAAACACGTTCAACACGGTTACTAATGTTTATGAGACGTCCTCTCACTAATCTAGTAGACGGCCTCTAATCGATTAGTGCCTAGTGTCGTCGATCTAAGCAATCAACTCCCGGTCGGTGTAGCTAACACTACAAGAAAAATGACTTTTAGTCACAGAATTCCTGTCATTATAGCTTCTCTAGCTAAAAGTCTTTAATGACGGTAATTGACTTTTAGTGAGAGGTCCTGTCATTAATTCTCAAATTCTTGTCACTAAAGATTTTTAGCTAGAAAAACAATAGTGAGAGGATGTTGTCACTAAAAACCAGTTTTCTAGTAGTGTAATTACGATGCTAATCCTAATCAATTAATCCAAGCTCATACGAACATTCTTAATCATGCAATCCAATACGGTCGTTGAAATCGACAAAACTAAGAATGTTAGCTAATAGGGTGAATTAACCAATTGAAACATGGAAACCACAACACTAGAAACCTATACACCCAAATCCTAAGCTAATCCCCCAATTAATCCATAATTAGACCACTTGACCATCAAAACATCAACACCCTAGGCAATTAAGACTTAGCCCATGGTTTTAAGATAGAAATCCATGGCTAGAATGCAAGAAATCACAAAACCCATAACAATTAAGAAATCAAATGCAAGAAATAAGAAAATTACTAAATTGAAATGAGAATTAAAGAGATATCACCTTAAAACTTGAAATGTAGCTACAAACTTCAATTACTTACAAAGCCCAATGGAAATCTTCACTTGAATTGTCAAACTAAACAAGAATCTAAGCTATCTATCAAAGGAAATTGCAAAATATGAAGAACACCTATGACTATGTGTGATTGTGTGTGTGAATTCCTCTCCAAGGTAGTATATATCTCCAAAAACTGAAATAGGGCTCCTTTTATATGTTGCAAGGATTCCAAAAATGAGTTTTTCCACTTTAGCCCTTCGAAATTGGAGAAAATGGCCAAAAACCCCCGAAATTGATGTCACCCGGCCGGGTGGCTCCCACCCGGGCATGCCACCCGGCCAAAAGACGAACCAAATCAATTTGTGGCCTTGCCCGGGTTGAAACCACCCGGCCGGGTGGGTTTCACCCGGGCAAAATACGAAATGGGTGAACTAATCCAAAATGTGGGTGTACAGCACTGTGGCCGGGTGGAAGTAACTCGGCCGAGTAGAAATGTGGTCCGGCCTCGTCATTTTTCGTTCCGTTGTATCTCGCTTCCGACCTCCGATTGACTCGATTCTTTTTTTCATTCCACTCCGTTTTTCGAGACGAATCCAATGGTCAGCTTCTCTTCTTGATCCAGTGAAGTATAGTTGATGTTTTGCTTCCAAAATACATCGTTTTTCCTACAAAATCGACAAAACACTACCTTTCTCTTATTTTGACCAAAACAATGATAATCAACCAATAATTCAATGAAATCAACATCAAATGAGCTTCAAATATGCATCTAAATCGTGTAAATTCCACCCGAATCAATGTACAACAATATGTTGGCAAGGGCACGGGCTGCGACGATGAGTAGCGGAGGCATCGTCCGAGCACTCCTCTAGTATCAGGGGGAAAAAGATAATGAATTGCTTGAAAGTGCTCGTCACCAGCAGCCGTCGCCGCCACACCTCCGACAGTCACCACCGTCTCACCTCCGACAACCACCACCACTCCAAATAAATTAAAAAATTAAACTTAGAAATAAAAAAATCTTATTTTCGACAAACCAGAATCGACCAAAAACACTCCAGTCGACTCTGGTTTGTCGACCAAAAATACTCTCGTCGATATAATTTTGTCGAAAGATTTTTTTCTTTAAAAAAATTAAAAATTTCGACAATAATGGATCGACCAAAAATACTCTCGTTGACAAATGGTTGTCGACGAGGGTGTTTTTGGTCGATCAATAATCGACGAAAAAAAACCTGAGAAAGGGAGACGGCGACGCGCGATGGAGGAGGGGAAGGCAGCGTCGCGCGCCGCTGTTGCGTGAGGCGACGAACTCAAGGACAGAGCCACATAGGGCCCCGCGGGGGCAATGGGCCCCCCACCAATTTTTTTAATATATATATTTCTTCCATTTTATAATTATTTGTATATTTTTTTTATTTGAAACGTTTTAAGATTATTTGCACACTCATAATAGGTAAACAATCTACAAAATTAATACTCCCACTACATCATTTTATTTTTTAAATTGTTACTCATTTTAATCCACATTCTTCCCTACATTTCACTAAATTCTTTTTAACACCTCAGTAAATTTCTTTTATACCTCAATAAATCATCAAAAATGCTCATTTATTTGACTTCACTAAATTCACATTTCTTAAAAAGTGAGTTTGTCAAGGTATGCAAGTTATTACGGGACGGAGGGAATATATTTTAAGTTCTACATTTGTCTAATAATGACTAGTATCTCAGTGAGATTGCACGTTAAATTTTAACACCGTTTCACCTATTATGAGTCGGAACAATCAAAATTAATTTTTTTCGAAGCATAACAAGAATCGTCAAATTTAAATTAATGAAATGAGATATTATAAAATTTATACTGAATTAGATATAATATTATTTAATATTTATAGTAATGTAAATCGGGCCCCAATCTAAATTTTTTGGCTCCGACACAAGCTGGTGGAGGGAGGGAGGGGCGGCACTGGACGGCTTGAAGTGGGCCGAAGGGTGGCGGCACTGGGTTGAAGAAGATGAATGGTGGGAGAAAGGGGAGAAAGAATGGAGTGGGGAAAAAGAAATGAGGAAAAATTAGAGTTTAAGTGTGAAAATTAGGGTTTTTGTGGGAGTGTATTTATCATAGATAATTTTAAGATAAAATGGTATAAATAGTAATTATGGGAAAGTGTATCTATCTTATCTTACGTGTGTTTTGAGGGGGTGCTTGTATCGAGGAAGTACATCTAACATACCTGAAGGTGCATATAAACCACGCCAGGAATTAATTCCTTTAAATAAGTAGGGTCTGGGCCCATTGGTTGGCTGCTGGGGCGAGGGAATTGAAGATAGGAAGAGTATACACACAGCCGCCATCTTGGAATTTTTGGAGTTGGTGGGTCAATGCAAGGAGAAGAAAAGACTATGCATTTTTTGTTGGTTTGTGTTGTTTCGTTAATTATGAGTAGCTCATTTCTTTTATTCTAGATGGATGATGTATATATGTCAATTATGTCATTTTAAGTAAACAATTCCTGGTTGATCTCGATTTTGTTGTTAAAGTTTAAAAGATTAAAAGATTTGATAAAATGTATTAAAGTTTTGTAGTCCACTCGTTCTACATCTACTAAATTGGTTTGAATTGTATTTATTATTCACCTATATATTGTCGATTTAATTTTGAGAAGAAAGATACAATTTGATGAATTTGACCCTGATTAGCTTGTCTATATAAGTAGATGCCCATTCACTCATCCCTATCCTATCCTATCCTATCAAAATATGGGTGCAACTAATTCCTACATAATTCTTATCTTCCTCTCTCTTGTAAGTCTTACTCCTCTCTCATTTTCAGAGAGGTGCCACCCAGATGACAAGAAAGCCCTCCTAAAAATTAAGAAAGAGCTCAACAATCCAGACGTTATCATGAACTGGGTACCAAAAACCGACTGCTGCACCGAATGGTCAAATATCGTGTGCAACGGCGAAACCAACCGAACTGTCCACTTACTCATCTTCCGATACGGCCTCAATCTCCCCATTCCACCCTCCGTCGGAGACCTCCCCTATCTCGAAAGCCTTGCATTACACCGCACCAACGTCACTGGCCAAATCCCCTTGGCAATTTCCAAGCTGACAAACCTCCAATCCCTCGATTTGGAATACAATCACCTGACGGGCCCTGTTCCGTCTTTCCTCGGAAACCTCAAGAAACTAAGATTCATTGGTTTAACATCCAACAGATTCACAGGTTCCGTCCCGGCGTCCCTTTCCCAGCTGTCGGCGCTCATCTTGGAACTTTCTAGAAACAGGCTGGAAGGGGACTTGTCCTTCTTGTTTGGGAAGAATAAGAGTTTAGAAGAAGCAGACTTTTCCGTGAATTTGTTTGAGTTCGATTTTTCCAAAGTAACTGTGTTTCCCAAGATATTAGCGTATCTGAATTTGAGCCATAACAAGATTTATGGGAGCATTCCGAATGGATTGACAATGATTGATGATCTGTTTTCTGTAGATGTGAGTTACAACAGGCTGTGTGGTAAGATTCCGGTGGGCGGCACCGGCACGTTGCAGCGGCTTCGGCCTCGAAATTTCATGCATAACAAGTGCTTGTGTGGTTCCCCATTGCCAAAATGCAAATGAATATCCATCTTTATGTAATTTCAAATCTTGCGCTTCAATTCTGTTCCACTTTTCATGTTTATCCACATGTGTCCTCGTTAAAGTGTTGGGATTTACGCCAGCTAATTTAGGGAGAAACATAATAAGAACTATCAAAATTGTGTTCAATCCTATTTTATAATTGAAATATGAATTACTTTTTAAAACATGTGTAAAAAAAAGTGAGCACACCTTTTGGTGGATGATTATTTTTTTTACTTTGCAAGTTTTTTTTTTAAGTTTTACAATTCGATATATCCGTCCATTTTTCGGCAACATATAAATGATGTGAATGACGAAGCCGTGTTACATCGATGTCCACGTAAATGGTATGATAACATTTTTTTATTCTATTTTTTTTTTCAAAACATTTTTAAGTAAAAATATGCAAAATTTCAGATTACTTTTAATGGATAGTGATTTGGAAAAATGATAATAATTAAATTGATTTATAATATATTTAAAAAAAGCATTTTTTTAGTATTGTTTTTAGTTGAAAACAATATTTTAAACATTGTTTTGAGTTAACAAAAAACGTTTTTAAAAAAAAAATATTCACCAGTCGTCGCATCTATGTGGCATATTAGGAGCTCTGACAACCGCATAATGATTTAAGAGAAAATTGCACTTTTAGTCGTGTAGGAATTTTTAAAAATCACTTTTAGTCTTAAAGTTTGTAAATGGTCCTATTTATTGCAGATTTGATCATGTAAGATTATTTTTGAATTGAAACCGTTACTTTTTGAATGAAAACCGTGACCAAAAAAATATTTTTAAAAAAGTAATTATAATTAAAAATAAAAAAATATTTTTAAAACTAATAATAATTTATTACTTATAGAATTAAAATACAAATAGAATTTAGAATATTAATTTTTTTTACTATAAATGAAGAAATCTCACTAAATTATATAATTTGAATTTTTTTATAGAATCTAATTTTTATTTTTTTTAATTCAAGGATTTGAATATAATTAAAAATTACTAAAAAAATAATGTAATTTAAATTTAAATAACTTTTTTCTTGTATTAAAACTGAAATATTTAAAAAATACAAATTTAAAAATAAATTTTGAAAAATAATTTGAATATACAAAAATATAAAATTTAAAAATATACAATTTATATTCAAATATAATCTCCAAATTTGAATTAATTTTTAACACCATATAATTTGAAAATACAAAAAATAAAAAATCAAGCCAATTTTTTTTTTTTGCATTGATTTGAGATTAATTTCAAATTTAATTGAATAATTTAATTTTAATTTTATATATATTTGATTGAATTTTTAGATCATAAAATTATTTTAAGTAAATTTTAAGTAAATTTACAGATTTTAAATAAATTGTTAAAATATATTTGGTACTTTTATAATTTTAGTGATATTACCAAAATTTTAATACAATATTAGGCTTCTGGGTGTGTTTTAAGGGATGTGTGACTTTCACGCAGTTTTCTTCCATTAAAACAAACATAAATATATTATGAGACTAAAAGTGTATGAAAAAATATCGAAAGTGATTTAATCTCATTCTTACAAGACCAAAAGTGAAATCTTTAACGGTTAATGCAATTTTCATCCGTTAAAACTAACGGAAATAAACTACAGGACCAAAAGTGTAGGAAAAAAGACCGATTTGAACTCATTCTTACCGGACCAAAAGTGCAATTTTTCCAATGATTTAATTATTTTTAGAAAATAGATAGATATATTGAAGGGAAAATATCACTTTTGGTCACTGAACTTTACCACTTTTCACATTTGGTCACCCACATTTCATCACTATCAAAATTGGTCACTCACTTATTCTTTTTTATCAATTTTGATGTTGTTGTTAGTCAATCCGTCATTGACTAACGGAGAACACTTTTCACATTGGTCACCCACATTTCATCACTATCAAAATTGGTCACTCACTTATTCTTTTTTATCAATTTTGATGTTGCTGTTAGTCAATCCGTCATTGACTAACGGAGAAAAGGTTTTGAGCGCCAACTTTTATTTTTCCTCCTTTAATTTTTAAACCCTAAACGACCGAACCCTTTTTTTTTTTCTTCAATTAATATTACTGGTGTGTGGTTACTGGTTAGGATAGATTATCAACCCTGAATAATTATAAATGGGGAAATGAATTCTAATAATTAACTATTTTGAAATAAGTTTCTATTTCCCAATCATTATACAAATTCAATATGAAAATCATTAATTGAAATATTATTCAAAAAAGTCTGAAAAACAGAGTACAAAAGCAAGTCTGAATAATTTTCAACCACATTGAATACAATAATTATAAACCAACTAACTACACACCATAATTATAAAAACAGAGTACATAACTAGTACATGACCATCACTTGACTAATTTGGCTTGCCATCAATCTCACTTGTTTTTCCTTTGGTATTTTTCTTGTTTGGTCCTTTGGATGAACCACTGCCACTCTTTCCCATGTAAGAAGCTAGATTTAACATTGTGATGTAATTCACTCCCCCTTTCACAATAATTGGATTGTGTACTCTTGATGATTGAACAACCTATAAAATAAGAAATTAGTCTCGTAATATCATACAGTAATTATAAAATGACATTGTAAGTCAAGACACACCCACATTTGCTTATGATTTTTTCTTTTCCTATCACCTCCTGAGTTTTCCATTTTCTAGTTACCCTGTAAAATGAAAAGTAAACCAACAACAACAAACAATGAGATGATAATAAATCATAATTGAGTTATATGACAACTTACTGATAATTCTTGGCTACTCTGGAAAGGGTTGGTTGATGAATCACCCAATGTTCTAGAAGATGCATGAGAATTCCTTTTGACCTATTACAACAGCTAAATATAATAACATAATTTAGTGATACAAAAACTTAAATATTAAATTGAAATAAGAAATACATATTGTACATACCGATAATTTTTGTTTCTTTACTTGAGTATTGACTGCGTATTGGGGTGCAGAAGCATTCTGGTTCCTTTTAGACATCTTCAGTTCTTCGTACAAACTCAAAATCACATATTGTGGTTTGGGAGTTTAGGGTTAAGGAATTAAAGGAGAGAAAATAAAAGTTGACGATCAAAACCTTTTCTCTGTTAGTAAAAGACGGAATCACTACAGAAGCATCAAAATTGATAGAAAATAATAAGTGAGTGACCAATTTTGACAGTGATTAAATGTGCGTGACCAAATGTGAAAAGTGGTAAAATTCAGTGACCAAAGTGATATTTTTCCTATATTGAAATGTAAAATTTAAAAATGTGGTGTAAATTGAATATATATATATATATATATATATATTTTGTAATTGATAAATATCTAAATGTAGTGATTTTTTTTAATTAATCATATATAAATAATAATTTTCAAGCGAATTAAAATCGTAAGTATAGGTAGATGGAGTGTATATTCTAACTTTTGTTAAAAAAAAAAAAAAAAACAGACTAACTATCATATATCACAAACTTGATTAATTTCTATTCATAAAAGTTATTCATAGTATATTATCATTTGATAATTTAAATATAGCATTTATATTTTAAAAAATATATTAATAAAATATAATACGAAAATTTATTTCCTATAAATTAAGAAAGAGTATGTATTGACAGGAGACAAAGTGGGATAGCTCAAGTGGTTTGAGCAACCTAGGTCTTAGTTCAAGTCATGGGAAGGAAAAAAAAAGGATGGGTATTTAATGTAATTCAAAAAAAAAAAAAGTATTAACAGACATACCCTTAAATAATAAAGGAAGATTTTGATCACATTAATTTTTTTCAAATCTTTTCAAATTCTTTATCCAATCTTCTTCAATTATTTCCAAGTTTATATCTCAAATAATTTTCATATTGGATAAAAATGAAAAGTGTAAGTTACACCACCAAAATTAGAATTTAAAGTTTGATAAAACTAAAATTGGATAGTAAAATTATTAATAGTCAAGGATAGCCGTCATTGAATAATGAGATTTTATTTTCAAAATATCTTTTGGATAGTTGCAAAATTTTAGATATTTTTAGGGGCCGAAGGTTGGATCGGAGTATGTCGGTCAGTGGACCCGTGGGCCGTGGATGTCAATTTTAATAAACTTCCTTCACAAATACTAGTATTGAACATTTCACATTTAGATAAAATGTTTGGTATAATTGATGTTATTAAAATATAATTTTAATTTAGTTTTAATATGGTGAATCAATAATTTAATTAACCGATTAAAAATATATTTTAAATCACTTAAAATAAAATTATATACAAAAATTTGAACGTATAAAATGCAAGTATAAGTAGATGGAGTATGTATTCATAGTATATTATACTTTAATAATTTAAATTGTTGCACTCATATTTTTAAAGAATATAAATAAAATGTAGTTAAGTGGTTTTAATTTGATTATGGGTATGACTTTCTATTTTGATGATGTAGTATATATAATATTTTACAATAGCGCTACCATAAAATTTGACTTATTCCTCCATCCCTACTCGGTATCCGGTAAAGTAGCGCAACTCCTTCTTCTCTTCTGCTAGAATTATATAGCGCAACCCTCATTAAAAAAAAAAACTTCAAAAAATCTATTCGATATCAATTTCTGTTTAGATTTTCGATCTGCTATCAATTTGTTCAGATTTTCGATCTGCTAATCACGAAACAAAGCGAATAAATCATTATTTTATTTTTTGAATGAATTAATGAGAAGAAATCAACAATAATACCATGCACATATTTATTCCAATTAAATGTTGATAATTATGTTTTTGTAATTGTAGGGATCGATAAACTATTCAACATAGTTGTGTTCTCAATAATGACGTTTTATTTATACAGTAACACATCTTTCCCTATAAAGTAATACACTTGTGTTTATATAGTAACACAATTTTCAATCAATACATGTGTTACTTTAAGGACAAATATGTGTTACTCAAAAGTCAATTGTGTGTTACTTGTCCTTACAGTAACACATATTTATCTGTACAGTAACATATAATTGTATTTAACGTAACACAGTGATTTGTGGTGAGATTGTGTGAATTTGTGAAGTGATTATACTTTAAATATCATTCAATGCTTGCAAAATTCGTGAAAAAGTGATTTTATTGTCGAATTATTGATGCACGATCGTTTTGCTTGGTTTTTAGGAAAAAATAAAGTATTTTGAAGCAAATCACGCAACATCAAGTGATTAGATCGAGTTAAAGTGAAGATCAAATGAAAGACGCCGAAGAGAGGGTCGATATGCAACAAGAATCGAGCCAATCAAAGGTCGGATTCAAAAATTGCACACAAAAGAAGTTCAAGAGTCCAACTCGGCCGAGTGCATAGTTCCGGCCGAGTTGGAGAATGGCGTGCAAGTTCGGATTTCTCGGCCCAACTCGACCGAGCGGCACAACTCGGCCGAGCTCAGAAGAAAAAGAGTCCAACTCGGCCAAGTGCACAGTTCCGACCGAGTTGGAGGACCTGCAAGTATGTATTTTTTGGCCCAACTCGGCCAAACAACCCAACTCGGCCGAGCACCTGTTATCAAAAAGTGCGGACACACTTTTCTTAAGGCTCGACTCGTTCTAGAAATCCAACTAGGTCGTGCAAACCCGAATTTCTTCTCCAAACTCATTTTTCACCTATGGATACGTGCCACACTGATGGAAAAGGGTATACATAGGCAAATTTTTGGATTTTGAGGGGAGTTCCCCATTTTGCAAGCTAGTTTTCATATATTTCACATGGTGTAAGGTGTTTTGAAGGATTTTGTCATTTAAATTCAAAAGAATAGCTTAGATAGTTTGTTTTACCTCATTTCAAAACTAGAATTATTGTTGGGCATTGTGGATTACATCAAGTTGTTGGTTTATTTCTCCATTTAAGTGATATCTCTTTCAATTTCAAGTTTAATTGGTAATATCCCTCTTTGTCAATTCAATTGTCATTTTGCCATAAGTCTTAATTGCCTTGGGTGTGAATGTTTTGATGGGTATTTAGTGTAATAATGGATTAATTGCATGATTAGCTTAGGTTTTGAGTGTTTATGCTTCTATTGTTGTGCTTTGCATGATTCATTTGATTAATCAACCCTATTAGCTAGCATGTTCGATTATGTTAATTGCAACGAGAGTTGGGTTGCATGATGGGGGGTGGGTGGGTGTGAGATTTGGTTAATTAAATTGAAGTTAATTAGTAATTAGCTTAACCGAGAGAGGGTTAATTGCTAGACCGACAACTTTAGACATCAATTGAATAGAGGTCGTCTAGGAGATTAGTGAGAGGGCGAATTGTAACATTAGTAACTGTGTTGAAAGTGTTTATGATTCACTATCTTAGGAGCTTACGAAATTAATTAGATCCTGTAATTGCTAATTAATGCATGTGTTCACCTAAGCCTCACGAGGGATATACACATATTAGTGATAACCTTTACCTTAACCCAAAACCATAGGTTTAATTTGTGCAATTGGTTTGTTTGATCGTTAAATCTCCCACAAAACGGAAGCACCCGAGACAATACTCTCTCTCTCTCTCTCTCTCTCTCTCTCTCTCTCTCTCTCTCTCTCTCTCTCTCTCTCTCTCTCCCTCCCTCCCTCCCTCCCTCTCTCCCTCCCCCTCCCCCTCCCCCTCCCCCTCCCCCTCTGAAGTTAGTTCGTGTTAAGCTTAGTATAATTTAGTTTATGTGTTGATTGTTAAATTTCTTGCATGTTAGTTAATCTAGCTTCATACACTTAGTTTAATTTTAGAAACTTAAAAAACAACCACGTTTAGTTACTACAATAGTATAGTTTTAGGGATTCACATACATTTAATTAGATCCTTGGACGACAAATACTAGGTTGTATACTTACTCAACTATAACGAACCCATACGCTTGTGGGGATTGTTATTGTTGTGCTAAAAAGTGGGCAAAATACGAACCAAGTCACACAGATTAAGAATAAGTTTTTCTATTTGTCTCTTAACTGATTTTTGTAAAGATATGTTTGATTTGATATGACTTGCAAAAAATCTCGAGTTTTTTATCCTTCCTTAAATTAATTGTATTAATATTTCATGTGAAAAGTCAATTTATGTGTTATTTGCACTTATAGTAACACATATTTGCCCCTACAATAACATATAATTACCTTTATAGTAACACAAACCTAAACCCCGTTTTTTTTTTTGTTAGCCTTCTGCACAATTTTTTTCGAAAGATCCGTTTGACTGGTTAGATCAACTACAGATCTGCGAATTTTTGGCCCTTCCTTGAATATACTAATATTTCACGTAAAATATTTCATATAAGTGTTTCCCTAATGATTCATATGTTTCCTAACCAATATTTAACATACGTGTCAGATGCAAGTTTGGTTCCAACTTCCAAGAGATTTTTTTAAAAATAATTTTGCTTACACGTTCTTTTTTTATTTCATTTTTTTTACAAAAATTGTCTCAACCGTCAAATACTTAACAATTTTCGTTAAGTGATATTTTGAAAAAATGATCCCAAAGAAAAAAAAGAGAAAAAATGGAAAAGTGCAGATTTTTTCAAATCAAATAATAATTTATGTAAAATTTGAAAAAAATAAATATAGTATATAATAATTTATGTTAAATTTACAAATCATGAAATAACCTACAACATTTAAAAAGACAAAAAAATTAAAATTTTCAAATCAATTAATATTTTATGTAAAATTGTTAAATTAAAGAATTTGAATAAAATTTGAAAATATTGTTTTTTTATTTATAAAATTATAAAAAATTATCATATAAATTTAAAAAGAATATTAGTTATAGTTTTTAAAATGTAAATTTTGAAGAATTAAAATTAAAAATTCCATCTTAAACTAAAGATACTAAAAAAATGTATATGTATATCTATCATTTATCTTTCCCGTCATTGACAGTGGCATAGTTGCCACCTTATTGTCACACGGCAAGACCGAAAGTCAATCTCCAAAAATTCATCTCACATATTAATCCCTCTCAAACAAAATAATCATTCCTAGAAAATTGAGAATTCTAATTTATTTCAATTCCAAAATTCGAAATTCGATAGATAAAAAACCCCCGAAAATGGGCTCCATTCGGCCGGGTGGAAAGTGGCTCGGTCAGGCGGGATGTGGTGCGGCCGGGGCGCGGCCTAGTTACGAAGAAAAGGTGGTGGTCGGGTGAAACGTGGCTCGGCCGGGCGGGATGTGGCCCGGTCGGGTGGAACGTGGCGCGGCCGGGTCGGCTCCCCTGTTTTGACCTTTTTTCTTCGTCTCTTCGTATCTTGAGCTTCCAACCTCTGATTGACTCGATTCTTTTTTTCATTCCACTCCATTTTTCGAAAGGAATCCAATGGTGCAATCCTATTTTTTCCAGTGAGATATAGACACATGTTTTGCTCCTAAAAGTCTTGTTTTTACCCTACAAACATCGATAACACACTACCTTTCTCACAATTAAACAAATCATCCACAATTGATCAATATAATATAAAAATACAAGAAATATAAGCTCCAAATATGCACTAAAATCATGCAATTTCCACTCGAATCAACCCCCAAACTTAAAGTGTTGCTTGCGAAAGAATTAAAACATGAGGGTGGAATGATTGCGAATAGATGCTCAATGAAAGATCCCACGTATCAAATGAAATGAATTATTCTTCCTCAAGATGCATTCTCAAAGTGATCACAAGTTCACTATTGAAGATCAAACTAATTGGCCACAAATGTCAAACACACAACAAATAGTGATGTGATGACAACATCCAAATGTTCAAGTTCAACTCACAAGACATAGTATTTTTCTCAAACACTCAAAGAAATTAAGGACTTGAATAAACACTCATCAATCAAATCATGCATTGCAATTACCATATGCTTGTCCTAGCTCTACTTTCTCTCCATCACTAAAATGTTCCACAATTAGATCAATAGGACTTTACCAAGGACGTAACGTTGACTCTTTGGACGAGGTGGGATGAGTATGGAAAAAGTAACTCGTCTAGTGGAGGACACAAGGTGTTATTCAACAATTCATGTTCATGCTCATAAAATTTCACAACCTTTATCCCCACTTTTCATTTAAATTCTTCAAATTCGTTCATCTCTTCATCTTTTTGAGCCAATTTCTTTTCTTTTAAGCTCTTGGGGGTACATTGTCCCTCTTTTCTTTCTCACCATTTTCCTTTTTCTTTTCTTTTCTTTTCAATCCACATCTTTTCTCTTTTTCACCACTTTTACCAATTATTCCCTTCCAAATCAAAGTCAATTAAGCATGTGTTTACCATTTTTTCTTTTCCTCCACTAGATATGGCATCAAGGCTCAAAAGGCTAAATGGTTAACATTGTAAGTTGCCAAGAAAATGAGAAATTAAGCTCAAGTGGACTAACTACGGATAATTACTTCGGTTATTGGGAAATTTTCCTAACTGACTTGTAGTCCAAAAGATGGCCTACATCATATCTCAATTGTTCACAAATTTATGATTTCGAGCAAGAACTTGGGCAAGTTCTAGAACAACAAGCAATGAATTGATCCACTCAACAACGAAATAAACCGGATTAATGCTTGGTTCAAAGTTCAACTCTCACCGGTTCATTCAAAACTTAAACATTCATCAATCATCAACACTTACCACCAATTGTGCATTCAAAACATCAATAGTTAACAAGATGACAACAACATAAACAATATGATTCATTCCAATAATGCACACATTCAAGGAATCAAATTCACAACAAATCATCATCAAATGTGTCTCAATGATCACCAAATCTCAAATTACACACACATGAAAGTGCACATTGGTGTCAATAGAAAATATAAAAATGAACACACACTCCCCCCAAAAAAAAAAAAACGTTTTCATTGTCAAGCAATTAAAAGTTTGGAAAATTATTTTTGCAATGATATTGACACCAAGCGCTAACCATATAAATTTACACACACGGGCCACTATCCCAAAAAATCACAACCTCACTACATATTAAGAATAACTAAGCAATCAATGTCATGAACAAGAATATAAATTCTCCTACCACCCCCAAACTTAGTAATTGATATGCAATTCATAAGAATTGGGGTGGGCGTACCACTTACCATTGCTATAGCTCCACTTCCTTCCAAGCTCGAGGTTTCACTTTCGACTTCCATTTGTTTGCCCATTCGACCCAATGCTCTTCACCTATCATCAAAACTCACAAAGCAGCATCAAACTAAACTACCAAAGCAAATAAAATCAACTAGAAATGATAAAACAAGTAAAAATGGGTTGCCTCCCATTTAGCGCTAGGTTTAACGTCCTATGCCGGACGAAACTTAACAAGTTCAAACTTCCTTTTCTTTGAATGAAGGATGGTAGTGCTTCACATTATGATCATTGGTGATGAAAAATTTGTCTTCCTCAATTTGTAACTCAAGGTTCTCTTCCAAGTTCACTTTATTCATAACCAACACGTTGCGTCCCTCAAACTTCAACTTCTTGAGAATTTTCATCACTCCAAAGTTGCACCATATCACCTCATCTCCAATTTCAAAACCTTTTTCGATTATTCTCTCCTTCGAACTTTTTCTTCTTTCCTCTTCATTCTTACTTGCCTTAAGCAACTCATCAAATCTCTTCTTCTTATCAACCCCCCCCCCCACCCCAAACTTGAGTTTTGCTCAAGTTTGGGTGTTTGCTTCATTTCTTGATCATCTCTCGACTCTTTCAATGGAACTTTTGGCAAGTGCTCTATCTTCGTTCCTTTCCCTTTTTCCACACAAGCTTTGAGTTCTTTCATAAAGTGACATTCTTCCTATCTTGGGGCACATTCAATTGAGTCATACATAGAGAAACTCACCTTCTCTTCATTCACCTCCAATGTCACCTCTCATTTCCTCAAGTTGATATTTGCCCCACTCGTGGCAAGAAATGGTCTCCCAAGAATCAATGGAATATTTGCGTCTTCTTTCATATCAAGCACCACAAAGTCGGCCGGAATGTTGAATTTATCAATATTCACCAATACATCTTCAAATATCCCCTTAGGATATGTGATGGAACGATCCGCCAATTGAAGAGTAATTGATGTGGGCTTTACTTCTCCAAGTCCCAAACGCTTGAAGATTGAGAGTGGCATCAAATTAATGCTAGCCCCCAAGTCACAAAGAGCTTTCATCATGGGACCATCACCAATCTCACATGGGAGAGTGAAACTAACCGAATCCTTGAGCTTTTCGGGGAGGTTTCGTTGAAGAATAACACTACACTCCTCGGTCAAGTTGATATTCTCATCATCCACTAGTTTCTTCTTATTTGCCATTGCATCCTTGAGAAATTTCATGTAATGAGGCATTTGCTCTAAAGCATCCGAAAGTGGAAGATTGATGTGGATTTTCTTGAAAATCTCCAAAAACTTCCCAAATTTTTCATCCGTCTTTCGCCTCGTAAATCTTTCTGGATAAGGAAGTGGCACATGAGTAATGGGAACTCCCCATTTGTTAAAAGGTACCTCGTTCCTCTTCTCCCTTAACTCTTTGACAATTTTTCATTTTGGAATTCTTAGAGGGCTTTCTCTATTACCAAACTATTTTTCATATTTCTTATCTTGAGCATAACTCTCCATACCCTTATCTTTCCCAACTTCGTCAAGCTTCTTCTCACCTTCCACACTATCATTCTCTTGAGCATCTTTCTCATTTTCTTCTTGTTCACTTGCCACTTCATTTTTCTCCAATTTGATTGGCATTGAAGGGCCTTCATACCGTGCACCACTTCTAAGCGTAATAACATTACAATGCTCACGTGGGTTTACCTCGGTGGTTGAAGGAAACTTTCCCCTGTTAAGCATTTGGCCAACCGTCGTACTCAACTCACCAACTGTCTTTGCTAGTTGCCCCATTGTACGCTCAACATTGTTAATTTGCATAGCTTGTAGTTGAGCTTGTTGTTGTGCTTGATGTGCTTGTAATTGTTGGGTGGCTTTGAGTTCTTTCAACTAGGCCTTGAACTCCTCGTTGCTCTAATACCTTTGTTGAGCTTCCTTCAAGAATGTGGTGAACATGTCTTCAATAGAAGGCTTTCCTTCTCCATCTGGCAACTTGGCTCCGGGATCTAAACCGGGTGGGGTACCGCACCTCTTGGATTATAGTAAGTCAAGTTGTCATTCCTTCGAAAATTTGGATTTTGATTGGCTTGGAATGGGATGGAAGGTCCTCCTTGAGCATTGTTTCCTTGATTTCCTTGGAAGGATGAGGTTTGTCCTCCTTGAGCATGATTTTGTGGTGGCGGTTTCTCTTGTGATTGCCCCTGATATGGTCGACCCCCTTGAAAATTTTGTGGGTAGACTTGTTGACCCATATATTGCACTTCCCCAATTTGTCTAGGACCTTGGTAAAACTCTCCTTGACTCAAGGGTGACAAACTTTTCCTTGATTGATTTTGTGCTAAGGCATTGACTTTCCCAATCAAGGTGGTGATCATGGTGTTCAAGTTCTCCACCTCGTTCACATTTGCATCTCTATGCCTTGCTCCTCGGTCTATTCTCATCTTGAAGGTGTTGTTGGTTATTCCGTCCATGATGTTCTCAATTTCTTTAAGTCTTCCCATGTCCTTACCTCTCCAGCCGGAATGCTAGATTGCAACCACACCTTTGCTTTACCCGACAATGTGAAAGGAAATAATCTTAATTTCTTAGCATCTTTCGATACTCCATTTTGCTTGAGAGTATCGGCGATCTTTAAGAATTGAGCAAGATGATCATTCGGGTCCTCCTCGAACCCTTCCTCCGTTCTTCCCTCAAATTTCTTCTCCCTCAACATCCGAAGCAATGATGCACTAATTTCAAAGTTGTTTGCCTCCACCCTTGGCCTTGCCAACCCATCGTATTACTCTCTTGGTTGAGGCTCGAAATACTCCCTCATAGGCCTTCCATAGTATACTTGACGAGGCTCTTCAATACGTGGAGGAGGAACATATTCTTCTTGAGGTGGTTGAGGTGGGGGATATTGGTAAAGAGGGTAAGGATGTTGAGATTGTTGGTATTGGTGTGGTGGAGGTGGTGGGTAATATACTTGTGGTTGAGGTGGATAAGGATAATATCCTTGGTATGGATGAGGATTTTGTGGTGGATATTGAGGGTTAGGATTTTGTGGAGGGTTTTGAGGAAAGTATGGTGGATTCTCTCCTTGAAAATTCCCCACTTGAAGATTCTTTCCTTGAGGTTCATCCTCCCTTTGAGGTGGAGGATTCACATTCTCTATGTTGTCCCCCATCTCACTAGTTGTCTCAATAACTCTCTTCCGATTTCTCTTCTGTGCGTGAGCTTCGATCTAGAGATCCAACGATTCTACTTTACCTCCGGGATCTTGTGATCATACACACCTACAAATGAGAAGTATCAACGTGCACAAATAGAAACGAAAAACAAGATAACTAACAGTAAATGTTACTAGCAATAACACTAAACAAGCTCTAAGTTTCACTGACACTCGCTTAGATCCCCGGCAGCGGCGCCATTGACTTGGTTCGTATTTTGCACTTTTTCAAACAATGATACGATCCCTGTAAGAATATGGGTTCAATTGTAGTATGATAAGTATATGACCTAATAGTTTTCGTTCCAAGGACCTAGTTAAGTGTATGTGAATCCCTAAAGTTACAAATCGTAATGCTATTGTAGTAACTAAACAAGTTTGTTTTTGGATTTTTCGGAACTTAAGGCTAGACTACTAAAGAAAGACAAATAACATGCAAATGAACTTAGTGATCAAGACTAATTAGTGACAAGAGCAAGGATGAAACTAAATAAAACTATAACACGAAGAACAATAGGAGCAAATGACAAGTAAAATAACGTAAAATAAACTTTCGTGTGAAAGTGCAAGGGGAGAGAGTATTGCCTCAGGTGTTTCAATTTTGTGGGTGATTTAACGATCAAACGAACCAATTGCATAAATAAAACCTACAGTTTTGGGTTAAGTTAAAGGCTATCACTCCTATGTGTAGACCAATCCCTCGTGAGGCTTAGGTGAACACGTGCATTAATTAGCAATTATAGGATCTAATCAATACCGTAAGCTCCTAAAATAGTGATTCGTAAACACTTTCAACACGGTTACTAATGTTTACGATTCACCCTCTCACCAATATCCTAAACGACCTCTATTCAATTTATGTCTAAAGTTATCAGTCTAGCAATTAACCCTTTCTCGGTTAAGCTAATTACTAATTATCTTCTATTAAATTAATTAAAGCTCACACTCACACCCCCAATCATGCAACCCAACTCTCATTTCAATTAACATAATCGAACATGCTAGCTAAGAGGGTTGATTAACCAAATGAATCATTCAAAATACAACAATAGAAGCATAAACACCCAAAACCTAAGCTAATCATGCAATTAATCCATCATTACACTAAACACCCATCAAAACATCCACACCCAAGGCAATTAGGACTTAGCCCATGGTTCTAAGATAGAATCACATGGCTACAACACAAGCAAACATAAAACCCATAGAAAAGAAGCAAGAAATTACAAGAAATTGAGAAATTACCAAATTAAATTACAAATAAGAGAGATATCACCTTGTTGATGAAATTGTAGCTACAAAATGATGAAATAAACAATGCCCAATGTTAATCTTCACCTGAATTACAAAATAAAGCTATAATCTAAGCTATTCTATAAAATTTAACTTCAAAAACCTAAGAACACCTTTTATAGGTTACAAGAATCACTAGGACAAATTTTACACTTTAGCCCCTCGAAAATGGTGAAATATGGCAAAAACCCCTCGAAAATTGACTCCACTCGGCCGGGCCGGCCGGGGTGCAGCCTAGTTACAAAGAAAAGGTGGTGGTCGGGTGGAAAGTAGCCCGGCCGGGCGGGATGTGGCCCGGTCGGGTGGAATGTGGCGCGGTCGGGTCAGCTCCCCTATTTTGACATTTTTTCTTCGTCTCTTCGTATCTCGAGCTTCCGAACGCCGATTGACTCGATTATTTTTATCATTCCACTCAATTTTTCGAGAGGAATCCAATGGTGTAAACTTATTTTTTTTTTCAGTGAGATATAGGCACGTGTTTTCGTCCTAAAAGCCTTGTTTTACCTACAAACATCGACAACACACTACCTTTCTCACAATTAAATCAAATCATCCACAATTGGTCAATATAATATGAAAATACAAGAAATATGAGCTCTAAATATGCACTAAAATCATGCAATTTCCACTTGAATCACTTACTAAGCCCCGATTCGAACCAAGCGAGTCGTAAATCTGAGAAGAACATCCCGAATATGTCTTTCCACTAACTTTACATAGCTAACCCGCAGGAATAGCTCGGAAAGGAGCCATTTCCTCCATACTTCAAGTCCATCTCCTTAAGGATATTTTGAACAAGATTTATGCCAAAATGATTACACTTGGAGTAGTTAATTCTAATCCCCGATAGTAGCTCGAAATTAACCAGAATACATTTGAGAGCCTATATATATTCCCCACTAGGATTGTGTCGTCGGTATATTGTAAGTGGGTGATTGAGATATTCTTATTCTCGACAGAGACATCATTAAAGAGGTTCTTTTCAACTGATTTTGTAAGCATAATGCTCAGGGCCTCTGATGCGATAACGAATAACAAGGGGGTGAGGGGGTCCCCTTGACGGAGGCCACGTCGAAGTTTGAATTCCTTTGAAGGGCTGTCATTTACGAGGACTGAGGCTGACGCACTCCATGATCCATCCACGCCATTTAGGACAAAATCCCAGATTATCCATCATGGCATCCAATCAATGGAGTCGAAAGCTTTTTCAAAGACAATCTTGAAAAGGATTCATTCACAATTTTTCTTCTTTGCTTCATCTATAATTTCATTCAAGGAGAGGATATCATCAAGGATTTGCCCGCCTACAATAAAAGTCGTTAGATTTTCAGAAATATTACTCCCAATAACATTGCTCAGGTGCAAGGACATTGCTCCATCAATGCATATCGCGCTCACGTCATTAGATTTTCTTCGGGCGTTGATGCACTTGTGAAAAAAATTGGTGTTTCCGTCACCTTCACAGATTCACCGGGAAATGGCTTTTTGGCGTAGAATGCCTTGTTTCAAATAAAGTCCTGGAAAATATCATGAAGGAGCGCTCTCTTCTTTTCTCAATTTCCTCTTCTAATTATCTTGATATATGTAGAGTTTGACTGACTTTTTTATTGATTTATATGAATTTTCATAGATTTGATAGGATTGTGGAATATTTTTTTTTATTGATTTACATATATTTTCATAAACTCCGATATTGATGCGAAGAGTTTTTTTTTTAAATGTGAAGTGTTTTTTTAAAATTAATATTATATTATATAAAATATTTTACCAATAATATATGTATAAAGTATTTTATCAATAAATATATATATATATATATATTGTATAAAATTTATATATTAATTCGGGGCGGGTCGGATACCCACGAGTTGGGCATAAGACCCAGACCTGACCCATACTCAATACGGGGCGAATCTGATCTAACCAAAGCTCGTGTGTGGGGTGGGTACCCGCGGGTCGGGTCAATATTGCTATTTTTACTTCTGATCTTTTGTCTTCAGAATTCTCTAAGAGAATCCGTTGAAATCTCTTGTTTTTAGAAGAGATTTTGGATAGTGCAATTTATTTATATTTTTGAAGGAGAATTCAACAAAATCCATAGAGTATTAAAATTCATAGACGGTTGAATACCTAAAGATTTTTAAAAACTTTTTAAAATCTGGATTGAATACCTCAAAATTTTGAAAGACTTCTAAACATCCGAATTGAATACCTCCAGACTTTGAAAATCCAAAAAAATCCTACAGAATCCACGACCAATACACCCCCTTAAGTTATGGTACATATATATATTTAAAAATTATTTTCGTTTTAACTTAGTTACACTTATATAGTACTTATTTTATATATTTACAAAATAACAATAATATACGTGGATTATATATCCACAGTATTTGAGATATTTGATAATTAATTTTTGAATTTATTTTTTGTGCCCCCTATACCCTAAGCCCAACGTCATATGAAGGGGTATAAAACAGTGACGTAGGCTTTTGCCTTAATAGTGACGTAGCCTTTTGCCTTAATAAATTGCACCCAACATTTTTAGTTTTTATATACGGAGTATTAGTTTATTTGTAGTCCACTCGTTCTACATCTACTAAATTGGTTTGAAGTATGTACAATTTGACGAATTTGACCCTGATTACCCTGTCTATAAGTAGATGCCCTGCATTGTCCACACTCACTCACCCCTATCTTATCCTATCCTATCAAAATATGGGTGCAACTTACATAATTCTTGTCTTGCTCTCTCTTACTCCTCTCTCATTTTCAGAGAGGTGCCACCCAAATGACAAAAAAGCCCTTCTAAAAATCAAGAAAGAGCTCAACAATCCAGACGTTATCATCGACTGGGTACCAAAAACCGATTGCTGCACCGAATGGTCAAGTATCCTGTGCGATGCCAAAACCAACCGAACTGTCCAATTATTCATCTTCCGATCCGGCCTCAATCTCCCCATTCCGCCCTCCGTCGGAGACCTCCCCTGTCTCGAAAGCCTTGCATTACACCGCACCAACGTGACTGGCCAAATCCCCCTTGCAATTTCCAAGCTGTCAAACCTCCAAGCCCTGGATTTGCGTTACAATCACCTGACGGGCCCTGTTCCGTCTTTCCTCGGAAACCTCAAGAAACTAAGATTCATTGGTTTAACATCCAACAGATTGACAGGTTCCATCCCGGCGTCCCTTTCCCAGCTGACGGGCCTCACCGCTCTGGCCTTAGACCGGAATAAGCTCACCGGCCCGATTCCCAGGGAGTTGGGCTCTTCAAACTTCAATATCTTGGAACTTTCTAGAAACAGGCTGGAAGGGGACCTGTCGTTCTTGTTCGGGAAGAATAAGAGTTTACAAGAAGCTGACTTTTCCAGGAATTTGTTCGAGTTCGATTTTTCCAAAGTAACTGCGTTTCCTGAGACATTGGCGACTCTGGATTTGAGCCGTAACAAGATTTATGGGAGCATTCCGAAAGGATTGACAACTATTAATGGTCTGAATTCTCTAGATGTGAGTTACAACAGGTTGTGCGGTAAGATTCCGGTGGGCGGCAGGTTGCAGCAGTTTCGGGCTGTAGAGTTCTCGCATAACAAGTGCTTGTGTGGTTCCCCATTGCCCAAATGCTAATTATGATCCATCTTTATGTTATCTAATTTCATTTTATGTTCAGTGAAATAAAATGTGAAACACCAAAATTATACCCTAAGCTCCACAATTATATTTATACCCTTGCTGTGTGTTGGGACAAACATGTCCCCATGGCTCCTCGTTAAATTGTAGGGATTTACGTCGGCTAATTAATTGAAAAAAAATTTATTAACATCTCACATGAAAATTGGAAAGTGTATGGGACAGTACCAATATTAAAATTTAAAGTTTAATAAAACCAAAATTGGATAGTAAAATTATTAATAGTCAAGGATAATAAATACTCCAGATTTCCAGAGATTTTAAGGGGGCCGTCATTGAATAATGAGATTTTATTTTCAAAATATCTTTTTGATAGTTGCAAATTTTTAGATATTTTTAGGGGCCATATTTTGGAGAATGAGGATTTTTTTTTATATAATATTGGGAGTATGTTGGTAAGTGGACCTGTGATCAATTTTAATAAACTTCCTTTACAAATACAAGTACTGAACATTTCACATGCATTTTTTATTTTATTTTTTGAAAACCACATGCATTTTTGTAATTGGAATATAGACAACTAGTGCACGACCCGCGTACTTCGCGGGGAAGTACGGGGGAAATTGAAAATACTTGAATATGAGTATTGAGTGTTGAATTCACATAGCATATGAGATTTAGAAAATAGTATAGAAAAAAAATGTAGATCTTTACAAAAACATGTAAAAATCATGAGTAAACAAAATGAATTTGTAAACAAACACCTTATATAAGTTGTAAAGACACTCAAACAAAATGAATTTGTAAACCACATACTATATAAATTCACTTAAATTAAAAAAAATGTGTCATTTCCCTTAATAAAAAAACAAAAAAAAAATCATAAGTTTTTTATAAATTTTTTTTAGAGTTGGTTCAAACAGTCCTATCCTTTCATGATTTTAGTCATAACATTTTTAGTGACTCTTTTATGGTAAAAATAGTTTCTCTTTAGGTTAGCCACTAATTCTATTTGCACAAATTCTTCTTTTTAAAATTTTATTTTGGATTATACCATGTATACTAAAATCATTTGAGATACACTAAATTAATGTTATTCTTAATAAAAAAAATTGTTACTTTATTGTCACAAACTCCAATCATTCTTAAAAAAAAATCATAAAAGATGGATAAAGTTTTTTTTTTTTTAACCTTGTTTATCTACCCCGAGTATTTCCGTTGTTGTTTATCGACCCAAGTATTTCAGCTGTAATAAATGAATAATATGAACGGTTGCTAAATATTAAAATATTAAAGCAAGTGTTCTTCATGTATTAAATATGGTTAATTATAATTATAAAGTATATATCAATATCTCATTTTTTAGTTGTTTAAATTACAGAGAAAATTTAATGGGAATAAAATAGAAAAAATTTAAAGGACAATTCTAATAAGAGCATATGAAAGATTATCTTATGAAAAAGAAGAATGATTTAGTAATGATTACTCACACATGCATAAAAATCAATACAAAGTCCCAAGTATATTAGTGAGAAAATCCAATTAAACATTTTTTAATGAAAAAGAAGAATGATATAATAATATAAAAACAACACACAACACAGAAAAAATACACATATGAGAAATCAATACAAAATTAGTCAAAGCTTCAAATCAGTGGTGGGTCTGAGGGGCGACCGCCCTGGGCCCCAAATTTGTAGGGGCCTACTTTAGATTTAGATATATATATATATATATATATATATATATATATATATATATATATAATATTTTTAAAAGAAATTAAAAGGTAAAAAAAATATAATGAATCTGAATACTTAATCTAATTAAAATTTACAATATTATTAAAACAGTAAAATATTAAATATGAATTTATTATGCACTCTTTAAAATGATCATAACAATTACCCCTAATGAGTCAAGACCCAATATCTAATTAAATGCACACTACAGAGTCAAGACCCAATATCTAATTAAATGCACACTACAGTAGGCGTATGGAGAACAATATAGGAGTAGGGAGCCATTTTAAATGATTTATTTTTAAACGTTCATTCATTTTTAATATGTGCATACATATTTCATTTATTTTATTTGATGTTGTTCAGAGAAGGGGCCCAATTTTTTTGTTCGCCCCAGGCCCACAAAATCTCAGGACCGACTCTGCTTCAAATTGGAACTCATGTTATACACTGTAGAAAGCCTCCTCTGTATCTGTATATTTGAAAATAGGAAGAAAATCGGGAAAAAATAAAAATATTCTTCAAAAAAGTATACAGAATACAAAAAACAATTTATCAATTTCATGTGGTCTGAAAAAAAAAAAGCAATGTAAATAAAAGTGAGAGAAGAGAATACAAAATTGAATTTGAGCAGCAAGTTATATATTGAATTTATAAAGAACTTCAATCAAGGAATAAGAAGCAGAAAACACAGAACAATCCAAAGAATGAGACGCTGATAACACAGAACAGTCTAATATAAATAAAATTATATGGCATGCGCAGAAGAAAAACAAAAAAGGCAATGTAAATAGAGCAGCAAGGTATATATTGAATTTATGAAGAATTTCAGAAAACACAGAACAATCCAAGGAATGAGACGTGATAACACATAAAAATTATAAAATGAAAAAATAATAATTGTAACATCAATTTATCGAATTCCATGGTCTGAAATTCTATAGCAGAGTGCAAAATAAAGGGGCAGTTTGAAATAAAATAACCGACTCATGAGAATGCAGTATTTTAAAATGAAGCGAATAGAGAAAGCCACGTAGGATTTTTGAGAACTGTGAAATAGATGAATTATGGATGGATATTTCCAGTGCCCCAATCATACTGTTTCCTAAAAAAAAGATAAAAAAATTATCGGGGTGTGAATAGCCTAGGTTATTAATAATAGGTAAAAAGCCCAATCCAATTTGTTAATTTGGAAGAAAACATTATGGGCGCGGTTATAGACACACACCAACCCATTGAGGACACCCACCAAATGAGAACACACACAAAAAGATGAGGACACCCATATGGAAAACCCCATAATACCCTTTAACCTAATAAAACCCTAATTCTATTCTTAAATTCCAAATTCTAAAGGTACACCCACATATCTGTCTCTCCATCCTCCATCGTTTGAGTCGTCGTCGCCTCCGTTTCTTGAAGAAGGTCGACGCCGCCGCCGCTGCTTGGAGAAGGTTGACGACGTCACCACTTCGTGAAGAAGGACGCCGCCGCTGCGTGAAGAAGAAGGTCTTCAACGGCGGCACAGCGCCGCCCACCTCCCCACGTCGACGCGGCAGCCACAGCGCCGCCCCCTTCGCGGCCGCAACCCCTCCCCATCCCTTGCGCGACCACCGCTCACGCCTCCCCGATTCCAATTCCAGTAAGTTTTTTGTTTTAGGTTTTAGGTTTTTACAGATTAAAAACAAATTTTTTTAGAATGTTTTTGTGTTTTGTGTTTTGTGTTAGGAGTTTTAGAAATTTTACAGATTCAAGTGTATTAGGATTTTTACTGGTCAAAAACTGGAATTTGTGTTTGTTCATTGATTTTTTTCGGACAATTGTATGTTGTTCATGAATTATTTTCGAACAATATGTGTTTGTTCAGGATAAATTTTCGAACAATTTGATTTTGTTTGAGAAAAATTTTCGAACACTTATTTTTTTTCGAACAATTGTGATTTGTTCGAAATAAAATTCCAAACAACTCTTTTTTTTCGAACATTGTTAATTTGTCCGAAAAAAAATTGCGAAAATTTCTTTTTTTCTAATTTTGTATGTTTAAGAATTTTTTTTTGAAGATTCTGGTGATGGTGGGGATGACCTCATAAAATGAAATGGGTGGGTGTACTCATCTTTATATTTTTTTAAAATTTTGTACAGAAAGGGTATATAGGACATTTTACATGTATAAAAAATTTGTCAGGTGGGTGTACTCAATAGGTTGGTGTGTGTATAACCGCGCACAAACATTATTTTATGGTCCAAAGGTTGAGCCAATAAAAAGTCCATACTTTAATTCACGTGGACAGACCGACCCGAAACCGATCCAGTGAGATAGGAGCTATCCTTCGGGGAGTCAGCCAATAAAAAAATTTATTGATTTTTAAATTTTTTTTTTTTTTTTACGTTTTATTGAATTATTTCAATATTTTTAATTTTTTTTGATGATTTAAGATTTTATTTAACTTTCTAAGATTTTTTTCAAAAAAATTTAATTAATTTTAAAGATTTAGTTAATTTTTTAAAATACTTTTATATTTTTAATTTCAGATTTTTCAAATTATTTTTTAAAATTATTTTACTCTTTACTTATACAAGGGTTACTTAGTCATTTTATATACATCTATTTTTGTATTTAAAATTATGAGGTGTATATAGAATATACTTTTTTTTAATATATATACAGGAGAGAGTGATGTGACATGATGATGTGTCATTTGTTAATATATGTGGCAAATTCTAATTTCTTCAAAACATAAAGGATTAAAATTGATGTAAAAAAAATTAAAATTAAAAGGTAAATGACCGTATTTTATAAAGTTAAAACTTAAAAGATTTATTTTGGAATGTCTAAAAAAAAATAGACATGTATATATGATTAAACTAAAACATGTACGTGTACTTAATTAATTAGTAGGTAATTGAAAAGATATAGAACAATTGCAAAATTAATCTAATCTATAGAAAATTAATGAGTAAAAAAATAAACTAGCAACTCTTTGAAGTTATTATAGTCGTCGAGCGGCCGGAGAATAGCGTCGTGATGACGACAGCATAGGCATGTACCCTTGCTAATAGAATTTTGGGTTAATTGTAAAATAAATCACGACCTTTAGGGATTTTATCAATTACAACATATTCTTTTTTTCTTTGCAATTTGATACACCACTTTTTTAAGTTTTACAATTTAATACACCGATAGATATTCCGGCCAATTTTAATATGATGTGGCCCGGAAATACAAAGTTCTGCACGCTGTTGCCACACGTAGAATGCCAACTAATTAATTATTATGAAAAAAATTCATTTAAAAAAAATGAAACTCTAGCATAAAATTAAACCACCGGCCTTATTTGCACGAAAAATCTAAACACACAAGTGGTCCTCAATCACGCACAAGTAGACGAATGTCCTTTTTACAAAGAACTCGCACGCACATGGTGATCTCTATTTAGGATTATCATTTTACTGTGACTTCCTCTTGCATACGGTGATTAGTTTTTCTATTGATGAATAAGTGATTTGTTCATATTAATAAATATGTTTGGATTGTTCAAAACTTCCATATATTTGAATGTGTTTATTTATTGTATGTAAATAATACTGTAATAAATTATTGAATTAAACTTGTTATTTTCCTAATCGAAAATTTGAGCGAGAAAACCATGAAGAAACTAGAAATGAGTTTCAAAATGTATTTTTTATTTTGTGTTTATTAGAGTTTTGATGAAATGTGTTTTTAAAATATTAAAAAAATTGGTAATCTTCGTGGCGAATTTTGTATTTCCGGCGCCACATCATACTAAAATTAACCGGAATATCTATCGGTGTATTAAATTGTCAAACTTAAAAAGGTGGTGTATCAAATTGCAAAGAAAAAAAGAATATATTGTAATTGATAAAAACTATAAAGGTCATGATTTATTTTAGGGTAGGTCTCTTGTAGACTCAATTCCTTATAAGGAATTGAGTCCATTTTAATAAATGGGTAGGATAAACAATAAAAATAAAATACGCAAAAAATATATATCTTAATTAATGTAGCTCAAATTGTTGAAAATAATATATTTTAAGTTGAAGTCTAGTGTTCACATTTTTTTTTTATTATTATAAAAGTGTATGTTGAAAATAAGGAAAAGTGTAACATGCATTTTACAATTTTCTAGCATGTTATTTTGCAATATTTGTAATAATAATTTCAGTTATAATGACATACACTTGTTAGTGATGTTTTGTTGCACTTTTCAATTGTAGTGACTTACAATTTTCAACAATATTTTTTAGTTATATTGACTTACACTTTTTAGTAATGTTATGCTACACCTTTTAGTCATATTTTGTTGCACTTTTCAGTTGTAGTGACTTACAATTTTCAACAATATGTTTAGTTATAGTGACTTACACTTTTTAGTAATGTTATGTTACACCTTTTAGTCGTATTTTGTTACACTTTTCAGTTATAATAACTTACACTTTTCATTAAAATATTGTGTTGCACTTTTCAAGTATATTGACATGCACTTTTTAATAATATTGTGTTGCACTTTCTAGTTATAATGACTTACATTTTTCATTAAAAGTTGTGTTGCATTTTTCAATTACAGTGACTTACACTTTTTAATAAAAAAATGTGTTACACTTTTTAGTAGTATTGTGTTACACTTTTTAGTAATATTGACTTACACTTTTCAACACACATATTTTCGAAAAAAAATTACCAATAAAAAAAAATTACAAAAAAATAATAATAATAAAAAAAATTGACCAAGTCAAAAAAAATTTCACAATATTCTTAAATATTTAGGGTTTACAATATTTTTGAATATTTAGGGTTTAGATTGACCAAGTCAACTCAATTCCTTATAAGAAATTGATTCTATATAAGACCAATCCTTTATTTTATAATTAACCCTAGAATTTTTAGGTACGCATTTTAGATAACTTGTTGGGTGTTGTAAGGACATGTGATGATATAGAGCCCGTGGGGACTCTATTATCACGTTAATAAATTCTTATTTATATTTAATTTAAATTTAGGGGGTGTATTGGTTGTGGATTCTATAGAATTTTTTTGAACTTTCAAAGTTTCGGGTATTCAATTTGCATTTTAAAAAGTCTTTTAAAATTCTGAAGGTATTCAATACGGATTTTAAAAAGTTTTTAAAAATCTTCAAGTATTCAACAGGTTATGGATTTTAATACTCTATGGCCTAGTTTGGTTTGCTTGATTAAGTTGGATTAGGCTTGATTGACTTTGAGATTATTCCCTAATAGAGTCACTATTACTACCCATTAAGCAAATAGAAACACCAACTTTAATAATTATCTAACAGAGTCAAATTAAAGCAAAAAAAAAAACCCATAATGCCCTTAAACTCATTATTTAAATTAATTGCCTAATTTAAAACTAAATCAAAATTTTGAAATTCCATAAAATGGGCAACTAGTTAATTCCTAGAATTTAGGTTATGATAACAGAAAGTCACTCACTTTCCAAATTCGAAAATTAAATTATCAGATTCTTTGTTATTCTCTAAAATAGTTTCTGTAAAATTGCCCAACTTCCATTTTCAAAATCAATTTCCGAGTTTCGTATATGCACTGAAATTTCCCAAATTGAATTTTCAATCTCGGAAAACCATCCAAGAATAACGGAGGAGATGAGTCGGGTAGCGCCGTCGTAGTGTCGTTATTCTGTTCCATATTGACCGAAGTGGCGCCGTTTTGTTCCTCCTCCCGCTGTCTCTTCACCGGCAACTCAGTCACAGATTCAGTCCCTTCTGCCATTGAAGGATGTGAGTGTGTGTATATTCACGCAGGGAGTGTGTGAGAGATGATAGGAGGTATCCAATACTTTTCTATTGCTTTTTATTGTTCGATTATTGTTCATATCATCAAATCAATCATTGATAGTATGCACATGCATTAACACATATCATACATGTGCATTAACTTCTGCATTTGAAACATGTACAAACATGTCGACTCCTGTGCACAAACATATTCTACCGATATTTAAGTGTTTAAATGATATGCACCCACTCACGCATATTATTATGTATGCACATGATATATGTCATACGGATATGCAATGTCTTAGTTGTTGATAGTTTACGTGGTTCTATAGTCAAAAGGTTACAAGTTCATATGAATATGCATTCGACACTGCATATATGTGGGTTGAAACGCAGATTTTCAGAATCCCTTAACTTAACAAAATTAAACGAAATAAATGGAGAGACCTACCTTTTAGGAAAATTTTTAAATTTTAGAAGGTGATAGATTTTCGGGAATTCGAGAAATTGCATTTAAGAATTGATTGGATGTTTAGTTGACTAATAATTGTGTATTTTATAAATTCGAAATTTCAAAATATGGTGGAAGGGCATAATTGACAAAAAAATCAAATTTTGACTCTATTAGATTAAAAAAATTATGTTAGGTTCTATTAGAGAAAAAATGGTGTGAGATGACTCTATTAGTTATTCACCCAATTGACTTTTTATTCCCAACGAATCAAACGATTTGGTTTGATTGATTGTGGCCCGGGATTAATGCAAGACCCGCTAATTTTGTACTATTTATCATGCATTTGTAGGACTAATAGTCCTAGAGGAGGGGTGAGTTAATTTGTCTCATGTTTTCTCATCCATCAATCCAAACTAGCCCTATGAATTTTGTTGGATTATCCCCCAAAAATATAAATAAATTGCACTATTCAAAATCTCTTCTAAAAACAAGAGATTTCAATGGATTCTCTTAGAGAACTCTGAAGACAAAAGATCACAAGTAGGAATGTCAATATTGACCTGACCTGCGGATACCATACCCAATCCACCCGTGAGCTTTGGGTCAGGTCAGATTTGCCCCGTACTAAGTATGACAATCCACCCGTGAGCTTTGGGTCAGGTCAGATTTGCCCCGTACTAAGTATGGGTTGGGTTTGGGTCTTATACACAACCCGCCCGAATTAATATATAAACTATATATATATATATATATATTATTTTTAAATACTTTATTTTTATATATATATATATATATATATATATATTATTGGTAAAAAAATATATATAATATATATATATATAATATTTTTTTTTTTAAAAAAACACTTCACATTAAAAAAATTTATTTGCATTAGTTTATGAAAATCTATGTAAATCAATAAAAAATATATATTCCACAATCGTCAAGTCTATGAAAATCCATATAAATCAATAAAAAAAGTCAGTCAAATTTTGCATATGAAAATCCATATAAATCAATAAAAAAAGTCAGTCAAATTTTGCATGTAGTCTATGATTAGAATCTCAATTGAATACACCCTCCTTAATTTAATATTATCTCTATCCAACGCTAACTAATACCACTCATTAATCTTTTCTCAAAATCTTTCCAGGGCCATTAATTTTTTGTCAAATCTTTTTCCTGGCGTTTAATTTATTTTTCAAAATCTCATTTTTTCTTAAAGTCTCATATCAATATTTTATTTTATCATTATCAAAATTATAAAATATTTTTTTACATTTAATTTAATATTATCTTTATCAATCCATTAATCTTTTCTCAAACCTTTTCATTACTATTGAGTTTTTCTCAAATCTTTCCATGGGCATTTTTTCTTAAATCTTTCCATGGTCATTAATCTTTTCTCAAAACTTTCTATGATTTTTTCTCAAATTCATAACACCTTTTAAAATATTTTAGAAAAATTTGATGTATCGTAGATTAAAAAATCTACTTGTATATATGATGGTGAAAAACTCACTTTCAATCCTTCTTTTATGATTCCTAATATCCCTTTCCAAATCAACTACACCCTTTTTTAAAGTTCTTTAAAATCTTTTTTTGAACCATGTCTGTATTACTTAGTGTGTGTGATTTGATAGAGATAATATTAAATTAAATGTAAAATAATATTTATAATTTTGATAGAAATAAAATAAAATATTGATATTAGATTTAAAAAAAAAAAGACAAGTATTAAACTAGAAGTACTCCAATCCAATTAAGAAAAAAAAAAAAGAAATTAACTATAGGGGCGGAGGGCAATGGTTGATGTCGAGCCATTTTGTGATGCAATCCTATAGCAGCAAGAGTGTGGTTGATGGTTACATAGCATGGAAGTGCCTTCTTCTTCGCAAAACTCTTCCAAACAAATACTGCAACTCCCTGAAGTTACTTTAATCTTGTGGAGGGACTGTATGGAGGATTTATCGACCGGAATCATACGGCCGGGTGGTGATGAGGGAATGGGTTGGTGGCATTGATTTAAGAGTTTGGGCAATGGGAGTCGGCCGGGTGGTGATGAGGGAATGGGTTGGTGGCATTGATTCAAGAGTTTGAACAGCATGGGCGAACATATTTTCGTAAAATTGAGCTTGAACGAACATCCGTGATTCCCAGACGGCTAGTGGAGAAAAGGAAGACGATTTGGGGTGAGGAGAGGCCGCCGAGCCTCCTCCTCCACCTTGAATATGGTAGGTAGATGAGTTAATCTGACTTTTTTTTATTTTAGGTAACTTTTTAAAAATGGTATGTATTCTGCGTGGAACCTAATTTCTTATTCGCCAATCTAATTGTATTTATGCCCAAATTGAAACGATATTCTTTAACACCAGAAGTGAAGACTATCATATTTAAACCAAAATCTCATGAGTTTTTATTTGATCTATCCTTTATTCCTCAAATTGTTATAACAGGCACCATCAGTTGTTGATATATGGCAGTGCTGTGGGGAGAATGGCGAGGTCTGCTATTCCAAGTCAGAAACTACTTTGCCTATTATTACAACCACAAATAATTAATAGTTCTGCATGACTCAATGCTTATATAACTAGATATGGCTCGAGAGGAAAAAAATATCATCATGAGATGGCATTGCGGATCCTCCTTGCGTGTATTGAGGTACGTAACTACACCTTTTGAATTTCTTAATTGAATGTATAGGTTAGTTTAAAAGTCTTCATGTAATGTCTATTTAAATTGCAGAGCCATGCAAACCATTATTCCGGTGTTATCGGTACATATGGATTTCTATGTCCGAGTTTTCGGTCGTAATTCATATACACAAGTGTTTGTATTAATATGACCAGAAAGAATAGATTCATTAGATTTATGTAACAGTTGTGCAAGTGTAATTAAGAGCACTCCTTTAAAGCTATCATATGATTTCCAATGCATTGGATGTGACCAACTGTCATCAAGGCATTAAATTGTATAATCACATTTTTTAGTCTGAAAACTACATGGAAATTGCTAAGGCAGTATAAGTATTTCTTTTCAGGCCGTACAAGTGATGATTTTCTGACCTTTTCTTTCCTCTAGAATGCCATTGTAAAATATCTTCCTGGATTTGGGCCTGTCGTTGCCCAAGAAATATAATATGGGTGGCCCCATTTGGTCTGCACCAATTCA